>CM060920.1:453911360-455111360 GCA_030737875.1 Allium sativum | reverse complement strand
ATTTCTTATGATTTTACACAAATTATTACTATTTTTAATAATTTTATCGAGGCCCGCACAGTCGATTTCCATCAACGTCCATCGAACTGCACTTACAGCGACCTTTTTCAAATTTGATTTGGACATCATTCCAAATCCAACCGTTAGATTTCTAATTTCTAATATTCGTTAGAAAGCTCTTTTCGATACGAACCCAACGGTTCCGGTTTTAGGAGAATCCGACGGTCGGATCTCCCGTAATATCCGTTCGAAGTCAATGGTCGAAATTCGCGAACTGCCGCGGCGCGGCGCGCTCTATTCAGGCCATTATATTATATATGTAATATATATAATATATACTTCGTCGATTTCCTTTTAAAACGTATTTTTATATTTGGTTTTCAAAACGATTTCCACTTCATTTCTAATTCAAATCAAAATTGATTTTTTCCTTATAAATTCGTTTTAAATTCATTTCAAATTGATTTCAATTCAAATTGATTTCTAATTCAATTTCAGTTCGTTTTCAATTCAATTCGAATTCATTTTCAATTCAATTCGAATTCATTTATATTCAATTTCAATTCGAATTCATTTCTATTCAATTTAATTCGAATTTCAATTCTTTTCAAAATATCAGATTTTGAAATCACTTTCGATATTCATTATAAAATGAATAAAATCGATATAAATATCGTTCACGTCAAAATGGCGTCAATCTAATCAACACGGCTTCATATATTTCTATTTTCAAATATTCTATTTCAAATATTTCTATTTCAAATCTTTGTATTTCAAATATTTCTTTTTCAAAACTGGAATGAGGCCCTATCAATTACCATATAATGTTAATTATATGGATTTTCTACAACACATGTATACAATAACAACGATGCATAATCAACCATCATCCAAAGTGCATTCTACACTGTATAAGCATCGAATATAAATATTTAACGCTTATAACAGTCTGTCAATCAATCGATCGACATACAATTAAACAATCGGGATTAGTGTACGTCAAATATCATCCCAATACCCATGTGGGGTTTCAAACAATCAAACACAGATTTTATTTGTGCAGTTGGGCGATGTGTAAAATTTATCGTCCCAATCAATATCAGTCAAATGTGTGTATATAAACAAATCGTCCGATTTTTTTATTTTTATTTCATTTTATATACACGTTAAAATTTCTATTTTTAACTATAAAATATTTTCCACTATAAAATATTTTATTTCATCTATATGAATATTTTATTTCATTTCACATCACATCACACAATCTACTACACATCAAAATTAAACAACCAAGCATACAAGCCGTCCATGGTCTGTAGACGACGGGTGTCGGGTGCTACTAAACACCGTCTGCATCCTAGTATATATATTTCAACTAGAAAAATAAATTAAAGGTGAGAAGTTCTCACAGATAGCTAATCCAAACATCTCGACTCTTCTTATGTAGAAATTCTCCGCCGTTTCTTCTTTCGTCACTTTCGTCATTCGTATTCACTACCTATATAAAAATCGAATTTTTACTTCGCTATTCAATATATAAAAATCGAATTTTTACTTCGCTATTCAATATATAAAAATTGAATTTTTACTTCGCTATTCAATATATAAAAATCATATTTTTTCTTCGCTATTCTATATATAAAAATCATATTTTTTCTTCGCTATTCAATATATAAAAATCATATTTTTATTTCTCCTACATAATAAAGATCGAATTTTTATTATCTGTATTATATAAAAATTATATTTTTATTACTTCTACTTAATAAAAAATATATTTTTATTTGTATAAAAACCCTAAGCTTTACGTATATAAAAATCCTAACTTTAATTAAATAAAAATAACAATCCTAAATTTCTTTTCTAAAATAAAAAAAATATCAGATTTTTATGTAATCAAAGTAAATTAAATCAAATTAAAGCTCACCGTGGTTTCAAGAAGAAGGAGGGAAGATGGAGGCGCAGTCGACGAAGAGGGGGGGTGTTGACTGAGCGCGGCGTGCCAGGCGAGAGGGGGAGGAAGAAGAAGAGCGGTGGCGGCAGAGGTGGAGGGAGGGGTTAGGCGGTGGCTAGGGGGGTGTGGGTTTCCACTGACGCGAGACAAGGGAGGGAAGAAGGGAGCGGAGGGAGAAGGAGGAGCAGGTCGATGGAGGGGGGGTTTGCGTCGGAGGAGGTCGCGCTGGTGGTGGCGCGTCGGCGCTTCCCTCGGAGAAGCGACGAGCTCCTCCCCGATTCCTCTTTTTTTTTTTTTACTTCTCGATCTGTACTGAAGAAGGAAAGGGGAAAAGGATGGGGGGGTATAAGGGAAAAGGATTTTTTATAAATTAATTTATTTTTTTATTCCACCTAAGGTTGATTTTTTTATTCGAACTCTGTTTCGAACCCAACGACTGTCGCCCCTAGCTAATTACCCCCATTCCGAACACAATGAGATATGTTACATAGGCCAATTCGATCGTTACGACCTGGTTTCATTGAATTTACATTTAAATCATTATACTGAATTTTAAACGTACATTTCGAATTACCAGGGTCACATACAAACTCGAAAAATTCCCGAAAAATATTTTCTAACTTCGTATTGACAATACGGTCCTAACAAAACTAAATTCATCAAATTCTGAGACCATTTGAAAAATGGCCAATTTCCAGTCGATTAAAATCAACTGAAACTGGTCAAACGCGTTTTCCTTTGCCACGCTCACATATTGATTCGAAAAATTATGAAATTTGAAACCTAGCAATAATTTGATATCACGGACCCAACAAATGAGGTTTCGTAGAAATCCGAGGTCGTTTGTAAAATTCCCATTTTTAAGGGCCTGAATTCCATAGCGACTATTCAGAATTTTCAACTGGACATATCTTTTGATCCCCGCTATGAAATTTTGATTTCTCGGATTGGTTGGAAAGATATTATCGAATAGATTCGAATATTTTTTGTTTCACTAAAATCCGGTTTATTTTGCACCCGATACATTCATTTGAAATTTGAAATCGAATTATCGAACTACCGCGCCATTTTCAATTCCTTTTATAATTCAAAATAAATATTTATATTCTAACGACGATTCAAACGAATATATACGTTCGAATTATATTGAAAATAAATTTCTCGTAGATATTATTTAAAATAATTCATTTTAAATAATCAAAATTCGCTAAAATTGCCAAAATAAAAATTTTAAACTGGCCCAGATTTCCGGGTTATTACAGTTTTACACACTGAAGATTTGGAAATCAGTACCAATAACATTATTTAGATTTAGTTTTCGTCCAAATCTCTAGTTTCATTTTTAAAAAGGATAAATTATGCGATTTTAATTAAAAAAAAGCACTACAACAGAACAGCTATTTTATAGTGGCCTATAGCCGCTATGAATAAGAAAGATAGCGGTTTCATAACAGCTGTATATGAACATGTTATAAAAAACTACTAAACTTTTATAATGCTTTCTAAGCCGTTATTAAAGATGCCTTTTGACAGCAATATATTGCCGCTATGTTATTTTATTACAGTAGCTCATTTTGACCGCTATAATACATCAAAATCTCATTCAAGGAGAAAATATTTATAACACAGTGTTGCCGCTATAAAATAAGTGTTCAATAACAGATATTCAACGCTATTAATAAATGTGTTATGGTTTTACTAACCCCTTTGACAGCTCATTTTTGCCGCTATGCTCGATAAATACAATAGCTCAGTATTGCCGCTATGCTACATTAATACAATAGCTCAAGTTTACCGCTATTATACATCTAAATCTCAATAAATTTGAGACTATTCATAACGCAGGTTTACTGCTATAACATATATCTTTGATAGCTCATGCATTTTAATAATAATAATCAAAATGAATATTCATAACAAGTTAAAGATGAACACAAAAAATATACTAATTGCAAATAAAGTATCAACTAATAAAAGAAATTCAATACATGAGTTAACACTTAATTCAATACATATGTTCTCAATTCCCACTAATGTAAACTTGAGTACACAAAATACAAAACATAATTTATAATTGTTCAGTTAACACACAAGATACCCTTCCATTGGTAATCGCAGCACCATCACCAAAGTCATGTCTTATTTCCTCACCTGCAAATATAGAAATGTTAAAACAATCATTCATAAAGAATATCATTGCCTTGAAAATAAATAACTAAAAAGTTGCACAAAAATACTTGAAATACTTTTTATCAATGCAGGACATGTTCAGTGCAGGAAAAATACTGAGTGATAAAGAAAATCCTTATCCTGAACGCATGAATGAAAAACATGTTCATTCTTTGGAACCCTGTATATTATTCAGTTTTGCACTTGAATATGTAACTGAATAAAGTGAATAGGAGATAAAACCAGAATTGAAAAATGCAGTGACTGGTGCGTTAGAAAACGGAGCAATAAGAGGAGAACATGGAAGTAGAACATGGAACAAACAACATAAAAGAACAAAGGATGTAATTTTTGTTCGAAACGAAATTAATTTTTGCTGACACAGCAAGCAAAAACTACATTGTACATATACAGCCATTCGTGTTCCTTTTTAAACAGTAAATGTTACCTTACAGACTGCAGTTGGAGCAACTTCTCCATCTTCACTTCTCATTCAATTTTCTTTGCTTTGGATCTAAAATATATATATAACACACAGAGGCCTAATAAATACGATAGCCATCACATACGCTGAGTGCACATGTAACCAAAAATGTAAGGATGATGAGCATTGCATGTGTAATATACATATTTATCAGGATTTTGCTGCAAAACAGATACCAAATCAAAATGCTCGCTTCCTACATGGTTCTCAACAAAACGCATTACATATTCAAAAGACAAACATGTTTTTGTGTCTGTGTATTTTATTAACTGAACAGGAGGGAGATTTTCTTAATTAAGGTATTATGAATTGAACGTCCATTTGACACTAAGGCCAAGCTCAGTAGCAACACCAGTTGGATAAAAAGCAGCAGAAGTTGCTTATTTTGCATTTTTCACAGTAAGTCATTTATCACTGACATCCATCCCTATTTATATATGCTTGGTTATAGATTTAATGGTTAGACTTCTGGTTTAACTTTCAAGAACAGACATAACACACCGTGGAATCCGAAAATATCTTGCAATTTTTTGTCATTTACTCTATATTGTATAATTTATTTTTTCTGATGTAAAATATATTAACTATTAACTTATTGATATTCCTAATTGATTGTCGTTGCATTTTTTTGTGCTCTTGCTCTTTTTTTCTTAAAAAATATGAAAGGTCAATGTTATCCGAGACAGCTTAATAAATTAGCAGTAGCATTATACCTTTTTCACTTGTACATATTATTGGTCTCAACACCTACTTGAAAACTACTAAGGTAGAATAGAAAATAATATATCTGGAATCATTTGTCCATTCTACATGCAAAAACGCATTTGTTTGACAAATCGGATATAGTGTAAATTTTAGATGTGTATTAGGGGAAAAAAACTCATGTCCAAAGCTAGCTGTAGTAAAGCTAACAACTTCTATAAAACTTCAAAAAAAGTTAGTGCCCTTGAGCCAAATTTCTGAAAGAATAACCTTCAACATGCATATCCTAAAAAATGGAATCGTTCCACTTTTCTTTAATTTTAATGTATACCATTCTATTAGCAGAATATGACCTCATCCATTCATTCATTAAACCTTTTTGCTTTCAGGTTTAACACATGAAGAAAACTTAAAAAGGTTACTTCATGGTTTACAGAAAATATAACAGAGGGTTTCATATCCATTTGAATACATGTTTATATGGACAACCTTTTACCCCTACATAATTTTTTATTTTTTCCAAAAGACATGAATGTCTGCTTCTATTTATAATGGGTTAAAATGAATACTATAATAAGCCAACTCCTAAGAAAATGTGAATTTAATAAAATCAAATTCCAGACAATTGTGTGTTCTACTCTAGACGATCAAGTCGACGGTCATATAGGGTCAATCTTAAGCTATCCATTCATGTAATTTTCACTCAAAAGTTAAGAGGTGGGTTGTATATTTCTCACACATTTGAACCCTCACCAACAATGATATATATTTTCTCACCAGCTAACAGTCTTTCATTCATATAGGACCACTGTAAGTTATTATTAAACCATCCACACATAATCTAAGATTCCTTATCTTGAAATTGAAACTAAAAGACAAAATTCTATCAACCAAATTTGCTAGATTATATCCACATGCCAGAATTGTTACTTAGGATGGCAACAATGGAACATTATTCATTTATCACAAGGAAAGGACGCATGAGTTTCTTTGATATAGGAACATCAATGATGTGTGTGTTTGCTTCACAATCAATGTAGGAAGAAATATCATTTGGACAATAAACATAAATATTTTATATACATGTTTTATAATCTGTAACACATCCTTTTATTTAAAAAACATGCTTTATAAGCGGGCATCTTTTATATAATGGTAATATATGATTAACAGAATACAACAACAAAATATTGAAAGTTTTTTTTTCTTTTTTTCTTTTAAGAAAAGAAAAAAAGGTAGCCATATTGTTCCCAATGCATGCTATAAAGGTAATTTAGGAAAATGTACGAGTGTAGTGCTTATTTCCATATTTTTGCTAGTTGCTACCGATCAAATAGGGATTTTCATGATGCTCATCTCAATTTCCAAAGGATAATTGAAGAAAATTCATTTATCAAATTCGAGCACTAAGCAAGGTTTTGTAATCTGACTGGATAATCGATTTTTTGTAAGCTTTTTCTATTCATGTATCAATTTACCACAAGTTTCATTTCATTTGATTCAATTAGTTAATAAAAGGAAAAGAAACCAGATTGAAAAAATATGAAACATATTTAGAAAATTCAATTCCTAAGCATCCAAAATTGTCTTGTATTTTTTAAGCTATCAGGATTCTAAGGTCATAGTTTAATTTTTGCATTTCATAGTTAAGTACATGGGTCAGATGAAATCTCAAGTGAACCTCAGGATGACAGCGATGATGATTGGACCGCATATGTATACATTGAAAAAGGAGACAATTAAAAATTAAATTCAGCTCACTAAGAATAAATTCTGCCGTTACATGCTTGCTAAGATGAACATAAAAATTAAATGGTAAATACTTACATAAAATTCATTCCATTATGACGTGCTAAGTAGGCCAAGCTATAGTAGAAGAGAGCGCATCTTCCATGTACTGAAATTCAGATGTCTTCCTCCATAGCTCTACTTCTGGCTCTTTTACGGTGTCCATCCAAACTTTAACTGCATTGTTTCCTAAAGGACTGAAATGTACCCTTGCATTTGGAATGGTTGACTCCACCCGTCCTAAAGCTACTACTTTCCCATTTCTCGATAAACTCATTATCTTGCGTTTATTGTTTTTTTTTTGAATTTGCAGTTTGCAAGTTGAAAAAAGAAAAAAAATGAAGTTGCCAATCCTTGAAAGAAAAAAGACAACATAAAAATCAAGTACCGTAAATTTTTTCACCACATCCTTAGTTTTAGTAGTAACTGTAGTATCACTTGTCTCAACAACTACTTGCGATTCAGGCCATGCAACCTTCTTACCAGCAGCATCTCCAATTCAGAACATACCAGGGGATGGCCTCCACTAAAATGATTCTGGATTTAAGGGTTCATCTATCCAAACAATCATAGTTGTTGGTCCAAGAGGCGCGTCATTAGCAATTTCCTCCGAGATGCTCGAATGTAATCGTCCTAAAGCCATTAATTGCTTGCCCCCTCCCCAATCAAAAATCTTGCATTTGCATTCCAAGCTGCACCTATACTTTATTAGATGTAAAAATATTTATTTAGTAAAAAATGTATATAATAAAATTGCATGTTCGTTGTGAATAAAAATATTTACCTTATCTTCTCCTCCTCCATTGTGATCGGTTGAATGTAGAACAACACTATTCTTTGGCCATGCCACAATATTATCCTTTGCCTCCCCAATAAGTGAGAAAGAAGTTGTAGGCCTCCATACAAAAGAATCTAGCTTGATTGGATTTTCAACAAAAATAATCGTCGCATCCGGCCCTAAAGGAACATCATTGACAAGCAGGTTTGGATCGTCTAACACGAATCTTCCTTCAGCAGTGATCTCTTCATTCCCTCACCAATTCAATAAATCACACTTCTTCATATTTTCGTCAAAGTTACACTTCATTTAAACATAGGAAAATAATGATACTAATTGAATAAAAAGTTAAAATAAGAACGATGCAAAACCAATTAAAAAAAATTACTTGAGGTTTGTTTACTTCTGTCCCACTGCGTAACATCAGTATATAAATTTTGTACCTAATATTATTTTCTTTATATAAGCAATACTGACCTATAAATATTTTAGTTTTACCCCATAACTAATTATATACGTCATTATACAAAAAATAAGTTCAGACAATATATAATTTCTTTAGTTTTATCCCATAACTAATTATAGACGTAGTTGTATAAAAAATAAGTTCGGACAATATGAGATAAGTTTGAGTAGTTTTGAGAATCAAATGGTGGTGCTCTTAGCAATATATAATTTTATTGTCAACTTATGAATTTCAGATTTTTTTAACGGACTTTAATGGCCGAGCATGGTAGACAGTAGTACAAATGGTCTCAGCAAATAATTGTATCTTGGTCTGCTTAACAAAACATAGTGGTTTTAGCATATTATTTGCTCGGTTCTCTGAATCAATTTTTAAATCATAACCTGGATTTACTGGTATATCCATATAACAATGAAAAACCAATCGTTCAATTATTTGAGATAGTTTGCCTGAAAGAAACATTTCAGATAAACTGATGCCTTTATTATTTTAGCTATGTTAGAACGTGGCAATAATAATATAAAAAAAATCTCCTAATTATTTGAATAGTAGGCCTAAACGAAGTTGGTTGCCAAGTATGGGAAGTTGATTATTGACTACAGGAGGCCCATCTAACAATTGGTAAATCCAATATTTCAAACTTCATGAATCTCTGTTTCTAAACCCGAAAACAACTTCTTGGCTATTAAAAAGTTAGTTCTAGAAGTGAACCACGTTTTATCATACGAGGCAA
This sequence comes from Allium sativum, assembly GCA_030737875.1. Classification (NCBI taxonomy): domain Eukaryota; kingdom Viridiplantae; phylum Streptophyta; class Magnoliopsida; order Asparagales; family Amaryllidaceae; genus Allium; species Allium sativum. The sequence continues at coordinate 455,102,286 of CM060920.1, read as the reverse complement.
GATTGTAAATCTATGGACGTAGGTATCATGCTATCAACTTTCTATTAAAGGCCGATTACCATTTTCAAACAAAAAAAAGTTGGTCATGATTTTGTCAAGATGTGTTTAGGAGAATACTTCACGCCAAAATATTCAGGGAAGGTTAACCTGAGCTACAATTAATTTAGTGCAAATCAGTTCCTAAGGACACTATGTTTTTTGCACGCTTACTTTAAATAAGTGTTTTGTTGTTTATTATGATGATTAGTAACGCTAAAATAAAGAACTAGTAGAGGAATATGTGCATATAATTCACGACCTAATGATACTCGACAGTAAACGGTGAAGTAGGGTGCATTGGTGTTATAGCTTAAAATCAATGTAGCAATGCAATATGTAGTGATAATTTGCACCTGATTTTTCTCTATTTGTAGAAATCTCTTCACTAAGTCCAACACTTTACTTTCAAGTAGCAGTGTATGCTTGTCCTTAACTTGCGATAAAGCCGCTCTACTAAGACTTATTCCTCTTCCCATCGCTCTAGGTTGACCCGGTCTTTCTTGCCCTAACACTTGTGCAAGTGCATCTTCTCTATAATTAATTAGCGAGCTCGATTGTGGAACACTTTCAATTTGTCTAATCTTTTCTTACAAAACATAATTAATTTCATATTATTGCAGTTTGAACTAAAACATGGTATTTAAATTAAACTAGAAACACACTTAGAAGCTTGCAAATTTAAATACAACATATATGACATCTTTTATTTTTTCAGAACTCATTAAAACATAGTATTTATATGTTTATCATACGTATTTGAAAAGTATGGACTTGCTATAGCATCTGCAGCAATCATATTCACCGGTTCACCATTTTTCTTAATGCGAGATTTGATCCAGACTACACTTCTAGACATGGCAGAGCGATCGCTACTTTCGTTTTTCTACATTCAAAATCACCAAATAACAGAAGCAATTAAATTAAAAGTTTCATAAATATTGCAGTAAATTATAACTATAATTTTGTTACCAAATCTTCAGCTGGTCGTGCCATTCCTTTACGACTGGACGTGTGTGGCAACTGCCTCTACCTAATAGCTCTGTTCTTCTCGCTCAAGTGGAGTAGCCGAACGATGGAATGGTATTTATAAGGGCTCAAGTGTTCAGCTTACTTCATAAAATAATCATTGAGATAAATTATATTTTTCTCAAATCATTTGAAAATCATCACTGCATATCATAAAAAAAATGTAATTGTTGGGAAATGGCTGACCTTTTGTTCAAATCATTTGAAAATTCATAGATGTGTATTTATCCTTGAAGAATCGCTTGATTAAACACATGATCATAGAACAAAACATATGAAAATTGGAGTTTCAGTTTTTATTCAATTACAGATATAACTCAAAAGTTATATATACATACACACATATACGTATGTATGTATGTATGTATGTATGTATAAAAGCACTTTTAACAACTCTACTCTAAGTGCCAATGAAGTCGGTTATACCTCATTACTGTATACAATAAATTAATGCGAAAAATAATTATATGGAGTATAATTTTTCCGACTGAAACCCATACAGATCTAAGGGCGCAGTCTTGCATAACAAAAGCCAGTTACTTTTATAACGATATAAAATGTTTAGATGATGAGTGCATTGCATTTACTGTGTAAATTATGCAATACTGCGCTGGGCACTTTCATAGGAGTGCGACAGGTATGCATGAAAATGCAAGCCACTTGTGAACTGATCGATGTTTTATCTTTGTAAGATAACGCAAGTTGATTTCATAGTAGCGCAAACCAGTTGTGTTTCATGTGACGGCCCTCCCCGCACCAACCGACATTTACTCAACAAGTGCGCTGTACACATGTCCAGTTAGCACGGGAAGGTCGTCAGAAAAGGAAAGAAAGAAGACGAAGAATCAACAAGGAACCTATAGAATGCCTGACAGCGCATAGAACAAAATATAATAACAACATACTTGACATAAAACAGGTGAGACAGTGCATAAGCTGAAAACAAACTATCATAGCAGCGGAAAATCAAAAGTACAGCTTATGATCCAAAGCCAACATTATTACAACTTTTAAAAACTGTCTCAAAAAGATAAACAAGTAAGGTACACTACAAATGCCCAAAGTAGTGACCAGCAACGAAACAGGGAGAATATCTATGTATATCATACGTGGAAGCCTCCTACTCGCCTCCGAATCTGCTACTCGCGCATCACCAGCCGACCTGTCTCTAGTCTACTCGTGTGAGCACCCAGAGTAATAAGAAGAGACATAAAACTATGGGTCAGACAAAAAGTATGGTATGAGCGATAAGCAACAAAACAGAACAATAACAGGTATAATCCAATCATACCTGAACCTGGATCTGCAACCAAAAAGTTAGCACTACATATTGTACAATACTCTAAGGTGCCACTAAACAGATGGTGTAAAGAATACGGGGGTGAGGTTATGCATGTCGTAATGATGGCAAACAAATCAGACATAGCAACCATCCTCACATCTCTCACTCAGTGCGTAAAGCATACGATACCCACTACCTTGGTCACCCACTCCTTTGGGCCATGACGGAATCCAATCCCGTACAAGTATTACTACAAGCCTACTATCCATCTCTCAGTGGTGAACCAAAGTTATGAATACCGACAACCCCTTTGCACACGTCCCGCAGCAAAGCCCAATCATGAAGTGAACTCATTGGTTCCCAACTAGATCCTGAGCTCTAACTTCCATTTAGACTACCTTTGCATCTCGGGTTATTGGTCATCACCAGATCGGTTCGGATCCCCTCTTAGCCATCAGTTCGGTTCGGTCTCCAGCTCCCCATCATCACACGGTTCGGTTTGGCCTTCAATACCCCACACTGGGTCGGATCGGAATACCCACGCGGATCGGGTCGTGGAAACCCTATCGGATCGGGTCGTGCCCCATGGCTCGTGGCACTCCCCTTCGGTCGTGATGCTCTTTCCCCTTGGAACTTCGATTCGGATCGTGATCTTCTGGTTTACGGGGTCATTCAGATGGGCAGGTCGGATCGTGGACCATCTTCAATTCGGGGTGTGGCACTGCATCGGTCCGGGTTCGTGGTCACCATCCATGGATGGATTGGTTCGGATGGGCTACCCACGATCGGGTCGGGTCGGACTACACGATCCGGTCCGGTTTCCTGCATTTTCCTGCAACTTCCAGCGATAGTTTATACGCCTCTCGACGGCGTTTACGACCATTCTAACTATTCTAAACAATCACCAAGCATACCATACAGTCATAGCAACACATAAAAGTGACCTCAAACACCAAAACATCAATATGATAGGTTGAAATGGATCAAACATAGCCAAACCCCATATTTTCCCTTTAGTATGTTCAAGCATAATACTGATAGGATTAGCAAAACTTAACCAATTTAACCAAATTTTGTAACAGAGGTCTAAAACAATATTTCAGAATTTTAGAATATTTTTCCAGATTTTAATCATGCATAAATTCGCTAATTATCACTAATCACCCCTTAATTCCCTAAATTCCGGGATTAGCAAAATTAGTTGAAGTTAACCCAAATTCATATCAGAGTCACAAAATGATGTTTTAGAATTTTTGAAATTTTTCTAGATTTTTCTGAGCCATAATTTCGTTATTTTTCGCTAATTACCATAACTAGCCATAATTAGTGAAAAAGCAAGCTAATCATTCACCTTTGCCGCAAAGTATACTATAGATCTGAAATAATCTCTAATTTGGGTCCAATCTCTATGTGTTTCAGCAGCCCTATCCCAATCCTTATGCTAATCCACCTTGATTTGATGTAGATTAGGCTAATATGTGATTAGAGATGACAAAAAGGTGTTTTGGAGTGTTTTAGAAGATGGAGGCCATTGCTAGAGCTTAAGGAAGGTTTGTGGCGGCTAGGAAAACTGAAATGAAATGATTTTCCTAACCCTTTCAGCCCTCTTATAACCCTAATCCCGAAATGGGTTATGGGCCAAGTTGCTAATCATCCGGTTAAGCCCATTTGAGCTGTTTTTCACCTTCTAAACCTTAATTCAACCATATCTCCCAAATGGTAAGTCCGTTTGGCTTTTATGACCACTCTACGGAAAGGTAAACCATCAAATGAATCTAATGGAAGTGGTTTCAGGTCAAAAATCCTTACTAATCAAAAGTTATGGCCAAAACAGTATCGTCTAGGGGCAAAACGGTTATTTAAAAATCGGCAAAAATCGTGAACATGGAAAATGACCCCAATAGCCATCTCCCAAAGTTACATGACCACACGACTTCATACGAAAAAGAAATAAATATTCTACGATCCTAGATACGTAGAATGCGGGTTGTTACATTCTCTCCCCCCCCCCCTTAAGCAATTTCGTCTCCGAAATTCCTTAACCCAAAACATACAAAGGATCCTGCATGCTTACCAACCATATACAACAATCAAACATGCAAAAAATACAGAACCATTCTGCCCTAACATGCGGTTTACTAATAAGGGAAGAATCATCGCCGCTAAAATCTCACCAGGCAAAGAGCTTTGGATACGACTTTCTTATGTCATTATCTACTTCCCAAGTAAAGTCGTTCTCTCGCCATCGATTCCCATTTCTATCCTAGAGGTAACTTCTAATAGGTTGGGATCGTCCCTCTAACTGGAACCAATCCACTTAATCAAGATCGATCTAATCGTCAAGCTTACTAGCGTTTCTGAATCCAATTCACACTTAGGTCTGAAGTCATATCCCGTGATATACTCTAGTTGCTTCCATTCCAGAAAAATAGCCTCTAAACTGGAATGTCTCTTACTCAATGCATCAGCTATCGCACCCAGTCCGATACTATGGCATTCGTCTATACTATCTTTTCTTAGGTAATCCAACCCTATACGCCAAATTTTCAACTACATTCCAAATGTCCTTTCAAGTCCAACTTGAGTCCTTCTTACATTCATATTGCACGTCCAACGTACATTCACTTCCTAGAGGCAGACTAGACCCATCCAATGACCATAGGCACTACACCAATATCCGCACTGTACGTCTAACATACATTCACCTTCTAAAGGTGAACTAGATTCATCCAATGAACCCAGGTACCCTACCCATATTCATACTGCACGTCCAACGTACATTCACCTTCCAAAGGTGAACTAGACTCATCCAATGAATCTAGGTACTCTACCTATATCCGTACTGTACGTCCAACGTACATTCACCTTCCAAAGGTGAACTAGACTCATCCAATGAATCTAGGTACTCTACCTATGAGTCCAAGTCCAACTGAAACTCCTATATCCGTTGAATCTCCAAGACAACGGACGCTCCACAATGCCCAACATACTTCAAGTCTAACATAAAGTATCTTACACCCGTCATATCACCATGATCAACAAACTTATCTATTTCCATTCAACAGGATCCTACAAGTGATACTCAAGAGAAGAAAGGTAAGAACAAACACAACAACCATAGCATCCATCAAACAAATCATGTCTATCACCTGCTAAAGCCATGAATACGTCAATACCTGTATGTCTTGTCCAACCAACATCAATAACTAATGGAAACTCTGCCTCCAAACGGACTACCGTACGTCCAACGTACGTTTATCCTCCAAGGATAACTAGATCACGTCCAACGGATCCAAGGTAAGTGGGCGTCCCCAGATACCCCTGCTTTTAGTCCGCCTGAAACACTCGAGTCCCACCCAAGTCTATCCATTATCTTGCTGCCCTCTCGAGTCCAACTCGAGTCAATCCAATTCCTTGCGGCCTTCTCGAGTCCAACTCGAGTCAATCTATTACCCATAAACTCAGACCCAGTCTTGAGTATCCATTACCTACCAACCCTAGTCCAACATGAGTCGTCCCCCTATTCGTTGCAGCTCCTAGATCAATGAATACCTATTTTCTTTTACGAGTTCAAGTCCAACTTGAATCATCTTAACCTTCGTTGCAGCTTCCATGATCAACGAACTCATCCTATTCCTTCAAAGTTCTACTATCCAAAGAAAACATCAGCATAGGGTCCTAAACAATCCATTACTTTGCATCTTCCTCGAGTCCCAGTCGAGTCATCTCATAACCCTATCGAGTCCAACTCGGGGTAGTGCATACCATCGAATAGTCTTATCCTGTCACAGCTGCCCATCACTCCTCGAGTAAACCAAGGTATCATCCAATGAAAATCGCAACGACTACTTATCCCTCACGCAAACCATCCTAGTCAAACTCGACATTCCCCAAGCACAAACTCCAAAGGCCTAAACCAATATCAGACAAGCACCCAAGGAACATCTCCTCCGAATTCGGACAATCCACGTGAAGTGATACTAGAAAAACAACTAAGCACTGGAGCACTCATTTGCCTCCCAGAAACAACGATAACCTCTCAGCTTCCCTAACTCCAGTTGTTACCACCATCACTAGGTAGGTACCTAATACCACCCCATTCCTTTAGAGTAGATCGACTCCCCAAAATAATGCTAAACCCAGTAAAGCCCAAAACAAAATAATCACAAACAAACATATATTCATGACTCGATAAGACCACGTTACGATAAATCATACTGAGGCTAGTCGAACCACCAATCGGGTTCGTCACTACTAAAGGTCTATCAACAAACTTAGGTTTTGTCAAACAAAACCCGATCAAAACATCTTAAATAGAAACCATACCTCGAATGACGACACATTTTTCCTTCTGCGCCGCAGTTGGGGCATTCGACGAAGAAGGAACAGCGTTGATAGCATATGCTCTCACGATCTGCTTCTCCCTAGGAGGTTGTGGACATTCATTCTTGTGATGTCCCGCTTGGCCACAATTAAAGCACTTCCTTTCTCCAGGCTTTTCCCGACAATCTCTGGCATAGTGGCCCTTCTTGCCACAGCTAAAGCACTCGCCATCTTTCTTACTTCTCTTATTCTGACCATCCATTGCTTGGTCTTGCTTCCTCTTATTTTGGGAACTATCCTTGCCTCCATCACCTGCTTGCGACTTTGGCTCATCCGCAGATGTAATAGCAACCTCGGTCTTTGGCTTAGGGTAAAGACTTTCCGATCTCAAAGATTTCCCCACAATCGACTCAAACGTCTCATAGATGTGGTTAATAAGCCTCTCTCCCAAGTACTGATCCAATCCAGTTATGAACTTCTCGTTCTTCTTCTCGGAAGTATCAATAAGAGATAACCCATACTTGGACAGAGTGTCGAATTCGGCAATGTACTCCGAGACAACTCTTCTATTCTGCTTGAGTTCCAAGAACTTCCTAAACAATTCTGACTTCTGAGCAGCTGGGATAAACTTATCACTGAAACGAGTTCTAAACTGATCCCAAGTGACTTGATCCTCTGGAGTAGCTGCCTTAATAGCATTCCACCAATTCATTGCCCGTCCTTGCAGCTGACGGGATGCTAGCCTTCTCTTCATCGCATCCTCGATACCCAAGTCGTCGAAGATACGATCACAGCTATCCAACCAATCCTGAACATCCGTGGCCGACTCCGTTCCGTGGAACGGCTTCCCACCAAGGTTAGTGTAATCCTTGCACAACTTGGCGAAATCGGCCCTAGGCGCCTGCACTACTGGACCACCAGCATCACCGGCATTAGGAGCTGCCCTCTGAACATCCCTAAGCATCTCCCTCATGAGGTTAGTAAACATCGTCCTCATGTCAGCGGCATTACCATTATTAGCTCCCCTACCGGCACCTCTTGCATATCGGCTCATCGTTCAATCTGTAAAGAGGAAACGATTAACCATCTCCATAGTGGTGCTAGTGCAGTACGACTTCATCCTTATACTACTAATAGTATATATATATAGCTTTTGAAAACCAAAGTAAACACAAATACGCGCTCTCGTATACGTATACTAACTCTCCCTGATGACTACCCTAGGTTAATTTCGCAACCTAGAGCTCTGATACCAAATGTGACGGCCCGCCCCGCACCAACCGACATTTACTCCACAAGTGCGCTGTACACATGTCCAGTTAGCACGGGAAGGTCGTCAGAAAAGGAAAGAAAGAAGACGAAGAATCAAAAGGAACCTGTAGAATGTCTCACATCGCATAGAACAAAATATAATAACAACATACTTGACATAAAACAGGTGAGACAGTGTATAAGTTGAAAACAAACTATCATAGCAGCGGAAAATCCAAAGTACAACTTATGATCCAAAGCCAACATTATTACAACTTTTAAAAACTGTCTCAAAAAGATAAACAAGTAAGGTACACTACAAATGCCCAAAGTAGTGACCAGCAACGACGCAGGGAGAATATCTATGTATATCATACGTGGAAGCCTCCTGCTCGCCTCCGAATCTGCTACTCGTGCATCACCAGCTGACCTGTCTCTAGTTTGCTCGTGTGAGCACCCAGAGTAATAAGAAGAGACATAAAACTCTGGGTCAGACAAAAAGTCTGGTATGAGCGATAAGCAACAAAACAGAACAATAACAGGTATAATCCAATCATACCTGAACCTGGACCTGCAACCAAAGAGTTGGCACTACATACTGTACAATACTCTAAGGTGCCACTAAACAGACGGTGTAAAGAATACGGGGGTGGGGTTGTGCATGTCATAATGATGGCAAACAAATCAAACATAGCAACCATCCTCACATCTCTCACTCAGTGCGTAAAGCATACGATACCCACTACCTTGGTCACCTACTCCTTTGGGCCATGACGGAATCCAATCCCGTACAACTGTCACTAAAAGCCCACTATCCATCTCTCAGTGGTGAACCAAAATTATGAATACCGACAACCCCTTTGCACACGTCCCGCAGCAAAGCCCAATCATGAAGTGAAATCAATGGTTCCCAACTGGATCATGAGCTCTAACTTCCATTTGGACTACCTTTGCATCTCGGGTTATTGGTCATCACCAGATCGGTTCGGATCCCTTCTTAGCCATCAGTTCGGTTTGGTCTCCAGCTCCTCATCATCACACGGTTCAGTTCGGCCTCCAATACCCCACAGTGGGTCGGATCGGAATACCCACGCGGATCGGGTTGTGGAAACCCTATCGGATCGGGTCATGCCCCATGGCTCGTGGCGCTCCCCTTCGGTCGTGATGCTCTTTCCCCTTCGGATCTTCGATTCGGATCGTGAGCTTCTGGTTCGCGGGGGTCCTTCAGATGGGCAGGTCGGATCGTGGACCATCTTCAATTCGGGGTGTGGCACTGCATCGGTCCGGGTTCGTGGTCACCATCCATGGATGGATTGGTTCAGATGGGCTACCCACGATCGGGTCGGGTCGGACTACACGATCCGGTCCGGTTTCCTGCATTTTCCTGCAACTTCCAGCGACAGTTTATACGCCTCTCGACGGCGTTTTCGACCATTCTAACTATTCTAAACAATCACCAAGCATACCATACTGTCATAGCAACACATAAAAGTGACCTCAAACACCAAAACAACAATATGATAGGTTGAAATGGATCAAACATAGCCAAAACCTCATATTTTTCCTTAAACATGTTCAATCATAATTACTGATAGGATTAGAAAAACTTAACCAATTTAACCAAATTTTGTAACAGAGGTCTAAAACAATATTTCAGAATTTTAGAATATTTTTCCAGATTTTAATCATGCATAAATTCGCTAATTATCTATAATCACCTCTTAATCCCCTAAATTCCGGGATTAGCAAAATTAGTCGAAATTAAACCAAATTCATATCAGAGTCACAAAATGATGTTTTAGAATTTTTGAAATTTTTCTAGATTTTTCTGAGCAATAATTTCGCTAATTTTCGCTAATTACCATAGCTACCCATAATTAGTGAAAAAGCAAGCTAATCATTCACCTTTGCCACAAAGTAAACTATAGATCTGAAATAATATCTGATTTGGATCCAATCTCTATGTGTTCTAGCAGCTCTATCCCAATCCTTATGCTAATCCGCCTTGATTTGATGTAGATTAGGCTAATATGTGATTAGAGATGACAAAAATGTGTTTGGGAGTGTTTTAGAAGATGGAGGCCATTGCTAGAGCTTAAGGAAGGTTTGTGGCGGCTGAGAAAACTGAAATGAAATGATTTTCCTAACCCTTTCAGCCCTCTCATAACCCTAATCCCGAAATGGGTTATGGGCCAAGTTGCTAATCATCTGGTTAAGCCCATTTGAGCTGTTTTTCACCTTCTAAACCTTAATTCAGCCATATCTCCCAAACGGTAAGTCCGTTTGGCTATTATGACCACTCTACGGAAAGGTAAACCATCAAACGAATCTAATGGAAGTGGCATCAGGTAAAAACTCCTTACCAATCAAAAGTTATGGAGTATCGGCTAGGGGCAAAATGGTCATTTAAAAATCGGCAAAAATCGTGAACATGGGAAATGACCCCGATAGCCGTCTCCCAAAGTTACATGACCACACGACTTCATACGAAAAAGAAATAAATATTCTACGATCCTAGATACGTAGAATGCGGGTTGTTACATTTCAAGTACATACAGGCTCTTTAATCATTTTGCTTATGATTAATTGTGGTTCAGTTAGAAAATGCCAAGTATGTATTATGAAATGGAGCGTACATCTTCGGAATGTAAACGAACAGTGTTTGATTTATCTGGTTTTCAGGATACCAATAACAACGCAGATCTAAACTTATACGTATAGTTTTAGTTCTTAAAAGTTGCAATTTTTATTCAATTACAGATAATCAAAGAAGAAACTGAAGACTACATCCCCCCCTTTTGATTGATGAATACATGCAAATTCATAACGGACTGGATGTATGTTTTACTAGCACCATACGTTATTGACATTTGACATGCACATACAAATTCCAATGCAGTTTATTTAATTTAGTTTTATGCACATCACTAGTATATAATAAAATTTCTCATACCTTGAATTCCAAACTTGTTTTCAACTTGATAAATTTCTTCCATTCATTTATACATCTAATGTTAGATGGTTTTAACTGAAGTCTTTCCTCCATGGACTTGGCTTGTAACACCTGCCGAACTAATCTACATTTTGATGCCCGCCAAATACCACCCATTTGTTGAAAAACTAGTGTTTTGTTCCAACCTAAATCCAATTTAAATCTTGCCTGTGACAATAATACAAGTTGTTATAGTTTGCTTGCGAATACTGGCACCAAAAGAGATCCTATCACCGCATGTTTTCTCCACCATATAGCAGGTTCCAGGAATATGGCGAAATTAATTATAAGTTTAACATGTCCAGTAATGAATATAGCAGTTAAAAACTAAAACAATGCCTGTGAGATAGATACAGTTCATCTAGCTTAAAATTTGTGACAATAAAGCATATATATTGCAAACTGTCTTATGATTAAAATTCAAACTTCAATCTGAAATGTTGAAATAGTTGCTTCAATAACTAAAACACAATACATGGTTTACTATCATAAAGCACTAGGATTCACTGTGCATTGTTTAAAATTTATTTATTAATAAAGACAGTACAGTATAATCAAAGTTGAACGATAAAAGTGCACTTTTGGTTAATGTGGATAATAAGTCGGATGATAAAGTCGTTAATTGGGATAGATCAGCATCACGAGTATAATTATTCAGAGTGTCACCTGGATGCTTTCCCATAAAACATCTTTCAACTCGGAACTAACTTGCTTCCATCCACTTAGTGTAACTGGAACAATTTCTCGTACAAGTGGTCCTAAATAAGAAGATAATTTGACTGACCCCGGTCCTATTGGTTTGCCTATACTGTTAAATTCAACTTCTATCAGCTCTGAAGAGTTGAATGGAAGTCTTCTGACTTAGGTTGGCCCTCTAGGCTTTCTTCTCAGTTTTCCGTCTGCCTGAACTCCGTTGTCAATTGTTTGTGGATTGTCTTGTACTTCATCATTGTTTTCTAATACGATTTGAGCTTGATTGTTTTCTAATGCATGTGGGTTGTCATGTATTACAACAATATTTTCTGGTTCAATATCAGCCTCATCTTCTACTTGATGGTCTTCAAACAGTTCTTCTCTTGTATGTTTCTTCCTCTGTTCGTCTAGTTCGTTTTGCTTATGACTATTCCTTTTAATGGCCTTACTCTTATTTGCTAGTTTTTGTTTGTAAAAATTAAAAGGACAACTGTCATGAACGAGGCTATTAATACATAAATAATATCAGAATAAATGTGAGGAATAACAAAGATAATAACATCCATCTCTCTTATAATATATTAGTTAAGATATCAGCATATAAAGAAAGTTCAAATATTGTGAATTTAATTCTTACATTACCAGTGCGCTGGTGACATAATTGGGGATTCAGGATTGCATCACATGCGTGTTTTAAGTTGAAATATGGTTGTATAATGGGAAACTTCATCTAAGCAAATACATTGTAAAAATTAAAAGAAATTATGTAGCACATAAATACATTTCCAAATTGGCCTTCTATTCAAGACAATTGTTTAGAAACGAAGATTTTTTCCATATTTCTCTTGAGTGTGAACCTTCAGTCCGCATATATATATATATATATATATATATATATATATATATATATATATATATAAACCCTCTACTCTGAATAACAAGCAAACCAGACCCCCCAAACTTATTGTTGACCTTGACTTTTATGTTAGTAACACTATATGATCAATTTTTGAGGTGGTTGTTGTTACTTATTACCTTGAGAATCATAATTGCACTGAAAAATTGTAGGAGTGTCGTTTGGGGATCATGTTTGAGACACCAAAATCACTTGGAATATACGTTAAGAATCTGTATTCATTTTTTCTACGTTGAATTATTCAGGATCTACATTTCAATCTTTTCCTACTCACTATTCTTTATCCTACCCATTTGTTGTATTTTATAATTTTGCTAATAGTTAAATCCAAATTCAAATCTAACAAATCAAGAGGCATTGTTAAAAGGTATTCACTTTTGAACAAAGTTGGTCCATTTTTTAAAGGTGCTTTAAAAAACTTATTACGTACATGGATGTTATAAATATGACCAAATAAAATGATTTCCTTGCTTACTCCAGTTTAAAGCAAAATTTAGTAAAAACACTTCTAAAATAATTTAAAAATGATGGCAATTCTTCGAAAAACATTTTTAATGAGGCCTGATTGAAAAGGAAGTCAATAAACAGTAAATGACAGGGACAACTATCCTCCTCCTTTTTTTAAAGGTAAAGCACTGTTTTTGCTGCACTCCATGGAAATTTTACGAAAATTGAAGAAATGATCCATGTTTCTTAAAAATCAAAGTTCATTTAGCAAATATCAAAATTAATATAATTGCTGAGTTTTATTCTTACAGTGGAAAAGAAGAATGATTAGTCTTAGTAAATAAAATTACCACTAATATAATAAACCTACTAGTAATGATGTTGATACTCTGGATTTTTTATTATCAACGTGTGTTTGTTCTTAAAAATTAAAATCATCTAATAGCATTGAAAAAATGAATGAGCCTACCAACTTAGAAAGTGTAATCTCATCGTCTGCTTGACTGTCTCCAAGCTGCTTATTTGTTGTGCTTTTCTTTTTATGCTCGTCAAATTCTTTTTGCTTGTGCCGAGTTCTTACATTTCCACAGTTGCTCATTTTCTGTACCACAAGCAATGAACTAATTAAACAATAACAAAACAATAATTACAAAACAAATTATGAAACTATATTCAAATATCATAGGTTTGCATGATAACGTGTCAAAGCAAGACACTACAGTCAATGTGTGATATCAAATCCATATCGAAAACATGAAAAAAAAAGTAGTAATGATGTTAATACTGCAAATTCATTATGTCACCAATTTGGTTTATTTTATGTGTTCAAATAGACTTTCTCTTTTGAAAGGACAACTATTTAAAGATAAATTTAGATGCAAACAGAAAGACACAGGATCTCGCTCTGCCAAAAAAATGAAAGATACAGGATCTTGTTTTTGGATCGTTTTTTCCTTATATGCAAAGTGAAATAAAAAAGAAATTCAAACATAAATATTTACCATGTCACAAATTGTGTTTGCTTTCTGTGTTTAAATAGTCATTACCTTCTTTAAAAATTATTCGTGTTTCTAGAGAGAAGTAAAAATTTATTTTTGTAATGAAAAGATTTCTATCTTTTCATATATTTAAATTCATGTTTCAAAAAAAAAAATTTGAAAATTCAGATTATCTGATGTATTATTGTTCTTCCATGAGTATAAAAATTTAGTTCATCCATGCAAATAGAATGTGTACAATTGAACATATGAACATTCTCGTAACACTGGTTACTAAAATGTTACAGGCTAAGCTCTGATTTTCTATGGACACTTAAATTTTATAGTGCCCAATTGATAAAGCGATTGCTGGATACATATTTGAACTACGATTACATTTTCCATGACGTTAATTTATATTTGAAAGAAACAACATAGATTTTGAGTTTGGAAAAGGCTAAAAGCAAGTTTGACGCCCCATTGCGGATGGTCTAGGCAAAGGATTAGTGGCTTAATTAAACCTTAAACAACATCGAAAGGCTTAAGCACACTAATAACCATGTCATTGCTCATTAGTACCTGTTGTTCTTGCGGCACATATCTAAAGCAATGACTTCGGTTGGTTAATCAAATTAGCTCGTTGCCTAAGCTTCATCTATAACAAGTTGACATTCTCAAATTAGAACATCTTTTCTATTTTTACCCATATACACACACACACATAGACACTAGTACATGATCACAAATTCAAATATAAATTTTTTCTTTTTCATTCCATGAAGTATTGTTCAATTTTACAAAATAATGCCTATAAAATCACGTCATCTTGTCCAAACTGCTTAGGATATATAAATTATAAACATGATGATGGGGTCACGAATTCAATTTCAGTCTTACAAGATCGAACCCAATACCATATACTAGTGATATTTCTATGTAAAGCATTCAACTTATATATATATATATATATATATATATATATATATAAGCAATGAAAGTCAATGCAGTGATACCCCATAATATAGGAAATTTTAATATATGTTTTGGATAGATGATTTCGTGTGTTCGCATGTGTGTGTGTGCACACACACGAAATCATCTATTCAAAACATATATTAAAATTTTCTATATTATTGGGTATCACTTCATTGACTTTCATTACTCAGAAATTACATCACAGAAATGGACTTGAAAGGAATATGCAATGATGTAATCCGGAAATTCGCCGCTCATGAAGGCAAGTCAAACATATTATTATGTAATAATAAGATAAGATAAAAGGCTCGCACATCGCATTTGATGCTGTAAACTTTGTAAAGTAATAATACTTTCGATATTTGACTAGAATATGTATTAAATAATTACAAAGAATCGTTGGTTGTTGCTGCTTGGTCTATTTTTTGACATTTCAGAAATATCAATTACTTTTATTTCAAGTACAGATGTTTGTACTTTCGGGGTCATGAAATTAAATTTTATATTCTCATTGTTAGTCAATTGGGAATTAGTATTACATGTTACTTTTGAGGGACATCATGTACTTCTCCATTACTAAAATTTGGAAAAAAAGCCATCCTACTTTTTGTTGGGAAAGTCTATTAAAAACAATGTTCACTCGACGTCAAAATAAATTGGTGACATAAAGAGAAAGTCTATTTAAATACAATGCTCACTCGACATCAGCTATGACATAACCAATGTATTTACAGAGAAATTATTTGCAAATTCAAACAAGGCATACAAATTAAATAATACTTTAGACTTTCCTACATGTAGAATGAATGATGAAGTAATTTGTGTACTTTTTAACTTCGTCTTTAAAAAATGCACAAACCCGTTTATTTGTTAATATTACGCCAAAAATCTGTACTATTATCTTATACTAGCAAATAAGTAGAAATTACAAACCTCACAAGCAAATAAGTATGGAAATCTACTCAAATATGCCTTCACAATCTTCTCTAACATAGCTAACATTCTCAATCGAATCAATATTCATGTTGGTTTCTTCACAATCTTCCCTAACAAAGCTAACATCCGTAATAGGATCATCTGTCTCTAACTCATGATAGCCTCTTGGTGGTGCTTTCATTACAACATACCAATTAGAATGGTCATTCTCTCTAGAATAAAAAACTTGTTTTGCTTGAGATGCAAGGATATATGGATCTTTTACAAATGAAGCTTGATTTTGTTGTAAATTGACAAAGGTGAATCCATCTTCGACCTTCACTTCATTTCCTATATTTTCCCAGCGACACTTGAATATGGGAATATAAAAAACATGATAGTCTAACAAAATTATGTCTGTCAACACCCCATAATAAATGACCACATCAACTCTTTGAGAAATATCTTTTGCACTTTCCCTACACATGGTAGTTGCATCGTAAGTGACTCCGTAGTTTTGGGTTTCTCTTTCAACGTCTTTTGTATGAAAGCGTTGCCCGTTAATTATGTAACCTTTATAGGACAACGCATTACTACTTGGGCCAAAAGCAATCCATCTTAGTATTTCATCACTTGTTGATTGAAAAGGTACCTACAATCAATTCGTTTTACATAAATTTTGAAGTAACAAAGATTTTATTTTTTGTCCATGGAAGGATAATTAAAATTGAACTAACCTTCTTTTTAATCCAATCTAAGAAATTATCAGTATGTTATTTCCACAGCAATGTCACATTTTTTTCCAAACGCTTATCAGAATTTTGTAACTCCCCCAAATGCATACAAATGTTTAAATAATTTTACCTAAGTTATATTCAGCATCAAAAAATTATTAAAAAGGTATATATAAAATATATTATGTACTTACTCTAAATATGGTTCCACTGCAGCTATATTCACTAGCACAGCCAAATGAGCAATATCTTTTTCATTTGATGACAATGTAATTGTCTTCGGTTTTAAAATTGGACGTCCTTCAAGTATTGCTTTGTTTTCATAATCTTCATTTCGGACTTCTTTCCCCTCCATTTGTACTTTCTTTTATAGAAATTCACTAAAGAATCTCATTGATTCTTCTGCAAGATAAAATTCTGCAATACACCCTTCAAGTTGTGCATAATTCCTTATATAATCTTTAATTGTTTTCATATACCTTTCAAAAGGGTACATCCGACGAAAATGAACCGGACCACATAATTGTGCTTCTCTTCCAAGATGAATTATCAAATGTACGATTATATTGAAAAGGGAAGGTGGAAAATATCTTTCGAGTCCACACAAAATTTCAATAATCTCATCATTAAGTCGCCTCAATGTCTCTTTTTCAAGAACACATTGACATATTTGATTGAAAAACAAACATAAACGAATTATTAGTGTTCTAACTTTTTCTGGTAACAAATCTCTAATCGCAACAGGTAACAATTGTTGCATTAGGACATGATAATCATGCAACTTCAACCCACTAACATTGCACCCTTCTAATGACACAAATCTTTTGAAATTTAGCAATAACCATCAGGATCTTTAAAATCATGTAACCTTTTACAAAAAAAATTCCAGACAATGACAAGGTATATGGAGCCGGTGGTAGGTATATTCTATTCCTACGAGGTTGGGCATAAAGACTTTGTCAAATCACCCATTCCTCCAAATCCTTCTTTAAATTAATTCCATCTTTCGATTTACTGTCATGCAACATTGTGCTTAGTAGACCTTCAGCGACATTTTTCTCAACATGCATCACATCTAAGTTACGTCGCAAAGGAAGTTCCTACAAATATCAATAATACAACAATTTATTAACTTTTATGTTGTTAGGACTATAGACAAAATAAAATTTTAATACTAACCTCCCAATATGACAAATAAAAAAAGATTGATCTTTTTTTCCACCTTAATAGCTCTTTTTTTCTATCATCTTCGTCTTCTTTACTATGAGTACTCTTCTCCTTCCTCTTTTTACTTTTTAACTTCTTAGTCAACTCTGTCTTTAGCTTCTTCTTACTCATCCTCCTTCTTGTTGCTTCATTCTTATCTTTTCCAAAAACATTTGGAAAACCATCCAAAATAGCAGAAATGTTTCATCCTGCTAGAATTCTAGGTCTATTACCATCCTCTACTGTGTTATCAAACTAAGTTTTTTGTTTCCTCCATGGATGTGAAGGGTCGAGAAACCTTCTATGTCCCATATAAATACTTTTCCGACAATGCTTCAACCATCGATGATGAGTGTTAACGCCATATAATGGACAAGCTTTTTCGCCTTTTACACAACATCCTGCAAGATTTCCATAGGGTGGAAAGTCGTTTATTAAAATTGATCTTAAATTAAAAACTGATTTACTGAATGCAGCATATATATCAATTCCATTATACTATAAATAATTTAAGTCTTCTACCAATTGCGCCAAGTACACATCAATATCATTTCCAGGTTGCTTTGGTCTAGGAATTATTAAAGTTACCATCATTTTTTCTTTTTTCATAAATAACATAGGCGAGAGATTATATGTCACAAGCATTACTGGCCAACAACTATATTTGGAGCTCATCGACGAAAGTGGATTGACACCATCTAAAGCAAGACCAAGTCTGAGATTGTGTGGATCGGATGAAAATGGTTTCCACCTCTCATCCACTGCATTACATGTTACAGAATCTACAGGATGTCACATTTTTTCATCATTGCTTTTATTGTTGAAATGCCACCTTAGGTCTTCTGCTATCTGTTGAGATCTATACATTCTCCTAAATCTTGGAATGATTGGAAAATACCTCAACACTTTACCTGTAACACCTCCTATAATCTCCTTGGTGTTCTCATTTATCTTCCATCTCGAAGAGTTACACTTCGGACAACTTTCTAAATCTTGAAACTCTTTTCTAAAAAGACAACAATCCTTTTTACGAGCATGAATCTTTTTAAACCCCATGTCAAATACTTTGAGAAACTTTTTTACATCATACAAAGTTTTAGGAAGTACATTATTCACTGGCAACAACAACTGTAGTACGTTCAAAAGCTTATCAAAACCATTATCGAATAATCCAACCTCACATTTAAGATTATACAAAGCAGTGATGGCAGATAATTTAGTTTGATCTGCACAATCGGGATATAAGGGGGTTTCTGCATCCTCCAAATTCTTAAGTAAATCATCCTCACGTTTTTGAACATCCTCGTCTTCATTAACATCAGTAAAAAAACCATGATTCAAAAAATCTTGTCTTCAAAATGAATAGTTTAAGTAGATCAAATGTATTGTCCAACTTCATGTCTACACCCACATTTAATTGTTCGCCATGATGATACCACTTAGTACTGCTCTTGTACGTAGGATCCATTCCTCTTATAATTAAATGCTCAACAATAATGTCATCATGTTGTCGACTAAGATTTCGGCAATCTAAACAAGGGCATAAAAGTTTCGCTACATTTCTGATATTTCTCTTTGCAGAATCTACAAAGCTTCTTGCCCCTTACGAGTACTCGTTTGAAGTTTTATGATGAAAAAAAACAACAACATAATTGTTGAGTTTTAACGTCAAATATATTTATTTTCTGAAATCAAACACAGTTGAGAATATTGAATTATCTATTTACCTATGTAAATAAACCCAATCTTTTTCCATCAACATAAAATTAAGGATACACACGGGAAGAAAGAGTGCTCAAGCTCCAAAACTACATAGAAAAAAGATTGCTACAACATAAAGTACATTAAATTTGTACTCACTTTGTTAAGAAAGACAAATTTTGTTAGTTAATATTGACATATTTGAATGAATATTTCCTGAAAAAACATACATTTCCAAAAATAAGGAGAAATGCTGGATTATTTTATAATATGTTAAAAATGCAATTGCCTGCCACAGTAAAAGCGAATCAACCATTCCTAAGTGTTACACATTCTTCTTGAAAGATGCAACTCATTCATCAATTTTTAAGTTTGTCTAAAATACAGAACCTAAATTATTACTACAGTCAGCCTACGCTCAAAGAATTGTCTTCATGCAGTGCTTCGCTCTACGCAGTAACAATTGAACTCTCTTCTAGTTACAACTACGTATTTCAGCATAGGGTCCTAGAATATCCAACTACCGGTTAACTTCAACCTAATGAGCATTCTAATTGGCATTACTAACCACAACTGCAAGAGATTTCCTTGACCTTTTGCATATCGTTAGAGTCATTGACCTTTAGTATTTCGTCATTTTCCATGTTCACTCTCTTGCCCATGAAATGTCTCATTCGAATATTTAACCTTAGTAACATTACATATGTTGACCACCATAACATCTGCAGAAGCATCTTTACCAGGATCATCTATATTATATTCACATAACCCTATTATTAAATTGATTATCACACACTATTTTTTTTTAATAACCACACTATCTTTTTTATCAACACAAACAACATTTTCCATAGCAACTTGCACATATTTCTCATTTTCATTCCAAAAGCAGCCAATGTTCTCTATCCTTTCTATTATATTGTCTACACATATTGTATCCCCACAATTATAATGTTCATCATAATGTATAACTATTTCCTTGTCAACTAATTTGTCCCCAATATCCGTTGGACCCACTACCAGCGTTTTTAGCCCCCCCATCATCCAAAAATGCTTATAACTACTTCCTTTTCAACTAATTTGTTTGATCGCCATTATCTGAAGCTCGAGCCTTTAGCAACTGTTCTTCTATAAGATTATTTTTTTCGTTTCTTTGAAGAAATGTGGTTTCCTTTTTAAAACAAATGCTGGCTTTTTAACAAATGCAGTTTTTGTTTGAAGTTTTGAAAAAAATGCAGTTTTTGTTTTGAACAAATGCTGTTTTATTTTTTAGTTTTAACAAATGCAGTTTTTTTTTTAAAAAAAAAATCACTGCGTTTTTTTAAAAACAAGTCCAGTGCAGTCTTTTTATAAAACAAATGTTGTTTTTTTCTAACAAATGCAGATTTTTTTTTTTTTTGCAACAAATGATGTTGTTTGCTTCCTTACAAAAGAACCAAAACCAAGTTATTTGGAAATGCATCGAATGAACGTTTCAAAATGACACAAATCACGTTAGCATATTGATGTATGACTTGACTAGGATCACTTCAAGACTATAACATGAGTTAAGTAGAATGGTAATGTCCTTAAGACCCCCAACGAAATATTGAATAGAGGAAATTATGTCCGAGTTATTGAGTGCTCAAGGTTAATTTAAGGGCTCAAATACATGTTTTGATGTAAATGAATGCACTCAAAGGAAAAACGAAAATAACTAAAGGGGACTTGAAAATAGATGGAATCAATTACATGGTTCGCTACCATTTAAATATATCTACTCTGGAGGTATATGGTTATTCGAATCCTACATGTACGTAGGCAAGAGATATACTTTAAAAAAAAGTTGATTTAACCCTAATCAGCCCTCATATAGCTCTAATCCCGAAATCCCCCAATGGGCCTAGCTGCTAATCACTTGGTTAAGCCCAATTAAGTTATTTTTCACTTTCTAAACCCTAATTTAGCCATATCTCCCAAACGGTAAGTCCATTTGACAAGTGTGACCACTCTACGGAAAGGTAAACCACCATCCAGATCTAATGGAAGTGGTTTTAGGTCAAAAATCCTTACCAATAAAAAGTTATAGGCAAAACAAGATTCTCTAGGGGTAAAACGGTCATTTAAAAATCAGCAAAAATCGTGAATATGAGAAATAACCTCAATAGTCGTTCCCCAAAGTTATACGACCTCGTATGAAAAAGAAATATATATTCTACGATCCTTCGATATGTAGAATGCGGGTCTACGATCCTTCGATATGTAGAATGCGGGTCATTACAACCGAGTTGCCGGATTTCCACCGATGTTTCTCCGTCTGTCGTCGCAACAGTGTCACCATGCTGAGCTCTTCCACCATCTACTGACACCGAGTAAAAGTAAGTTTCCTTACGATTAAGCTTGTTGCAAGTTTCTCACTTCTTTCTTTACTAAGTATGATTTGTTTGGGCTATTGGCTAATGTATTTCCGTCATTGTTTCATGCCGTCATTTATTGTGTTTGTTTCTATGTAGTATCTACCTCATTGTCCATTGTCACCACGGTTGTTTTGTTCTCTCAATTGCATGCTCATAAGTAAAAAAATTCAACTGTTAATTCTAAAGGTTCGAATATGTTCAGTCTATAATTATGCAAAAATAATATATTTCCATTTAACCTGGATTTATATAACGAGGCACTATCAATCCATCAACTAATAACAGTACAAATATTTGATGGCTAGTTATCTAAATGTTGATATCACTGATTTGTAATGGTTGAAAGTGTTGTTGGGGTATTTCGTTTTGTTAATTCTAAACATGACAGTGCTGATTGAGTTTATATGGTGAACTAGCGGTTGGTTATCTTCAGTAGTGTTAAACTATGTGCTAAATAATTGTATGCTAAACCACGCATATACAGTCACCCTAAACGCATATCAGTAAACCCACATTTTGACCCTTTAGATAAGCATGCATGTATATATGTACATGCCCAGGTGAGAATATAATTTGGTCTCCTTGTTATAGTTGTTAATATATAATAATAAACACCATGCTATGTCACTATATTTATGTTGTTTGTGTGATTTGCAAGTTACTGCCCCTTACTTCACTGTTTTGCGGTTCCCTACTCTTGTATTTTTGTGTCATCTTACTTTTGTCCGAACTAAGATTTGTTCGCAATGCATGTATATATGATTCCAGAAAGTAAGTAGGTAACCATACACATTATATAAAGGAGTAAATGAATTTTAATAGGTGTAACACCCTGTATTTCCAATGAATATTAAAGTAACGAATTAAACAATACTTAATTTTAAAAGTGAGAATTAATGGAAACGGGTTATGCCATTGCGTTCGTCTCGGAATTCTGCTTGAGATAAACTCTGAGTTTGCGTGAATTGGACTCTGTATAAAGAAGTTATGGAGTTCAGAAGATTTCATGTTTTAACAGAAAATATAAATAATAATTAAACATCTCAAACCAAGTTCAAAATTCGAAATTCAAGCAGAATAGGCTGAGCGGGAAAATTCCCGCTCAGGGTGTCGACCCCCCAAGGGGGAGTCGACATAGGTGTCGACCCCCCATAGGGGTGTCGACCCCCCAAGGGGGAGTCGACATAGGTGTCGACCCCCCATAGGGGTGTCGACATAGGTGTCGACCCCCCGATAGGGGAGTCGACCCCTGTTGGCCCAGATCTGGCCAATTACGTGTTTTGCCACATGTCGCTCTCTGATTCGCTGTGTGACGTGGTATTCTGCTCTGGACGATTTTGATGACTTCTGGACTGATTTGAAGACTCTAAATCTCCCTATACACCTATAAAAACACCCTTAAACCTATTGTTTTCTCCACACGAATTCATAGGCGTTGATATGCTGCTAAAACCTGAAGTGACCTAGCCTCCACCTTAATCAATCAAATTAGAGTTTTCAAGTTAACAATCAAAGTCTAAATCAAAGGAATGGTCAAATACAAAACTCAGATCCTAGAATTCAAGACCGTTCTGTAATTTGCAAGTTCATGTTACTTTCAGAATAAAAGTTAATTGTGATTCTGACATTGTAATAAATCTGAATCTGAAATTATGCCTATTTCTATCTATCTTTCTATATCCATTGGATCTATCTCATTGATATTATTATGT
Source organism: Allium sativum (assembly GCA_030737875.1). Lineage (NCBI taxonomy): Eukaryota > Viridiplantae > Streptophyta > Magnoliopsida > Asparagales > Amaryllidaceae > Allium > Allium sativum. The sequence goes on along the minus strand of CM060920.1, from coordinate 455,078,701 downwards.
CCATTCTTTGTCTCTTCTTTCCTTCTTCCGTTTTTTTTTATAGCCAGGCTACTGCGAGCCTGAGGAAAATTTCATAAGAGATGGACATACGTTGGGAAAAATTGGATATAATATATGATTTGGACATGACCAGCTCTAAAATTAGGTAAAGTATTAAATTATGTATAATTTGGCATAACTGATTTGTAACTGATTTGAGTACATAACACATGTTGTATTCAAAACATAAAGTGTATCGAACATATGACTTGAGATTTGAGGCATAAAGTATATTGGACATATGACTTGAGGTTTGGGGCGTAAATTGAAATGTAAACATGTAAGGCATAGTACATGTTGTGGTTTAAGACCTAAAATTGGGGCATGTTATATATGATAGTTTATGACTTGGAAGAAGGAAATTATTGTGTATAGTGATATATGGCTTAGGCATGAAAACCTATAGTAAGATAGGGATAACTGTAAAATGTGAACACGCCTAAAATTGGGATTTTGGTAATTGGCATGCACTATAATTAAAGACTATAATTTGGCATAGTTTATACTGTGAATAATGATTGGGGGTTTTTGGAGAACATTTTGTATGGTGCAATATGACTAAACCTTAGGGCATGTGTTATATTGTGATTTTTGGGCATGACTATTATTGCAAATTTGGGAAAATTGGGTGTAACATATTTTGAGTAATAACTTGAATTTGAATTTGTGAGGCATAACTTGCAATCAACTTTGTTGGGGTATAACTTGAGAATTGGAACATGACTAGTTTTGTGAATTTGGGACGATTAGCATATAAAATCTAGACTTGGACATGTATGGTAAATATGCTAAAAGATAAACATGCCTAACTCGAGGTTAGATTGAGCTGCAGTGTAAAACTGCCCGGAACCGGCCGGCATATTCAGTAACCGCAACAACGCCTATCTAATGTGAGAGGTTAGTGCATTATGCCCAAGAAAAACCCGAGGTTAGATTGAGTTGTGGTGTAAAACTGCCCGGAACCGCCCTGCACATCCAGTAACCGCAACAACATAGATCTAATGTGTGAGGTTGGTGCATTAATAAATCAATTAATGCTAATGAATATGACATGATGAATGAGTAGGGTTAAGTTAATAAGAAACACTTAACCAATATGACATGATGAATGGGTAGGGTTAAGTTAAAACAAAAGAGCAACACTTAACCAATATAACAGGATGCGTGGAAGGGTTAAGTTAACACAAGAAGCTAACACTTAACCAACGTAACACGACAAGTGGGTGGGTTAAGCTAACTTGAATTGATTGATGACACTTAACCAATACAGCATGATGAACGCGTGGGGTTAAGTTAATAAAGAAAAACTTAACCAACGTAACTTGATGAACGAATGGGGTAAAGTTAATGAGAAATACTTAACCAATATAACATGATGAATGAACGGGGTTAAGTTAATAAGAAACACTTAACCAATCTAACATGACGAGTGAGAAGGGTTAATAAGAAACACTTAACCAATATGACATGACGAGTGGGTGGGTTAAGTTAACATGAATGGACAACACTTAACCAATATGACATGATGTGTGGGAGGGTTAAGAACATATTGGGTTGGTGGGTAATATTAGTAAATATAGGCCCATAAACTTAACCATTAAGTAAACATGTTTGAATCAACAGGAGGGTTAAGTACATCTCGTGTAGGTGGGTAATATTTGTATATATAAGCCCACAAACTTAACTGGTAAGAAACCCTAGTAACGGGGACCCATTTCAGCAGTAACCCACATAGATGTATCAAGGTACCCTGAAACTAGGCAGGGTGGGCACGATTACTGGGCTGATTATAAGCGGTCAAAATAGCGACGGAGCTACGTCAGTGTAGGTTCCGACGGTTTACGGACGTGCACGTGCTCCGGAGTGGGAAAAAGCAGGCACTGGGTACCAGTAGTTATACACTGTGCATCTTGAATCATGTCGGGTTGCTATCATAAGGATTGATACACCTTATGGTGGGACTAGCACAGGGTATCTGCACGCAAGAGAGGGCCGATTGATATAGACACATGGAACATTAATAAAAGTAGGGAGCCGATCGATAGGGTAGTAAGGGTACATCTAACATCTTCATGGCAATTAGGCTGATTGAGGTAAGATCCTCATACTAGATGTACATCTAAAGGCTACCACAATTGCGCGGATTGGGATCACATTATCATATAATCATTTTATACAGATTACTAGTTGGGACACTTGAAACGACCCGCAAATCCGTACCCTTAAAGTCGACTAATAACACCACACGTCCAACTCAAATTGCACAGAAATACGAATCATTATTAGAAAGAAGTTAGAGGATGAGAAATAGAAAGAAAGAAATATTAGAATAGGAGAAAACGAAGATCACAAACTCACAGCGGAACGAATAAAATATATTAGATAATATAACTTTGAAGCGCAAATCAGTATTTGTATATACATACCATTATCAGAGCACAACGATTATCCCTGGAACAGTTATAAACACCTGTTTCCAGATACAACATAGTACACAGCGGAAAATATGATAGTCTATAGCTAACTGGTGAAGCCTCCTGCTTCAAGCTCCTCCAAGTGAATCTGAAAAATCCCAACTACTTGACTGCCCGTACAAATTTGGGCACCCAAGAGTTTAAGGAAAACAAACAAAATAAACTCTGGGTCAGTCAGGGGACTGGTGTGAGTAAACTCCAACCATTGGTTTAACTTTCAAAAGTCCTTTCAAAAGAAATGATAATCGTAAGACCGATCCACACATAAACATGGATGGTTTTTACCTTACGATAACCCAAAACACTTTGGAAATCATATATTATCTGATATTATAATAATGTCTAATCACAAGTAATTAGCAATCTAGCAGAACGCTTGCATCTCACGCTCTACATATATAATATACAATCAAACTCGCAGGCACTTATTGGAGATTGGATTCCAACTTGACAAGGTATGGGACCACCTTCCGAACGTGTATCTCTAGAGGCGAATACACTGGGTTCAACAAGAACATCTTGCAACCCGGCCCACACATGACCGACCACTCATTCCGCTTGAGTGTATCGAATGTATACCACCGACGGTTGGGATCAGCAACCGTCTCCCGATAAGGGACAGCATCGATAGATTTAAGAACAAAAGGAATTTCTCTAGATAGGTGATCATACATCCTAATGGGTGCGACCCACATAGCCATGCTGCCTGCCCGATTTTTGTCCACTTCCGGGTTGATGAGGCTTGAGGTTTGAATTATCTTCCAGAACATCTGGCCATCATTCACTTTGAATGCCACATCGTCAGATCCATCGGAAATCACTAATTGATTCCCACAAAAAAATACTCAGATTGTTAGGCTAAAGAAGTTTCCCTTCCATGCCACCAACTTCGTACGTTTGAAGGAATCAACGTACGTAACCCCCTTTGGAAATACTCTGTCAGACACTCGTCCATACAAGTTGTCCTGGGTCTGGACAAACCGAAGGCACTATCCCGTAAACAGGATAGCCCTTGCATAACTCCGTCTTCAATTTTCTTCAGCATAAGTTGCTTCATAATGCTCACGCCAATACAGAGTGGTTTTCAGATATCAAATCTAATCCCGGTCTCTCCATATTGACAACGGAGGTATATAAAAATAAAACTTTGATAGTCGGTGATTTAACTATCAAAGAAACATCCATACAATCAACGGTTCTATTTCCAAATGGAAATTCTATCAATCAAGCATTAAACAACACTGGGCCCTTTTTATATTAGTTCTTTGTTACATTATCGTTTCCAATTCCCATTTTCCACCTTTCGTGTTCTTTCAAAGCTCTATTTTCTCTCTTGATTATTTGGAAACATTTCCAATATTATAATTCCTTTATTGAGAAAATATCCTTTTTCTCCAGTTAGAAAACATTTCTAAATCCTTTGAATTAAACTGATGTTATAAACATCGTTATTATAACTCAAATCATAAATCATTCGTAAACTAACGATATTACTAACCAACCCTTGCTATCGAGCCTTAACCATTTCTTCGTCAATAATGCAGTCAGTCAAGTTGGGGTATAATTACCTCTCAGACCTTAACTGGACGACATCCTTAACTTTGAATTAGTCAGAGCTCGCAACTTTAAACCAAACATTGCTTACGCGACTCTCGGATTTGATCTACGAACACACCTTCTTTATAAAAATATTGATTATAACGATAACGTTATAATTGTTGTCTTCAAATGTTTGGTTTATAAACATTGCTTTCAACAACAGAGTTAAAACCGCTGTCTAAGCATTATAGAACACTTATCATAACCATAGCCTTAAAATTGTTATTAAAACAGTTATTATAACGGCAGCGTTAAAATTGCTATTTAGATTTACCAAGACATTTATTATTACAACAGCGTCTAAAATTGCTGTATAGATTTACAACATCTATTATAACAACAGCGCTAAAATCACTGTTTAATTTTATAAAAGCATTCCTTACAAAGACAGCGTTAAAATCGCTGTTTAAAATTTAAAAAAAAACATTTCTTATAACAACAGCGTTATGATTGCTGTTTTGAATAAAATACCGTGTGCGACGCACACGCTTCCGTTGTTCATTTATAAACTCTGTTTATTTTAAACAATTCAAGTTCTCCTTTAAACATATTTATAAACTATACATTCTTCTAACCACTTAATTCGATTTCTATAAATCCCCTTTTTATATACATTTTATTTGCAAAATATTTCCTTGGTTTAAACTATTATTCTTTTATTTTAAGCATTTGAAATCTTTCTTTAAACTTTCCTCTGTAATTTGCTAAATTCGGATCCATTTCCAAATATTGGTTTCAAAACCGATACTCACTTTCAAATATACATTCATATTTGAACTCACCTTTTAATTTATCCAATGGTTCATGATCCACTTAATTTATATCTTTATTTATAACATTTTTCTTGGTTTACCCAATGGAATAGGTTTCCATTTGCAACTCAATGAAAAAGAAATTATTTCTAATTTGGAAATAAACTCTGCTTTTAAATTCTAATTTCCTTTTTCCCATTCGATGATATTTTACGGTATCTAAAATACCAGGTTCCTAAGGCCAGGGTAAACCAAACACACAAATTCAACCATGGATAATGTAGCATAACATATATCACCATCAAATAAAACAGTAAATAAAATGTTGAGGGATCCAGTTGGATCCCTCCAACCTATTTCCCTGCATCCACAGATGTTAGTAACATCAAAAGTATCGCATTAATGAAAAAAAAACAATCAACGATGTGATTATATCAACCAATTTATCAATTATTCAACCAAGAAATCATTTCACATTATAAAATAATTTTAAACGAGTGAGTTTACTCACCTTGGCTCGCAGTTGACGCTTCTGCTTTTAAAACTAACAGGCATTTGATTTTTGTCTCAAAATTATGGTTGCTCTATTCTCAACCGTGTCAGTTCCATAACGTAGACGACGTTGTTACGATTCTAACAGATCGGATAGCATTCGATTCTGTTCACGTATAACATAGTTATACATGTGGTAAGTTTTTAATTGATTAAACCGTTAAAATAAATAAACTAATTTACAATTAAATAACTTTAGTAACCTTAAACCATGGTTTTAGTTCCTTTTATTTCCAATATTGTTCCTATCTGGCTCACGGAATACCCAATTTACTGCCATAGAAAATAATCGAACCATTAATACAATAATTTAAAACCTAATAGCCTTTATTATTATTACCGCTAATTGTATTTAAGGTACCTTAATCCTTCTTCCATTGTTTGAGCGATACGGAACCTCACGCTCTCTCCTTAACAGCCATGCTGACTTCCAATGCTTGCCGCACCTATATTATTCCACCTTCTTATATCCTTCCTGTTCCCAACCAAGTCGTTGCTCTGATCACTCACAGCTTCCTCACCTCTGTTAATTCCTCTCAAATTGAATCATTTCTGCGACTTGGTCCTTGTTCCACGCTCGTATTGTAAAGGCCGACATTTTTTCCCCCAAATTCCACTGTACTTCGCCATCCTGTGCGCCCCGGCCTTCCGATCACCAGGCTGACCTTGCTTTATCCCCTCGTCGCCGAAAACTCCGCCAAAATCTCCCCTCAGCACGCTGTGTTGCTATAAAGGGTGTGAATATTTCTAGTATCGAACCCAATATTCTTGGTATGAGCATGAAGCTCCTGAAACAAGGGGTTCAACGAATCTAAAATTTGATTTTTCCATTGTGTTTTGGGTTTTTAATTGTATTTTGAAGTTTCAATTTTTTCTTCTCGCACCATGAATTGTTCTGCTATCCAACAAGCAAAAAGGGAAACACTGTATATTTATAGCTCTCGTAAACGTGGGTGCGAAGGAAATGTTTGTCGGCTGGTGGTACTAAGCTATGGGGTAGAAGCAGGTGGTGTCTGATTCCTTTGTCTCCACGGTTTTGAAATATAGCGGACACCGTACCCATTTTTGAGGCAGCTACATATATGGTAATTCGAAGACATAGACCTGAAAGCCTGGAGAGATAAATGTTTGCTACTAAGATGTAGGTTTTGATTTGAAATACATAAAAATAAAAATAGAAAGAAGTATCTTGCCATAAAATATTTTCGTTACTTGCGTCAGCAATTTCAAGTAGGAAGAAAGGAAACAAATGCCTTGTCTGTACGTATTAATGGCGTGAAGCACAAAGGGTGGGCTATACATTTTTCTTTGTTTTTGTTTTGGGAAACACTAGTGTATAGGTCGGCCATTTTAGTATTCCACATTTAAAAAGTCTCATTTCTAAAAACAAATAACTCTTGATTAGTGTGGTTGGGATAATGTGGATATCAAAAATCAAGGACATTGCAATTAAATGAGTACATATGAATTAAAAAAAACAGTCGTAGTTTCGTCCAAACATCAAAATAAGGTGGTATGTTAGCTACCTTTGCTTGTCATCTTGCTATGAGAAAGAAGGAAAAAAATGTTTTATTTTTACTTCCATATATGAATAAAATATCAAAACCATGTTTAACATTCCATTATATGCATAATTAAGTAGTACCCGTGTGCTTATACTATTCTCTGATTTAATATATATCACAAACTATCCGTGTGCGAAGCACGGGTCACTTATTATTGTATTTTTAAGTTAGAAAATATATATATATATATATATATATATATATATATACATACATAAGTACTCCATTACATCTTTCAAATTATCCAATTCACAAAATATTGCTGATTCAACTATTTCCGAATATTTCGAAAATTAAATATATTATACCATTATCAATATTAAATACTCAGATCATTTGAATTCATGTCGTTTAAATCTTCAAATCAACTATTAATAATTAAATAAATTAATTATTAAATCGTTAAAAATACGGGACGTTACAACACTAGTTAGGTGGTGCATAGATATAGAAATCAGAATAACAGGGTAGTAGCGAAGCAGAGAAAGAGTAGAAGTGCATTCGGTTTATCTTGCCTTATCATATCTATGTTAATCGTATGTTATCTTGTTATCCTTGTTATTACGGTGTTGTCTTATATTCAGTTTATTCATGTCATGATGCTTTTGCCTATTTACATGCTGAAAGTCATGGACTTACTAGACTTATGTCTAACCTAGTTTGTTTCACCTCTTTTCTTCCGTCTCCCCTAGATTCACAGGTAGGAAATGTTACCACTTAGCTCAGGTTTCTTTCCAAGTACGGAGATAGTCGATGAATTGCTTTGGACTCTCTCTTCCACTGCTATGGCTGGTTCATGCTTTATTGGGGAACAACATTGTTATTTTTATTCTTCTTTTATACTTGGAAGTTTTTAAATCAAGACAATAGTTCTATTTATTACTTTTAAGTATGATTGAGACAATTGTTGTAAAAGCTTGACTGAACCACATTGTTTATAAAATGACTTTATTTTCCGCTGCTTTATTTGTCTGTCTTGTAATTTATCTGCATCTTTTACCTATATCACTCCACCGAAGTTAAGGCATTCCCTTTGTGAGTGACCTTAATGGAGGTGGGGTGTTACACCTGGTATCAGAGCTAAAGGTTACCGGATCAGATAAAAGATATGAAAAATTATTTTCAAAACAGTTTTAAAAGAAGCATTTTCAAAAGAAATCTTTTGTTTTAAAGGCATATTCCCCAAAGACATATGCACTATCTTTTGATCCTCTGTTTGAATCCTTGTTTCCTTCTTCCCTGAGTCTCCGAGGCTCCCGGATTTTTGGGAGGTAACCTCATCGCGGCATGGTTCTGTAGGCTTGATGAGACTAGACACCTGTTAAATGACAAAGAAGTGCCCAACTTCCATCTATAGCCGTAGTAGTTTCACCTGCGGCTAATTTTCTTTCAAGCTTTGTAGGGATTTCCGTGCGATGAAGGCAGCTTTCAAGAGACTTGTCAACAAGTTACACAAAGATGGCAAAGATGAGAATAAGGGGGTTTGGCTAAGGAGCACAACCCAGGGATGAGGAACTCATGGATATAAACTTGGTTCACAAAGAAGGTAAAAAGAAAGCGGTGTAAGTGGAAGAATCACAGGATAAGAAGGGAAGGAAGAATAGGAAAATCTAAGACAAGAGGCAGTGTCGTTATTATGGTATAACGGGTCATATAATTAAGGACAAGGGCAAGAACAAAGGATAGGATTTTCCAGAGGGCAAGTGCATGCTCTCACCACCGGCGTACCTGAGAGAGAGGTAGTAAAGCTTCGGTTGAAAAAGTCTAGTTTTTCTTTTTGATCATCCTGTTAGTACTCTTTTTTATTTTAGCGCTTCACATTCATTTATATCTGCTTCCATAGTTGAGTCTCTGCACCTTTGTACTTGTATAATAGAAGATCCCATTATTGTCTCAAATACGGTTGGTGGTTCGGCTCGTTTATCTTTGGTTTGTAAGGATTTGAGAATAGCTATATTAAGTATTGAGTTTAAGTGTAATGCTTATGTTTTAGGGTTTCATGGGCTATTGGTTGATTCTAGGCATGGATTGGTTAGCTAGTAATTGTGAAAGGAGGGTAGTTAGACATTTGACTTGCCTCGGGAATACCTCTAGATTTCGTGCGATCCTAAGGGATCAGTTTGTCTTGGCTACCTAGAATCACTTGATGCATCTATCGACGATTTGCGATCCGTTAGAGTAGTCCATGAGTACGCAGATGTTTTTGATCAGGTTAGGGGTTTATCCCCTAAAACGCGAGATAGACTTCCGCATATATCTAGTTGACAATGCGAAACCAGTTGCATTACCTATACGACACATGAATCCAAGGGAAAGGAAGGGCTCAGTAAACAAGTAGAAGAGTTACTTGAAAAAGGGTTCATAAGGCGAAGTATTTCTGAATGGGGTGCTCCAGTCGTTTTCGTTACAAAGGCGGATGGTTCACTTCGCTTGTGCATAAATGATATTTTGGAATGAGGAAGAACATGCTTTGCATCTAAGGGAAGTCTCAGATACCCTCCAGCGCATCAACTTAAGGCGAAATTCTCCAGAAATGTCATTTTTGGAGAGAAGAAGTAAGGTTTCTAGGACATGTGGCACCCAAAGAAGGGATGGCAGTAGATCCCGCAAAAGTAGTTGCGGTGCAAGACTGGAAGGTCCCAAGGAATGCAACAGAAGTAAGAAGCTTTCTTGGACTAGCGGGCTAATATAGGAAGTTAATTAAGGACTTTATGAAGGTATCGGCCCCACTTACTAGATTGACAAAGAAGAATCTAATCATCTTAGTATATACACTTGGTAACATGGTTAGCATCTGTTTATTTTCAAGAGATAGTTCTGGGAATGTTAGCATGACACGGCAGAAGTTGTAGTGCCAAGTATACTATAAGAAGAAAAGGTGGAATGCGAGGCAGCAGTGGAATGAGTTCCAAGCATATTCTGGAAATAGAAATTAAGAAGCTACGCAAATCATGAAGTTAAGATAGTCAGAGCAATATGGGATGAAGCTCAAGAAGATGCGACTTAGAAGACTGAAGGCTAGATACGCGCATCATGCCCTTTTTTGAGGCTATATCCTTTTCTGTAAAATTTATTTGCATGCTAGTCTTTATCCTTTAAGTATATCCTCTCAGTTCTATCCTCGATCCTTAGGTAGAAGCCAATGGATGTAAACATGTGTTTGAAACATGTTATGATTGATGGTTGCAAGTGGTTGCAAGTGTTTGCTAGTGGTTGCTCGTGGATGCATATACACACATTAGGCACTAGATCGGCTCAGTCACTTTCATATTGCATATGCATGAGTGAATTTTTATATATGAATTGAAAATTGATGTGTTATCATATGGATGTTGCATTTGTATGAATGATTGTGCACTCATGTAGAAGTTATAAAGTACGATTAGGAATAATTGCATACATGATGGACTTATGGCATTGACATAATTCGCATTAAGAAGGTCAACTGAATCAGTAGACTGCCTGATTTTGCATTAGATAAGGACACATACACACACTATGCATATGTTCATGAAAAGCATTAGAAATCTTTTTAAGGACAACGAATGCCTGTGATTGAATGGTTGAGTAGATGTTAGGATACATTCTCCTTGACTTGGAGATTTCAGGGACGAAATCCTTTAAAGGAGGGGAGAATGTAACACCCCGTATTTCCTGTGAATATTAGAGTAACGAATTAAAGAATACTTAATTTTAAAAGTGAGAATTAAGGGAAACGGGTTACACCATTGCGTTCGTTTCCAAATTCTGCTTGAGATAGAGTCCGAGTTTGCGTGAATCGGACTTCGTATGAAGAAGTTATGGAGTTCAGAAGATTTCATGTTTGAAAAGAGAATATAAGTAATAATTAAACATCTCAAACCAAGTTCAAAATTCGAAATTCAAGAAGAATAGGCTGAGCGGGAAAATTCCCGCTCAGGGTGTCGACCCTCCAGGGGAGTCGACATAGGTGTCGACCCCCCTATAAGGGTCTCGACATAGGTATCGACCCCCCTATAGGGGAGTCGACCCATGTTGGCCCAGATCTGGCCAATGACGTGTTTCGCCACGTGTCGCTCTCTGATTCGCTGTGTGACATGGTATTCTGCTCTAGACGATTCTGATGACTTCTAGACGGATCTAAAGGCTCTAAATCTTCCTATACATCTATAAAAAGACCCCTAAACCTATTGTTTTCTCCACAAAAATTCATAGTCGTTTATATGCTGCAAAATCTGAAGTGACCTAGCCTCCACCTTAATCAATCAAATTAGAGTTTTCAAGTTAACAATCAAAGTCTACATCAAAGGAATAGCTAATCAAATTCAGAAATCAGATCCCATAATTCAAGACCGTTCTGTAATTTGTAAGTTCATGTTACTTTCAGAAATAAAAGTTAATTGTGATTCTGACATTATAATAAATATGAATATGAGATTATGCCAATTTCTATTTGTCTTTCTATATCCATTGTGTAACATCCAGTATTTTCGGTAGTTAGATATTTAATATATTTTATTATTTTAAATATCGATTTGGTATTATAGAAGGATTCAGGATATATGATTCACCTATTAAAACGACTGTTTGAATGTATTAATTATAGTATAATTATAAATTGAGCTTATAATGTCGCGGCAGTTCGTAACTTAAAGTTTGAACTTCAAACGACTATACATGATCCGTTATAAGTCGGATTTCTTCGAAATAAGAAACGTTCGAATTCGTTAAACTATATCTTATTAACAGAAGTGAAAAGCAAGATTTCGTCTTATAGATTGCAAGATATGCCCAAATCAAATATTCAGAAAGTCGCTATAAAATCGTTTATCGATCGTAACAGTTTATTTGATATAACTAGATATTGGTTTCGAATTTAGACAAGATTCTTTTGAGACGTAGTGATAATTTAATTTTTAGAATTTTTATGTAAATTTTAGTTAATTAAATACGCAACTTTTTATTTGGGGTATTTGGCACCCTATATCAATATTTTGGGATTTCACAATATGAGTTAAACTACTGATGTTATTATATTTTTGGGACCGTGACAGCCCGCTGGACACGAAAGTATTTTTATTTTTGTTGATAACGGTCTGTAAACGGACGAAATTTTACGAAAACGTATACCCTTAATAAATATCACATGCAAACGTCCATCCTTTTCCACTGAAATGAAATGAAAGGAAAAATCAATGCACATGTAAATGCTCTCAGAGCTGAAGTCTACTCTACATTCTAAGCCTACCTCATGCTATATCTTTTCACGTCAATGCAATGTAAACTCAACCAATATTAGTGAAATGAAAACACAAAACATTGTATGCCTATGTATATGATTTGAAAACAAAATGCATGTATAACTACCCTTCCTACATTCTAGGAAAACTAAAATAGTAAATACTCCTGATATCTTCCGCCAATGGTACAGCTATGCATTTTTAAATCATCAGCTTTTCAAATCTTAACAGAAAAACGCAGCCTAACTACACCCTGAATCCTATAAGCCTCGTTACTTCAATGCCAAGTATCTGCACATTGAAACCAGCGTTGCCTTCCCTAATCTTTGCACATGCTACTCCCTTCCAGTCATGTAACTTCACCGTCCATCCTTCATTCATCAATCATGTAGAAACGTGTAACAACCCGCAAAAATCAGGACCAATTTAAAATTTTTATTTTAGAAAATTTTAATGAATTTTGACAATATAAAATTATTTATTTAAATAATAATGATCACAAATTTGATTTAAATCGAAGTTAGAATGAATGATTTAATTTTAATTAACAAAAGAGTTAGAAATAGCGCGGTAGTTTGAAAAGTCAAACTTGAACTTTGACTGACCGTACAGGATGCAAAATTTAACGGATTGTAGTGAAACCAAAAATATTAGAATCTATTTAAAAATACCTTTCCAAAGAATCCAAAAAATTGAAATTTCATAGCGGAAAACAAAAGTTATGGCCAATTCAATATTTAGAAAGGTCGCTATGAAATTTATAAAGCTCAAAATGCTACTTTTCACATACGAAGGAATTTGGACTCGAAACCACTTCCATTGAGTCCGGAATGATGTTTCTGCATTTAATAAGTATAAACACTTATATATTTTGAATTTCAGAAATTATTTGTTTAAAAATGTATTTTTAATATTAAATATATAGCCCTTGAAAATAGATATTTTACAAACGACCTCCGTTTTTGACGAAACCACTTTTGTTGGATCCGGAATGTCAAAATATTGTTAAGTTTAATTTTTCATAATTTTTGGAATTAATTTGTGGCCGTGGCAAAAGGATTTCTATTTTGTCAATTTACGGTCAAATTTTAATCGACTTAAAAATAGTTATTTTTCAAACAGTCTCAGAATTCGATGAAATTAGTCTCATTGGAACCGTATCGTCATAAGAAAGCTAAAAATATTTTTTTTAGATTTTTCGGAGTCCGTATGTGGCCTCGGCGGATTTTTTTGATTGTGTCCGAATTAAATAATAAAAAGAATTAATTTTAAATTCGAAAAATGAGGGCTTAGACAACCTTTTGGGCCTGCGGGACATGGCTAGATGGATCCGGATTAGGGGTTATTTGGTAGGGTAGCTTTTGTTGGGCTGGATTCTAAATAATTTGAGAGGAATGGTTTTTTTTTGAAAAATCAACAATTACATAATATAAAAAAGAGGAGAACCCTAACTAAATCATTATTCATCTTCTTCAATTAGTAGCCGCCGCCCCCTATTCTCTTCATGGCCGAAAATTCTTGTGCCACTTTCTCCCTCTTCTCTTCAAATTAAATCCTAACTCCTATACCAAATCAAAGAGCATCTTCTCCGCTCCATTCTCATAAGGTTAGATCTTCTCTGGAGCCACCATCTTCTCCTCTCCATTCTCATAAGTAAGGCCGATCCTATTTGAAGAGGAAGAAGGGTAATTATCTTAATTAATTAACTAATTAATTAATTTAAATTATTTTAAAGACTTGTTTTGACCATGACTCGTTCATTTCAACTCAGAATTTGACGATTTCAAAAACATTGGAATCGTAACAGCAAATAGAACGGTTAGAGACTGATTGGAACATTTTCTGGACTGTTTGAATCTTTAGATCTGAATTAACGGAAGGTGAGATTTCTTTAATTTAAATTAATTAGTTGATTAATTTATTTATTATATAATATTCGTTCAGATCTGAATTGTATTGTATGTTATGTTGATTTTCTGTTTGATGAATGTATTGTTGTATTGGTTGTTGTGCGAACTTGGATACGTTTATTTCAGATTTGATTTTTATTGAACTGAGTTTAATAATCAATTCAATATTCATATTGCAATGGACAAATACACATGAGAAAAAAAAGATTGTTTATTTTATTTTTGTGTTCCAACACAAAAATTATACATAGAAAAAAAAAGATTGTTTATTTTATTTTTTTGTATTCCAACACAAAAGTATACATGAGGAAAAAAATGTGTTTATTTTATTTTTGTGTTCCAACACAAAAATCTACAAGAAAAAATGTTTATTTTATTTTTGTGTTCCAACACAAAAATCTACATAAAAAAAAAAAGTTTACTTTATTTTTGTGTTTCAACACAAAAATCTACATGTATGAAAGATGTTCATTTTATATTTGTGTTTCAACACAAATAACAATATTCAAAAGAAATGTCTAAACATAAAAAGTTTATAAAAAAAATGTCTTTTTATTTATATATTGGCACATACATTTACACAGGAATATGAATTATTTTTATTTGTGTCTTAAATACAAATAAATACTTCGTCATCAAAGTTTTATTTTTATTTTTGTCTTAAACACAAATGAATACACCGCCATTGAAATTTTATTTATTTTTACTTGTGTTCCCAACACAAATACATGTACCGTACGTCGAAAGTATTTCACTTGTGTCCCTAACACAAATATTTACATCGTTAATTGATTAACATTTGGATTTGTGTTTTCAAACAAAAATTTTATATGATGGAAAGGGAAAGTGTATTGTTGCATTCCTTAATGTCAACAAAGTATAGGAACTCATCTCATTACAATTCGTGATAAAAATTCAATGTAGAAAGAAATAATATATAAGATTTTCATTATTTTTGTGTTTGCATACATGTGCAAACGCTTCATAAAAAAAATTTTACATTTTTGTGTTTGCACGCATATGCAAACGCTTCATGAAAAAAAAAATTACATTTTTGTGTTTGCATACATATGCAAACGCTTCACAAAAAAAAAAAAAAAAAAAAAAAAGATTTTTTTTTTTTTTTTACATTTATCACTTAAATTGTCATTCCTTGTTGAGATTAGAATTAACGAATTAAAATTGTCACCTTTATTATGAATGTTATATTAGTAAAATGTCAAATTGGTTGTGTTAGCGATGAAAAATAGGAAAGTATCTTTTACATTGAATTGTCATATTTAAGTTGATACATTGAAACATAATAAATGATCATTCAAATGTCATTATGGTATGAAATGTCATATCATTGTAAATGCCATTATAGTTAGAAATGTATGTAAGTATAAAGTTTGTCCTTTTTATTTGTATTTACAAATACAAATAAAACATTGAAATATAATTTGTTCTTTTATTTGTATTTACATATACAAATAAAACATTGGAATAAAATTTGTTCTTTTTATTTGTATTCACAAATACAAATAAACATAGAAAATAAAGTTTGTCCCTTTTATTTGTACTTACATATATAAATAAAACATTAAAATGAAATATGTCCTTTATTTGTATCCTCGAATACAAATAAAACTTTGAAAACAAAAGTTCACTTTTTATTTGTAATCACAAATACAAATATGCACTGAAAATAAATTTGCGTTTTTAATTGCACTCACAAATGCAATTATGCATTAAAACAAAATTTGTTCTTTTATTTGCATTCACTAATGCAAATCTAACATAGGAAATAAGTTAATTTTTTTTTTATTGTTGTGTTCTTCAATGTAAATATAACATGAAATAAATAAAACTGACCTTTTTTTGTTTGCATTCACAATGCAAACAAAACATAAAAATAAAATTAACATTTTTTTCTTCATTTTTGCTCGCATTCACAATGCGAACAAAACTTTTTAAAATAGGATTTATATTTTTGCTCGCATTCACAATGCGAACAAAACTTTTTAAAATGAGATTTATATTTTTGCTCGCATTCACAATGCGAACAAAACATTAAAAAATAAGATTTATATTTTGGTTCGCATTCACAATGTGAACAAACCATTAAAAAAAAAAAAATTCGTTGCATTCCACAATGTAAACAATACATAAAATAAAAATTATATTTTTTGTTTGCATTCTACAATGCAAATGAAATGTAGAAAATAGAATATACATTTTTATTTGCATTCTATCATGCAAATAAAACCAGAAGATAAGAAAAATTACATTGTTGTTTGCAACCTTAGTCGTAAACAAATAAGAAGATAAAAATTACATTTTGTTTGCAAATTTAGATGCAAACAAATTTAGTAAAAACAAACGTTACATTTTCTGGCATGTCTTTAAATGCGAACAAAACATTAAAATAAAGGTTATAATTTTTATTTATTTACTTCACCTGATGTAAATAAACATAAAATAAGAAGTAGTTATTTTATTTACATTTCTTGATGTAGATAAAACTAAAAAATAAATATTACATTTTTATTTGCATTACTCAACGCAAATAAAAACATGAGAATAAAGGATACATTTTCATTTGAAATCCTTAATGCAAATAATTTATGAAATGAAAAGTTAAAAATTTTTATTTACATTCCTCGTTGTAAATAAACCTCAAATCAAAAAGCTGAATCTTTATTTGCATTCTCTGGTGCGAATAAAGCATGAAATGAAAAGTTATATTTTTGTTATTAATTGTATTCCCTATTACAGTGGAATTAAAAGATTACATCTTTCTTTTCATTTATTTACAATGAAAGGAATTGAAATAAAGATTTTATTTTTATCGTCATTTTAGATGCGATAAAAGAATAGAAATAAAGAATTCATCTTTATTGACATTTTACATGCAATAAAAAGAATAGAAATAAAAAAAGACAGTTTTATCGTCGTGTTATATATTGTGTATTACACTGCCATAGACAAGTTACCTGACTTGTTTATGTGATTGGGTCGATAATTTTCACACATCGCTCAAGTGCACAAATGAATTAATTGTTTGTTTGTTGGATGAAACCCCACACGGGTGTTGGGATGAAAATTAACATACACTAATCCCAATATTTAGTTGTATGTTGATCGTTAGATCGACAGGCTGTGATGAGCGATTATTTAATTTTAACGCTTACACAGTTGGAATTTACACTTTGGATGTAAATGGATGACTTGATAATTACATTTTTATTGTTATATATGATGTGTGTTAAATCCATATAATCCAAATTATATGGTAAATGGTTGAGTCGCATTTCGATTCAGATGTTCTTTTAAATAAGAATATTTTTACATTAGAAATTCTTTTTATCTAAATATATATATATATATTTTAATTAAGTATATGTCAAACAAAGAATATTTGTAAAAGGTAAAAATCTTTTATATAAAGAATATTTTTAATGATTATCTCTAAAATACGCTTTTCTTATAATAATAAATATTTAAAGAGAAATCTTTCATTTAAGATTATTAGAATTTGCAATTCTTATTTTATGATATGAAATAAATTGAGATGTGAAGTGGATGTATCGTGGACGGTGTTTTTAAATGACATTTCTCCTTTAATCCAATTTACATTGAAATTATTATTTGGAATTTATAAATCTATTTTATAGATTTAAAAAGAGCATTTTCTAAAAATCTAGTTTTCCAATTTAATAAAATTTAATTGGAATTAAGTGGAAAATTCGATTGGTAATAATCGAGATGGGCTTCTGTAATAGAAGACCGATATTATATATGGAATTTAAGAGGCTTTGCCGTTATTCCATGTATATTGTTAGTCCAATACAGAAATTCACATCGATTATGTATTGATTGATTTCTGTGGAATTCCATATTTTAGAAATTGATTTATGGGTTTATCGTGAACTGTGTTTTAAATGACACGAGTTCTTTAACCCGTTTAAAAGAAGATTTATTCTTTAAAATAAATAATCTTGTGAAAATGATTTTTGATATTAAATCAAATTTAGAATTTTTAATAAATCTTTTAAGAAAGATTTATGATTAAATTTATTAATTTATCTTTGATAAAATTAATGAGAATCTTTTAATATGAATATCTTATTAAAAGAATATTCTGAGTGGGAAATGTAGCGTAATGTGTGATTTTCCAATATTTGATTTTTAATCACAAAATACGCGAGTTATTCAGAAAGACCGGGTTTAACCCATTCTGAATACTCATCACGACGATCAAGAGTCGAAGATGAAGATGGCAATTGAAGACCGAAGTTTTTCACATCGTTGGGATGATGATGGCTGGTATCTTGAATTGGGACTGGACACCCCAAGGCAAGGTATTTGGTAATGATCGTCCAAATGTATTTGGAGATCAACGGACACGTTGTTTCGCTCAGACCCAGAGCGGACTTGTAAATGGATTGTGTGTCTGACATTGTATTCTTTTCTACTGTATTTGTTGAACGCTACTGATTATATATTTCTGTTTGGTGGTGGAGAATTTATTCTTCATTTAACCCCCTTCTCTAAGACGTATGAGCTTAGAGGTTATATATATATTGGTAGATGATCAATGATATGGTAGAGTCTGACAATGTGGCATGCTAAGATGCAATTGATCAAGGTTTTGTTGAAAAGCAGGCCTTGTGGTTGATGATCAAAGCACAGTCTATATAGGCATAGCTTTGTGTATATCGTGACTTCGCGAGCCTCACAGCCCGGTAGAGTCTAAAACGGGAGAAGGGAACGCAGGGAGTGCACACGTTTCTTTCTAGCTAGAGTAGTGCCAGGAACCTACCAGCGCTGGCATTTATTCATTGTGGTTGTTGGATTTTTCGAGACCTCGGTTTATGCGGTCGCCACTGGCCGTATTATAGGTCCAAAAGGACCAGGGAACGTGTGTTCAGGCATTTCTAATCCACAAAAGTAAGTGTGGACCGGCCCTGCAGCTATCCAAGGGTTGGACAGAGTACCAATCCTGGGGCATTTGCTAGAGTGTCTCGAATCGGTAAGGATCTCCTCCTTAGCCTTGACTTAGATGGAAACCCAAATTTCCAATACGACATCACGCGGTTTTGATTGTATACCTATATATGGCGACATAGTGGGATGGGGCACTCATGCCGTCTAGGATTGATACATTTACTTTGATGTATTTCAAATTGGTTGCACACTATTATTATATAATACCGTGTTTATTGTATCAAGCATCTTTTGATCATTATAAGGTAAAACCCTATCCTCCGGTTTGCGTTGCATTGTGTGATGGGACTTGGGTCTTATAATGGTTTCATTTTTCTAAAAAGCATTGCGTTATTTTGATGATTTACTTTAGTCTTGCACTGGCAATTCATAGGAGAAAACCCATTCCGCGAAAGTGGCGTGGTCCTGTGATTAGCCTTATTATATTATATAGGTTAAGTAGAATTCTCACATCAGTCCCATGACTGACCTGTAGTTTGTCCACTGGCAAACTCGGGTGCCCATATTTTCCACACGGGCAGTCGAGTAGCTATTTTTGCAGATATATTAAACAGGATTCTGGGTTGAAGCTTAAAGCTGTGTCCAGAGATAGAGAGTCTTCCGCTGTGTTCTTCCGTTGCAGTATATTACATTTTTTGTATTTATCTTCCGCTGTAATTGTATTTCAATGTACTCTGATATGTATATTCTGTACTCTGATGTAACATTTATTATAGTGTTATAAAAGTCTTCTGTTATCTGTTGTAATGTGTTGTATGCCCAAAGTTAAAGTATTCGTATGTTTCCACTTTTTGGATCAGACCTGTGTGGTTTATGGTCGATTCGAATGGCGGGGATTTGCGGGTCTTTACAAAAAGTGAGAAAGGAAAACTCAAGGTATGCTACACTAGGCACTGCACCTCTATATGCCTCATTGCCTTGGGAGCCAAGGGACACGTGGTTATAAATACGCACCAAGATCTCGTCATTTCTTCATCTCCGAAAAACAGAAACTCCATGGCTTCAAATATAAAAGCAAATCAGTGCTTCACCTAAGACTTTTAAAACCAAAAAGAGAGGCACGGTGGAGAACAGTGGGTGAACGTGTGCAGTGGGAAGTTTAAGGGTGTTGGGTGATATCGTACCCGTTATGAAGGCGGGGAGTGAAGTGCCGAGAAGAAGTTGTATAAACCAGATAGTTCGAAAGACGTGAGGAATGGTGCTAATATTATCTACAATATATATTAAACCATAAATGAAACAAAAAGTGATGAACAGTAAATTAGATCTTGCCTAATCATCTTTTTAAGCCTAACCATGTATATTTAGAATATGCCAAATACTTTAACATTTCCTAATTTAATATTAAACGTGACCTGCACCCTCATATATGTTAACAGTACCTAATTAATCCATTGTGCCCAATGTAGAATAAAATTGCCTAACCGTGATTAACTATTCCTAATTATATTTATAGAAGCCTAATCCAAATGTAGTTGACTAATCTATTACATATGCATACCCAATTTATATGGTATGTTATTAAATTGCCTAACCCGTATTAGGATGCCTAGTTACTGTTTAAAGTTGGCCTAATCCTACTATTATTATTTTTACTGTCTGATCCCAACTTATAGCCTAATTCTAATGTGAGCGTGGCCTGTTAACATCAATCTAACAGTGCAGCAAGCCCTTATATATTCAGTACCGCATCACATTATTTTAATTTGCCAACTTAATATACGTATATACGAGCCTGATCCAATTTGGATACCTATACCAAGCCATTTATAACATGTGTAGGGATTAACTTAATATGTACATCAAGTATATATAATATGACATGCGACTTTTGTTATTCCTCTGTTAGTTTGAATGGGAAGTTGCGGAAAAAGAAAAAAAAATAGCAGAAACGATATGTATTAATGAAGTGTAATTCAACATGTGTGGTTAGTTAAAGTGGTAGGTGGCCCATTTGATTATAAGTACCGAATGGTGACTTAAACTGCTGTGTGTGTGATCCATGAATTAACTAAGCCGATTTATTTAATAATGTAATGAACGTAATTAAGAAGTACTTAAAAATGTTATTAGTTTCAATTTAAACAAATGCGTATAAATTTGATAGCGTCTTCGATTGTTATTAGAATTCAACAAAAGCAACTGCGTTGGAACAGTATCGAAAAGCTCGACATTGTAGGGCTATGTTGGGCAGAGCTGGACGCAGTGGAAAACAAACCGTTTTCACGACGAATGGAAATCAAGGTGAGTTCAACTCACTCAGTTTTTATTCCACTTATATTTTATATAAGTTGGGTTTAAATATTTGTGTGCTATGACCGTTAATTGGTTGATGGATGTTTGGATGGCTGTTATTGTTTGATGGTTGAATATCATATCTGTTCATTGAAATGATATTGTTGAGATAACATATTTGGATGCAGGGAAAACGGGTTGGAGGGATCCAACAGGATTCCTCGCATTTATTATTTATTTTCATATTACGATTATATGAACTGTTTAACTGATATGATTGGTTGATTGACTTGATTACTGATCATTGAATCTAAATTCAATGTTTATTTTGTTTTAACCAATAAACAATATTGGTTGGATAGTTGGCAACAGTTGGCCTAAAAATAAATGGGGTTACAAATATTGATTTACCGTCGGTTGAATCGACGGTAATAAAGTTATGAAATTTATTTTATGATCGAATATAGATTTTTAATCTATATATTTAAATAAAAGTTCAATAAAGGAAATTAAGGTTTATTATTTATTTTATAGTTTACAAATCAAAGTCTTATGTTAATGAAATTTATAAAGAGACGAGAAGAAACTAATGCAACAGTTAAGAGTTGAATCAATTATTTCAAGAAACAATTAAATGGACTTTGTTGATTTAATTACGTTATTTTAAAAAAATGAATAATTTGAAGTTGTTAACAAGATAATCATGATTTAGGATTGATTAATGTAGTTGGGTGATAATTAATCTAATGGACTAGATTAATGAATATTGTTTTTAATTCCATAAGATTTTAAAGGGGATTTATTATTAAGGAACATAACCATTTCCATGATGGTTAACAAACAGTAAATGATTTTAATTAAAAATAATTTAAGGGGTTAATGTTGAGTGGAATCCTTTGAATTAAGTCATCAAAGTTGATATTAAAATATAATTGAGTGTTGGGGAGAGTTATATAAAAACCAAGTTTTATAACAAAGTTATAAAAGAGATTTTGAGCTGTTGAAATAACTTAGATAAATGTTTATTTAACATTTGAAATAAGGGAAAAAGAGATTTGGTAAGAATATCACGATATTATGGATGGGATGAGAGTGAATGAGTTTATTTAAAGGGAAATAAGTGTTTGTTTTGTTTCCAGCAAAAGTGGAAATCAAGATGACTTTATAACAACGTTTTTATATGGAATTTGATTGAACTCAAGTATTTGGTATATATTTATATATACATGAATTAATGTTAAAGTGTTTAAAAAGGGCTTTGTGAATATTCTTATAAGAAGTAAATACTATGTTTTGAGATACTGGAAGGTTAAGAAGTTTTAATTTGTTTTAAATTAAAAAGGGCCAAATGTTGCTAAGTACTGAATCAATGAATTCATCTATTTTCATGGTTGAATTTTTGTTTATTTGATAGTTAAACAACCAACTATCAAATCTGGCCAATACGAATGTTGGTACGGAAAGACCGGGATCGAATTTATATTCGAAAACCATTCCGACTAATGAATACGTAAACGATAAAGTACTAGATATTGAGCGAGATGGAGCAATTGAAGACCGTGAATCTTCATATGCGGAAGGATTGCTATCGAATATTCTCTGGCCGTACAACCAGAGATATTCTGATGTGATTCGGTCGTGGTTGAGATTTTGCGGGTTGCAAGGACTACTCGCTACTGATCCTTTGGATGCGGTAGGAGAGTGCCTTCGGTTTGTCCAGTCCCAGGACAACTTGTATGGATGAATGTATGACAGAGTATTTCCAAAAGAGATTATGTACGTTGATTTCCTCAAATGTATTTCTGTGGTGGCGGAGAAGACACCTTCTCTTAACTTAACAACCCGATTATTTTTGTAGAAATCAATTAGTGATTTCTGGCGGATCTGACGATGTGGCATTCAAAGTGAATGGTGGCCAGGCGTTCCTAAAGATACGTTATGACCTCAAGCCTCACAACCGGGAAATGACAAAAATCAGGCAAGCAGCATGGCTATGTGGGTCGCTCCCATTAGGGTGTATAATCACCTATCTAGAGAAAAATCCTTTTCCTTCTTAAATCTATCGATGCTGTCCCTTTTCGGGAGGCGGTTGCTGATCCCAACCGTCGGTGATATACATTCGATACACTCAAGCGAAATGAGTGGTCGGTCATGTGTGGGCCGGGTTACAAGACGTTCTTGTTGAACCCAGTGTATTCGTCTCTAGAGATACACTATCGGGAGGTGGTCCCATACCTTGTCATAGTCGGAATCCAATCTTCCAATAAGCGCCTGCGGTTTTAATTGTATACTATATATGTGGAGCGTGAGATGCAAGCGTTCCACTAGATTCTATTTATTTGTATTTAGACACTATTATAATATCAGACAAGTATATGATTTCAAAAGATTTTGGGTTATCGTAAGGAAAAAACCATCCATGTTTATGTGTGGATTTGGTCTTACGATTATCCTTTTATTTCGAAAAGTTTTTGAACTTTAAATCAAGTTAGATGATTCCCTTAAACTGTGCCAGTTGTTCTCACTCTAGTCCACCAGACTGACCCGGTATTTGTAATGCTCGGGTTAGACCGGGTTGTACAGGTCCAGATTATCGGATGCTGCGAAATCCAGAGACGAGCTAGAGATGTTCAGACGTATGATATCTAGTGTTTATTCCGCTGTGTGACTATATATGATGACATGATATTATAACCGTCCAGAATATTGATGTACTCTGATGATTTGTAAGTTTTATACCAAGCTCTCAATAAAGATTATTTATATATTTTGCTCCGTTGCGATGTGAGACTATGTGTGGTGTTTCTTCTTCTCCTTCTATTCTAATATTTCTTTCTCTCTTATCTCACCCTCTAACTTCTTTCTATTAACTTTCCGGTGTTTTCGATACTTGGGATTTGGCAAGTAATACGGGTTTTATGTATTATTGTCGAAGTCCGGGCGTCGAACCCGCTGGGCCATTACACATTAGATCTATCTCATTGATATTATCATATCCATTTTTTGTCTCTTCTTTCCTTCATCCCTTTTTGTTTTTATAGCCAAGCTACTGCGAGCCTGAACCAAATCTCATAAGAGATGAACGTACGCTAGGAAAAATTAGACATAATATATGATTTGGACATGCCCAACGCTAAAATTGGGAAAAGTATTAAATTACGTATAATTGTGCATAACTGATTTGTAACTGATTTGAGGACATAACACATGTTGTATTCAAAGCATAAAGTATATTGGACATATGACTTGGGGTTTGGGGCGTAAATTGAACTGTAAACATGTAAGGCATAGTACATGTTGTGGTTTAAGACCGAATACTGGGGCATATTATATATGATAGTTTATGATTTGGAAGAAGGAAATTATTGTGTATAGTGATATATGGCTTAGGCATAAAAACCTATAGTAAGATAGGGGTAACTGTAAAATGTGAACACGCCTAAAATTGGGATTTTGGGTAATTAGCATGCACTGTAATTAAAGGCTATAATTTGGCATAGTTTATACTGTGAATCATGATTGGGGGTTTTTGGAGAATATTTTGTATGGTGCAATATGACTAAACCTTAGGGCATGTCGTGGGCATGACTATTATTGCAAATTTGGGAAAATTGGGTGTAACCTATTTTGAGTAATAACTTGAATTTGAATTTATGAGGCATAACTTGCAATCAACTTTGTTGGGGTATAACTTGAGAATTGGAACATGACTAGTTTTGTGAATTTGGGATGATTAGCATATAAAATCTAGACTTGGACAAGTATGGTAAATATGCTAAAAGATAAACATGCCTAACCCGAGGTTAGATTGAGTTGTGGTATACAACTGCCCGGAACCGCCCGACACATCCGGTAACCGCAACAACACCTATCTAATGTGAGAGGTTAGTACATCATGCCCAAGAAAAACCCGAGGGTAGATTGAGTTGTGGTGTAAAACTGTCCGGAACCGCCCGGCACATCCAGTAACCGCAACAACATAGATCTAACGTGAGAGGTTGGTGCATTAATAAATCAATTAATGCTAATGAGTATAACATGACGAATGAGTAGGGCTAAGTTAATAAGAAACACTTAACCGATATGACATGATGAATGGGTAGGTTAAGTCAAAATAAGAGAGCAACACTTAACCAATATAACAGAATGCATGGAAGGGTTAAGTTAACACAAGAAGGCAACACTTAACCCATGTAACACGACAAGTGGGTGGGTTAAGCTAACTTGAATTGATTGATGATACTTAACCAATACAACATGATGAGCACGCGGGGTTAAGTTAGTAAAGAAACACTTAACCAATGTAACTTGATGAACGAATGGGGTTAAGTTAATGGGAAATACTTAACCAATACAATATGATGAATGAACGGGGTTAAGTTAATAAGAAACACATAACCAATCAAACATGGCGAGTGAGAAGGGTTAATAAGAAACATTTAAACAACATGACATGATGAGTGAGTGGGTTAAGTTAACATGAATGGACAACACTTAACCAATATGACATAATGTGTGGGAGGGTTAAGTACATATCGGGTTGGTGGGTAATATTAGTAAATATAGGCCCACAAACTTAACCATTAAGTAAACATGTTTGAATCAACGGGAGGGTTAAGTACATTTCGTGTAGATGGGTAATATTTGTATATATAGGCCCACAAACTTAACCGGTAAGAAACCCTAGTAACGGGGACGCATTTCAGCAGTAACCCACATAGATGTATCAAGGTACCCTGAAACTAGGCAGGGTGGGGCACGATTATTGGGCTGGTTATAAGCGGTCAAAATAGCGGCAGGGAGTACATCAGTGTAGGTTCCGACTGTTTACGAACGTGCACGTACTCCAGAGTGGGAAAAAGCAGGCACTGGGTACAATCATGTCGGGTTTTTATCATAAGGATTGATACACCTTATGGTGGGACCAGCACAGGGTATCTGCACGCAAGAGAGGGCCGATTGACATAGACACATGGAACATTAATACAAGTAGGGAGCCGATCGATAGGGTAGTAAGGGTACATCTTACATCTTCATGGCAATTAGGCTGATTGAGGTAAGATCTTCATACTAGATGTACACCTGAAGGCTACCACAATTGCGGGGATTGGGATCACGTCATCATATGATCATTTTATACAGATTACTAGTTGGGATACTAGTTAGGTGGTGCAGAGATATAGAAATCAGAATAACAGGGTAGTAGCGAAGCAGAGAAAGAGTTGAAGTGCATTTAATTTATCTTTCCTTATCATATCTATGCTAATCGTATGTTATCCTTGTTATCACGGTGTTGTCTTATATTCAGTTTATTCATATGATGATGCTTTTGCCTATTTACATGCTGAAAGTCAATGGACTTACCAGGCTTATGTCTGACCTAGTTTGTTTCGCCTCTTTTCTTCCGTCCCCCCTCCCCCAGGTTCACAGGGAGGAAACGTTACCACTTAGCTCGGTTTTCTTTCCAAGCACGGGGACAGTCGATGAATTGCTTTGGACTCTCTCTTCCACTGCTATGGCTGGTTCATGCTTTATTGGGGAACATCATTGTTATTTTTATGCTTCTTTTATACTTGGAAGTTTTTAAATCAAGACAGAAGTTCTGTGTATTACTTTTTAAGTATGATTGAGACAATTGTTGTAAAAGCTTGACTGAACCACATTGTTTATAAAATGACTTTATTTTCCATTTCTTTATTTGTCTGTCTTGTAATTTATCTGCATCTTTTACCTATAGCGCTCCACCGAAGTTAAGGCATTCCCTTTGTGAGTGATCTTAACGGAGGTGGGGTGTTACAATAGGCTTTTCAGGAATATATATAAAGATTTACATTAATTTGTACCCTTGAACTTGCAACGCCTGCTTACTGGTCCTTCCCTTGGCCTCTAAATTACTTTACATTTGTGGTCATGATGCATGCTTTCTATTAGTTTAAAAACCTAAGCTTGTTGTGCATTATATTTTGTTTCTACATTGGTTTTTATTAGCATTAAATAAACCTACATGAACTTTGGACCCCCATGCTGCTGCTAAAATTCTTATTTCATGAGATACTTCTTTATTGGTCATTTTGGTTGCGCACTACTTACAGTAACCATATCTACATGGGCAAACACACCATGCTTATTGCTTAGCCTAAAGTATAGATTTGTTAGCACACATATGGTACGTCCTTGCCACACACGCACCTGTTCATTCATCTTCCATTAATTTTTTTGGAATTTGTGTCGCTTAACAATATTGCCTACCACCATTTACACAATTACCCGTAGTGTAATTCGTGACACATTTCTTCCCTTAAGTGTGCTGCTATAGCACCTCCTTACCGTGCTCGACATTATTTCATTATTACCGAGCGCAAGTTTCATGATGCACATGCGCGATTTAACCTAGCTTGTTCCTTGCATTTTGGTTTATGGTCATATATGGGTATCCTATTGCATGTGCTATTTACTTGAAAGGGTATATACTCACACCGTATGCTTCTTTGTTTTATTCCACATATTTTCGGCAGTTCATGGGTATTATACTCGAATCATCTATTATATTGTTGGGATTAAACAAATTATATCATGTGTTTACCTTAGTGACTTACTTGAAATATAATTCTGACTTGGGTGTTTTGTGTTTTGCATGGAACACTCGGGTCAGACCCTAAGTGTTCTAGGTTTAAAGATAACAACTTGCAAACTGGAGACGGTGTGAAGACATGGAGACGCATACGCATGCTAAGCTCGGAAAAGAGTAAATTTGTTTAAAGACATTTATGTATAAAATTTACATTATTCTTCTGTTGTACAAAATATTGCATTCAACTCTGATATTTATATGAAATTTTTATTCCACTGCAACTATTATACTCTGTAATTTTGTGTTAATTATGTTTAAACCCTGTAAGCCAAATAACAATCTGTCATTTTGGACGTTTCGAGTTGGTTTAATTTCCGACTTAGAATGGTCAAAATGTCAGGTCGTTACATCTAGTATTAGAGCTTTGGTTCATACAAAACATGGCTTATTCGGTTTAAAGACTCATTAGAGATAAGGTAGAAATACCTTAGAATGAGTAGAATTGATGCTAGAATCCGCAGATTTCAAAGAAGATAAAATTTACGGGAGAAACTTTTGGAAACAAAATATTTTTGAAGATGTTTGGAAATAAAATATTTTAAGAAATTATTTTGAAAGTAAAAACTTTTTGTGGTAAAGATTTCCAAAACTGATCGTTGAGTTGTTCAGAATTATCAAAGAAAATAAAGGGGATTTTCGTGCTAAGCAAAAATTTTCTGAAAGTATTATGAAACTTGACAAAGTGAAATTGGAGGTTACCCGACTTAAGAAAACGAGGTACTATGAGACATGAGCTAATCGGTATTAAATCTTTGACTCGGATCGGATTAAATTTAGTTTTACTTACTTTACAACTAATCTATTTTCATCTTATCTAAAACCATTTATTTCAAGCTTAGTTTATGCCAAGTTTGTTTTACTAATTTATTCAAATTTATTTTATACAAAAAAACCCATCTATTTTCTTAAAATCCACTTTACTATTTTATTTAAACTACTTTTCTAAATCATTTGTATTAACCTATATCATAAAAATATTTTCTTTTTCAAACTTATTTTATTACAAACTTATTGTTTTACTATTTGATAAAGATCTAAAGCAAATTTAGTCTGAAGGGTTGAGTATGAGAATTAATGAATGATGGTCAGGACGTGTAATCCAAATCAAAATTTGAAGAGTCAATTTGGAAATATGAATTTGGAATAAAAAAGGAAATATTTGAATCAAGTTTAACTGAAATAATACTATATAGCGAATCGATTTATAAGATAACTTTTGGAATTGACATGAAAATTTCCAAGGAAATACGAGAATTAGTGAATTTGGAGAACTCATCCTTTAACAAATGGTTTTGAGAAAAAGAAATTAGAATAAACGAATTGCTTTTAAACATGGACATTAAAGATATTATAAGGAACTTGGATAAAACCATCTTATCTCAAAATGGTTAGAATTGAAGCATAGAAAGCAGTGCGTCGCGAGCGAAGGTAATTGAGCGTAAAGAGAGGGACAAAAGGATTCAGAATAAGTAAGGATATTTAAGGGAAAACAAGGACCTGGCCCATATGACAATGTCATTTGTTATCGATGTCACGAAAATGGACACTATGTAGCTATATGTGGAGAAAGAGATAAGGGAAAGAAGAAAGAAGGAAAAGTTTACCGGTCCAACATCTTTTGTTTTAAATATCGAGAAAAAGGGCATTTTCAGAGCCGTTGCCTCAAGGTAAAGAAGAAAAAGCGAGCCAAGGTTATGACATCTGACGAACCAGTCACCTGTTATCACTGTAAACAAGTGGGACATATAGCCCGAAACTGTTCAGAGAGGCAGCATGGAAGATAAACCGTATTACGTCCCACAAGAAGGAATACGATGAAGTACTTAATGAGGATGACACCATCTCGTATCACTGCACGAATTGCGAGAAATGGGGACACGTTGATGTAGAGTGCACAAATCCTTTTGTGGAATTCCCTGAAAGAGTAAATAAGGTGGAGTCGTTAATGTAAAGATGCAGGGTGCCGAGCAAAAAGAAAACGATCTTCGAGGATTAAGAACCCTAATTAATGAACTCCGGTAAAATGCTTATTCCCATGCCTGTAAATGTTGAATGAAAGGTATCCTGAACAAGCGTCATAGCGTGAAACTTTGAAATTTTTTTATGTTGATGTAAGAAAAGATAAGCTGAAATCGGTACTGAATTTTGCTTGGATCCTATGGAAATTAGTGTTAACTGTTTAATATGTCCTATTAAAAATCTTTGTTCGAACTTAAATTTGTTTACCAATTGTTTGAAACTAATATCAAATTGTTGCCTTATTTAAAAATTAGTTGGACTTAGCCACTTAATTTGTTTTATTTACTGCTTATCCAAATTACATTACACCTAATTACCTATCTTTTCAAAAATGTTATGATTGATTGTTCCATCAAAACTTATTAATTTATTTGTAACCCGTATTTTAAATCCACAATTCCTTAAACTATTTCACCAAATTACTAATATCTATACCAGTCTTTCTAAATTTGTATTTAACTTTTATATAATATATTATTTACTTTTCTTAAGTTCTTTTATTTTATGCCTAACATTCTATTCTGCCTTGATTATTTGTATTTAACAACTTTTAGTATTTTCAATCTTATTTAACCTACTTATTTGTCCGAATTTTTTTCTTTGTAAACTACTGTATTTTCCTATTGTATACTAAAAATATCTATTTTACCTTATTGTTTTACTTAAACCAGTTTACCTAAATTATCTCATAATTAACCATGTTGGTTGATTTATAAATTGTGAAGCTGTATCTTTTATTCAACTTGTTGGTTTAACTTATGTTATTGTAAACCTTAAAATTTTAATCAAATTATCAAACGTAGTTGTTTGGGAAGTGTATGCGTTTTGATCCAAGCAGTTTTAGTTTGAGTGATTGTATATAAAGACTCGATTGAATAACGATATGTGTGAATGAAAAAAAAATCTAAATCAAATGTGATGTTTTGAGAACGAATCGAATTGGAAAAAAATAATTTGGATTTTGGTATGACATTGAATATCAAGTCAATTTAAGAGAAAAATGATTTTGAGACTGAAATGTAGATTTCAAGATAAATGGAATGAAAGTTTTCAAAACTTATATATATATATATATTGATTCGAAAACCATTGTTGGAAGGAAATTGATACGAATGTGAAATCTTATACAAAGGAACGTATGCAAGAATGATGTGCTTGAAAACATGATTTGGAAATCTTATAAAAATAAACACTTATGTAAGTGCGATATATCGAAACATGAAATGAAGTACTATGTATATAGTATCCTATGTTTTCAAAGTAAGATACGAGAAGTACCTTCTTGTGAATATCGAATCTATTTGATAGGTATTTCATGTGATGATGGGGTTGTCCAGACGTAAAACTTGTGTTTTTCCTCTGGCAGCATAACGTAATTCACAGGGCTGGGAGTGCCTATGGCGACAGATGTTTCCTAGGGGATCCAAGCGAAACCATTGTGTTTACCGCGATTTATTGTCGATTTGCGATGGCGAAATCCTTAGGGCTGGGAGTACCTACGGGTACAGATGTTTCCTTGGTGATCCAGGCAAAACCATTGTGTATCTGCAGTCCAAATTGAGATATAAGGGCATAAGACGTATGGTAGTGATTACCCACCTGGCTGCGCTCTGTTAGGATCTCAGGTTTTGTACTCTTCTTTTGTTAGATGCCTTCTGTTGACTTGCTCATTACGAAATTTGCAGGAAGCGACTTCCTAAGGGTGCAAATGTTTCCTGGGGGACCCAGGCGTAACCATTGTGTATCCGCGATTCATGAGTAGTTTTGACAATTGGCATCGGTTGGAACTTCCAATATTTGTTTTTAATTTTTTTACGCATTTTCACTGGGAGTTGAAATACAAGTACTTGGAGATTTTAGTTATAAGCCTGGCCAGCGTATGACTAAATTCTGTAAGAATGGCAATAACTTGTCAAACTTCAAGTTATCAAGTATTTTAAACTTTAAATTTATAAATCGATGACCTGAAAGTAAAACTAAAATAACTACAACCTAATAAATTAAGAAAGAAGATTTTACATGTTTTCAAAACCAATGGCTTTGAAATAATATATATATATATAAAAACATTCCCGCTCTACTTATGCTTAATCTAAAATTTTAAAATAAAGTCGAGATCGTCATGTTCGAAAAAATATAGTAATCTAAGATGAAATTACACTTAAAGATGCGTCGATGAGTGTTGATTAAATTTATCATATGCATGGTGTAAATAATAAAAGGCGACTAAGCTAAGTTTTGGCAATCAAACCTTATTTATAAAATTTGAAGATGATTTTAAAATGCCAACTTATGTTAAGAGGTCATATAAACGTTAATAACAAATGTCTAAGTGGGGGAGAAGATAAATTTTTTTCCCACTTGAGTAATATGGATGAATCGAGTAGGAATTTCTTTATGAATAATCACTTATGAAGTGGAAGCTGAATTAAATTTTATTCAAGTAACCCATGTTAAACTACCGAGATTTTTCTATCTTTGAATACTTTAACCTGAACTATTCGATCTTGAGTAGCTATGTTTTGGGAACTCAATGAGCATTTTGAACTTAGACCATCTTGCCATTTGTTGCCATCTCGACGCTGAACCTTTTGCTAACCTTGGTTTGACTTAAGCTCGTAAAAATTTAATGTGTCGAGTTTAGGATTCTTTGTTCATTCCCCTTGTGTCATGTATTGAAGAAACTAAGAGCTACTTTGACATTTTATAATAATGGACAAGTGAATATTTCCAAGTACTATGTTAATGGAATATCGGTCAAACAAACTCTATATAGAGATTTATGTGTCTGAAATTTCGAAAAAAACCAATGTAGATAAATTGGATTTTTAAATATAAATCGTGAAGAAAATTATGGTTTGAAATTTTGGATTCGATTTCTAGTACAAAAAGGAATTTCCAAAGTAATTTGGGATATGACAGATGGTTATAAAGTGCTTTATAAAAATAGAAATTTTGACAACTTAAATCCCGACACTTTGAATATTTTTTGAAAGTATCTGGCAATTAGTTTGGCAAAATAATTTATAACTTCAGCATATAAAATGATCTGGTATGTACGGGTAACCTGTGATTAAACTGGGTTACAATGAGGGGTTGGGGTGTATGCGATGACAAATCTCCTTTTCGAGGAAAAAAAGCTTTAAGTGGAAGAGATTTTAATGACTCAGAAAACTAGATGCCAAAATATAAATTTAATTAAGGCTTAACACTTAAAATAAATAATTTTATATGGATCTCGACTTATAATTTGGAATCTTATTTATTTTGAACGATATTTAAGTATAAATCTTTTAATTTTTGTATTAATGGTTTGAGAGGAAAGAAATAACTTTAATTGATTTACATTCATTTGAATTTACTTTTAAAATAAGACTCCTTTTTGTAAATTTAATTTTTTATATGAACGTTGGTTAAAAGAAACGTTATTAACATTGTTTGGATAGTTGAATTTAACTCTGAATATTAAAACGTCGCTTAAGGCGAACATCATTAACTAAGCTGAATTTTAATTTAAACTGTTATTTGATTTTTGTTTGAAGAAGAAGATAAAACGTTAAGTATAAATTTATGAAAATATGGTTGATAAGAAAAGAAAACAAAGAAACAAATTATGGAATAAATTACGCGTAATTTAATTTGTGGCTAGTGGTTGTTAAATTTATAACACGATAAAATAAGTAAACAACGTTGAATATCGTTCATTTGTAAAGTTCGTTCAACCGTGCTCTCCTATTCAGCAACGTTCAAACCATTTTTCACCACCGTTCAGTTCAAACCTGTATTTGATAATTTGACTTAAGGATTTATTGAACACTTATAGATGGCAAGCTGAAACCATTACCACCTGTTCATCGCACCCTCTCTATCGTTCACAAACAATGTCCACCGTCCCTCTTTCTCTCTTCTTCAGCCAAACTTAATCTCCCAAATTAAATTTCGCCCAAATCAATTTGCCTCTTCCCAAAATCGAGAAATGACCACCACCGCTCACCAGCGTTCGTGCACAGACCTCCTCCACCGTTAACCTCTCACCACGATTCCATCCCGTTGCTCCACAAAATTCAGTCCTCCACCGCTGCGACAAATCGACGCCGCCTCATTGGCCACCATCCACCGTAACAAGTCTTCGCCTTCACCCCATCGTCTGCCACCTAAACCGCCTACTATCGACCGCAATTGCTCCACAAAAAAATACCAAGATTCAGCTCCTCCTTCTTCCCTATCTTGAACCCCATCCTCATTACAAAACTCTCCACCACCGAGTTGTCGGATTCTGTTAGAGATTTAGAACTAGAATATAGAATTGTTAGAAGGAAGAAGCCAGTTAGAGGAGAAAGAGGGTTCACAGTGAAGAATTAGCAAAGGAAAAGATTCATTTCATTTTCTTCCTATCTGAGACCTTCCATCAACATATATTTATAGCCATTCTAGCCCCCTACCTTGCCTACGTGGCACATGAACCCATTACAACAAACTTTGCTGAAAAGGTGACAACCGAAAACAAAACAAAAGAAATACAGCTTTTCTCTAACAACTTGCAGTGCCTTCAATCCAAGAATCTTCTAGAAGGTGTTGTAGCTTTTAGGTGTAGGTTGAGAGCCGTATCATTACCAACCCCTCGAAAATGACCTTGTCCTCAAGGTCGTAAGGTGGTCGTCGGAAAAGCCCTTGCTAAACTTATTGGGGAAACTTCTTTCTACAACCATTTATTAAGATGTTCGATATGGTTATACCATATACTAAGGAAATCATTAGCATCAAGTACGTCGCCACCGGGATCAAAAATGAGAATTTTCCTTTCACATTTCAGCTTATTCATTTCAACAAACACTACTGGTGCACTAGTCCATTCCAGCTCCAGCTTGTTCATTTTAGCAAACATGTGGTGTGCACCAAGCTCTTTTGGCTCAATATGCCGTAAAGAATTCCGTGCGGCACACAAAGCCTTGAAAAGTGCAGCTCTCGAGTAATAAACATCTGACTGGTAATGAATATTACTTGTCATAGGTTCAAAAGTAGGATAAAGTGGCACTGGAGATGAATTCATTAGTGGTGGACGAAGTATAGATCTAATAGCGACAGCAAGGAAAGGTGGAGGTGTAGGGGACTCAGGCAAAGGAGGAGCAACTGAAATTGCTGGTGCATGTATCTCTATGGATTGTTGCTCGATACTTGGATCTTCATCAGGAAGTACAAGAACGATTCTCTTAACAAGACAACGATGGCTAGGGGAGTCTTTGTTGTTGCAACTGAGGCACAATCCTTGGTCACGGAGCTGCTGCATCTCCGAGTAGGTAAGGCGTTTAATGGGGTATGATGATGGTAATGTTGCTTTGATTTCAGCAATAACTTGATGGTGGATGAGAGTGGTTTCGGCCATGATGTCAGCGGTAACTTGGTGGTTGAAATGACGAAAAAGAGATGGGATATAGAAGAAGGAGGTGAGAACAATCGGTGAAAGCACCAAATTGTTAGGGATTTAGAACTAGAATATAGAATTGCTAGAAGGAAGAAGCCAGTTAGAGGAGAAAGAGGGTTCACAGTGAAGAATTAGCAAAGGAAAAGATTCATTTCATTTTCTTTCTATCTGATACCTTCCATCAACATATATTTATAGCCATTCTAGCCCCCTACCTTGCCTACGTGGCACATGAACCCATTACAACAAACTTTGCTGAAAAGGTGACAACCGAAAACAAAACAAAAGAAATACAGCTTTTCTCTAACAACTTGCAGTGCCTTCAATCCAAGAATCTTCTAGAAGGTGTTGTAGCTTTTAGGTGTAGGTTGAGAGCCGTATCAGATTCCCGCTGTTGTTTCTCCATCCGTCGTCGCAGCAATGTCACCGCGCCGAGCTCTTCCACCATCTATTGACACCGACTAAAAGTAAGTTACCTTACGGTTAAGCTTATTGCAAGTTCCTCCCTTCCTTCTTTACTAAGTATGATTTGTTTGGGCTATTGGCTAATGCATTTCCATCATTGTTTGCTTCCATCGTTTATTGTGTTTGTTTCCATGTAGAATCTATCTTGTTGTCCACTGTCACCAAGGTTGTTTTGATCTCTCAGTTGCATGCTCACAAGTAAAATTTTGCAATTGTTAATTCTAAAGGTTCGAATATGTCCCGTCTATAATTATGCAAAAATGATATATTTCCATTTAACCTAGATTTATATAATGAGGCACTTTCAATCCATCAGCTAATAACAGTACAAATATTTTACGGCTAGTTATCTAAATGTTAATATCACTGACTTGTAATGGTTGAAAGTGTTGTTGGGGTATTTCGTTTTGTTAATTCTGAACATGACAGTGCTGATCTAGTTTATATGGTGAACTAGCAATTGATTATCTTTAATAGTGTTAAACTATGTCCTAAATAATTGTATGCTAAACCATGCATATACAGTCACCCTGAACGCATGTCTGTAAACCCACATTTTGAACCTTTACATAAGCATGCATGTATATATATATACATGCCTTGGTGAGAATACAATTTGGTCTCTTTGTTGTAGTTGTTAATATATAATAATAAACACCATGCTATGTCACTATATTTATGCTGTTTGTGTGATTTGCAAGTTACTGCTCCTTAGTTCACTGTTTTGCAGGTCCCTGCTCTTGTATTTATGTTTCATCCTACTTCTATCCGAACTGAGGATTGATGGCAATGCATGTATATATGATTTCAGAAAGAAAGGAGGTAAACATACATGTTATATAAAGCAGGAAATGAATTTTAATAGGCTTGTTAGGAATTGATATAGAGATTTACATTAATTTGTACCCTTGAACTTGCCACGCCTGCTTACTGGTCCTTCCCTTGGCCTCTAAATTTCGTTACATTTTTTGTCATGATGCATGCTTTCTATTAGTTTAAAAACCTGATTAAAAACCTGAGCTTATTGTGCATTATATTTTGTTCTGCATTTATTTTTGTTAGCATTAAATAAACCTACATGAACTTTGGACCACCGTGCTACTGCTAAAATACTTATTTCATGACATACTTCATTATTGGTCATTTTGGTTGTGCACTACTTTTAGTAACCATATCTACATGGGAAAACACACCATGCTTATTGCTTAGCCTAAAGTATAGATTTATTAGCACACATATGGTACCGCCATGCCACACACGCACTGGTTCATTCATCTGCCATTTAAATTTTTGGAATTTGTGTCACTTAACGATGCCTGCCACCATTTGCACAATTACCTGGAGTGTAATTTGTGACACATTTCTTCCCTTATGTTTGCTGCTATAGCACATCCTTACCGCGCTCGACATTTCATTTTTACCGAGCACAAGCTTCATGATGCACATGCGCGATTTAACCTAGCTTGTTCCTTGCATTTCGGTTTATGGTCATATATGTTACCTTGGTATCCATCTACATGTGCTATTTACTTTAAAGGGTATATACCCACACCGTATGCTTCTTTGTTTTGTTCCACAATATTTTCGGCAGTTTGCTGGTAATATACTCGAATCATCTACAATATTGTTGGGATTAAACAAATTATATTATGTGTTTATCGAAGTGACTTACTTGAAATAAGTTTAATCCTGACTCGGGTGTTTTGTGTTTTTCATGGAACGCTTAGGTCAGATCCTAAGTGTTCCAGGTTTAAAGATACCAGCTCGCAAACTGGAGAGGACGTGAAAACGTAGAGATGCATACGCGCGCTAAGCTCGGAAAAGAGTAAATTTGGTTAAGGACATTTATGTATAAAATTTACATTATTCTTCAGTTGTACAAAATATTGTACTTAACTCTGATATTTATATGAAATTTTTATTTTGCTGCAATTATTGTACTCTGTAATTCTGTGGTAATTCTGTTTAAACCCCGTAAGCCGAATAATGATCTGTTGTTTTGGACGTTTCGAGTTGGTTTAATTTCTGACTTAGAACGGTTAAAATGCCAGGTCGTTACAAGGATAATCTCATTGTTTGAGGATTTCTAGAGGAAGCCATTAGAGATTTGTTATTGAAGAGAATAGATACGAAGAGAGTTTTTTGAATTTCGAATGAGAGGTAAAGAGAATAAGATTGAATAGATATATAAATAGAGGTTGAATGGGCACACATTTTTTGAAATCAATGACACATTTTCAGACCTTGGGCGTTGGTTAAAAGTTGGAGGGAAGTTTGGAAGTTTAAACTTTTATAATTCAAAATTTGAATTTCATTTTCTAGTCTTTATGTCGACATGACCATTTTTGTATGTCGACATACGTGCAGATTTTCAAAGGACACTGTGAAACTCTACGTCCGTTAATGTCTCACTAAGGGAATGCATTAAGTTCTGTGAAGCGTTATAGGTAAACAGACACATAATAATTACAAGACAGATATAAATAAGATATCAGCGGAAATTTAAAATTTTATTTCAAACATAAATCATAACATTGTGGTTCAAAATACCATAAGTCACAAAAACCATTACAATAATATAACTACTGTCTTGTACCATCAGAGTACATAAATATAAAAAACATAACATGATTCCCCAAGAAAAAGATATAAGCCATAGTAGGGATAAGAACTAGAGCCATACTTCGGAAGCAGCTCCTAGCAAGATGATAACTGAGTCCTGACTAAGCCTAAGTATTCCCGTCTTGAGAACCGGGGGAGGGGACGGAAGAAAGAAGAGGAAACAAAAAGGGTCAGACATAAAGTCTGGCGAGTCTAGTTACTTTTAGCAAGTAAATAAATAAAAGTAGCATGACAGGCATATAAAGTGGATAAGAGAGATTGCTACATAAAAGGCAGGTGTGACAAGGAAGACAGGCTAAGGTGTATACGCTTCTCTAATGATTACTCTGTACTATTACTAGTATAATCAGAATGAGATGATCCTTTACACTTCAAGGTGGTAGACTTAGGCATAACTCCAAATGTACCCTGCTACTGCCCTAATCAATCGGCTCCCAACTCCATAGATACTCTGTGCCGGCCCCACAGTAGGATATATCACATCCTAAAGTGGCAACCCCTCGCTGATATGCACAGCCCCATATCTACAAGTGTCACGGTCGTCTTATCCCCTTTGGCCTGGCTCATGCACGCACATGGCCCAGTTGGTTTGCGCCGCCAACACCTCCTCCACGTTTGGATCTCTTACAATCAGTCAGTAAGCGTGCCCCTTCTCCGACCTAGTTCGGAGTTCTACTCGATACATACTCCGGGTTAATGACTGAAACGGGTCCTACACAATATGATACAAGCTCTCCCCTTTGTCTTGTATCCCCCACTAGGTTTTCCACAGGTTATATTTACCCTAAAGGTGTCTTTAATTTTATATAACCCCAATCTTTCTACGGTTATGCTTACCACTAGGTGTCTTTAATTACATAACCTTATAGGGCTAAGTTTGTGGGCGTATATGTAAATATTACCCACCCCCTCAGATTTACTTAACCCACCCACTGTCCAACCAATTTTACTTAACCCTATCTTTAATTCATAATCATACAATCCCTATGGATTCGATTAGATTAGGTTAAGTAGTCCAATTCATTACCATGTCCATTTATGGTTTATAATGGGCTAGACTTCCTACATTAGGCCTACAACTTATGGATGCTGAATATGTCTGTCGGGTCCAGGCAGACTTCTTCCACAAGTTGGACCTAACCTTGTGTCTTAGCCCAATTCGTATTTACGCACTTAGACCTCTCACATTAGGTTCAACATTAGTGGTTGCTGGATATGCCGGTTGGGTCTGAGCAGACTTCCACCACTAATGCAACTTAACCTCGTGTCATAAGTGCAATTACAATTTTCTAATTGTAATCTTAAACATTTCATTCTTAATCAATTATTTAAACCTATGCCTTTATAGGTGTTAATGCCCATTTACCCAATTATTGATTTATATGTCCAATTCATATAAACATCATTTAAATTATGCCAATTCTAACCTTTTCCCCTATTCCCTAACTAACTCATTCGCATATATTTAGCGGCATCTAAGCTAGAAAGTAGCCTAGTCATAAACAATAAGATGGAAAAGTGATGGGAATATGACAAAGGTGATTGTTTTGGCATAAACATAAACTAACATGGTGATGAGGTGGACATATAAGCATAAATCTGATGAACTTGTGGAAGATAATTAATTCTACCATAACTATGATGTCATAATAAGCATAATAAGATCTAAATTAACAATTTAGATATCAACTAGTTTAGATCTAGTATGATAGGCACAAGGTGATAAACCAGATCTAATCAATAATTTAGATGTCCACTTAATTCAGATCCAATAGTTAAAAGTAGATCTAATACAAATAGGGTCAAGATCCACATCATAGAATGTCATAGAAGTTACAATAGATCCGACAAGATAGAGATTTAGATCCAAGTTATAATCAATTTAGAATGTCATATGTTCACAATTTACAATGGATCCAGTATAATTTAGGCACATGAACAAATCCAAACTATTTTCATATCATGTTTACTTTTAAATATTTAAATTTGAAAGCAACTAGGAACTCACAGTGTTTGGATTAGAAAATAGAAGAAGAATGGATCTTGAATCTCTAATTGATTTGCTTTAGTTGATAGTTGTAGGAGATTAACGGATCCAGTTCAGCTCAAACACCGGCAGAATTTGGCCTCCATAGATTCTCAATGAAGAAACAAGATAAACGACCATGTATTTATAGCTGCCAGTCCCTTTGAAACCGACTGCCACATCAGCCCTTGGGGTGTTGACACCCCTATAGGTAGGTTGACCCTGGTGTTGACACCCCTTAAGGGGGGGAGTCGACCCCGGTGTCAACACCCCTCTGGAGGAGTCGACCCCCTAGAGCGGGAAATTAGCCGCCATACGAATTTTCGATTTTTGGACCCTTCCTGGATAAGTGCTGACTCATATGTGTATCATATGTGTGTGTGTGTGTGTATATATATGTATATATATATATTTCTTCTACGCGTATACAAACTTAAAACCCTCATAACTTCTTCCTACAGTGTCCGTTTTACGCAAACCAAATGTCTATCTTGACCAGAATTTCGAGACGAACGCAGTGGTCCACTCTGTTTTCCTTAATTTTGAATATTAAGTTAATTATTCTTTAATTTATCCACTTTTAGTGTTGTAAAAATAAGGGGTGTTACAAATACGTTGTTTTGACTTTTTGGTTTTATTATATTATCGATTTATATTTCAAGTTTTATTAATTCCTGAATTAATATTAATCCTAACAAGCATCCAAAATTTATTTTATTATTTTACTATTTATTATTTTATTATTATTATTTTGAATTTCAAATTTCGAATTTCAAATTTCGAATTTCAAATTTGAATTTTAAATTTCAAGTTTGAATTTTAAAGTTTAAATTTCAAATTTAAAACAAAGAAAACAAAACATACATTCAACCAACAAATTAAAAATTAATTAAGGCGTACCTAGTTTTTGGAACCATTTCTTCGATATTTTTTGAGTTCTGAATTGCTGTGAAACACATATTTGAATTTCCGGTTTCTGACTCTTAATCACTTGATGATGATTCTGAATCGTCTAAAGTTGCTGTGTATGCCCTCTTTCTTTTCTTCGACGAATTACTATTGTCTGTCTATTGATTTTATTTAACTGGATATGGACACATTCTTTTTATATGGCTTGGTTTATTGCAGTTATAACACCGATCATCATTTCTTCCGAACTTCCTTGGTTATTTCTTTGAAAATGATTTCTCGTTTTGTATCTCAGAAATTTTCTGAAATTTCTTATCATTAAGGCAATTTCTTCATCGTCTTCACTGCTTGAGTCCGAACCATTTGTTGTCGCTTTGAATGCAATAGATTTCTTTCAGTGGGATTATTTTCCTTTCTTTTATGTAATTGGACTTCAATCGACATCAAATTCCCAATTTACTCCTCAAACTTCACTTTACTGACATTATTGGCTTCTTTAATCGACAATGTTTTCTAATCCCATTCTGGAGTCAATGAACTTAATATTTTTCTGACTTGGTCTTCTTTTGAATCAGTTTTTCCAAGTGCTATTAATTAATGCACGATCTCTTGGAATCTGCAATACATATCGGAGATAGATTCATTCTCATTCATTTAAAATAACTCAAACAGATTAATTAGCATTAATATCTTTGTCTGTTTAACTTTATTACTTCCTTCATGAGTAATTTATAATGTTCTCCATATTTCATAAGCAGATCTACAAACTGACACTCTATTGAATTCATTTCTATCTAACGAACAGAACAATATATTCATGGCTTTAGAATTGCTTTGTGCAACAGCCTTTTGTTCATTAGTCCATTGTGCAAAATTAGTAGTGGGTTCGACATATTCAGTCTGTGTGACGACCGCCCATAACTCCTGCACTAAACAAGAGGAATAATGCGCTGAAAGATGTGCTAGGCAGTTATGGACGATCATTAGAGTTGAATAAGCGGCACCTATCATATAACTCATATCGCAAGGATAAAATATAATAGGACATATACAACAAACTATAATAGTGAAGCATTTCTGAGCAGAAACTTAAACTTTCATAACAACTAGCAAGAATATCCATACACTTTAGGATTATAAAATAAGTGTCTGTACAAATTTGCCTTACTGCAACACTCAAACATCAAACAACAGAAAATAAAAGATACTAGGTAATAGAAAAATAATACGCTGACCTCCTCCTCACCACCGTACAACAGCATCGTCCTCACCAAGATATCACCTGTTACCTGCTACTCAGTCTGCTCATCCAACAAATGGATGAACAACCCAAGGTAATAAGAGGGAAACATAAAACTTGAGTCAGACAATAGTCTTAGTGAGTGATAAAAAAGCTAACTAACATCATCAATAAAGTATATGAAAATAGGTAGATACACCAACTAATCGACCAACATCAACATAGAAGAATCCAAACCCCGTCTTCCCCATATCTGACAGTGATAGCCTTTACAAACAAGCATTTGAAAGCAACTATACATTCATGACAATCAAAGGCAATCAGACAATAGCAATCATATCAACTAGTTATATCTCACATAAACCACCCTAATGGAGCTCAACGTCCCTTAAGCACAAGCCTTGAAGGCCTAAACCAACACCAGACGAGCACCCAAGAAACATCTCCTTCGACGTCAGACAATCTACGTGAGACGGCACAAGCAAAACATTCAACATCTAAGACTTTGGCT
Source organism: Allium sativum (assembly GCA_030737875.1). NCBI lineage: Eukaryota > Viridiplantae > Streptophyta > Magnoliopsida > Asparagales > Amaryllidaceae > Allium > Allium sativum. The sequence goes on along the minus strand of CM060920.1, from coordinate 455,035,522 downwards.
ATCACTGCCAATCCATCTTTGAAAACATCATTAATCGTATGACGGCCAACCTTACCATACGTCAAGGGATAATGGTAACCCCGGTTCTAGCAAAAACTCCATACGCCTTTCAACAATGCATATCTAGGCCTTTCAATGATACCCAGGTTACTCGACCATACAACCGGTCTTTAAGACGTCTCTATTATACCCTTGCTTTGAGCCCGCTAGAACCTACGAATACGATAATCTCTAAGTTTTCAATATTTCTAGTCATCCAACCCAATGTCGATTCATAGCTCAAGCAACCCTCTTGAGCAACCATTGTCCATCAACTCGTCACTTTGAGTCGTGTTCACATTTGTTGCATTTCAACGATCAACGAAAGTGTCACAACACCTCGAACATTCCATCTTGAATATACTTCGAAGTCACATTCATCACTGAACCAAAAATAACAACAAATAATAGCTCACATCAGTCAAGTCATCTATCACCATTAGGTCGTCATCTTCCCTTTAGGTCGTCCGAATAACCTAGCCTCAACCAATGACCTGACCAGGTCAACCCACGACCTGACCCTCAGCATCACACTGCTTCACTTTCCAGGTCATATAACGACGTAACGACCTAGCCCATACAAAACACCAACAACCTAACCCTTTGAAGAACCCACGACCTGACTTTAAAACTCCATCATCTAAAAACCAATGACCTAGCTCCTGCGACTTAACTCCTAGGTCTCCCAACGACCTGACCCACTTAGGTTGTTCCGCAACGGTTTAAATCAGATTGCCTTCCATGAACTAGGCTTCCCCGAACAACCCAAAGCATTCAATACTCTAACGACCCGCCATGTCTTGGAGAACAAGCCACACGACTTTACTTTAAACGACCCGATCTATCACTTATCTGGCCGATCCATGACTTTCGTGTAGATCCATCACCTTTGTGTAAATCCATCACTTTCGCGTAGATCCATCACTTTCATGTAGATCCACCACTTCCACTTAGATCCATCAATTTCTTTGGAAACAAGCCATGACCCAAACTCCATGCCACATCATCAACGATCCAAGAAAAACGACCCGACTCCTGATCTAACTAAAATAGCTCCAGTCTTGACCAAATCACCACCAAACGACAACATTGATTCAAACAACTCATCTACATCATCAATTCAACAATCAACATGTTATGAAATCATTAACAACATAAAAATGGCAATTACCCATTTATAAACATATGAAATTCACCGAATCATGATAAATCAATGAATGAACAAAATAATGGATCTAACTTGCATAAACATATGAATTAACATAAGAATTACCGGTTTTAAGTTGCTAGATTAGATCCTATAGTGATTCAATTGAAAATATACTTACCATGATGTAGATCTAGGTGAAAACAACTCGAAAATGATGAAATAATGATCAAACAACTCATATACTTGATTGAATCTGTGTGAGAGATGCATATCACTCACCAAATCTTCAAAACAACACAAAAACACTTGGACCTTAATCCGTACAGCGAAGAATTAGTTTCAAACTCTTCGATTTGATGAAATCTCTCTTTGATTGATGTAGATCAAGCTTCAAACGATGTAGATCTTCGATTCTCTTATGTAGATCTAGAATTTTAATGGTGGAAAGTTGATTGAGCAAGGAGGATCACGAGCTCAACCAAATGAGAGAATGAAGAGAGTAACCCTATTTTCATACCTTTAACTCCCTATTTATAGCCTACCACCAGCCTACTAATGGGCCTCTCCAAATCAACCTACTAATGGTTCAGAAACCTGAACAACAAACTGTGAAACACAAAAACAGCGATTCCTCCCAAACCTCTGAACCAAATCTTTAATGTGACCGCTCTACGGAATTGGCAACACCATTTGCTTTCCAATGAGACCAATCTCAGCACCTAATTTGATCCCAGTCAAAAGTTATGCCCTGTACAAGGCTGACAGTGGCAAAATGGTCACAATTAAAATTGGTAAAAATTATGGACATTCTCACATCCTCATAACCAACGTATCAAAATATGAGAATGATCCAACCTTCTGGAAATAAAATAAAAATATTTTATGATCCTTTGATACGTAAAATGCGGGCTATTACATTCTCCCCCCTTTAGGAATTTCGCCCCCGAAATCCCCAACAAACACAAGTAACAAAAACAATTATGTATGCCTATCATCCATGAGCAGCCAATTCTATCACCCAAACTAGCAGCCATCAAGCCAACATCCATAGCCTTATCCTAATACGCAGAATTCTAACAACAAAAACCATAACACAAGTTACAATAATTGTGACACCCCACATCCGTTAATGTCACTCGTTAAGAGAATGCATCAAGTTTCGTGAAGCATTATAGGTAAATGGAAACAGAAACATTACAAGACAGATATAAAATAGCAGCGGAATTAAAAACTTATACTTATCATAAAGCATCGTGGTTCAAATCATCATATGTCTGAAAATACATAAACCCAGTACATCATCAAAACTTTTGTCTTGCACTTAAAACATCAAAGTACACAAATAAAAGAAGCATAATCCCCAAATAAAACATAGCCATAGTAGCAAAGATAAGAGCTTGAGCAATACATCTAAGCAGCTCCAGCAAAATGATAGCAAAATTCTGATCAGGCTTGAGTATTCCCACCCTGAGAACCTGGGGGAAACAGAAGAAAGAAGAGGAAACAAAATGGTTCATACATAAAGTCTGGCGAGTCCAGTTACTTTTAGCAAATAAATAAGTAAAAGTATCATGATAGGCATATAAAGTGGATGAGAAAGATAACATGACAAAAGGCAGGTATGACAAGGTAAACATGATAGAGTGTATACGCTTCCTTTAATGATTTCTCTGCACCGATACTAGTATAACCAGAATGAGATGATCCCAACAACTATAAGATGGTAGGCTTAGGTGTACTTCTGGTGAGAGGTTTTAGTCCCATACAATCAACAGGCAACCCAACCTAATAGGCTCCTAAACTCTACCAGAGTCTAGATGTACCCTAATTACTACCCTAATCGATCGGCTCCCTACTCCGTAGACACCCTATGCTGGCCCCACAGTATGGTGTATCACTCCCTAAAGGGGCAACCCTTCATTTTCCGGATGTGCACAACCATATCTACCGGTGTCGCGTTCGTCTTGTCCCCCTCTGCCTGGACCATGCACGCACATGACCCAGTCGGTTTGCCCCGCCCACATCGTCCTCCATGTCTGGATCTCTTACAATCAGCCCAGTAAGCGTGCCCCGACTCCCGCCTAGCTCGGAGTACCCGTTTGAAACCTATATATGGGTTACTGACTAAAATGGGTCCCACACACAAGATGATACTAGCTTCCCCCTACGCTTGCATCCCCACTAGGTTTTACACACGTTATGCTTACCTAACGGTGTCTTTAATTACATAACCTCAATAGGTTAAGTTTGTGGGCCTATATATAAATATTACCCACCCAACGCAGATTTACTTAACCCACCCATTGTTTCAAATAAGTTTACTTAACCCCTAATCAGGTTCATGTTCATACAATACCTATGGATTCAACTATATTAAGTATTCCAATTCATTACCATGTCCATTTATGGTTATAATGTGTTATACCTCCAACATTAAGCCTACCACTTGTGGATGCTGGATATGCCGGTCGGTTCTGGGCAGACTTCTTCCACAAGTCGGGCTTAATCTCGTGTCTTAGCACTTCTTGTGTTTGTGCACCTAGACCCCTCACATTAGATTCACCACTTGTGGTCGCTGGATATGTCGGGCGATTCCGGGCAGACTTCCACCACAAGTGCAATCTAACCTTATGTCTAGGCGCGGTTACAGATTCTAATTACTGTAATCCTACGCATTCCAATTATTAACCAAATTTACCTATGTTGTTATAGGTTTTCATGCCCCTTTTCCCAAGTTATGTTCATAATAGACTATATGCGCCAATTTCATATTATTACACTTTATTCAAGTTATGCCCAAATTCCCAATTACAAGTTATGCCCAATATTAACGTTTTCCCCTCGTTCCCAATCTAACGTATTCACATATTTCAGCGGCATGCCTAGGCTCGAAGGTAGTCTGGCTATATAAAAATAAAAGGGAAAAGATAAAGGGAAAAAGGACAGAGATGATCGTACTAACAAGGTTGATATGTTATATCATAAACATATAATGGCATAATGGCAAGATAAGCATATAGGATGAACATGTGACAATAGCACTGATTCTTGCATAATAGGGATAGGCAGATGTGATCTAAAAATGATTTAGATGTCCAACTAATAATAGATCTGGTTTGGTCATAAACATAATAGAACAGGTATAAGGTGATCTAAACAGTGAATTAGATCTATAACTAAAGGTAGATCTGACATGATAAAGGTTAAGATCCAAGTCATAGTCATGTCAAAATATCATAGATACACAAGTTATAACAGATTTAATATGATTCAAGCAGTCATAGACATAGATCCAAATTATAGTCATATCATGTTTTACTTTTTATTATTTAGATCTAAAATTTACTTAAACTCTTAGTGTTTGGATCTAGAAAAATAGAAGGAGAATAGCAGATGTTGAATCATAGATCTACGCTTGAATATCTCTAAACTTGATTAACTCGATTGTAGAAGAAGAAAAAGGTTTGATTCAATCCGGGCAGCGACAACATCTAGTCCTCCATTATTTTCAGTGTGCAAAACATAAGAAATGAGGCTATATATATAGCTGCCAGCCGCAAACCCTAATCTTCCATGTCTGCCCTAGTGGGGTCGACGCCCCTTAGGGGGTCGACCCATGGGTCGACACCCCCTTGAGGGGTTAACCCAGGGGTCAACACCCTTTAAGCGGGAAAATTCCCGCCCCCCATTTCTGCGCGATTTGAACTGTTTTGGGTTGACTTTGAATTTTTGGACCTATTATATATATATATAATTCTCTTATGCATGTACAAACTTCAAAACTTCATAATTTCTTCATACGGGGTCCGTTTTACGCAAACAAGTATATATTTTGACCAGAATTCCGAGACAAACGCAATGGCGCAATCTATTTCCATTAATTCTGAATATTAAATTAATTATTCTTTAATTTTTCCTTTTTAGTGTTGTTAAAATTACGGGGTGTTACATTCTCCCCTACTCAAAGGATTTCGTCCCCGAAATCTCCAAGTTAAGAAGAATGTATATCCTACCATCCATCACCCGTCTACTCATCCACCAATCGCATGCATCCATTGTCCTTAAAGATTTCTAATTCTTATATGAACATATGAAAAGGTGTGTGTATATGTCCCAATGCTAATGCGAAGATCAGGCGGTCTACTGATTCAGTTGACCTCCTTAATGCAATGTATGTTAGTGCCATGAATCCAACATGTATGCAATAATCCTATTATAACATGTAAGTTCTATATGGGTGCACAATCATCCATCCAAATGCAACATCCATATGATGATACATCCATTTCCATCCATTAAAAGAAGAAAAATGCACACACATCCATATGCAGAAGAGAGTGACTGAGCCGATCTAGTGCCTAATGTGTGTGTGTATGCATCCACGAGCAACCACTAGCAAACACTTGCATCCACTTGCATCCATCAAACATAACATGTCTCAAACACATGTTTACATCCATGGGATTCCTATCTAAAGGTCGAAGATTCGATCGATAGGAAATACTTAAATGATAGAAACAAGCATAAATAAAAGCTTTGGAAAGGAAGTTAAGAACATACCCTCGAAAAGAAAAGGGTACGAAGCACGAATCTTGTCTTCGGTCTCCCAAGTCGTATACTCTGGGTTATCTCCCCACTGAACTTTCATCAACTTGACTTCTCTATTGCGTAGCTTCTTCACTTCAGATCCAAGAATACGGGTAGGAACTCATCCAACTGTCGCCTCCTGTTCCACCTCTACTTCTTCCAATATACTCGGCTCAACTACTTCTACGGTATCATGCAAGCACTTCTGCAAATCAGAAACGTGGAAAACATCATGAATGCCGGATAGTCTCTCTGGTAGCTTTACTCTATAGGCCATTTGGCCAATCCTTTCTGTTATGGGAAATGGCCATACAAATCTTGGCGCCAATTTCCCTACAGATCCGAAGCTAACCACATTCCTCAAAGGTGACACCTTAATGAAAACCATGTCTCTTACTTCTAATTGAATGTCAGTCCTTCTCTTGTCAGCGTAGAATTTCTGCCTATCTTGAGCGGTCTTCATTCGCCGTCTGATAAGATCAATCTTCTCGGACGTTTCTCTAGCCGTATCTGGTCCAAGTAATAGCCTTCCTGTAAATTCCGACCAACAAGTTGGTGATCTACAGGGTTGTCCGTACAATGCTTCAAAGGGTGCCATGCCAATGCTAGCTTGATGACTGTTGTTGTAGGCGAACTCTACTAAAGGAAGATGCTCTTCCCAAGTCCCTCCGAAGTCTAGGATACACAAACTCAAAAGATCCTCAAGAATTCTATTCATCCTTTCCGTCTGTTCATCATTATGTGGGTGATAAGCGATGCTCAAGCACAACTGTGTACCTAATGCTACTTGCAAGCTCCTCAAAATTCACTGGTGAAAATGGGGTCATGATCACTTACGATGCTGGAAGGTACTCCATGAAGACGGACTATCTCACGAACGTAAATTGCTGCTAACCAAGTTGCTATCCTCTTACTATTAACTGGAATAGAATGAGCGCTCTTAATAAGTCTATCTACTACAACCCAAATACTGGTATTGCCTTTCTTTGATCTAGGAAAATGATCTACAAATTTCGTAAAAACGCTCTCCCACTTCCAATGTGGAACCTCCAAAGGATGAAGTAAACCACTGGGCTTCTTTTGCTCAGCTTTGACTTGCTGACAAACTAAACATTTAGAAACAAACTCTACCACATCTTTCTTCATCCCAGTCCAAAAGAAAACCCTCTTCATATCCCTATACATCTTATCACCGCCTGGATGAATAGTCATCTTAGAATGATGGGCTTCTTCTAGGACTATCTTCAACAAACTCCCAGTTTGGGGAACACAAAGCCTTCAATCTCGTCGCAACCACCCTTTATCGTCTATGGAAATCTATTGAGGCGACTAGAAGTCTCCCCTTTACTGAGCCTATCCAAGAAGTCTGAAATCTGTGGATCGTCTCGCTGCAAAGCTCCTATTTGATCCATAAGAGTAGGTCGTATCTCTAGCGATGCAAACAAGCCAGGAAAAAACTCGGTGGAGGGTCTAAAATCAAAAGTAGATATGAAATCCAAGCTTTTCCTTTCCACAAACAGAGGACTTAAGGCCATCCTCTGCCTACTCAGTGTGTCTGCCACCACATTACCCTTGCCAGGGGTATAAGCGATCTCGAAATCATAAGAAGCTAGGAACTCCATCCACCTTTGTTGCCTTAAATTAAGATCCTTTTGCAAGAACAAGTACTTGAGAGATTTATGATCAGTGTAACTCGAACTTCTCTCCAAGAAAATAATGATGCCATGTCTTAAGCGCGAATACTATGGCAGATAGCTCTAAATCATGAGTAGGATAGTTCTTCTCATGAACACTTAGTTGTCTACCCCTATAACATACTACCTTTCCCTCTTGCATCAGAATCGCACCAAGCCCTGTACCACATGCATCAATGTATACTGTAAAAACTTTATTCCCATCAGGCAAGGTTAAGATTGGGGCTGTTCTCAGAGCCCTCTTCAATCGTTGGAAAGCAACATCACAATCTATATCCCATGAATACACCAAATTCTTCTTCGTCGGCCTGGTGAGTGGGGCTGATATCTTTGCGAAGCCCTTAATGAACTTCCTATAATAACCTGCCAATCCAACAAAGCTTCTCACCTCCGTTGCATTTTTCGCAATTTGCCAATCTTGAACTGCAACTACCTTTGCGGGATCTACTGCTATCCCATCTTTGAAAACCACATGCCCTAGAAATCTCACATCTTTTCTCCAAAAATGGCATTTGGAGAAATTTGCCTTATGCTGATGCGCACAGAGAGTTTTCAAAACTTCCCTCAAATGTTGGGCATGCTCTTCCTCGTTCTCTGAGAAGATCAAGATATCATCAACAAAGACCACGACTAATTTATTTAGAAACTCCCGAAACACTCTACTCATCAGATCAACAAAATAGGCGGGTGCATTAGTCAACCCAAAAGGCATAACGAGCCATTCAAAGAAACCATCTGGAGTCCTAAAAGCGGTCTTGTCTATACTGTCCTCGGCCACTCTCAACTGATGAAACCTCGTGGCCAAGTCTAACTGAGAGAATATCGATGCACAAACAAGCTGGTCAAACATATCATCTATCCTTGGGAGTGGGTTCCCTTTCTTCTTTGTGAGTTTGTTCAGCTCTCTATAGTCCACATATAAGCAAAGAGAACCATCCGCCTTAGTTGCGAATACCACCAGAGCACCCCATTCATATATGCTTTGCCTAATAAACCCTTTTTCAAGTAGCTCCCCTACTTGCTTGCTAAGCTCATTTCTCACAATCGAATATATACGAAAATCGATCTCGCGCCTCGGAGGTAAGCCCCTTACTTCATCAAAAACATCAGGATAACCACAGGCTATTGATGCAGATCGTAGATCATGCATAGATGCATCAAGAGACTCTAGGAAACTAAGCATAACAGATCCTTGCGGGTCACAAGAAATCTCGAGGGTCCTCTCATGGTAAGTCAAAAGTCTAACGACCCTCTTCTCACAATCCAAAATGGTACCATACATGGTTAGCCAATCCATCCCTAGAATCGAACCATAACCCATAAAATCGAGCACATACGCGTTGCACTCAAACTCGACGCCTAACACAAATATTCTTAAACCCCGACAAATCATGGACAAATGAGCCGAACCACCAATGGGATTTGAGACAACTATGGGACCCACTACCATACTAGTATTTAGGTGCAAAGACTCAACCACAAAACTAAATATAAATGAATGTGAAGCACCAGAATCATAAAGAGCTCTAATATGATGACTGGAAAGAGAAAACAAACCTTCCATGGAAACTTTCCAACCTCTATCTGGAGCATTGGTCATGAGAGCAGGCACCTGCCCTCCAGAAGCTCCTGCCCTTTGACCTTATCCCTGTTTCTTCAGACACACCTTAGCAAAGTGTCCGACCTCTCCATAATTGAAGCAAGTATTCTTCCTTCTTTTGCAGTCCTTTACCAAGTGACCCTCTCGTCCACAACTATGGAACTTCCTCTTATCCTTAGTCTTGTCATTATTTCTGCCCTTCTTCTTTTGTTGCTGTCCTTGTCCTTTCTTGGGCCATACTTTCTTGTTTTTTGATTCCTCAACCTTAACTTCCTTCTTGTCGCTTTTGTCTTCCTCATGCATCAAGGCCATAACAATAAGCCTTTCAAAAATTACTCCATTGGAATATAGGACATAGCTAACGCATGAAGGGGTTCATTCATCCCTTTAACAAACCACAAAGCTTTCTTATGTGGAGTATCTACCAGTTCCAATCCAAACCTTGTTAGTTGGTTGAATTTGTTCACATATTCTTGAACAGTCATGTTTCCTTGTTCGAGCGCCAAGAACCTCTCCATTTGCATGCTTTTCTCAGCTTGAGAAAGAAATTTCATTTCAAACCTCTGTCTAAAATCATATCAAGTTTCCACCGGACGCCCTGCTTGGATTACTTCGCACCAAAACGAAGCTTCATCTTTCAGTAGCCAGGCGGCTAGCTGAATCTTCCTACAATCGTCCACATGGAAAATCCAAACAAGTCCTCTGTCTCCTTGAGCCAATTCCTTGCCTCTTTGAACATTTCGGTTGCATGGAATGGCTATCCTCCCATAGCATGGAAATCCTTGCAGACCTTAGAGAAATTATCTACACGCAGAGAAGGAGGAACGACGGGTGCAGCTGGGGGAGGAACGTCAGCTTGACCACCAGCAGGCGCCGTGGCCTCTAGATACCTACGAAACCAGCTTGGTATCGTAACGCCCTATGGAATAATACGTTCCCCAGACATGCTGAAAAGGAAATAGATTCAGACAAAGGATCGAAAGCTATTACATATGGCTTTGGGGAATATGTTTTTCAAAATAGACGTTTCTATTTGAAAATGCTTTCTTTTAAAACCGTTTTGGAAATAGTTTTCATAAATTTTTATCAAATTTGGTAACCTTCAGCTCTGATACCAAGTGTGACACCCCACGTCCATTAATATCACTCATTAAGAGAATGCATTAACTTTCGTGAAGCGTTATATGTAAACAGAAACAGAAACATTACAAAATAGATATAAAATAGCAGCGGAATTAAAAACTTATATTTATCATAAAGCATCGTGGTTCAAATCATCATATGGTGAAAATATGTTTGAAAATACATAAACCTAGTACATCATCAAAACTTCTGTCTTGCACTTAAAACATCAGAGTACAAAAATAAGAGAAGCATAATCCCCAAATAAAACATAGCCATATTAGCAAAGACAAGAGCTTGAGCTATACAACTAAGCAGCTCAAGCAAAATGATAGCAGAATCTTGATCAGGCTTGAGTATTCCCACATTGAGAACCGATGGGGGGGGGGGGGGGTGAACGGAAGAAAGAAGAGGCACTACAACAAAAACACCATATTACAACTTTAATTTTACAACGGTGGTAAACGCACCGTTGTAATAAATGGGTTTTTACAACGGTGGTAAAAGCACCGTTGTAATAAATGGTTTTTTACAACGGTGGTATAAACACCGTTGTAACTACAACAAAAATACCATATTACAACTTCAATTTTACAACGGTGGTTAAAGCACCGTTGTAATAAATGTTTTTTACAACTTTTTTCCAGAAAAGTTGTAATAAATTTATTTTTAACAACTGTGTTATTTTGACAGTTGTAATAAAAGCCTATCACAACTTTTATTTTTTGACTGTTGTAATATATGACTATATTTTAATATTAACTATTTTCATTAAATAATTTTTAATAATTAATATTAACAACTAATTAGTAATCATTAATTAATAACCTATATATTAATATTAAATATTTAATTAAAAATACTTCAATAAATAAATAATTCATGCTAATAATTAGTAATTGACAACCAATTAGTAATTATTAATTAATAATCAATAAATACATATTAAATATTTAATTAAAAATACATCAATAAATAAATAATTCCTACTAATAATTACTAATTAACAACCAATTAGTAATTATTTAATAATAATCAATGTATAAATATTAAATATTTAATTAAAAATAATTATTTATAACTACTTCATTATTAAGTACTAGTAATTAATTAGTAAGTAATAACTAATGAGCGGTTAATAATCAATTAATTAATAATCAATAAGTAAATAACAATTAATAAATATTTAATTTATAATTAATCATGATTATTAGTAGTAATTAATATTTAGTATATAATATTTTTTAATAAGTAATCGTTGTTGAAAGTTTTTCCAAAATCTTTTGTCAAATATGATCCCTACGGAGGGGGGGTCCAGGGGGGGTGCGGGGGCAACGCCCCCGCTAACGGGGTTCGACCTGCCCGGTCAGGTCGCGGGGGTCCAGGGGGCAGCGCCCCCGGCGGGGTGCGGGGCAGCGCCCCGTCCGAAACGGTACTTTTTGTGTACTGTTGAATTTGAATCTTACTCAAAATTTAACAACAATCGTTAATTAATTAACTATTATTAATAAGTAATATTTGATTTGGTAGTAACTGTTTCAACAGTTTTAATAAATAATAACTATTATTAATAAGTAATATTTGATTTGGTAGTAACTGTTTCAACAGTTTTAATAAATATAATTTTGGCAACTAATAACAATTTTGGCTACTAAATAATAATAATTAATTTGAAATATTAAATAAGTAATTATTTGACTAATAATCAATAATTGATAAACAAATATTGAATATACAATTTAATTAATAATTAACAAACATAATTCACTATTAAATACAAGTGATTAATATATAATAATATTATATTATGTGAAAATAGTTACAAGTTAAAATTCAGTATTTACCGGTTATTATAGTCTTAAATCTGAACAAAAAAGTTGACAATTTGTATGCCAGGTTTTGATCTGAGGCGTAACATGCGGAAGGAATTCTTGGCTCCAACGAAAATTTCGTTTGGCTCTAACAAAAATTTTCGTTTGGCTCCAACACAAGTTTTCTGGGCTCCAAACCAAACATTTCGGGTCTAGCACCGCTTCCAAACCCTTACCCAAATTCATTTGCCGTATAATATAATCTCCAGCCGCCAAACGTTTTCTTCCAAACCCTTTCCCAAATTCGAGAACTGCTAGAATCATTCAAACCCTAGACCCGATAAAATTATCCAAAACGACGAACTGACGAAGAACGGAGGCGGAAATTGATCTCGCGAACTGTGATACAGGGAAAAGAAGACGGAGGCGAGCTGTGACAAAGGACGGAGGTCGAACAAAATCACACAAAACAAACTTGTGAAAAGAAGGAACAGACGCTAATCTAGGGATTGGGAAGAAAGGTAACCCTAATTTTTGATTACTCGGCAAACTGTGCTACTGTGTTTTTGATAAATGGCATGGGAGGCAGTGTCGCTACTTCATCAACTAGCGTTTGTATATCTCGAAGCTGGACAGTTGCCGCAACTAGGTCACCACTACTTACTGGAGCTAACGAACGCGAGTCTGATCCTGTTGCTGACCATGACTTTGCGACAAACATCTCAACAAAAGAAACAGGTAAAAGCCTTGATTTTTTTGGCAATGAGGGCTTGGAAGTAGGTTTAGAAACTGTGGAATTGGTTATTGAATTTAGGGAGATGCTAATACTGTTAATAGTTCAGTAGTATTACATGATGATGTGGGTATCACAGTTATTGAATTTATCTATATTAGGTGACTTTGAAGCAACATTATTCTGTCTACATTTAGTATGTATAAAGGAAATGGTGAAATTCAGTTAATACAGTTTCCATTACCATTGTAAATTTCGTTCTTTCTTGCAAATGAAAGAATGGTGCTCGTATAATATATTTGTTGTCAGTACTTGAAAATATAATCAGTAAGAAAACACCACTATCTTCTTCTTCTTTTTGAAATTTGTGTGCATTAAGGGGCTTACATGTCTTATTATATTTGGTTTCCTACATATATAGTTGATATGAATGATTAACAGACCTGTTAATGAAGTGCTTTACATTTCACTATTTGATTAACCTGCTTATGCATATTTTAAGTAAATTATACGTCACACCCACTTATTCATTATAACCCAATTTTGTGTGTTTACATTTGCTTGGGTCTTCTTGTTCCAAAAATAATTAAGTATTTCACATGTTGCTGTTTGTTTGTTCTAGTTGGTATAACTGTCAAAGCTTTATGCAATTTATAGATTGTATCAAACTATCTCCAGTACATTAAACTGCAAACAATTTTCAAGCTTGGTCATATATTGAAACTTCCGAAGTGACAATGCGCCATATGCACGGGGTATATGATGTAGGCCCTACTGTATCTTTTTTTATGAAGGGTTCACTGCATATAGATACTAAATTATGCGTTCTTTTGTATGTCCATACCAAAAGCGCACATTTTTTGCTATTTTAATCATTTTTTTAAGCATGCATACATGTATGCACATATACCCTTGAATAATAATTTGATTAGCAGGATCGATTGGGAGATGTTAGGACAAGGAAATCAAGCATTGTATTTGCGGTTTGTAAAATGCCAGCTTGTTGAATCTCAGGTTTGGTCTTTGTGGAAATGATAGTTGGTTCGTATTTATTTATTTATTCAATTACTTGGGTTTCTGTTGTCAGTTACCGTATATGAAATACTATATGAATTGAGTACTGAATCTGCATTTCTTTCCCATAAACACTTGCAGTAAATGATGAGATTGCAAAGTTCAAGATATGGGATGCAATAGGGCAGGAGAAGTATCCTAGCTTGGCTCTGATGTATTTGCAGTAAATTTGGAAGATCAAAATAGTTGCAGGGATATTTGGAGCTTAAATTCTGTCAGCAGAGGAGGGCAAGGTGGTCATTTGAGAGCAAATCAAAGATACAGTAATTCAGCATATTCCAAGTACAGATGCAGTTCGGAAAGAGACAGTGGTGATAGATGTTAGTGACAGTGGTGATAGATGGTAGTTATGTATGTTTGAACTTTGAAGAGGGTGCGAAGGAAAAGCACGGAATGGTGTATGTCTTTTAAGATCAAATGCGGAAAGCAACTGCATATTGGGAAGTCAAGCAATGAAATATTCTTAGGATTTGTCTGTCAACTGTGACGGTTGCTTGAATTCGAGTATTCTCATATGCTTGGTGTGTCGGCTATTAGTGTTTCTAACTTTGTATTTGAGTATTTAAATAAATTATTTTGCAAATAACTGTAATATTTGTTTTGCTTGTGGAGTATCGCTATATTTAGTGTATTGTTCATTTCAGCTGCAAATGATGTTTATTTTTTTTTAAACTCAACTGTCAATCACAACGGTGCATAACAGTTGTAGTAGATATTATTACAACGGTGCATAACTGTTGTAATAAACTTATTACAACGGTGGAAAAAAGTTGTAAAATATACATATTACAACGGTCTTGCAACAGTGTAGAAAAGTTGTAAAAGATATTAGGCTATTACAACTTCTTAAGACACGACGGTTTGCCCACCGTTGTAAAAACCCTATTACAACGGTGTTCCACCATTGTAATAGGGTCATTTTGTTGTAGTGAGGAAACAAAAAGGGTCAGACATAAAGTCTGGCGATTCCGGTTACTTTTAGAAAATAAATAAGTAAAAGTATCATGACAGGCATATAAAGTGGATGAGAAAGATAACATCACAAAATGCAGGTATGATAAGGTAAACATGATAGAGTGTATATGCTTCTTCTAATGATTTCTCTGCATCGATACTAGTATAACCAGAATGAGATGATCCCAACAACTATAAGATGGTAGGCTTAGGCGTACTTCAAATGAGAGGTTTTAGCCCCATATAATCAACAAGCAGCCCAACCTAATAGGCTCTTAAACTTGACCAGAGTCCAGATGTACCCTAATTACAACCCTGGTCGATCGGCTCCCTACTCCGTAGATGCCCTGTGCTGGCCTCACAGTAGGGTGTATCACTCCCTAATGTTTCAACCCTTCATTTTCTGGATGTGCACAACCATATCTACTAGTGTCAGAGTCGTCTTGTCCCTCTCTGCCCGGACCATGCACGCACATGACCCGGTCGGTTTGCGCTGCCCACACCGTCCTCCAAGTTTGGATCTCTTACAATCAGCCCAGTAAGCGTGCCCCGACACCGACCTAGCTCGGAGTACTCATTTATACCATTATATGGGTTACTGACTGATATGGGTCCTACACACAAGATGATACAAGCTTCCCCCTATGCTTGCATCCCCACTAGGTTTTCCATAGGTTATGCTTACCTAACGGTGTCTTTAATCACATAACCCCAACTGGTTAAGTTTGTGGGCCTATATATATAAATATTACCCACCCACCCCAGATTTACTTAACCCACCCACTATTTCAAACAAGTTTACTTAACCCCTAATCAGGTTCATGTTCATACAATCCCTATGGATTTAACTAGGTTAAGTACTCCAATTCATTACCATGTACATTTATGGTTATAATATGCTAGACCTCACACAATAAGCAAACCACCTATAAATGCTGGATATGCCGCTCGGTTCCGGGCAGACTTCTTCCACAAATAGGGCTTAACCTCGTGTCTTAGCAAGTCTCGTGTTTGTGCACCTAGACCCCTCACATTAGATTCACCACTTGTGGTCGCTGAATATGCCGGGCGGTTCCGGGCAGACTTCCACCACAAATGTACTCTAACCTCGTGTCCAGGCGTGGTCACAGTTTCTAATTACTGTAACCCTAGGCATTCCAATTATTAACCAAATTTACCTATGTTGTTATAGGTTTCCATGCCCCTTTTCCCAAGTTATGTTCATAATAGACTATATGCCCCAATTTCATATTATTACACTTTATTCAAGTTATGCCCAAATTCCCAATTACAAGTTATGCCCAATATTAACGTTTTCCCCTCGTTCCCAATCTAACGCATTCACATATTTTAGCGGCATGCCTAGGCTCAAAGATAGCCTGGCTATAAAAAAATAAAAGGGAGAAGATAGAGGGAAAAGGACAGAGATGATCATGCAAACAAGGTTGACATGTAATGGCATAAATACGTAGTGGTATAATGGCAAGGTAAGCATATAGGATGAACATGTGACAATAGCACAAATTCTACCACAATAAGGATAGGCATGATGTGATCTAAACAATGATTTAGATGTCCAACTAACAACATATCTGATTCGGTCATAATCATAATAGAACAAGTATAAGGTGATCTAAACAGTGAATTAGATCTACAATCAAAGGTAGATCTGACATGATATAGGTTAAGATCCAAGTCATAGTCATGTTAGAATATCATAGATACACAAGTTATAACAGATCTGATATGATTCAAGTAGTCACAGGCATAGATCCAAATTATAGTCGTATCATGTTTTAATTTTTATTATTTAGATCTAAAAGTAACTTAAACTCATAGTGTTTGGATTTAGAAAAATAGAAGGAAAATAGCAAATGTTGAATCATAGATCTACAGTTGAATAGCTCTAAACTTGTTTAACTCGATTGTAGAAGAAGAAAAAGGTTTGATTCAATCCGTGCGATGATAGCTTCTAGTCCTCCATTATTTTTAATGTGCAAAACATGAAAAATGAGGCCATATATAGCCGCCAGCCCCAAACCCTAATCTTTCACGTCTGCGCTAGGGGGGTCGACCCCCGTTAGGGGGTCGACCTATAGGTCGACACCCCCCTTGAGGGGCCGACCCCTCCCTTGAGGGGTCGACATCGTTTAAGTGGGAAAATTCCCGCCCCCCATTTCTGTGCGATTAGAACTGTTTTGGGTTGATTTTGAGTTTCTGGATCAATTATATATATATATATATATATATATATATATATATAATTCTCTTACGCGTATACAAACTTCAAACCTGCATAATTTCTTCATACGATGTCCATTTTACGCAAACCCAGTGTCTATTTTGACTAGAATTCCGAGACAAACGCAATTGCGCAGTCCATTTCCCTTACTTTTGAATATTAAATTAATTATTATTTAATTTTTCCTCTTTAGTGTTGTTAAAATTATGGGGTGTTACAATAATGTAATGATGACACGATATTAATGGGTCATACCGACGAAGAGTCCTGGATGGGTCGCCTTCATGCTCTCTTCCGTCTCCCACGTACAATCCATTGTACCTTGACTAGTTTAATTGTCTTCCTCCTAAGCTATTTCGTGTTATTCCCCAAAACACGAAGCGGCTTACGAGGTCTCGTAACTACGGTCTCTACTTCTAGGTCTCTGTACTGTTATGGAGATACCACCACATTCAAATCGTGCACGAACTTCCGTAGAAACGACACATGGAAAACATTATGCACACTCGACATCTTCTCAGGTAACTCCAACCTATATGCGAGCTTTCCAATTCGCTCGATTATCGGAAACGGACTAACAAACCTTGGAGCTAACTTTCCTTTTCTTTTGAACCAAACAACATGCTTCAACGATGAAATCTTCACGAAAACCATATCGTCAACGTCGAATTCCAAATCTTTCCGATGCTTATCAGCGTAACACTTTAGACGATCTTGGGTTGCCTTCATTCATTGTCGAACGATATCGATACAATCCAATGTCTCTCTGATCATCTCTGGCCTAAGTATCAATTTATCTCCAGTTTCTAACCAATATGCCGGAGAATTACACGGTCTACCATACAATGCTTCGTATGGTGTCATCCCAATACTCGACAGGTAGCTGTTATATGCAAATTTGACAAGATGTAGATGGTCCTCCCATGATCCTTCGAAGTCTAATACACAAGCTCTTAGGGGATCTTCCAAAACTTGGTTACTTAACCACAACTTGGTTCCCAAAGTGTCTTGCAAATTCTTCCAAAATACACTTGTGAAAAATGGACCTCGACCAATCACTATGCTCTTCGGGATACCATGGAATCGAACTAGCCATTTTATATAAAGCTCAGCCCACTTCGATGTCATCCTAGTCGATTTAATAGGAATAAACCTTACACTTTTGGTCAAGCGATCCACGATGACTTGAATTCTTTCGTTTCCTACCCTGGTTCTAGGCAGTTCATCGATAAAATCCATCGATATCTGCTCCTACTTCCACGTAGGAACTTCAATGGCTGAAGAAATGCACTCGACTTCTTTTGTTCAGCTTTCACCAACTAACAGTTCGTGCACTTTGTATGGCACCCTACGTCCGTTAATGTCATTCACTAAGGGAATGCATTAAGTTCTGTGAAGCGTTATAGGTAATCAGACACAAAATAATTACAAGATAGATATAAATAAGATCACAGCAGAAATTTAAACTTTTATTTCAATCATAATACCGTGGTCCACAATACCATAAGTCACAAAAACCATTACAATAAAATAACTTCTGTCTTGCATCATCAGAGTACAAAAAATATAAAAGCATAATTCCCCAATTGAAGGAGTTAAGCCATAGTAGAGACAAGAACTTGAGCCATACTTCAGAAGTAGCTCCTAGCAAGGTAATATCAGAATCCTGAATAAGACTGGGTGTTTCCTCCCTGAGAACCTTGGGGGGGGGGGGGGGGGGGGGACGGAAGAAAGAAGGAGAAACAAAAAGGGTCAGACATAAAGTCTGGCGAGTCTAGTTACTTTTAGCTAATAGATAAATAAAAGTAACATGATAGGCATATAAAGTGAATAAGGGAGAGATCACTACATAAATGGAAGGTGTGACAAAGAAAGCAAAATAAGGTGTACATGCCTCGCTAATGATTACTGTACACTATTACTGGTATATCCTTAAAGAGATGATTCCTTCAACTATAAGATGGTAGACTTAGGTATACGTCCAAATGTATCCTAACTACTACCCTGATCGATCGGCTCCCAAACCCTCGTAGATACCTTGTGTTAGCCCCACAGTAGGAGGTATCACTTCCTAAAGTGGCAACCCATCGTCGTAATAATGTGCACAACCATATCTACAGGTGTCATGGTCGTCTTATCCCCCTCGTCCCGACTCATGCACTCACATGGCCCAGTCGGTTTGCGCCGCCCACACTGTCCTCCGCGTTTGGATCTCTTACAATCAGTCAGTAAGCGTGCCCCTTCTCCGCGTAGTACGGAGTACTTTATTTGATATGTACTCCGGGTTACTGACTGAAATGGGTCCCACACAATATGATACAAGCTCTCCCCATTGTCTTGTATCCCCCACTAGGTTTTCACTGACTATGTATACCACTAGGTGTCTTTAGGTACATAGCCTTATTTATTTCTACTGGTTATGCCTACCTACAGGTGTCTTTAATACATAATCCCTAATCTTCCAATCGGTTATGCTTACCTATAGGTGTCTTTAATCACATAACCCTGTCTCTTCTACAAGTTATGTTTACCCTAAAAGGTGTCTTTAATTACATAACTTTATTATTTCCACCGATTATGTATACCACTAGGTGTCATTAATTACATAACCTTAACGAGTTAAGTTTGTGGGCCTATATGTAAATATTACGCATCCCCTCTTCAGATTTACTTAACCCACCCCTCAACCATGTTTACATAACCCCCAACTTAAATTTAAGTTCATACAATCCCTATGGATTAACTTAGGTTAAGTAGTCCAATTCTTTACCATGTCCATTTATGGTTTCATAATGGGCCAGACCCCCCACATTAGGCCAACAACATGTAGATGCTGGATATGCCGGTCGGGTCCAGGCAGACTTAATCCATAGTTAGGCCTAACCTCGTGTCATAGCCCGATTCGTATTTACGTACTTAGACCTCCCACATTAGGTTCAAAATCAGCGGCTGTTGGATATGCCGGTCGGTCTAGGCAGACTTCCACCACTGATGCAACCTAACCTCGTGTCATAAGTACAATTACAATTCCTAATTGTAATTACTAGACATTCCATTTTTAATTAATCAATCAATTAATTAATCCTTTCCTTTTATAGGTGTCATTACCTATTTTACCTAATAATTTGAATTACGTGTCCATAAATGTTCATATTCAAATTATGCCATTTTTAACCCTATTTACCCCGTTCCTTAACTAGCACCCTAAAAAAATTGACAATATGCCTAGGCAAAACAATAACCTAGTCATAAACGATAATAGGGAATGGGACTATAACTAAAATGATCATCTTGGCATAAACATAAACTTGTATGATGATAAGGTGAACATACATACTAGCATGGACATGAAATTGTTATCATAACAAGGTGGACATAAAACTGATGAACTATGATGTCACAATATCTAAATTAGCAATTTAGGTGTCCAATCGGTTTAAATCTAACATGAATCACAAGGTGACAATTTTAGATCACATAGAATAGATCTAACATGAATCATAAGGTGACAATTTTAGATCACATAGAATAGATCTAACATGAATCATAAGGTGACAATTTTAGATCACATAGAATAGATTTAACATGAATCATAAGGTGATAATTTTAGATCACATAGAATAGATCTAACATGAATCTTAAGATGACAATTTTAGATCACATAAAATAGATCTAATATGAATCATAGCGTATCATAAAAGTTACAAACCAAGATCCATAATAATAACATAGTAGAACAATCACAATTGATTTGGATCTAGAGAAATAGATCTATCATGACATAACATAAGATCTAACAATAACATAGATTCAAAGTCTATAACGTATCCAAATCACAGTCTATTATAATTCACTATTATTTATCTAAACCTAAAAGCAACTAGAACTCACTGTGATTTGATTGCTAAGATGATAGAAAAGGTGCTGAGTCTATGCTTGAATCTCAGAATTTGATATGCTTTAGAAGAAGATGAGAGACCCTAGTTCAGTTCAGAATCCAGCAAAGTCCGGCCACCATTATTTCTTCGTTAAGAAAACAAAGGATATGAGATATATTTATAGCTGCTAGGTTACAGAATTTGGATGGCACCTCAGCCCTAATGGAATTGGGTCAGATCACGGGTCGTCACTTAACTCGAAAAAGGCCCGAATACCTAAAAACTTTTCTGGGCGCACTTTACAGGTGCACCAGTGCAAAATTGCCTTGGCGCACTTGGCAAGGGCAGTAGTTATACCTGGTTCTGATTTTCAATTTTCTATCGTTTGTAAGTTCTTCATATGTTATCCATTTTACGCAAACTAGGTGTCTATCCTGACCAGAATTTCGAGACGGACATAATGACGTAATCAGTTTCTCATAATTCTTAATATTAAATTATTTATTCTTTAAATTATCCCCTTTAATGTTAATAAAATTTCGGGGTGTTACATTCCCCCCTACTTAAAGGATTTCGTCCCCGAAATCTCCAAGTTGAGAAGAATGCATATCCTACCATCCATCATCCATCTACTCATCCATCAATCATTGGCATCCATTATCCTTAAGGATTTCTAATGCTTTCATGAATATATGCAAAGGTGTGTGTATATGTCCCAACGCTATTGCGAAGATCAGGCGGTCTACTGATCCAGTTGACCTCCTTAATGCAATGTATGTTAGTGCCATGAATCCAATATGTATGCAAATAAACCTATTATAACATATAAGCTCTACATGTGTGCACACTCATTCGTCTAAATGCAACATCCATATGCTAGTTCATCTATTTCCATTTATAAAGAAAAGAAAATGCACACACATCCATATGTAGTATGAGAGTGATTAAGCCGATCTTAGTGCCTAATGTGTGTGTATATGCGTCCACAGGCAACCACTAGCAAACACTTACATCCACTTGCATCCATCAATCATAAAATGTCTCAAACACATGTTTACATCCATAGGATCCCTATCTAAAGGTCGAAAAATACTATGGATAAGATATACTCAAATGATAGAAACAAGTACTAATAAAGCTTTGGAAAAAGGAGTTAAGAACATACCCTCGAACAGAAAAGGGTACGAAGCACGAATCTTGTCTTCGGTCTCCCAAGTCGCATCCTCTGGGTTATCTTCCCATTTAACCTTTAGCAACTTGAGCTCTTTATTGCATAGCTTCTTAACTTATGATCCAAAAATACGGGAAGGAACTCACCTGACTGTCGCCTCCCATTCCACTTCTACCTCTTCCAATACACTCGGCTCAACAACTTCCGCGGTGTCATGCAAGCACTTCTGCAGATAAGAAACATGGAAAACATCATGAACACCAAATAGATTTTCAGGAAGCTTTAGTCTATAGGCCATTTGGCCAATCCTCTTGGTTATGGGAAATGGTCCCACAAACCTAGGTGCCAACTTCCCTACTGATCCGAAGCGAACCACATTCCTCAGAGGTGACACTTTGATAAAAACCAAGTCTCCTACTTCAAATTCGAGGTCAGTCCTTCTCTTGTATGCATAGGATTTCTGCCTATCTTGAGCTGTCTTCATCCGTCGTCGAATAAGGTTAATCTTTTTGGATGTTTCTCTAACCATATCTGGTCCAAGTGGTAATCTTTCTGTAGATTCCCACCAACAAGTTGGTGACCTATAGGGTCGTCCGTACAATGCTTCGAAGGGTGCCATGTCGATGCTGGCCTGATAGCTGTTGTTATAGGCAAACTCTACTAAAGGAAGAAACTATTCCCAAGTTCCTCCGAAGTCTAGGTTACATAGTCTTAAAAGATCTTCTAGAATTCTGTTCACCCTCTCCGTTTTCCCATCGGTCTGAGGATGATAAGAGGTGCTTAAACGCAACTGTGTACGTAATGCTTCTTGCAAGCTACTCCAGAATTCGCTGATAAAGATGGGGTCACGATCGCTCACGATGCTGGAAGGAACTCCATGAAGACGAATTATCTCTCAGACATAAATTGCTGGTAACCATGATGCCGTCCTCTTACTCTTAACTGGAATAAAGTGAGCGCTCTTAGTGAGTCTATCTACCACCACCAAGATATTGGTGTTGCCTTTCTTCGATCTAGGCAAACCATCTATGAAATCCATAGAGTCGCTTTCCCATTTCCACTAAGGAACCTCCAAAGGATGAAGTAAACCACCGGGCTTCTTTTTCTCAGCTTTGACTTGCTGGCAAACTAAACATTATGAAACAAATTCGGCCACATCTTTCTTCATCCCAACCCAAAAGAAAACCCTATTCATGTCCCTGTACATCTTATTGCCGCCTGGATGAATGTTCAGAATGGTGGGCTTCTTCTAGGACTGCCTTTATCAAACTTCCAGTTTGAGGAACACAAAGCCTTCCATCTCTTCGCAACCACCCGTTTTCATCTATGGCATATCTTCTGAGGTGACTAGAAGTCTCCCCTCTTCTGAGCTTATCCATGAGGTCTAGAATCTGTGGGTCGCCTTGTTGTGAAGCTCCTATCTGGTCCATAAGAGTCGGTCGTATCTCCAAGGATGCAAACAAATCAGGCAAAATCTCGACGGAGGGTCTAAAATCAAAAGCTAATATGAACTCCAAGTTCTTTCACAAACAGAGGACTCAGGGCCACCCTCTGCCTACTTAGTGCGTCTGCCACCATATTACCCTTGCCAGGGGTATAAGAAATCTCAAAATCATAAGAAGCTAGAAACTCCATCCACTGCTGTTGCCTTAAATTAAGATCCTTCTGTGAGAACAGATACTTGAGAGATATATGATTGGTATATAACTCGAACTTCTCTCCAAGTAAATAATGACACCACGTCTTTAACACAAACACTATGGCAGCTAGCTTTAGATCATGGGTGGGGTAATTCTTTTCATGAACTCTCAGTCGTCTACCCCCATAACACACTACTTTCCATTCTTGCATTAGAACCGCACTAAGCCCTGTACCATACGCATCAGTGTAAACAGTAAACACTTTATTCCCGTTAGGTAAGATCAATACTGGGGCTGTTGTCAGAGCTCTCTTCAGTCATTGGAAATCAACGTCACAGTCTATATCCCATGAGAATGCCAAGTTCTTCTTCATCAGCCTGGTGAGTGGGGCTGATATCTTTGCGAAGTCCTTAATGAACTTCCTATAGTAACCTGCTAACCCAAGAAAGCTTCTCACCTCAGTTGCATTTTTAGGAACCTTCCAGTCTTTCACTACAACCACCTTCGCGGGATCTATGGCTATCCCTTCTTTGGAGACCACATGCCCTAAGAATCTCACCTCTTTTCTCCAAAAATGATGTTTGGAGAACTTTGCTTTAAGATGATGGCCGCGGAGAGTTTTCTAAACTTCTCTCAAAAGTTAGGCATGCTCTTGTTTGCTCTTGGAGAAGATCAAGATATCATCAACAAATACTATGACAAATTTGACTAGGAACTCCCGAAACACCCTACTCATCAGATCGAAAAATAGGCGGGTGCATTCGTTAACCCAAAAGGCATAACCAGCCATTCAAAGAAACCGTCCGTAGTACTAAATGCAGTCTTATCTATGCTGTCCTCATCCACACTCAACTGGTGGAACCCCTGGCAAGTCTAACTGAGAAAATACCGAGGCACCAACAAGCTGATCAAATAAATCATCAATCCTCGGAAGTAGGTGCCTATTCTTCTTAGTGAGCTTATTCATCTCACTATAATCAACACACAAACGAAGCGAACCATCCGCCTTAGTTGCGAATACCACTGGAGCACCCCATTCAGATATGCTTCGTCTGATAAACCCTTTCTCAAGTAGCTCCCCTACTTGCTTACTCAGCTCCCTCCTTTCCCTTGGATCCATGTGGCGCACTGGTAATGCAACTGGCTTTGCATGTCCACTAGATATATGCGAAAGTCGATCTCAAGCCTTGGAGGTAAACCCCGAACCTCATCAAAAACATCGGAAAAATCCCGGACTATTGGAACAGATTGCAGATCGTTGATAGATGTATTAAGAGACTCTAGGAAACTAAGCATAACCAACCCTTGTGGGTCACATGAAATCTCGAGGGTTCTCCCATGACAAGTCAAAAGCCTAACAACCCTCTTCTCACAATCCAGAATGGCACCATAAGTGGTAAGCCAATCCATTCCTAGAATCAACCCATAGCCCATAAACCCGAGCACATTAACATCAATATTTTCAAACCCCGACAAATCGTCAATAAATGAGCTGAACCACCAATAGGGTTTGAAACAACTATGGGATCTACTACCATACTAGTATTTAAGTGTAGAGATTCAACTACAGAACTTGATATAAATGAATGTGAGGCACCAGAATCAAAAAGTGTTCTAATAGGATGGTTTGATAGAGAAATTAAACCATCCGTAGAAATTTTTCTACCTCTATCAGGAGCACTGGTCACGAGAGAATGCACTTACCCTCCAGAATTTCCTTCCCTTTGACCTTGTCCTTGTGATCCCCATTTCTTTTGGCACTCTTTAGCAAAGTGTCCGGCCTCTCCATAGTGGAAGCAAGAATTCTTCCTCTCCAGATGACCTTCCTTCCCACAATGGTGACATTTTCTCTTGTCCTTGCCTTTATCATTTTTCCCTCCTTTCTTCTGTTGTTGTTGCTATTGCCGCTGCCCCTTCTTGGGCCACACCTTCCTATTTTGCGATTTCCCCTCAGCCTTTACCTCCTTCTTCTCTCCCTTGTCCTCCTCATGCATCAGGGCCATATCGACAAGTTTTTCAAAAGTGGCCCCCATTGGAATATGGGACATGGCTAACCCATGAAGGGGTTCATTCAGCCCTTTAGCAAATCGCAAAGCCTTTTGTGTGGCGTATCCACCAACTCTAACCCGAACCTTGCTAGGTGGTTGAATTTGTCCACATATTCTTTCACCATCAAGTTTCCTTGTTTGAGTGCTAAGAATCTCTCCATCTGCGTGCTGCTTTTAGTTTGGGAAAGAAATTTAATTTAGAACCTCTGTTTAAAATCTTCCCATGTTTCCACCGGACGTCCAGCTTGGGTGACTTCCCACCAAAATAAGGCTTCGTCCTTCAATAGCCAAGCAGCTAACCGAATCTTTCTCCGGTCCTTCACTTCAAAGATTATGAATAAGTCCTCAGTCTCCTTAAGCCAATTCCAAGCTTCCACGAATGTCTCATTCCCATGGAATGGCTTTCCTCCCGTAGCACAGAAGTCTTTGCAGATATTGGCGAAGTTATCTGCTCTTGGAGGGTGAGGACGAGGAGAAATGACTGGTGCAGCTGGGAGAGGAACGTCTCTTTGGCTTTCCGCCGACGCCGTAGCCTCCAAATACATATGGAACCATCCGGGTATAGTGGCACCCTCTGGGATATTAGGGATGTTTTGTTCCCAAGACATGCTAAAAAAGGGAAAAGGAAGAAATTTAGATAAAGGACCAAAGGATACTACATATGGCTTTTTGGGGAATATTTTTCAAAACAGACTTTTCTTTTTGAAAATGATTTATTTTAAAACCTTTTTGAAAATAATTTTCAATTTTTTTTATCTAATCTGGTAACCTTCAGCTCTGATACCAAGTGTGACACCCCATGTCCGTTAATGTCACTCACTAAGGGAATGCATTAAGTTCCGTAAAGCGTTATAGGTAATCAAACACATAATAATTACAAGACAGATATAAATAAGATAGCAACGGAAATTTAAATTTTTATTTCAATCATAATACCGTAGTCAACAATACCATAAGTCACAAAAACCATTACAATAAAATAACTTCCATCTTGCATCATCAGAGTACATAAAATATAAAAACATAATTCCTCAACTGAAAGAGTAAAGCCATGGTAGAGACAAGAACTTGAGCCATACTTCAGAAGTAGCTCCTAGCAAGGTGATATCTGAATCTTGACTAAGCCTGGGTATTTCCTCCCTGAGAACCTGGGGGAAGGGGGGAAACGGAAGAAAGAAGGATAAACAAAAAGGGTCAGACATAGAGTCTGGCGAGTCTAGTTACTTTTAGCAAGTAGATAAATAAAAGTAACATGATAGGCATATAAAGTGGATAAGGGAGATATCACTACATAAATGGCAGGTGTGACAAGGTAAGCAAAATAAGGTGTACATGCCTCACTAATGATTACTCTGTATTATTACTGGTATATCCTGAAAGAGATGATCCCTTCAATTATAAGATGGCAGACTTAGGTATACGTCCAAACTTATCCTAACTACTACCCTGATTGATCGACTCCCTAACCCTCATAGATACCTTGTGCTGGCCCCACAGTAGGATGTATCACTTCCTAAAGTGGCAACCCCTTGTCATAATAATGTGCACAACCATATCTAGAGGTGTCACGGTAGTCTTATCCCCTCTGCCCGGCTCATGCACGCACATGGCCCGGTCGGTTTGCGCCGCCCACACCGTCCTCTGCATTTGGATCTCTAACAATCAGTCAGTAAGCGTGCCACTTCTCCGCCTAGTATGGAGTACTTTGTTTGATACCTACTCCGGGTTACTGACTAAAATGAGTCCCACACAATATGATACAAGCTCTCTCCTTTGTCTTGTATTCCCCACTAGGTTTTCACGGACTATGTATACCACTAGGTGTCATTAATTACATAGCCTTATTTATTTCTACAGGTTATGCCTACCTACATGTGTCTTTAATACATAACTCCTACTCGGTTCTGCTTACCTATAGGTGTCTTTAATTACATAACCCTGTCTCTTCTACAAGTTATGTTTACCCTAAAGTTGTCTTTAATTACATAACTTTATTATTTTGACCGATTATGTATACCATTAGATGTCTTTAATTACATAACCTTAACGGGTTAAGTTTGTGGGCCAATATATGAATATTACCCATCCCTTCTTCAGATTTACTTAACCCACCCCTCAACTATGTTTACATAACCCCTAACTTAAACTTAAGTTCATATAATCCCTATGAATTAACTTAGGATAAGTAGTCCAATTCTTTACCATGTCCATTTATGGTTCCACAATGGGCCAGACCTCCCAAATTAGTCCCACAACATGTGGATGCTAAATATGCCGGTCGGGTTTAGGCAGACTTATTCCACAGTTGGGCCTAACCTCGTGTCATAGCCCGATTCATATTTACGTACTTAGACCTCCCATATTAGGTTCACCATTAGTGGCTTCTGGATATGCCGGTCGGGTCCGGGCAGACTTCCACCACTAATGCAACCTAACCTCGTGTCATAAGTACAATTACAATTTCTAATTGTAATTACTAGATATTCCATTTTTAATTAATTAATCAATTAATTAATCCTTTCCTTTTATAGGTGTCATTACCTATTTTACCAATAATTTGAATTACATGTCCATAAATGTTCATATTCAAATTATGCCATTTTTAACCCTTTTTCCACCATTCCTTAACTAGGCCCTCAAAAAATTGGCAACATGCCTAGGCTAGACAATAGCCTACTCATAAACGATAATAGGGAAAATAACGGGAATATAACTAAAATGATCATCTTGGCATAAACATAAACTTGTATGATAATATGGTGAACATACATACTAGCATGGACATGAAATTGTCATCATAACAAGGTGGACATAAAACTGATGAACTATGATGTCATGATATCTAAATTAGCAATTTAGATGTCCAATCTGTTTAGATCTAACATGAATCATAAGGTGACAATTTTAGATCACATAGAATAGATCTAACATGAATCATAAGGTGACAATTTTAGATCACATAGAATAGATCTAACATGAACCATAAGGTGACAATTTTAGATCACATAGAATAGATCTAACATGAATCATAAGGTGAAAATTTTAGATCACATAGAATAGATCTATCATAAGGTGAAAATTTTAGATCACATAGAATAGATCTAACATGAATCATAAGGTGAAAATTTTAGATCACATAGAATAGATCTAACATGAATCAAAAGGTGATAATTTTAGATCACATAGAATAGATCTAACATGAATCATAAGTGACAATTTTAGATCACATAGAATAGATCTAACATGAATCATAAGGTGACAATTTTTGATCACATAGAATAGATCTAAAATGAATCATAAGGTAACAATTTTAGATCACATAGAATAGATCTAACATAAATCATAAGGTGACAATTTTAGATCACATAGAATAGATCTAGCATGAACCATAAGGTGACAATTTTAGATCACATAGAATAGATCTAACATGAATCATAGCATATCATAAAAGTTACAAACCAAGATTCATAATAATAACATTGTAGAACAATCACAATTGATTTGGATCTAGAGAAATAGATCTATCATGACATAGCATAAGATCTAACAATAACATAGATTCAAAGTCTACAACGTATCCAAATCACAGTCTTTCATAATTCACTATTATTTATCTAAACCTAAAAGCAACTAGAACTCAATGTGATTGAATTGCTAAGAAGATAGAAAAGGTGCTGAGTCTATGCTTGAATCTCAGAATTTGATGTGCTTTAGAAGAAGATGAGAGACCTTAGTTCAGTTCAGAATCTAGCAGAGTCCGGCCACCATTGTTTCTTTGTGAAGAAAACAAAGGATATGAGATATATTTATAGCTGCTGGGTTACAGAATTTGAATGCCACCTCAGCCCAAATGGAATTGGGTCTGGTCACAGGTCGTCACTCACTCGAAAAAGGCCTGAATACCTAGAAACTGTTCTGGGTGCACTTTACAGGTGCGCCAGTGCAAAATTGCCTTGGTTTACTTGGCAAGTGCGCCAGTTATATCTGGTTCTGATTTTCAATTTTCTATCGTCCGTAACTTCTTCATATGTTATCTGTTTTACGCAAACTAGGTGTCTATCATGACCAGAATTTCGAGACGGACATAATGACGTAATCAGTTTCCCTTAATTCTTAATATTAAATTATTTATTCTTTAATTTATCCCCTTTAATGTTAACAAAATTTCGAGTTGTTACACTTTGAAATAAACTTTCCATCATCCCTTTTCATCCCTTCCCAGTAGTATGATCGCTTCATGTCCTGGTACATCTTATTACAATCAGATAAATCATGAACTTCGAGTGATGACATTCTCTCAGAACCTCATCCCTCAATCCGTCGTTATTAGGAACAACCAATCGTCGTTGCTTATGAAGCTAACCTTCTCAATCGACCTCGAATTCTTTATCCTCTGGTTCCAACTTCTGGATAAACTCGACAAGCTTTGCATCTCGCTTTTGGCTCTCGCCATCCCTTTCGATGAGAGTAGGTCTTATCGATAAGCTTGCTAACATTTCAGGTTCTAACTCACACCTTAGCCTGAAATCAAACCCTGCCAAAAACCCAAGGCTCTTCCATTCCAAAAACATTGCTCCCAATTCAGAATGTCTTCGACTGAATGCATCTGCAACTGCGTTACTTTTCTTGGAGTATAGGCTAAACCAAAATCATACGATGCCAGAAACTCTAACCACCGCTATTGCCGAAGATTCAAATACTTTTGGAAGAAAAGATACTTCAATTACTTGTGATCCGTAAACAACTCAAATCGAACCCCAATAGGTAATGTCTCCACATCTTCAGAGCAAACATGATCACTGCCAAATCCAAATCATGAGTTGAATAATTCCTTTCATGCGGCTTTAGCTGTCAATCCGCGTATGCCACAACCTTATCCTTCTGCATTAGCACTACTCCAAGTCCAGTACTACATGCATCGGTGTATACCACCATTTCCTTATTCCCACTTGGAATCGTCAAAACAGGCAGTCTCTCTTTCATGATTCTAAAAGCTTGCTCACACTTTGCATCCTATGTGAACACTTGGTTCTTCTCCGTCAATCATGTTAACGGAGCAGTTATCTTGGAGAAATCCTTGATAAACCATTGGTAATAAGCAGCCAATCAAGGAAACTTCTCACGTCCGTTGCATTCTCAGGCATATCCCAGTCCTGGATTGCTGCTACCTTAGCGGGGTCAACCGCTATTCCATTTCCAGAAACTACATGGCCTAAGATGCTCACTTCGCTCTTTCAAAAGTGACACTTTGATAACTTAGCTTTTAGGTGATGCTTTCACAAGATTTCCAAAATAACTCGCAAGTGCATCTTATGTTCTTCCTCGTTCCTGGAGTAAACCATAATATCATCCACGAACACAAGCATGAACTTGTACAACTAATCTCTGAAAACCCTATTCATAAGACCACAAATGTAACAACCCGCATTCTACGCATCGGTGGGTCGTAGAATATTTTATTTCTTTCCCATATGAAGTCGTATGGTCATGTAACTTTGGGAAACAACCATTAGAGCCATTTTCCATGTTCATGATTTTTGTCGATTTTTAAATGACCGTTTTGCCCCTAGCTGATCTTGTTTTGGCCATAACTTTTGATTGGAAAGGAATTTTGACTTGAAACCACTTTCATTAGATTCGTTTGATGGTTTACCTTTCCGTAGATTGGTCATATGTGAAAAACGGACTTACCGTTTGGGAGATATGGCTGAAATAAGGTTTGGAAGGTGAAAAACTGCTTAACCGGTCCAAATAGGGTAATTAGTGAATAGGCCCATAACTTATTTCGGGATTAGGGTTATGGGGAGGCTAAAAGGAGTTAGAGAATCATTCCATTTCAGTTTTCTAGCCTCCACTTACCTCCAAGAAACCCTAAAAATGGCCTCCAACCTCTAAATCACCTCCAAATCATCTTTTAAGCAAGGATTAAGCTTAGCAACATCAAATCAATGGAGATCTACACCAAATCAACATTGGAGATGCTGTTTAGCATTGGAATTCGCATCAAATCAGAGATTTATTCCAAATCTTAGTTTATTTGTGGCTAAGGTGAGTGATTTGCATAGTTCCTCATTAATTATGGCTAATTAAGGGTAATTAGTGTTAATTAGCGAATTTACATGATAAAATTATGGAAAAATATTTATAAAATCCGAAATGATGTTTTAGACCTCTGATATGAATTTGGGTTAATTTGGTTAAGTTTTGCTAATCACATCATTAGTTTCACCTAAACTTGCTTAAGGGGAAATATGGGGTTTTGGGTATGTTTGATCCATTTTAACCTATCATATTGATGTTTTGATGTTTGTGGTTGATTACATATGTTGCTTTGACTGTATGGTATGCTTTGTGATTGATTTCAATAGTTAGAATGGTCGAAAACGTCGTCGAATGGCGTAAAACACTTGCTGGAAAGGTTGTAGGAAAAGTGTAGGTTCTGGACTGAATCAGATCGGATATGGGGGCTCGGATCGGAATAGTGACCGGGCAAGGACATCCGAACTGGATCGGAACTTGACACTTGAGAGGCTTGGCAAAAAGGAAGGCCATGTTGGTTAAGCTGGGGATCGGGTCGACTTAAGGACGAAGGGCTCGGACCGGAGTATGGCGAAGGGATCGGATCGGATTAGAATAGGGAACGGTACCAGAAGAGGCAACAAGAGATGGAGCACGAACTGGATGGGAGATGGCAACCCAACCCGACCCGAAGGGGGACACCCGACCCGAACCGATGCAACGTTGAGAACCCGAACCGAACCGTTACCAGAGGAAGACCACGAACCGAACCAATTCAAAGTAGAGGACCCGACCCGAACCGATAGCTAGAAGGGGAACCCGACCCGACCAGCATTGACCAATAACCCGAGATGCAAAGGTGGTCCAAATGGAAGTTAGAGCTCAGGATCCAATGGGGAACCAATGAGTTCACTTCATGGTTGGGCTTTGCTGCGGGACGTGTGCTAAGGAGTTATCGGCGTTCGTAACTTCGATTCACCACTGAAAATGGATGATGGGCTACTTATCAGTGCAGTAGAGTCATTACGACTCGAGGGGCAAGGTGATGGTAGCAAGACTACATTATCAGTGCAGTAGAGTCATTACGACTCGAGGGGCAAAGTGATGCGTAGTAAGACTATGAGCCAGTGCAGTGGGGTCATTGTGACTCCATGGGGCAGAGTGGACATAGTAAAGGATTCGTGAGGCTATGAGCCAGTGCAGTGGGGTCATTGCGACTCCATGGGGCAAAGTGGACATAGCAAAGGATTAGTGGCTACGTTTCAGTGCAGTGAAGCCATTTATGGCTTCATGGGGCAAAGTGATCGTAGCAAGGTATGTTGGGTGATCGAAGTGGTGAATATCGTATGCTTTATGCATTGAGTGAGAGATGTGAGGATGGTTGCTATGTTTGATTGCTTGCCATCACTATGACATGCACACCCCCACCCCCGTTATCCTTACACTATTTGAAATGGCACCTTAGAGTGTTGTACAGTATGTAGTGCTAACTCTTTGGTTGCAGGTCCAGGTTCAAGTATGTTTTAGTCTACCTGTTATTGTTCTGTTTAGATGCTTATCACTCATACCAGGCTTTATGTCTGACCCAGAGTTTTATGTCTCCTCTTATTACTCTGGGTGCTCACACGAGCAGACTAGAGACAGGTTAGCTGGTGATGCACGAGTGGCTAATTCGGAGGCGAGCAGGAGGCTTCCACGTGTGATATATAGATATTCTCCCTGTGTAGTTGGTGGTCGCTACTTGGGCATTAGTAGTGTACCTCCTTTATCTTGCTTTTGCTTTTGAGACAGTTTGAAAAGTTGCAATAATGTTAGCTTTGGATCATGAGCTGTACTTGGATTTTCCGCTGCTATGTTAGTTTATTTTCAGCTTATGCACTGTCTCACCTGTTTTATGTCAAGTATGTTGTTATTATATTTTGTTCCATGCGCTGTGAGACATTTTACAGGTTCCTTGTTAGTTCATTTCCTCCTTTCCTTTCCTTCTGACGATCCGTCCCGTGCTAACTAGACATGTGTACAGCGCACCTTTGGAGTAAATGTCGGTTGGTGCGGGGCGGGACGTCACATTTGATATCAGAGCTCTAGGTTGCGTAGTTAACCTAGGGAAAGACACTAGGGAGAGATAGTATGTATATGAGAGCGCGTATTTGTGATTACTTTGGTTTTCAAAAGCTATATATATATATTATTAGTAGTATAAGAATGAAGTCGTACTGCACTAGCACCACTATGGGGTCGTTAATCGTTTCCCCTTTTACTGTTTGACGATGAGCCGATATGCTAGAGGTGCTGGTAGGGGAGCCAATAATGGGAATGTTGCCGACATGAGGGCGATGTTTACTGACCTCATGAGAGACATGCTTAGGGAGGTGCAAGGGGCAGTTCCCAATCCCGGAATTGGTGGTGGTCGAGTAGTGCAGGCGCCTAGGGTTGATTTCGCCAAGTTGTGCAAGGATTACACTAACCTTGGTAGGAAGCCGTTCCACGGGACAGAGTCGGCCACAGATGTTCAAGATTGGTTGGATAGCTGTGATCGTATCTTCGACAACTTGGGTATCAAGGATGCGATGAAGAGAAGGCTGGCATCTCGTCAGCTGCAAGGGCGAGCGATGAATTGGTGGAATGCCATTAGAACAGCTACTCCAGAAGATCAGGTTACTTGGGATCAGTTCAAAGCTCACTTTAGCGAGAAGTTCATTACAGCTGCCCAGAAGTCAGTGTTGTTTAAGAGATTCTTGGAACTCAAACAGAATGGTTGGGCAGTCTCTGACTATATTGCTGAATTCGACACTTTGTCGAAGTATAGGCTATCTCTTATCGATACTCCTGAGTAGAAGAATGAGAAGTTCATTACTGGTTTGGATGGATACTTGGGGGAAAGACTTATCAACCACATCGATGAGACTTTTGAATCGATTGTGGGGAAAGCTTTGAGATCAGAGAGTCTTTACCCTAAGTCAAAGACTGAGGCTGCATCTGCAGAAGGGCCGAAGCCGCAAGCAGGCGATGGAGGCAAGAATAACTCTTAGAATAAGAGGAAGCAGAGCCAATCTAAGGATGACCAGAAAAAGAACAAGAAAGAAGTTGAGTGCTTCAGCTGTGGTAAGAAGGGCCATTATGCTAAAGAATGTCGGGCCAAGCCAGCGGAAAGGAAGTGCTACAACTGTGGCCAAGTGGGACATCATAAGGATAAGTGTCTGCAACCTCTTAAGGAGAAGCAGATTGTGAAAGCATATGCTATTGTTGCTGTTCCTTCTTCGTCGAATGCCCCAACTGCGGCGGAGAAAGGAAAGAATGTTGTTATTCAAGGTATGCTTTCTATTTATGATGTACCCATTCGAGTTTTGTTTGATACTGGGGCTTCCCGTTCCTTCATATCTAGTGACCTGGTAGATAGGTTGGGACTGGAACCCGAGATAGTCGATAGACCATTGGTTGTGACGAACCCGATTGGTGGTTCGACTAGCCTTAGTATGATTTGCCGAAATGTGGTCTTATCGAATCATGGATGTATGTTTGTTTGTGATTGCTTTGTTTTGGGCTTTACTGGGTATGGCATTATACAGGGAGTCGATTGGCTCCAAAGATACAGGGTGGTGGTAGACTGTGAGGGCTTTTTGGTGACAGTTAGGGTGGATGATGGGCGGAGGGTAGTGTTTGGTAGTCTACCTAGTGATGGGGTTATGGCTAGTTTTATAAATTCTCTCGACATCCCGCAGGATGAGCTGTTAGATGTGCCCGTGGTTGGCCAGTATCCGCACATCTTCGAGGAGGTGACCGGGCTTCCACCACACCGAGAGATTGAGTTCCGTATTGATTTAGTGAAAGATGCCAGACCCATAGTGATGCCAAATTGTCGTATGATACCAATGGAGCAGCGAGAGCTCGGGGTGCAAGTCAGCAATCTTTTGAAGAAGGGATTTATTAGAAGAAGTGACTCCGAGTGGGGAGCGCCAGTTGTGTTTGCCACTAAGGCAGATGGTTCCCTTCGTTTGCGTGTGGACTATCGCGAGTTGAATAAGGTAACGAGGAAGAATAAGTATCCTCTACCGCGGATAGATGATTTGTTTAATCAACTGGAAGGAGCAAGAGTGTTCTCCCAGTTGGACCTCGCGACAGGATTTCATCAGCTTCGAGTAGCGGATGAGAGTGTTCCGAAAACGGCATTTAGGACGCCGTCTGGATTCTATGAGTGGTTGGTCATGCCATTTGGGTTGACCAATGCACCAGCCTACTTTGTGGATCTTATGAATCGGGTATTCAGAGATCAGTTGAATAAGTTTGTTCTTGTGTTCGTAGACGACATCCTTGTTTACTCAAGGACAGAGGAGGAACACAAGGGACACTTGAGAATAGTGATGGAGGTGTTGAGGAAACACCAATTAAAAGCGAAATTCTCTAAGTGTCATTTCTGGAGGAGGGAAGTGAGATTATTGGGCCATGTTGTTTCCGAGAATGGTATTGCCGTGGACCCTACGAAGGTGGCTACGGTACAGGATTGGCCTACGCCCAAGAATGCAACAGATGTAAGAAGTTTCTTGGGGTTAGCTGGTTATTATCGTAAGTTTATCCAGGACTTCTCCAAGATAGCAGCACCGTTGACTCAGTTGACTAAGAAGAATCAGTCCATCGTCTAGAACGGAGTGTGTGAGAATGCATTCAAGAGTCTAAAAGAAAAGTTGACGCGTGCGCCAGTATTAGTCATTCCTAAAGGGAATGAAGAAATGACGGTATACACGGATGCTTGTGGTACCGGACTAGGTGCTGTATTGATGCAAGGAGGTAGGGTTGTAGCTTATGCTAGACGGCAGTTAAAGCCGCATGAGAAGAAGTATCCTACCCATGATTTGGAATTAGCAGCGATCGTGTTTGCGTTGAAGATGTGGAGACATTATCTCTTGGGAGAAAGATTTGAGTTGTTCACCGATCATAAATCGTTAAAGTATCTCTTCTCTCAGAAAGATCTGAATCTCCATCAGCAGAGATGGTTAGAGTTCTTGGCTTCGTATGATTTTGATATCGCATACACACCTGGGAAAGGTAATGTGGTAGCCGATGCCTTGAGTAGGAGACATGCCAGTTTAGGGGCTATGTTTCTTGAATGGAAGCAACTGGAGTATATCGCGGGGTTTGATTTCAGACCAAAGTGCGAATAGGATCCAGAAATGCTAGCTAGTTTGACGATCAGACCCACTTTGATAGAGCGGATTGGTTCCAGCTAGAGGGACGATCCTAATCTATTGGAAATCATCTCCAAGTTAGAGATGGACATCGACGGTGAGGAGATGAATGTGTATGGGCTTGATCGAGATGGATGGCTTAGAAAGAATGGAAGACTAGTTGTACCCAACGTGAATGGTTTGAGGGATGAAGTGCTTAGAGAATGTCATCACTCAAAACTAACCATACATCCCGGTGGTAATAAGATCTATCGAGACATGAAGCAGACTTACTACTGGGAAGGGATGAAAAGAGACGTTAGGAAGTTTATATCCAAATGCATGAATTGCCAGCTAGTTAAAGCCGAGCAAAAGAAACCTAGTGGTTTGTTGCAACCATTAGAAATTCCCGAATGGAAATGGGAGCAAGTCTCGATGGATTTCATCGATGGTTTACCAAGGACTAGGTCGGGACATGATGGCATTTGGGTAATTGTGGATCGATTGACTAAGAGTGCAAGATTTATACCAGTCAAATCGACCAGAACGGCAGCTAAGTTGGCAGAATTGTATATGAAGTGGGTAGTGAGATTTCATGGAGTACCTAAAAGCATTGTAAGTGACCGAGACCCATTGTTCACTAGTGGGTTTTGGAAGAGCTTACAAGAAGCTCTAGGGTCAGAATTACATCTTAGTACCGCATATCATCCTCAGACCGACGGTCAGACGGAGAGGGTGAATCGTATATTGGAAGATCTCTTGAGAGCTTGTATATTGGATTTTGGTGGATCATGGGATGACCATTTGCATCTAGTAGAGTTTGCATATAATAATAGCTACCAATCCAGTATCGGTATGGCTCCATATGAAGCTTTGTACGGAAGATCGTGCAACTCACCATCATGTTGGATAGAGACTGGCGAGAAGTTTATGCTTGGACCAGATGTGGTGAGGGAAACTTCAGATAAGATTAAGACCATTCAACAACGAATGAAGGCTGCCCAAGATAGGCAGAAGAGTTATGCTGATAAGAGGAGAAGAGATTTAAAATTCTCCGTTGGTGACTTGGTGTTTGTCAAGATTTCTCCGTTGAAGAGCGTGATATGATTTGGCAGGAGAGGCAAGTTGGCACCAAGATTTGTTCGCCCATTCCCTGTTCTTGAACTAGTCGGGAATTTGGCATATAGAGTTGACTTACCAGAGAAGATGGCGGGAGTTCACAGCGTATTTCATGTTTCCTAGTTAAGGAAGTTCGTTCACGACCCAGATTTGACTATTTCACCTGATCAGTTAGAGGACTTCGAAGTAGAACCCGAGGCGGATGGGAACCGCAAGCCGATTCGTATTGTCGAGCACGATACGAAGCAACTTCGAAGGAAGGTGGTGAAGTTAGTCAAGGTTCAGTGGGGCGAGAACGAGAATGACTGTACTTGGGAGACAGAGGAGAGCATTAGGGAGACGTATCCAGAACTCTTTGACTGGTAAGATTTACTTTGCAATTTAGTTATTCCGCATGCTAGGATAGATTTGTTTTGCTTGTTTTGCATGTTTGATGGTCGTTTTATGGTTGATAGGCATGCAGGACCCTTTGTGTGTTTTGGTTAGGGAATTTCGGGGGCAAAATTTCTTAAGGGGGGGGGGGGGAGAATGTAACAACCTGCATTGTACGCATCGGAGGGTCGTAGAATATTTTATTTCTTTCCCATATGAAGTCGTATGGTCATGTAACTTTGGGAAACAACCATTAGAGCCATTTCCCATGTTCATGATTTTTGTCGATTTTTAAATGACCGTTTTGCCCCTAGCTGATCTTGTTTTGGACATAACTTTTGATTGGAAAGGAATTTTGACCTGAAACCACTTTCATTAGATTCGTTTGATGGTTTACCTTTCCGTAGAGTGGTCATATGCGAAAAACGGACTTACCGTTAAGGAGATATGGCTGAAATAAGGTTTGGAAGGTGAAAAACTGCTTAACCGGGCCAAATAGGGTGATTAGTGAATAGGCCCATAACCCATTTCGGGATTAGGGTTGTGGAGAGGCTGAAAGGAGTTAGAGAATCATTCCATTTCAGTTTTCTAGCCTCCACTTACCTCCAAGAAACCCTAAAAATGGCCTCCAACCTCTAAATCACCTCCAAATCATCTTTTAAGCAAGGATTAAGCTTAGCAACATCAAATCAAGGGAGATCTACACCAAATCAACATTGGAGCTGTTGTTTAGCATTGGGATTCGCATCAAATCAGAGATTTATTTCAGATCTTAGTTTATTTGTGGCTAAGGTGAGTGATTTGCATAGTTCCTCACTAATTATGGCTAATTAAGGATAATTAGTGTTAATTAGCGAATTTAAACATGACAAAATTCTGGAAAAATATTTATAAAATCCAAAATGATGTTTTAGACCTCTGATATGAATTTGGGTTAATTTGGTTAAGTTTTGTTAATCACATCATTAGTTTCACCTAAACATGCTTAAGGGGAAATATGGGTTTTGGGTATGTTTGATCCATTTTAACCTATCATATTGATGTTTTGATGTTTGTGGTTGATTACACATATTGCTATGACTGTATGGTATGCTTTGTGATTGATTTCAATAGTTAGAATGGTCGAAAACGTCGTCGAATGGCGTAAAACACTTGCTGGAAAGGTTGCAGGAAAAGTGCAGGTTCTGGACCGGATCGGATCGGATATGGGGGCTCGGATCGGAATAGTGACCGGGCAAGGACATCCGAACTGGATCGGAACTTGACACTCGAGAGGCTTGGCAAAAAGGAAGGCCATATTGGTTAAGCTGGGGATCAGGTCGACTTAAGGACGAAGGGCTCGGACCGGAGTATGACGAAGGGATCGGATCGGATTAGAATAGGGAACGGTACCAGAAGAGGCAACATGAGATGGAGCACGAACTGGATGGGAGATGGCAACCCGACCCGACCCGAAGGGGGACACCCGACCCGAACCGATGCAACGTTGAGAACCTGAACCGAACCGTTACCAGAGGAAGACCACGAACCGAACCAATTCAAAGTAGAGGACCCGACCCAAACCGATAGCTAGAAGGGGAACCCGACCCGACCAGCAGTGACCAATAACCCGAGATGCAAAGGTGGTCCAAATGGAAGTTAGAGCTCAGGATCCAATGGGGAACCAATGAGTTCACTTCATGGTTGGGCTTTGCTGCGGGACGTGTGCTAAGGAGTTGTCGACGTTCATAACTTCGATTCACCACTGAAAATGGATGATGGGCTACTTATCAGTGCAGTAGAGTCATTACGACTCGAGGGGCAAGGTGATAGTAGCAAGACTACGTTATTAGTGCAGTAGAGTCATTACGACTCGAGGGGCAAAGTGATGCGTAGTAAGACTATGAGCCAGTGCAGTGGGGTCATTGTGACTCCATGGGGCAGAGTGAACATAATAAAGGATTCGTGAGGCTATGAGCCAGTGCAGTGGGGTCATTGCGACTCCATGGGGCAAAGTGGACATAGCAAAGGATTAGTGGCTACGTTTCAGTGCAGTGAAGCCATTTATGGCTTCATGGGGCAAAGTGATCGTAGCAAGGTATGTTGGGTGATCGAAGTGGTGAATATCGTATGCTTTATGCACTGAGTGAGAGATGTGAGGATGGTTGCTATGTTTGATTGCTTGCCATCAATATTACATGCACACCCCCACCCCCGTTATCCTTACACTATTTGAAATGGCACCTTAGAGTGTTGTACAGTATGTAGTGCTAACTCTTTGGTTGCAGGTCCAGGTTCAGGTATGTTTTAGTCTACCTGTTATTGTTCTGTTTAGATGCTTATCACTCATACCAGGCTTTATGTCTGACCCAGAGTTTTATGTCTCCTCTTATTACTCTGGGTGCTCACACGAGCAGACTAGAGACAGGTTAGCTGGTGATGCACGAGTAGCTGATTCGGAGGCGAGCAGGAGGCTTCCACGTGTGATATATAGATATTCTCCCTGTGTCGTTGGTTGTCGCTACTTGGGCATTAGTAGTGTACCTCCTTTATTTTGCTTTTGCTTTTGAGATAGTTTGAAAAGTTGCAATAATGTTAGCTTTGGATCATGAGCTGTACTTGGATTTTCCGCTGCTATGTTAGTTTATTTTTAGCTTATGCACTGTCTCACCTGTTTTATGTCAAGTATGTTGTTATTATATTTTTTTCCATGCGCTGTGAGACATTTTACAGGTTCCTTGTTAGTTCATTTCCTCCTTTCCTTTCCTTCTGACGATCCGTCCCGTGCTAACTAGACATGTGTACAGCGCACCTTTGGAGTAAATGTCGGTTGGTGCGGGGCGGGACGTCACATTTGGTATCAGAGCTCTAGGTTGCGTAATTAACCTAGGGAAAGAAACTAGGGAGAGATAGTACGTATATGAGAGCGTGTATTTGTGATTACTTTGGTTTTCAAAAGCTATATATATACTATTAGTAGTATAAGAATGAAGTCGTACTGCACTAGCACCACTATGGGGTCGTTAATCGTTTCCCCTTTTACATATTGACGATGAGCCGATATGCTAGAGGTGCTGGTAGGGGAGCCAATAATGGGAATGATGCTGACATGAGGGCGATGTTTACTGACCTCATGAGAGACATGCTTAGGGAGGTGCAAGAGGCAGTTCCCAATCCCGGAATTGGTGGTGGTCCAGTAGTGCAGGCGCCTAGGGTCGATTTAACCCAGTTACGCAAGGATTACACTAACCTTGGTGGGAAGCCGTTCCACGGGACAGAGTCGGCCACAGATGTTCAAGATTGGTTGGATAGCTGTGATCGTTTTGTTCGACGACTTGGGTATCGAGGATGCGATGAAGAGAAGGCTAGCATCTCGTCAGCTGCAAGGGCGAGCGATGAATTGCTGGAATGCCATTAGAACAGCTACTCTAGAAGATCAGGTTACTTGGGATCAGTTCAAAGCTCGCTTTAGCGAGAAGTTCATTCCATCTGCCCAGAAGTCAGTGTTTTTTAAGAGATTCTTGGAACTCAAACAGAATGGTAGGGCTGTCTCTGACTATATTGCTGAATTCGACACTTTGTCGAAGTATGGGCTATCTCATATCGATACTCCTGAGAAGAAGAATGAGAAGTTCATTACTGGTTTAGATGGATACTTGGGGGAAAGACTTATCAACCACATCGATGAGACTTTTGAATCGATTGTGGGGAAAGCTTTGAGATCAGAGAGTCTTTACCCTAAGTCAAAGACTGAGGCTGCATCTGCAGAAGGGCCGAAGCCGCAAGCAGGCGGTGGAGGCAAGAATAACTCTCAGAATAAGAGGAAGCAGAGCCAATCTAAGGATGGCCAGAAAAAGAACAAGAAAGAAGTTGAGTGCTTCAGCTGTGGTAAGAAGGGCCATTATGCTAAAGAATGTCGGGCCAAGCCAGCGGAAAGGAAGTGCTACAACTGTGGCCAAGTGGGACATCATAAGGATAAGTGTCCGCAACCACTTAAGGAGAAGAAGATTGTGAAAGCATATGCTATTGATGCTGTTCCTTCTTCGTCGAATGCCCCAACTGCGGCGGAGAAAGGAAAGAATGTTGTTATTCAAGGTATGCTTTCTATTTATGATGTACCAGTTCGAGTTTTGTTTGATACTGGGGCTTCCCGTTCCTTCATATCTAGTGACCTGGTAGATAGGTTGGGACTGGAACCCGAGATAGTCGATAGACCATTGGTTGTGACGAACCCGATTGGTGGTTCGACTAGCCTTAGTATGATTTGCCGAAATGTGGTCTTATCGAATCATGGATGTATGTTTGTTTGTGATTGCTTTGTTTTGGGCTTTACTGGGTATGGCATTATATTGGGAGTCGATTGGCTCCAAAGATACAGGGTGGTGGTAGAC
Organism: Allium sativum; assembly: GCA_030737875.1. NCBI lineage: Eukaryota > Viridiplantae > Streptophyta > Magnoliopsida > Asparagales > Amaryllidaceae > Allium > Allium sativum. The sequence goes on along the minus strand of CM060920.1, from coordinate 454,992,738 downwards.
TGTGAGGGCTTTTTGGTGATAGTTAGGGCGGATGATGGGCGGAGGGTAGTGTTTGGTAGTCTACCTAGTGATGGGGTTATGGCTAGTTTTATAAATTCCCTCGACATCCTGCAGGATGAGCTGTCAGATGTGCCCGTGGTTGGCCAGTATCCGGACGTCTTCGAGGAGGTGACCGGGCTTCCACCACACCGAGAGATTGAGTTCAGTATTGATTTAGTGAAAGATGCCAGACCCATAGTGATGCCACTTCGTTGTATGGCACCAAGGGAGCAACGAGAGCTCGGGGTGCAAGTCAGCAATCTTTTGAAGAAGGGATTTATTAGAAGAAGTGTCTCCGAGTGGGGAGCGCCAGTTGTGTTTGCCACTAAGGCAGATGGTTCCTTCGTTTGTGTATGGACTATCGCGAGTTGAATAAGGTAACGAGGAAGAATAAGTATCCTCTACCGCGGATAGATGATTTGTTTGATCAACTGGAAGGAGCAAGAGTGTTCTCCAAGTTGGACCTCGCGACAGGATTTCATCAGCTCCGAGTAGCGGATGAGAGTGTTCCGAAAACGGCATTTAGGACGCCGTCTGGATTCTATGAGTGGTTGGTCATGCCATTTGGGTTGACCAATGCACCAGCCTACTTTGTGGATCTTATGAATTGGGTATTCAGAGATCAGTTGAATAAGTTTGTTCTTGTGTTCGTAGACGACATCCTTGTTTACTCGAGGACAGAGGAGGAACACAAGGGACACTTGAGAATAGTGATGGAGGTGTTGAGGAAACACCAATTGAAAGCGAAATTCTCTAAGTGTCATTTCTGGAGGAGGGAAGTGAGATTCTTGGGCCATGTTGTTTCCGAGAATGGTATTGCCGTGGACCCTGCGAAGGTGGCTACGGTACATGATTGGCCTGTGGAATCTCAAGCGAATATAAAAAGATGACGAAGACACCATCTTCAGACTTACACCAAATCAAAACCTTTTTCCCTTCCACATCCCCGACTCTCACCTCGAGCTTCTCGCAATTCACTCTTGCTGCATACCTCTTGAGCCAGTCCATTCCCAAGATGATCCAAACCCAGCGAAGTTCAACACAAAGCAATCACACACAAAGGAGCAACCATGACTCGACGACACAAGACCACGACAAAGCATACGAAGGCTAGACGAACCCCCAACTGGATTAGTCACAACCAAAGGTCTATCACATATCTTGGGTTCCAAACCTAAGCGGCACACAAGCTCATTACAAATGAAAGAATGCGATGCTCTAATGTTAAACAACATACGAACTGAAATACCATTAACTGAAAGAGTACCATAAACGACAACACCTTTTCCTCTGTACTAGGAGCTCTTGAAGAAGACGATACAACTTCCAAAGCATAAGCCTTCACTATCTGCTTTCCCTTAGCTAGATCCGGACAGTCCTTGTTGTGATGTCCAGTCTTGCCACGGTTGTGACACTTCCTCTCAAACTTGTTGGATCTCGCTATATGGCGTTTTGATTATGACAACTATACATGTACATATATATTATTATCGACTAACTTTGTCTTGCAGGAAGATACTCAACAACAGATTCAAGAGCTACAATTGAAGATTAAATATGTTGTAAGAATCTGTTAGTCCTAGATTTATATGTTAAAGTCTTCCTTGATGATCACACACACACATTTTATATGTATATAGCTTCTCTTATATAAATTAAGCAAGGAATAGTCAGATAACAGAAAACAGACGTCTGGTCTGAAATTTTCAGACGTCTGTTTGCTGAAACAGAATGTTTTAAATACAATATTCAGACGTCTGGTTGATATATTTCAGACGTCTGAAATGCCCCCGAAATACACTATTTCCTTTCTGATTTGATTTTTAAAATAAACAGACATCTGAATTTTATTTTCAGACATCTGAATTCCGAAGAGTTGCATCCTTTATGAAGAGAAACAACTATTTAATCCATATCTCTTCATCAAAACTCTTCACGATCAGTTGTATCTTTTTGTATATTATAAATAGAGAATTGCTTAGATGATCTAATAACAAAAAAATTTGAATCTAATTCTCTCTATCTTATTCAAAGCTCTCTAAGTTCTAAAAAGCTATCTACTTTCGTACTTGAGACTTTTAAACTTCCATATTCCTTCACGCACTTCACGACTATCATCAAGGAAAGGCTATAGGAAGGGTGTACTTAATATTCGACAATCCGTGTTATCAAGAACACAAAAGAGTCAACAATTATTCTGTATTAGTGAAGACCTCTTCAGTGGTTGAGGCAAGAAATCCCGTTCAGTGGTTCGGGTAATTGTGAACCTATTCCTTCGGGTGAAGTGAGGGTTTTAGTGATAGTGAAATTCCAGAAGTGAGTCTGGGACTGGACGTAGGACAGTGGTCCGAACCAGTATAAATCGACTGTGTGATTTACTGCTTACTATTCTATTATATATTCTACATCATATTCTCCATACTACACGATCATATACCGCTGCATAGCCTCTTTCAATTGGTATCAGAGTTTGGTATTCTAGAGATCGTAACAACATCCTAGAATAAATGGCAATAAAGAAATCTAGTAAAGGCATTAGAAAGTGGAAGAACAACAAAGCAGAAGCGACGGAGCAAGAGAGCAAATGTTTAATGGCTAAAGTGAGATCACAATCGGTATGTGAGGATTCATTGTATAAAGATCTTTTATTAGACCACGAAAAATTATTAAAAGATTTTAGAAGTTTGGATAAACTTAATGCAATTATTTTAGCCAAGTCTAAAAATTGTGAGCAAGAAAATTCCAAATTAAAAGAAGAAAACAATTTTTTAGTCAAACAAGCCAAATGTTTTGAAAATACCTTAGAAGAGCTTGTTTTTCAAAAAGATTTCCTTCAAAAAGAAAATGAGCGACTAGAAGATAAAAACAATGTTCTTTTAATGGAAATCGATCTCTTGAAAAATAGAAATGAATCATTAGAAGATTCTTTAAATAATTCTAATTCTTTAGTTTCGTCTCTTGAAATAGAGAATGGAGCTTTAACTGAAAAGAATTTAGAATTATCTAAAGAATATGAGTTTTTAAAAGTTAATAATAATACTTTGCAAAATGAAATGTCTGATTCGAAAGAAAATTTTGAAAAATTACACTCTTCTTTTAATAATTCAGGATCTCAAATTTGTCGTCTCGAAAATGAGAATAGTACTTTAAAAAGGGAGAATTCTGAATTAAATAAGAAAATTGGTTTAAAAGATTGCAAGACTTCTTTTGAAAATTTCAATCACGGCTTTGGAATCAAATTTGAAAAATGTACAAATAAGTTCACAAAATTTAATAAAGGTCAAAATGATTTAAATGATATTTTATCTTGCTCTAGACCTTTACACGATAAAAGTGGCTTAGGGTATAATAAAACTAATCATAGAACTAGTACTAGATATGCTTTCATGTATAACAAAAGTTTAACTGCTAGTACTAAAGCACGTGTAACTCGAAGATCAAATTTCTATAGAAATTCAAATGCTTCTATGACTAGAAACATTTATAATAGAAGTACAAAAAGAAATATTAATAGAAATTATCTAAGTATTTGGGTTCCTGTAAATTGGAAAAATCGAGAAAAATACATTGATGATTATTTTGATTCAGTAGTTAAAAATAAAAACTTTATTTTCAAAGGTACCATTAAACCCTTGTGGGTATGGTTACCTCCTCTCTAACCCCTGGACCCTAACAGAGAAAGTGGGTACCAAAGTATATATATAATATTTGTTGCAGGTACACCACAACAAAAAAGGAGGGTATTTCAGTATCTCTAATATCTTTAAAAACTGAGCTTAAAGTTAAATCAGGGAATCTGGAAATATAATAATCACATACTCAGGGGGAGAAATTTTCATATATCACACATTCAGGGGAAGAAAATAAAGAGAAGACAACGATATTTATTACATTCCCTCATTCTTTTTGATAATGACAAAGGGGGAGAAATTCAGGTGTATATTGATAGAGGAAGATATTATAAGAGGAAGATGTTATAGAAAGAATATATTTTTAAATTGTATAGTTGTCATCATCAAAAAGGGGAGAATGTTAGAAACTCTATTGTTGGATTTTGATGACAACAACTACACAATTATACCAAAAAACCTCTAAGCTAACCTGTAGGTACATGGATATCAAAAAGAGAAATATATGATAATATATGCATATTGACAGGGGGAGTTACATATACAGTTGTCATTATCAAAAAGGGGGAGAATGTTGGATCTCGCTATATGGCGTTTTGATTATGACAACTATACATGTACATATATATTATTATCGACTAACTTTGTCTTGCAGGAAGATACTCAACAACAGATTCAAGAGCTATAATTGAAGATTAAATATGTTGTAAGAATCTGTTAGTCCTAGATTTATATGTTAAAGTCTTCCTTGATGATCACACACACACATTTTATATGTATATAGCTTCTCTTATATAAATTAAGCAAGGAATAGTCTGATAACAGAAAACAGACGTCTGGTCTGAAATTTTCAGACGTCTGTTTGCTGAAACAGAATGTTTTTAAATACAATATCCAGACGTCTGGTTGATATATTTCAGACGTCTGAAATGCTCCCGAAATACACTATTTCCTTTCTGATTTGATTTTTAAAATAAACAGACATCTGAATTTTATTTTCGGACATCTGAATTCCGAAGAGTTGCATCCTTTATGAAGAGAAACAACTATTTAATCCATATCTCTTCATCAAAACTCTTCACGATCAGTTGTATCTTTTTGTATATTATAAATAGAGAATTGCTTAGATGATCTAATAACAAAAAAAATTGATTCTAATTCTCTCTATCTTATTCAAAGCTCTCTAAGTTCTAAAAAGCTATCTACTTTCATACTTGAGACTTTTAAACTTCCATATTCCTTCACGCACTTCACGACTATCATCAAGGAAAGGCTATAGGAAGGGTGTACTTAATATTCGACAATCCATGTTATCAAGAACACAAAAGAGTCAACAATTATTCTGTATTAGTGAAGACCTCTTCAGTGGTTGAGGCAAGAAATCCCGTTCAGTGGTTCGGGTAATTGTGAACCTATTCCTCCGGGTGAAGTGAGGGTTTTAGTGTTAGTGAAATTCCAGAAGTGAGTCTGGGACTGGACGTAGGACAGTGGTCCGAACCAGTATAAATCGACTGTGTGATTTACTGCTTACTATTCTATTATATATTCTACATCATATTCTCCATACTACACGATCATATACCGCTGCATAGCCTCTTTCAAAACTTTGGATTCTTGCACTCATTAGCAAAATGACCTTTCTGTTGGCAGTTAAAGCAAACCACCTCACTCTTTGGCTTCTTCTTGCCATCCTTTCCTTTCTGTTATTGTTGCTTTCTCTTCTTATTGTTATTACCACCTGGCTGTGGTTTTTGTGCTTCCTTGGTTGCAGCGACAATAGTTCCTTCCTTTGGAAACAAGCTTTCATGTCTCATGGCTTTTCCACTACCTTCTCATAAGGATCGTCAAGATGATCCACCAATGGTATTCCTATATAGGTATCCAAACCCATAACAAACTTTCTGTTCTTCTAACAAAGAGAGTCAATGTATGAACGAGCATATTTGAACAATGCCTCAAACCCAGAAATTTAATCAGGAGCTGGTCCACCATTCTATTTTAGCTCCACAAATTTCTTATACAGAACGGACTTTTGAGCGGTAGCGATAAATTTTTTCTCGAATTCGACTTTGAAGTGCTCCCAAGTTATTCCTTCTTCCGAAGTCTCAAGCGTAACAGAATTCCACCACTCCATGGATCTTCCCTGTAGCTGCCTTGACGCAAGCTTCCTCTTAGTTGCATCATCTATATCCAAGTCTCCAAAAATACGTATACAAGCATCTAACCACCTTTGAAACTCTTCGATTGGCTCTGTTCCCTTAAATGGCTTTCCCCTAGAGATGTGAATCCTTTACACAGCTTCACAAAATCCATAACCCTAGGCACCTACACACCTACAATTTCCGTGGCTGCCACTACAGCGGGTACCCTTCTCATGTATGCCTCAATCATGGCTTCAAACATGGCTGGGTAGTCTGATGTACTACTATTTCCCCTTCCAGACACAGCTTCCTCCCTAGCAGTATGTCTTGAAGTTCGTTGACTCATTTTAAATCTGCAATATAGAATGATTAGCCACTTACAAGAAAAATTGCTAATGGAGTTCAAACGCTACTATACTACGTAGTATGATATAGTATACATCAAAATCAACAAATATGTCTCTCACATGTAATTACATCTTCGAACTTTGGCGAAAATCGATTAACCAAAGTTATTATACCAAATGTGATGACCGCCCATTACTCCTGCACTAAATAAGAGGAATAATGCGCTGAAAGACGTGTCAGGCAACCATGGACGATAATCAGAGTTGAATAAGCGGTACCTGTCGTATAACTCACAGCGCAAGGATAAAACATAATAGGACATATACAACAAGCTATAATAGTAAAACATTTCTGAGCAGAAACTTAAACTTTTATAACAACTAGAAAGAATATCCATACACTTTTGGATTACAACATAAGTGTCTGTACAAATTTGCCTCACTGCAACACTCAAACATCGGAAAATAAAAGATACTAGGTAATGGAAAATAATACGCCGACCTCCTGCTCGCCACCATACAGCAACATCGTCCTCACCAAGATATCACCTATTACCTGCTACTCAGTCTGCACATTCAATAAATGGATGGACAGCCCAAGGTAATAGGAGAAAAACATAAAACCTTGAGTCAGACAACAGTCTCGGTGAGCGATAAAACAACTAACTAACATCATCAATAAAGTATATGAAAGTAGGAAGATCAACCAACTAATCTAACAACATCAACAGAGAAGAATCTGAACCACGTCTTCCCCACATCCGACAGTGATAACCTTTATAAACAAGCATTTGAAAGCAACTATACATTCATGGCAATCAAAGGCAACCTGATAATAGCAATCATAACAACTAGTTATATCTCAGATAAACCACCTTAATCGAGCTCAACATCCCTTAAGCACAATCCTCGAAGGCCTAAACCAATATCAGACAAGCACCAAAGAAACATCTCCTCCGACGTCAGACAATCTATGTAAGACGGTACAAGCAAAGCAACCAACATCAAAGACTCTGGATATCATTACCAATCCTGCTTCGAAACCATCATTAATCGTATGATGACCAACCTTGCCATGCATCAAGGGCTAATGGTAACCCGTTATAGAAAAAACTCCATACGCCTTTCAATGATACATATCTAGGCCTTTCATCGATAACCAGGTTACTCGACCATATAATCGGTCTTTTAGACGACTCTATTATACCCTTGCTTTGAGCCCTCTAGAACCTACGACAACGATAATCTCTAAGCCTTCAATATCTCTAATTATCTAACCCAATAACTATTCATAGCTCAAGCAACCCTCTCGGGCAACCATTATCCACTAACTCATCCCTTTGAGTCATCTTCACATTCGTTGCATTTCAACGATCAACGAACGTGTTACGACACCTCGAACATTCCATCTTGAATCTACTTCGAAGTCACAGTCATCACTAAACCAAAAATAACAACAAATAATAGCTCACATCTGTCAAGACATCTATCACCATCTGGTCGTCATCTTCCCTTTAGGTCGTCCGAACGACCTAGGCTCAACCAATGACCTAACCCGGTCAACCCACGACCTGACCCTCAACATCACACTGCTTCACTTGGCAGGTCGTATACCGACCTAACGACCTAGCCCACACAAAACACCAATGACCTAACCCTCCGAAGAACCCACGACCTGACTTCAAAACCCCATCATCCGAAAATCAACGACCTAGCTCCCGCGACCTAACTCCTAGGTCTCCCAACGAACTGACCCACTTAGGTCGTTCCACCTTTGTTTAAATTAGAATGCCTTCCACGACCTGGCTCCCCCGAACGACCTGAAGCATTCAATAATCTAACGACCCACCGTGTCTTGGAGAACAAACCACACGACCTTACTTTGAATGACCTGATCTATCACTTTTCTGGCCGATCCATGACTTTCGCGTAGATCCATCATTTTCGCGTAGATCCATCACTTTCGCGTAGATCCATCACTTTCGTGTAGATTTATCAATTTCTTGGGAAACAAGCCATGACCCAAACTCCATGCCACATCATCAACGATCTAAGAAAAACGACCCGACTCTTGATCTAACTAAAACAGCTCCAGTCTTGACCAAGTCACCACCAAACGACAATATTGATTCAAACAACTCATCCACATCATCCAATTCAACAATCGACACATTATGAAATCATTAACAACATCAAAATGGCAATTAACCATCATTAAACATATTAAATTCATCGAATCATGATAAATCAATGAATGAACAAAATAATGGATCTAACTTGCGTAAACATATAAATTAACATAAGAATTACCGGTTTTAATTTTGCTAGGTTAGATCCTATGGTGATTCAATTGAAAGTATACTTACCATGATGTAGATCTAGGTGAAAACAACTTGAAAATGATGAAATAATGATCAAACAACTCATATACTTGATTGAATCTGTGTGAGAGATGCATATCACTCACCAAATCTTCAAAAAACACAAAAACACTTGGATCTAAATCCATACAGCGAAGAATTAGTTTCAAACTCTTCGATTTGATGAAATCTCTCTTCGATTGAGGTAGATCTAGCTTCAAACGATGTAGATCTTCGATTCTCTTATGTAGATCTAGAATTTTAATGGTGGAAAGGCGTATTTGATTGAGCAAGGAGGTTCACGAGCTCAACCAAACGAGAGAATGAAGAAAGTTACCCTCTCTCCATGCTTCTAACCCCTTATTTATAACCTCTCACCAGCTCACTAATAGGCCTCTCCAAATTATCCCACTAATGGTTCAAAAACCTGAACAACAAATAGTGAAACACAAAATTTTCGATTCCTCCCAAACCGCTGAACCAAATATTTACTATGGCCATTTTATGGAATTGGCAACACCATTTCTTCTTCAATGAGACCGATCTCAGCACCTAATTCGATCCCAATCAAAAGCTATGCCCTATACAAGACTTACAGGGGCAAAATGGTCACAATTAAAATTGATAAAAATTATGGACATGTCTCACATCCTCATAACTAACGTATCAAAATATGAGAATGATCCAACCCTTAGGGAATAAAATATAAATATTTTACGATCCTCCGATATTTAAAATACGGCCTATTACAGTCTTTGTACTATTTATGTGTCTAATCCTACTGATTGTAAAAATATTTTCATTTTACGTACCCAATATGAATAATTACTGCCATTAAAAGTGGTTGTCTAACAGTGGACTGACCCTCGACAAAAGAACTATTATTACTAGTGTTGGTTGCCATTTAATATTTTCAAAAATCAGATTATAAACTTTTTGAAAACCTATGCTCTAGTACCAACTGTTAGGGATTGTAGAATGCGAATCTTAAGGCAAGACTAACAATAGATGGGGGTGGGGTAAAAAGTGTTTATAAGGAATTTACGAAAATCTTAAACTTTAAATGATCTACTATATGAATCACACACAACGAAGATGATCACAAACACAAAATCAAACACAAGCATAGAAAGAGATGAATATAAAATGCAGAAAAGGAAAGAACACACGAGATTTTATACTGGTATGGATTACTCCTACGTCCAGTCCTACGCAACACTAGATTGTGCAGAGTTTTATTATTATCAATAGCCAAGTACAATTCCCTTGATTTCACGGCTACAAGGTTAACACCGCTCCTAACACCCTTGATTCTATGGCTACAAGGTTAACACCGCATCCTTTCCTTGATTTCAGGGCTACAAGGAACACACCCTTTCCTAAACACTTCCAAATGATTACAACAACCCTGTAACTCTTCAATAGCACTTCAATTCAGAGAGTAGTTGATAGAGAGTGAAAAAAGAAGAAGGTATATATAATTAGAGTAGAAACCGGCAAAGTAGAAGTGTAGAAATCAATAAAATATGAAATATTAACGGTAGGATGAAGAGGGGTGAAGATAGAGAAGAAGATATATCAAAAAATTCGAAATCAGCCCCTATTTATAAGATTTGAAAGGTTGCAACGCTTCTGGAATGTTACAAAATAGTGAAAAGACACTTCCTTTGAAAATTGAATTTATGACAGTTGTATGTCGACATAGCCTCCTATGTATGTCGACATATGTACGTTAAAAATATTTTTAAAACTATTTTTCAAGTGTTTAATCATATATATTATTCTAGAAATTCTTGAATCAAAACTTAATGATACAAATGAATATTATAAAGTGTAAAATCATATGAAACCATAATAATATATTATATAAACATATTTATAAAATTATAAGGTTTAAAACTATATAGCTATAAAACTATATAACTAAATAAACTTATATAACCTTAAATTTGAAATCATATATAGGATAGAAAAACAATTTGAAATTAGAATTTGAATTTTGAAAATAAAAATTTGAAATTTGAAAATCAGAATTTGAAAAATAGAATTTGAATTTGAACCTGTAGTGCTATTCAGAGTCTTACATATAAACTAGACTCTATTACTGTATTTTTCTTGAACTTTTGATATCTTGATAACTTGATTACTCATGAGTCTTGAATCTCCTCTAAATTTTGAATCTCTTAGAACTCTAAAATTGTATAGTCTTCAGTATTTAAGTCATGTATACAAATCCTTCATATATGTGTATATATATATATTCTAGATAGAGATGTTAGTATATATTTTATAATCAAATGATAATTGAAATAAGATTGTTGTCATCAAAACTTCATTCTCCAACGTAGGGGTCTTAAATAGCGTGTGTTTGTGGGGCCTACGCAAACCTGGAAATTAGAAACGTCGGATATGGCTACCTATCCTACGGGAAGTAGTAAACGACTAAGGAAATAATCCAATAAGGCCAGCTAGATAGTATAGTGAGCGATAAAGTACCATCTCTCACCTTACACAGGGTATGGGTTAATGCATGAATGACAGAAGCCTTAACTGGTAGGGCCCCATAGCTAGTTCCCTTAATGTTAACGTTGAATAAATTATTGAGGAATAATAAGTGAACAATAGCTCCATCTAGGGTCTTAAGCGATCAGGAAGAATCCACCCTATCTATCATTAATAGTGAAGCATTAAATAATAAGGATGAGCGAATGATTGTATATACTCATTATTTCGATGAATCATTTCTTCGGACAGAAGAAGATTCTGTAAACACTTATTCGAAATCTCACTTATCAGAGTCCATTGTGGAAGAATCCTCTGAGGAATTGGCCATGATATATCTGATCCATCCATAATATCATGAAAAATGGATACAAATTTTTGACTGCTACTTAGTATTGGCAATGGGTCTGAAAAAGTATCTATAAGGGCGAAATTTAGATATTTGCACCCTATCGAAGTAAGGAACCATGGCATATATGTTTGGAACAGATTCCATTTTGAGAGATTTGAAAAAGCACTATCTCGTTGAAAGGTTCCATACATCTGCCCTTTCTTAACGTATTTCTTTAGACAAAGTCCATTTTTTCCTCTTTCCGGATGGTAAATATTTCTCAGAACATGGAGTGTGAATCAAACCCATGTTTGAATTGAAACTAAGATACTGATGCAAGTTCTTCCCTTCTGAATCAGATAGATTCATATCTGAAAGAGGCTGACAATAAGTTCTTTCAAAATTGACTATTCGTTCCTCTCTTAGAAATGTTGCAGAAATGTCTGCGATCGAGTAAATAGCTATACGAACGACCGGATCGGATCGAATTGGAAAATGGAAAGATTTGTACATATAAACTGGTCAGTCTCAGGTCCCTATTAAGTTTCAAAATTAGGCTCATATCCAGTCAAACATTTCTTATAAATTACATCCATATTTTTCGAAAAATTATCAAAAAATTGGCAAAAAAAAATCACCTAAATTTGTAATTAAATACAACAATTAATCATCATCAAATTCACGCATTAAAACCATTGAAAAACACATCAAAAACAAAATAACAGCAAAACATCATTATTATGCATCAAAAGATGTACTTATTCGTAAATAGATGCATACATTTATGCATATATTTCAGTTTTGCATCAAACTGCTCTATTTATGCATACATGTATGCAGTTAAACTGCAATATATGCATTGTTTTATGCATATATTCAATTCTGGCCTGTTTTTTCAAGCATATGCCTTTTTTGCATACAATTCTATGTATATAGTCAATAAATGCATACATGTATGCACATTTTTGTAAGTCTTCCTCCTTTTTATCCTTGTTGCATACATGTATGCACTTGTATAGAATATATGCATACATTTTTGCGACTATTCATAACACATGCAGCTTAGTTCAACTTTATATGCATACATCTATGCAACTATTACCATTATATGCCTACATGTATGCATAAATTAATCCAAATTTTTCAATAGAAACGCTGGATGAATATATGCATACATATATGCATATATTGCTAATAGTTGCGTACATTTCTTCGACTCTTTTTTAGATTGCTTCTGGGAATATTTGCGATTTTTTTATATATACCAACACATATTTTTCTTTGGAAAACACATAAGTGGCAAAAATAGGGACCCGCTTTACATTTGAAACATGGGGATGATGCCGTTTACATTTCCAAAGTTTTTAAGGACGCAAGACTTATTTTCAGTATATAAACTCCGTAATTAGGGGTTCACTCTCGATTAAATAACCAGTCATGTTCTGGTATAAAGAGTTCACAAATATATGCGTAAACATGCTATCTCGGTATCATATTTTGGGACATCCACCTTGGGAAGGGTATTTAGAGTTGTGCGTAATCATATCTACAAAATTATGCTAGAATCACTAACCTTGGTAGGCATACATCTTGGGTTGAACCAAACAGGATACATCTGTGTATTATAATCTGTGTTGTATATTTCTTGTTAACCAAAATCTTGTTGTTCTGACCCCCCTCCTCATTACAACGTCCCAGGTTTCTAGAGAAGGTATGTTTCTCATAGGTGTTTCAGTTTGGCTTTCGATTCTCATTCTCTCATGCTTGGTATTGACAAAGTGACTTAATTTGAAAAGGTAGTTACTTGAGTTAATACTAACCTATCCTATTTGTTTCCGCTGTGAGTTATCTTTATCGTACTCTGATTATGCTCGTGCTCATTTATTTTGTAGGTACCAGATTTACATGATTCATGCTTGGTTATGTTCGAGTTTCGATTTTTATCGAAATTTGGACACATAAAGGTGTAGGGTTTTACATATATAGTTGCTTATGAAACCATTTCATAAAACGTGCATGTGTCACGAATACGACAAAATTCTAACATGAAAACATTGCTAAAAACCAACGCAAGTCAGTGACTTTCGAAGCATAGATTGTGTATAATTTTGACTTGTATTAGTAGGATTAAAGCCATAAGTTAAACTTCATAAAAACTACACGAATCCATCAACAAACAAAAGAAACTCAGCGGAACGAACACACACACATTAATATATATAAAATCCATCCTTCAGGAAATCAAACATTTGGGTTTCAAAATCAGATGCCTAGGACACATAAACTAGACATATAATTTTTATCTCAGGTTTTGACCCTAACAAGAACAAAATGTCCGTTTTCAAAATTCCAGACGCCTACTTCATTGTTCAGGTTTAAAACCTGAGTATAATCAGAAAAACCCCTTTGGGTTCCATTTTCGGATTAAATTTAGATGATCCGGTAACTTTAGATTATGACGAAATTTGACATATACAATGTCTAACAAAAGCATAACGACTCGGAAAAATAATGATATGATTATATAAAGGACAAACAAAATATAACGACCCAAAGATGAGCCTAGGGCTGTTTTTCATAGTTTAAACCCAATTGAACTGAAACTTATAGTTTCTAGCGATTTAGATCAATCAAACACAGTGTTTCGGAAAACTTCACTATCAATATAGGAAGCATAAGGGTCACTCACCTTACTTGCTAATTCTAGCAATGTATAGGTCAAGTTGATGCGATTTAGGGTTTAGTGCTTGAAAGATGAAGCCTAAACACTTGAAAATAAATTTCACAATAGCATGCAAACCTAATTTCTCAGACTAGAACAACAATATAACAAAACAGAGAATTTGATGGAATAAAATTTGTTTTTAAGACAATTAGCTGCTACTAGACAATATTAGCAACTTAAATCTGAAATTTTGATGGATTTGGAGTATTGGGTTTTTGGAAGTGGATTTCTCTATTTTCCTCTTTATTGTAACTAGAAAAGGATGGTGTTTGAAGAACAAAGGTACGTACTAGTATTTTAGTTTTCCAGATTTTTCTTCTCCTAACCCCAATAATTTAATGGCTCAATTAGGTCAGTTAGGGCCATTAATGAGTAATTAGGCGTTAATTGATAAAAAATGGTCTATTAGCATAATTTAAGTGATAGAAATTTAGCAAAGCTCAAAAATGCTCTAGAAATGGCGACAATTCATTTCCCCTTCTCCGATTTCTTTTTCCTTTGCCCCTCTTCATAACGCCACCGCCCTCTTCCCCTTCTCCTTCTTCTGCATCTAAATTATTTTCATTACACTGAGTATGTTTGTCGAGTTTCTTCACTCAATCCTTTTTTCTCGAATCTCATATCCAAATCGCCATTTGTTCTCTTCGGCTTCTAAGCGTTCGATGATCCTTAAGCATACTATTTGCGCGGAATCTCCCCACTCTTTAAAACTCTGCTAGTCCACATACACGCGAAGCTGTCCTTCCTACGAGACTTTTTAATCTGATAAGGGTAAGGCATCTTATGGTGTTGGTGTTTCGTTATATATGTTGGGTTTTGTCTATGATTTGTTTTATCCCCTGGTTTGCGTCTTCCTTATTCTGGCTTTCGAGTGATTTTGGTTTTTCCTGGGTTTTGCATTTGCGTGTTTTGTTTGTAGTTGGTTGGTGTGTCTAGCCTTATTTTTCCCAGCATCTCGACATCATGTTTGCAAATTTAGTGAAGCTTGCTCGTTCTTTTGCTTTCAGTGTGGTAGCGACTGCTCATGTCAGACTTATCATACCATGGTCATGTATGTTGCTTTAGTACCATGTTTGTTCACAACTTTGTTTATCCACTTCCATTTCGGTGAAGATGCGACTTTCTTTGTGTTATTCTGCTAATGTCAGGCAATCTCTCGAAGGCATTTACGGCGGTTCTGTTGGATTGTCGTACTATCAACAAGTTTTTTTTGTTGAATCATGTCATTGCCTGTTTTTTTGGTGCGACTACTTCCTGTGCCTTTCCGTTCCAATGCTCTGCTAGGTGTGGCTGCCTATGCATGGCCATGTCATTTCTTTGTCCTTGCTATGGGGATTGGATTGTCGTACTGTCAACGAGTGTGTTTGTGGTGCTCTTTTATGTCACTTGGACTGGAGTTTTGATATTGTAACAGGCTCTGCCTATATGTCATAGTTCTTGCTGTTGTAATATCTACATGCATGGAGTCTTAGAGTAGTCTAGTCAAATATGACTAGCTCCTGTTTTGTAAGCTTGTATAGTTGTAGTGGACAGTCTACTCTGAAAACCGATAGTGGTGGTTACTCCTCCTTAAAAGATGATAGTAGTAGTTAGATGATGTGCACATAAATATGCACATTTATATTCACACATTTATTCTTGTTTTAATAAAATAAATAACATAAGTGGGCTATTTTTACATGTTTTAACTAAAACCCAAAATTCTCAATTTATCATGCATTCATCTTCATATTTGGGAAAAACGGTCGTTTGTGCATGTATTATTTTATGATAAATTTTACTTGTTTATTTTCATGTGTCATGTAGGAATTTAGGAGCAAAAATGAAGTATGCACATGAAGTGTACATGGAGATATACATGCACAAAGTGGATACAAAGAATGGGAGATGGAATTAATTCATTCACTATTTAGTGGAGGACCCCACCTACCCATTATCTCTCCTTCCTTAATGAAACAATTAGAGACTAAGTGGATGAAACAAAAGGCTTCATGCATTCTACATGACTTATTAGTGGCTAAAACAAGATTAGAAGCTTTATGAAGGGGTATTTTTGGTAGTCCCCAACAAAAGTGATTAGGGTTTAGAACATGTATAAATACCCCCTTTATGTTGATGTAAATCCTCCTCTCTGCTCTTCTCTTTTATCCCCTTCTTTAGTTTAGTGAGAGGAGAAAACTCTCTTTTTATTTTCATGGCTACTTAACCACTTTCTTTTATGTAACCTCTCTTTTTAATGCAATTTTAATTTGTTCTTTTATTTACTTGTTCTTTTCTTTTATGCAAGTAGCCTAGGTTTATTTTATGCAATCTACTTTTGTTGTCATGATTACATATATTAAAGGTTAATCCCTTTCAACTTAGGGGTAATGAAGCTCTCTTGATTATGTAGATGCAACATAATTTTTTTATTCATGCTCTCATTTTTTGTGCTTCATGTCATGTTGATGTTATTGGTTTTATGTGTTCATTATTGAATTTGATAGCCTATATTGTTGGCACCAAATAGGATATGCTTAGTCATATGTTCACTAATTACTTCTTCATCTACATACAATGATGGTGATTAAGTAGAGGTTGAAACAAAAATTTTATGGTCTATATTTCTAATTAGTAGTTTATATGCCATGCTTAAAGTATATTTCAATTTCAACTTATCCATTTTTCATTAGAACTAGTAAGGTGATTTAGTGGGTATGTTATAGTTTGATAGTTTATTTTGTGCTAATTAATAGCATGAATAAGCTATGCTTATAAAAATCATATCCACTAAATTCACAAATGACCAACAAAAAGAGAGATCATGGTTTCATTTTATGTTGATTCATGTGATTTAGAGAGTGGAGTTATTCCTAGGTTGTTATTTAACTCTTATATTCTTATTTAGCTTAGTTTGTTAGTTTAGTGTTGTTGTAGTTAGTTAATTAAATCTTCACTCGAATTTGGTTTAATTTGATTGAATATAATTAAAATTATTTCTCTCTCCATGGATCGACTCGTATTCGCTAACGTACTACAAGTATACGCCGTGCGCTTGCAGTTTTATACACTTCACGACGGATTTCTAATCAATAGAATTCCCGTCGTAGAACATTAGACTAACTGCCTAACTCCTTTAATAACGAATTTATTATTTGTTATAATAAAAAGTATTATGTATCACTTTAGATATTGGCTGGTCTTTAAAATAACCATGTTTTAAACTCAATCACACTAATACACACTATTTCCCTATTACACTCTACAATTTTAACATGGCACAACACTTATAAAAACATAAATAACACATTTAGAACACCCTTATGCTTTTTAGCATTATTTTGAAATTTTTACAACTAAAATTTACAAACTTTACAAAGCTTTACATTTTACATTTTTTGCGCAATTTTTACCAGTTTTAGAGTTAAAATCATTCAAATGACTTTATTTTAACACCCAGATTATGCAAAATCATAGAAATTGTTTTAACATGTATGTTTATGTGTTACAAACAAAATTGATAGTTTACATTCTATTTCAACCCATTATTCGTGGAAAGCACCATTTACTCCAAAAATTGATTATTTATCTATATTTTACAACTTGTCCTAGCCAATTAAACTAAAAGTCTTAAAACGCCTTCTTTTGCTTAAAAAATCATATATTAAGATATGTACAACTTTTATTTTCCTTTTTAGTTTTCTATTACTTAATTTCCTCGAATTTACAAAATTTAATCATTTAGATTTATTTTCTTCCAATTTAGCCACAACCATAATTTATTACCACTATGCCTCATATTTAATCATTCGAAATGATAAATTAACTCTTAGCTCCAAATTTCTAAGTAAAATTCTAAAATGTACATTTAAAGCCTCAACTTACACAATTAAGTCCAACCAACTCTTTTATTATCATTTATTTATTGATTAACAATTTTTTTTATAATAATTCATTAATCACTCTAATAGGTAACGATTTAAAACCAGGGTTGTTACAAAGTACAAACCCCCCTCTTATAAAAATTATGTCCATGCAATTTGTGTATCAACCCAATTTATTCCATCAATAAAGAATAAATCAAAGGAATTGATAAGCCTGAGTTCAAATTCTTTCACCCTTACATGAGATGATTGAAAGTCTGGGTATGACCATTTGATGAATTCCTTGGTTTCCCATGTACAGTCATTAGGATTATTGGACCGTTGAACTTTCACGACCGGTACTTTCTTATTCTGGAGGCGTTTAACCTTCGAAACAAGGATACACACGGAATGTTGCACAAAGGAAAGTTCGGGTGAGACCTCAAGCTCTCTAGTGAATGGGATTCAAGCACAAAGTCAAAACGACGTAGACATTTCTGTAACTATGAGACATAGAATGCGTCATGAACTCCAAAATATCGATAGGGAAGTGCTACTTCATAGGCAACAGGACTGATATACTCAATAATAGGAAATGACCCAATGTATAACAACGCTAATTTCCCTATCTGGTTGAAGCGTACCGTTCCCTAGAGGAGATGCATGAATATAGATCACATTATGAAAAGAGAATTTAAGAGGCTTACTATTTTGTCTACATAGGAATTTTGGCGGCTCTGATCCTTTTACATTCTCGCACGAATAAGGGTGATCTTCTCAGAAGCTTCTCGGTTAGAGTCAGGGTCTAATATAAGATTTTCTTGGACTCAAGCCAACATGAAGGAGAACAACATGGTCTATCATATAAGGCTTCTAATAGAGCCATGTAGATAGTAGATTGGTAACACTTGTTGTTTGTAAACTCAACCAAAGGAATATGATCTTCCCAGCACCTCCAAAATAAAAAATACAAACACAAAGTAGGTCTTCCAATATATGGTTTACCCACTCAGTCTATCGATCGGACTGTGGGTGGTAAGCAGTGCTGAGATTAAGCTTTATAACCAAAGCTTGCTGAAGACTCTACCGAAAGTGACTTGTGAAAAGCGGATCATGGTCGCATACAATCGAACTAAAAATACCATGAAATCGCCTGACTTCCTTAATATAAAGCCTGGAAAAAAAAATATTGCCCTATTAGATTTAATAAGAACAAAATGTGCAGATTTCTTTAGACCCTACGTTCTGGGTATAATTTTGTATTTGAAACCCCACTCAAGTCCATATCCTTCTACACTCAACCAAACCATATTCTCCTCTAAACAATAAGATAAAATTAAAAGAGTGAAAGAGATGAGTGAAAGAGAAGGGAAGATTTGAGAAGAAGTCAAGATGTTAATTGCAATGCGAAGAAAGAAAGAGCATTCTAACCATAAAGAACGGTAGAGTGGAAATCAAAGGTGAGAAAACTATCTCATAGTTTTTGGATAAATCTAGTTATATAAACATATGATATGTTAAGTAAAAAATGACACCCTAATTGATTTCATGTTCATATGTTATTAAGTTGATTGATTATTTATGTGAATGGTTGGTTAAATTGCTGGATAATTAGCTATGCTAATATATTGATAATCGCAAAATTATGTGAATGGATGAATAGTGATGAAAATCACTATATGATATGTTTGAATGAGTAGATGTATGATATGGTTATTGAACATGTTTAAATTTTGATAATGACCATTTGCTTGAATAAGCAAATTATACCCCAAATTAGATATGCTCACTTATAGTGTACGTTGAATGTTATACGATTAGTTATGAACATTGATGTTATCATAATCATATATAATTTTGAGTAATTACCCAAGTTACATTATGGAATATATATATATATATATTCAAATTTGGTTTAACCTGCCTGCTTGAAAAGCCAGAAAAACTAAGCAAGAATGAATAAAATTTTAATTTTGGAATTTGGATACGAAAGTTAGTAAATTTGAAGTTAAAGAAATATAGATTTCAATAATAAAATTTGATTTGAAATAAGAGTTTAAACTTAACAATTATTTCTTGAATCAAAAATGAATGTTTTAAACTGCTAATCTAAGTATTATAAAGAAAATTTAAAATATTTATAACTTATTTAAAATCTAGATTTATTAAAGCATTAATTGAGCATGTGCAAATGACCAGTTCATTGGATACCGTTTGTGAGAGTCAATTTATTGACGAAGGAATGGAACTAATCGACGGGAATGCCAGATATTTATAAATTAAATAGATGAAATAAGGATTTAGATTCGATCAAATAACTTGACCACCTTAGGGTGATAGACCAATAGCGTCTAGGCTTGGATTTAGAGAACTATTGTCCGGCTTTCCCTAGCTATCTTAACAGTCCAACAGAGGGAACTATGAATTTGTTTTATTCGGATCAAGAAATTCTAAGAATTAAAATCAAAATAATTACTAAATAAAAGAAATGAATTTGAAATATCGGAAATGAGCTAGGTAAAATATTTACAGTTTGAAATGAATTTAAATGAAGAATTTCATAAAGATAATCTTCTTATACTTGGTATTAAAATGGCCAAATGGCACTTTTCCTATTTGTGGAATTTAAAAGGTGATCTCACCGTTATTCCACTCATAGAACTCGTTGAATACATAATTTGAGATTGAGTAAAATTAGATAGTCTTCGTGATCTTGTATACTCAATAATATTAATTAATATTTGTCTTAGGGTTTGCAGTAAATGATATCTTAAATAATATTGTTTTAACCCATTAAGTAGTTAAAAAAAATAGGATCATAAGATAAGCTAGGAAATTAGTTTTAAATTAACCAATGCAAAAAAGATGAATTAATTTAAAATTACTCTAAGTTGAAAAGATGAGTTTTTTTAATTATACAAAAGAATAAATTAGTCAGATTAAATTAGATTTTATAAGTTATTATGTTCATGATTTTGGATAGTGGATTACCCTTTAGATTTAAACAAATCAAAGTAAGGAATCTAGTAAGATTATATTAATAACGATTTTTTTTTGGTAGGGCCGACTAGTTTTTATAGTGATCCATAACACTTTTATTATATTAAAAAAAATAACACATCAAAACAGGAGATATACAACACGTATATCTACGAACATACTAAGAAAAGGAAAAAAGACACTTTCACATAGGGAAGGCATCACATCACAATGACTAGATTACAAGTTGGAACATAACATACCCAAAAGGGAATCACAAAATAAACAATCTCACTTCACATTAAACACAATACCTTACTTCACAGGCTCACATGAGCAAAAGGAGAGCTCCACTTGCACCTACCAAGCAATCAATCGTCTGCGTAACTGAGTCCTTTAAGGAGCTCAATTTTCTTACTCCTAGTAATAGGGAAATTATTGTCTTTTGTTTCAAAAACAGAAGCTGACATTGGGGAGGCTTTATCAATATTAGGAAGTAGGGGAGGAGCCTTATATGCTTCTGGAGGGATGAGATGCTCATATGGATGACGTTGTTTAGTCTTGGTTTTCTTGTTTACAGCTAAGGTGGAAGTGCTGGATATAGGCGAAACACTTGACAAAGAGACAAGAGATCTGCTCAAAATATGGGTTTGTTTAGAAACCTAGGTTTCAGATGAAATTTAATTGATAACAACTTGTTGAAGGATTCTGCTTCCCTAACTTTCTCAGAAGAGTTCGTGCCAAAATTCAGTAGATCTGCCAAAAACATTTGCTTGTATCAACATTTTTCTTAGGATCCTTGCTTGAATTAATTTCAGTTGGACTTAAATAAGAACCAGTTTGATCAGCTTCTAAAATGACCCAAACTAACCCTTGTGGGAAAGCCCGGATTGAGTTGAGAACACAACAAATTAGAACACTCCATTGCTGTTACAACAATTACATCAGAGTACCAGAATATAACGGAGTATGAATAAATAATATACATTAGAGAAATATCAGAGATTAAAATAATTTACATAGCAGTGGAAAAATAATATAATGATTAACACAACTGAATGAAATACAGGGATACAGAGCTTTCTGAATATAGCACCAGTTGTAATCTAGGATCTTGTGGAAGGAAATGTCTACAAACCAAAACTACTAGCTGCCCGTGTGGAAAATAGGGGCACCCAGAGTTTAGGTTAAAACAATAAACTCCAGGTCAGTAATGGGACTGGTGTGATAACTAAAACAGTTATTTAAAACTTTACATTAAAATTTAGTAAATCAAGGGACCAGGCCGTATAACACGGAACAGGTTTCCTCCAAGAATACCAGTGCATAAAACAAACGATGCAATGCTTTTTTGGAAAAATGAAACTATTATAAGACTCAGGTCCCATCACACAATGCAACGCAAGTCGGAGGATAGAGTTTTCCCTTATAATAACCAAACATGCTTGGTACGTATAAAACAAATCATTTTGATATTACTGTAAGTGTATAGTGTCAAACAACTTCAAATATAAATGTATCAATCATAGACGACAGAGTATCCCATGCTACTATGTCGCCATACTAGTTCTACAATTAAGACCGAAATGTCACGTATTGGAAATTGGATTCCATCTATGAGTCAAGGCTAGGGATGGCTCCTCACCGATTCGAGACACTCTAGAAAATGCCTCGGGATCCCCCGCAGTGAACCCTTGGATCTTCAGGGCCAATCCACACTTATGTTATTGGATTAATTATTCCTAAACACATGTTTCCCGGTCCTGTCCATCGGCCCCGTAGTGACCGATATATCTGAGGCGCCTCGCAATTCAACATCCACATAGGTAAAAATATATAAATGTCTGGGCTCCATACCATGACACCACCCATAGCTAGAAAGAAACGTCGTGCACTCCTTGCAGTCACGATCCCGTTTTTGACTCGTACTGAGGTGTGAGGCTCGCGAATTAACGCTATACACAAAGCTATTCTATTTAAAGCCGTGCTTTGATCATTAATCACAAGACTATGCTTTTCAACAAAAGCTTCGATCATTTGCATCTCAGCATGCCAAATGACAATTCATGCCATGCGACTGATGTCTATCGATATATAACTTCCAAGCTCGTATGTCTTAGAGAAGGGTGTTAAGAAAGAGAATAAATTTTCCGCCACCAAACAGATATATATATAACAGAGATCAATCAACAGAGAATAAAATCCAATGTCGGACACACATCCATTTACTAGTTCGTTCTGGGTCTGAATGAAACCGGAGGCACCTTATTCCTTGTCCCATATGTCCAATACAGGAGAGAGGTCCTAGCATATCCGGTCGATCTCCAAGTACGTTTGGATGATCACCACTTATTACCTTATCTTGGGTGTACATCCCAATCAAGACATCAGTAATCATCCAAACGATGTGAAGAACTCTGGTCTTCAACCACCGTCTTCATCGTCGACTTATCATCGAATCAATTATTCAGAATGGGTATAAACACGGCCTTTTCGAATAATTCACGTATCTTATATTCAAGTGCTATAAAATCACAACATACGCCCCATTCCAATCCTAAATATTCTTTTATTCAAATATTCATATCCTTTGGGAAAGGTTACCATTAATTTTATAAAATATAAATTCTTTTAAATTTGCACTTTACTCTTCCTTTGTATATCAATTCTAAACCAAATTAAGGTTTATCAACTAGCCGGAATTATCGAGCCTTACCGAAGTAATCAGTTGTTTAATTTCCCAATACCAACCTATTCATCCCATGGAGCAAAACGGGTAATACTCCATATCTAACACCATGGTGTTATCGGTAAATTTAATTGCCATTTCACATTCAAATCTAATTAAAGATTTAACTATCGCTTGGAGTAAAAATGGGTGGTACTCCATTCTCGATCATTTCCCAAATTTGATAATTTAAATTATCACATTCACATTTTAATCTAATTAAAGATTCATTAAAACTCCACTTGGTTTTAATCTTCCAACAATCATTATTAATGATTATTTAACTTTGGGAAATCAAACATGCCGCATCGACAATCTACATCGTACCATTTATTTTTGCCGATATATAACCCCTAAGCTCATAGTCTCAGAGAAGGGTGTTAAGAAAGAGAATAAATTCTCCGCCACCAAACAGATATATATTTAGCAGAGATCTACCATACAGATCGAAATACAATGTTAGACTTGTAATCCTGTCTTTAACTGGGTTAATGAACTAATGTCATTTAAAACACAGTTCACCATAAACCCAAAATCACATTCCATTAACCATGGAATCTTCATGGAAAATAGATCAATATATAAATAATCGATATAAATTTTTGTATCCGACTAATAATATAAATGGAATAACGACAAAGCCTTTTAAATTCCATATATATTAACAGTCTTCCTCCACAAAAGCTCACTTCAATTATTACCAAATCGAATTCCATTCCATTCCAAATTATTTTATTAAATTGGAAAACTTTCCTTTGGAAAATTCCATTAATCTTAATTAAAAGATTTATAAATTCCAAATACATTTAACTGTTAATCGGGTTAAAGAACGAATGTTGTTAAAAACATAGTTCACAATAAACCCAATTCACATTTCATTTTATTCCAGTTACTGAATATAACTGGAAACTCTAATAATCTTAATTAAAAGATTTATTCTTTTCCCACGGGGTTTAAGAACAGTGTTGTTTAAGACACCATTCACGACAAACCCAAAATCCAATTTGATATTAAATATAAGGCTCTAAATAGAAATTATATCGGCTTACGTTCAATATCAAATTCTGAAACCAACACATATCGTATGGGGAATAACGATATATATCTATCTTCCAATTTCCTCCACAATATCCATATAGTTACGGAATTCAATATCGAAATATTCCGAAGATTATTTCTATTCAAATCCATTCCAATTTATATAATGGAAAGTTCAGGTTATATTAAAACCCTATATAAATCTAGTTAATAACTAGTTTATTTTGATAAAAATAATTTTCTATCTTTACAAACGTGGAATTTTTCAACCAAATTTTTTCCATATCATTTATTATGATTTTACACAAATTATTAGTATTTTTAATAATTTTATCAAAGCCCATACGGTTAGTTTCCAATAATGACCACCGAACTGCATCTATAATGACCTTTCTCAAATTTGATTTGGACATAATTCCAAATCCAACCATTAGATTTCAACTCTCTTATATTCGTTGGAAAGCGCTTTTCGATACGAACCCAAAGGTTTTGATTTTAGGAGAATCCAACGATCGGATCTCCCGTAATGTCAATTCGAAGTCAATGGTCGAAATTTGCGAACGGTCGCAGCGTGGCGCGTTCTATTCAGGCCATTAACATATATATTATATATATTTCGTCGATTTCCATTTAAAATGTACTTTATAAATCGTTTATGAATTCATTTTAAAACGATTCCCACTTTCATTTCAATTTTAAATCAAAATTGAATACTCCTTATCATTATAGTATTTAAATGATAATATTTTCAAAATATCATATTTTGAAATCATTTCCTTTTCGATATTCACTATAAAAATGAATAAAATCGATATAAATATTGTTCACGTTAAAATGGCGCAAATCTAAACAACACGGCTTCATATATTCAATATTTTCGTGTCCATCCAAAATCGGAAATAAAAATCATATATTAATCCTTTACTGAATATTATTTAAAAATATTCATTATTTTAAAATATTCGTTATTTTAAAATATTCGTTCTTTCTGAATTGGAATCAGACACAACCAATTACCATATAATGTTATTTATATGGATTTCATACACACATGTACACAACAATAATTATACATAATCAACCATCATCCAGACTGCATTACACTACTGCATAAGCAATAAATATAAATAATTAACGCTTACAACAGTCTGTCAACCAGTCGATTGACATACAACTAAACAATTGGGATTAGTGTACGCTAAATATCATCCCAATACCCGTGTGGGGTTTCAACAAACAAATACTGAATATTATTTGTGTAGTTGGGCGATGTGTAAAATTTATCGTCCCAATCCATGTCAGTTAAATGGGTGTACATAAACAAATCATCTGATTTGTAAATGAATATTTATTTTCATTTCAATAGAATTTTATGTCATTCATATATAAGTTAAAAATTATATTTTTAACGGTAAAATATTTATTTCAACATTTGACTATTTTATATAGTTCATACGTTCAATAAAAATATTATTTTCATTGTTTAAACATTTTATTCCACATATGAATATTTTATATGGTTCATATACACATTAAAAATGATATTTTTAATGAATAAATATTTATTTCAGAAAATTTCAGCATTATAACGGCGTGATATTAAAAACGGAGTAATGTCTAGCATTACACCTCTCCTGATACTGACTCGCGTCATACACAATAATCAATCAAACCACAGAACCACAATACATTCCACCACAATACAGTCAATCTTCCCAAATTCAATCCAAACAAACAAACAAACATGGTTTGTACAAATAAATAGTGTTGAAGGCTTTTAAGCCCCATCTGCATCCTAGTATATATTTAACTGTAAAATAATTAGAGTGAGAAGGAGTTCTCACATTTGGTTTTCACTTCGTCAGTCTTTAATTTAACAATTTGGATTTGGATTTGTTCCAGTGCGTAGTGTTCTTTACCATGACTCCAACGCAATTTGTTTCATGCAGTTTATATTAAAAATTACATTTTTAATAGCGCTATTTATATTTAAAATAACATTTTTATTCAAAGCTATATATATAAAAATCACATTTTTATAAATTAGTTTTCTATATAAAACCATATTTTTATTCAACTAAAAATCATATTTTTATCTAACTAAAAATCATATCATATATATGATAAAAATAATGTTTTTATCTTTCTAAAAATGATTTCATACATGCGATAAAAATCCTTTTTTATCTAATTAAAATTATTTCCTAGCTAAGAATAAAAATCAGAAAACTCACATATTTTCTAGGGTTTTGATCGTTGGAGAATCGAAGGAGGAGGAGGCTGGTCGGAGCAGTGGGCGGCGGCGGGCCCTAGAGTGGCTGGCGGAGGCGGTTTCAGAGGGGCTTGGGCTCGCGGTTCTCAAATGGAGGAAGGGGAAAGGCGGAGGGCGGCGATCGACGGAGGGGGGCTGACTGGGGCGACGGCGGGATGGCCAGCGGCATGGTGGCGCACTGGAGGGGGCGACGAGATGAAAAGGAGGGATGAAGTACGGGTTTAATTTGGGGGAGGCGGGTTTTTTTCTTTGTTGACCATAGAGAGAAAGTGAGGGTTTGACTAGGTCTTAGGGTTGTGTATTTATATATATAAGCTATTTAATTCATTTATTTATTCGTTTCGCATCCGAACTCCGATTCAAACCCAACGACTGCCGCCCCTAGCTAAATACCCTATTTCCGGCACAATGGGATATGTCCCATAAGCCAATTCGGCTGTTTCGATCAGTTTTCATCATAATTAAAATATAAATTAATATAACGTTCAAAATTGATTTCAATGCACATTTTAATTTATCGGGCCACATACTGACTCCAACAATTATAGAAAAATAAATCTAGCTATGTTTTGATGGTATGGTCCTAACAAAACTAATTTCGTCGAATTTGGAGACTGTTTGAAAAATGGTCAATTTCCAGTCGATTAAATTCAAACTGAAATTGCCAAACGCGTTTAAATTCACCATGCTCACATATTAATTTCAAAAATTATGAAAATTGGAATCTAGCAATAATTTGACATTTCAGATCCAACAAAAGTGGTTTCATCGAAAACGGAGGTCGTTTGCAAAATGGCTATTTTTAAGCGTTATATATTATATAAAATATATATAAATTCCATAGCGACTATTTTCAATTTTAAACTAGATATAACTTTCAATTTATAATAAATATGAATTTTTCACATTTGTCAAAAAGGTATAATTAAACAGATTCAAATATTTCTAGTTTTTCTGAAATCTGATTTATTTTGAATCCTATACATTCATTTGAAATTTAAAATTGAATTTTCAAACTATCGCGCCATTTCAGGCTTGTTTTATAATTAAAATAAAACTATACGTTCTAACTTCGATTAAAATAATTTTTTAGTCGTTATTATTTAAAATAAATCATTTTAAATAATCAAAATCCATTAAAATAGTTATAATAAATTTTTTAAATTGGTTCCGAAATTCCGGGTTGTTACAATCTCCCCCACTTAATATCTTTTCGTCCTCGAAAAGGAACGGAGCTGAAAGTTGTTTAACTAACCAACTCAACTTTCATTCTGGCTTTCATTCTTCAACTTTTCAATTTCTAAGAATTTTCTAATTTCTTAAAAATTTGGCTAACACCCTAAATTTTCGAAAAATTTCGCTATAACCTCCTTTGTACGGGGAGACCTTTAAAACCGCAACTTGCCTCACAGGGCCCTCATCGATCCAAAAGAAAAGAAGCCAAGCGGCTAGCCAATCGGCTCATAAAATCATCAAAACCCAAGAAATACAATAAACATGTACCTATTGTCAGGCATACAATTTTATTCCTCTTCTTAACTTCCATGGTTTGACCTGTTCAATATATATACATGTATACGTATGCAGTTCCAACCAATTTTTAATTCAGTTCAAAATTTGATTTGGCTCAATTACCTTTAATTTACATATTGGTTAAATCAATTATCATTCCAATATTTTTATTAGTTAAACTAATAATCACACAACGCAACCAACAATCAATTAGTGGATTAGCTTTTCAAATACATAGCTTTAATATATAGTCAAAAAACTTATTTTTAGTGCCAAATCACAATAATAAACCCTATCAGTTTTGGTTCTCACACCAGTCAATTGAAAATATACAGGCATCCCACTTTCGAGACTCGAACGTAAATACTGATGATGCGGCCGCATCACTAGAATTATCCTCGGGCGACTAGAGTGTGATTCTATATCTATCCAGTATATTTGAGACTTCGAATATACGTACGAAAAATCTTTATATACTAGATAGTCCAAATTCAATATAAAATAAATATTCAAATATGTATAATACGGTTTAAAATTTCAAAACTAAATTTATTTTTAATAAAATAATACTCTTCTAACTCATTCTAGGATACTACTGATCCTATTTCTAACGAGTCATTCTTATTGGATATTACTAATCCAATCTTTGATGAATTCTTTCATTTGGTTCAAATGTGCCTTGTTCTCGAGCTCTGTAAACTAAGGCTCTGATACCAAAATGAAACGATCCAAACTCACCCATACAGGAAAGCCCAGATTGAGTTGAGAACATGACAAATCAGAACACAAACAATAGAACACTTCATTGTTGTTACAACAATTATGTCAGAGTACCAGAATATAACAGAGTATGAATGAATAATATACATCAGAAAAATATCATAGATTAAAATAATTTACATAGCAGAGGAAAAATAATACAATGACTAACACAACTGAATGAAATACACGGATACAGAGCTTTTCGAATATATCTCCAGTTGTAATCTAGGATCCTACGGTAGGAAATATCTGCAAACCAAAACTACTAGCTGCCCGTGTGGAAAATAAGGGCACCCATAGTTTAGGTTAAAACAGTAAACTCTAGGTCAGTCATGGGACTGGTGTGAGAAATAAAACAATTATTCAAAACTTTACATTAAAATTTGGTAAATCAAAGGACCACGCCGTATAACACGGAATGGGTTTCCTCCCAAGAATACCAGTGCATAAAACAAACAACGCAATGCTTTTTGGAAAAATGAAGCCATTATAAAACTCAGGTCCAATCACACAATGCAATGCCAACCGGAGGATAGATTTTTCCCTTATTATAGCCAAACATGCTTGGTACGTTTAAAACAAATCATTTTGATATTACTATGTGTATAGTGTCAAACAACTTCAAATAAAAATGTATCAATCATAGACGGCATAGTATCCCATGCTACTATGTCGCCATACTAGTTCTACAATTAAGACCGAAATGTCACGTATTGGAAATTGGATTCCATCTATGAGTTGAGGCCAGGGATGGCTCCTCACCAATTTGAGACACTCTAGCAAATGCCTAAGGATCCCCCGTAGTGAACCCTTGGATCTGCAGGGTCGGTCCATACTTACGTTAATGGATTAATTATTCCTGAACACACGTTTCTCGGTCCTATCGGACCTATCTATCGGCCCCGTAGTGACCGATATATCTGAGGTGCCTCGCAATCCATCATCCACATAGGTAAAAAATATAAATGTGTGGGCTCCATACCATGACACCACCCATAGCTAGAAAGAAACGTCGTGCACTTCCTGCAGTCACGATCCCGTTTTTGACTCATACCGAGGTGTGAGGCTCGGGAATTAACGCTATACACAAAGCTATGCTATTCAAAGTTGTGCTTTGATCATCAACCACAAGACTCTGCTTTTCAACAAATGCCTTTATCATTTCCGTCTCAGCATGCCACACTAACAATTCATGCCATGTGACTGATGTCTATCAATATATAACCTCTAAGCTCGTACGTCTCAGAGAAGGGTGTTAAGCAAGAGAATAAATTCTCTGCCACCAAACAAATATATATTTAATAGAGATCAATCAACATTGAATAAAATCCAATGTCAGACACACATCCATTTACTAGTTCATTTTGGGTCTGAACGAAACCGGAGGTACCTTATACCTCGTCCCATATGTCCAATACAGGAGAGAGGTCCTCACATATCCGGTCGGTCTCCGAGTACGTCTGGACGATCACCACTTATTACCTTGTATTGGGTGTACATCCCAATCAAGACATCAGTAATCATCCAAACGATGTGAAGAACTCTAGACTTCAACCACCGTATTTATCGTCGACTTATCGTCGAATCAATTATTCAGAATGGTTATAAATCTGGCCTTTCCGGGTAATTCACGTATCTTATAATCAAGTGCTATAAAAACACAATATGCCTCATTCCAATCCTGATATTCTTTTATTAAAATATTCATATCCTTTAGGAAAGGTTCCCATTAATTTTATCAAATATAAATTCTTTTAAATTTATACTTTAATCTTCCTTTGGATATCAATTCTAAACCAAATTAAGGTTTATCAACTAGTCGGGATTATTGAGCCTTACCGAAGTAATCATTTTTTTAATTTCCCAATCCCAACCTATTCATCCTGTGGAGCAAAACAGGTAATACTTCATATTTAACACCATGGTGTTATCAGAAAATTTAATTACCATTTCCCATTCAAATCTAATTAAAGATTTAACTATCGCTTCAATATCTGTATAGTTACGGAATCCAATATCGAAATATTCCGGAGATTATTTCTATTCAAATCCATTCCAATTTATATATTGGAAAATTCTGGTTATATTAAAACCCTTTATAAATCTAGTTAATAACTAGTTCATTTTGATAAAAATATATTTTTAGCTTTACAAATGTGGAATTTTTCATCCAAATTTTTTCCAAATCATTTATTATGATTTTACACAAATTATTAGTATTTTTAATAATTTTATAAAGTCCCGTATAGTTTCCAATAACGGCCACTGAACTGCATCTATAACGACCTTTCCCAAATTTGATTTGGACATAATTCCAAATCCAACTGCTAGATTTCAAATCTCTTATATTCGTTGGAAAGCTCTTTTCGATTCGAACCCAGCGTTTTTAATTTTAGGAGAATCTGACGATCGGATCTCCCGTAATGTCAATTCGAAGTCAATGGTCGAAATTCGCGAATGGTCGCAACGTGGCGCTTTCTATTCAGGCCATTAATATATATAATATATATATATATATATATATTATATTTCGTCGATTTCCATTTAAAACGTACTTTATAAATCGTTTATGAATTCATTTTAAAACGATTCCCACTTTCATTTCAATTTTAAATCAAAATTGAATACTCCTTATCGTTATAGTATTTAAATGATAATATTTTCAAAATATCTAATTTTGAAATCATTTCCTTTTTGATATTCACTATAAAAATGAATAAAATCGGTATAAATATTGTTCACGTTAAAATGGAGCAAATCTAAACAACACGGCTTCATATATTTCTATATTTTCGTGTCCATCCAAAATCGGACATAAAAATCATATATTAATCCTTTACTAAATATTATTTTAAAATATTCGTTATTTTATAGTATTCGTTCTTTCTGAATTGGAATTATACACAACCAATTACCCTATAATGTTATTTATATGGATTTCATACACACATGTACACAACAATAATTATACACAGTCAACTATCATCCAGAGTGCATTATACACTACTGCTTAAGCATTAAATATAAATAATTAACGCTTACAACAGTCTGTTAACTAGTCGATTGACATACAACTAAAACAATTGGGATTATTGTACGCTAAATATCATCTTAATACCCATGTGGGGTTTCAACCAACAAATACTGAGTATTATTTGTGCAATTGGGCGATGTGTAAAATTTGTCATCCCGATCCATGTCAGTTAAATGGGTGTACATAAAAAATCGTCCAATTTGTAAATGAATATTTATTTTCATTTTAGGAGAATTTTATGCCATTCATGTATATGTTAAAAATTATATTTTTAACGATAAAATATTTATTTCAACACTTGACTGTTTTATATAGTTCATACATTCAATAAGAATAATATTTTTATTATTTAAACATTTATTCCACACGTGATTATTTTATATGGTTCATATACCCATCAACAAGGGGGGTTGACCCACCTGAAGGGGTGTCGACCCACCCGTGGCTCTGGAAACTTCTTTCTGAACTGGACGATTTTGGAGCTAGATTCATTGGTTCTATGCTATATAAAGGCCCTAAACCTAGGATTTATTTATCTAAAAATGGTGGCGATGGCGGAGCTCTACTGCAATGTAGATTGAATGGCCTAGTCTTCTCCAAAACCAATTCAGCAAGAATTACACAAATTCAATGATTGCTACAAAAAATTCAACGTGTTCTTCGTAGTAATTTGGATCCATTTCCTTAGATCTATTCACTGTGAATTCATATTATATTAGGTCTGAATATTTAAATAGTAATCGTGATATGTATATAAAAATTGGATCTTGAATCGGTGCCTAATCAGGTCTCTTATGGCATATTCCTCTGATCTGTTCTTATATGTTCATATCGTCACCAAGTCTAATCTTATCATAATATGCCTATTCAGAGATTTATGCCTATTTCTACCGTTATGTTATTGATTCATTATCGTGCCTGTTTTGATTCTCTTCTCTCCCTCTTTTCCCTTTTATTTTATATAGCTAGGCTACATTCGAGCCTAGGCCTAACGCTGAAAGATGCGAAAGTGTGAAATTGGGAACGGTTGGGAAAGACATAAATTGAGGCATAGTTGTTATTGGAAATTATGAATATAAATTTGGGTATAAAATTGGAAAATATACGAATATGGATTTGGGGGGACATATGGATAATATGAATATGGAGCTAGGCATATATTGGAAAGTAGGTGAACATGAATTTGGGTAAAATTTGCATTGGAATGTGTAAATATTGATTTGGGGTATAAATTGGAACATATGTAATTATGAAATTGGGCATAGATTGTGACATATGCAAATGTCAATTTGGGGGCATAAACGGGAACACATGTAAATATTGATTTAGGGCATGGAAACCTATTATTGAAATAGAATAATTGTAAATATGAATCGGAAGGGGGGCTTGAAAGTCTATATTTGAAATAGGGAAATTTATTTGAATATGCCTAAAATAACGGAACCGTAGTAACACTTAGACACGAGGTTAGGTTGAAGTGGTGGAAGTTTGCCCGGATCCAACCGGCATATCCAGCAGACACTGATGTTGAACCTAATGTGAGAGGTATAAGTGCGCAAATACGAGACATGCTCAGACACAAGGTTAAGCCCAATTTGTGGAATAAGTCTGCCCGGACACGACCTGCATATCCAGCATCCACAAATGGTAGACTTAATGTGGGAGGTCTAGCATACTGTAACCATAAATTAAAATATGGTAATAAATCTTGAATACTTAACCTAGTTGAATCCGTAGGGATTGTATAAATATAATCTAAAGTTTGGGTTAAGTAAAATTGGGTGAATAGTGGGTGGTTAAGTAAATCGGAGGGGGTGGGTAATATTTACATATATGCCCATAAACTTAACCCGATAAGGTTATGTATTTAAAGACACCTAGTGGAATAATAACCAGTAGAAATAATAAAGTTATGTAATTAAAAGACACTGTTTAGGTTAAGCATAACTTGTAAGGAAATGAGACAACTTGTGTAATAAGATAAGAGGTACTTAATTATAAATTAAGTAATCTAGAAGTCTGGAACCCGTTGATGTGAATAACATGCTTAGGCTTGTCCTAGGGACAAGAGGAAATTATAACATAGGTTATAATTAATGGGTTGAGAAACTTGTTAATGGGCCTTAGTTAAGAAAAATAAGTTAATAAGTAAACAACGATAAGTTGTAGTGATGGTGAAAATCGAAATTATGATTAAATGAGAAAGGATGAGGAAAACTTATGAGATGATGTAAGTTATATTTGATCAATGACATGTTAAAAAGGAAACATGTAAAATGAGACGTACTTAATTACACATTAAATAAGAATATGCCATTGTAACTATGGAATCGGACAATGAAAATATATAAGAGATTGTAGATTATAGACTTTGGCCACAATCTAGAGAATAACATGTTGTGGGCTTATTAATGAACTTAAAGGGGTTAGGTTATATAACCAAAATTAATAAGTAAGAGTAACTTGGTAACTTGATTAAGAATTCAATATGAATGGGAATAACCAAGTTAAAAGGAAACTGAGAAGGAAAAGCAAGCGCGTAACAGAATGATTAGACATAGGGTCTAATAACATATTAAAGTGAGGCGTTTGGACCAGTCTGCACGTTTGAGGGTGAATAACCCAATGGGGTAGATCATCGAGGTGTTATAAGGCACGAGGGGAGCGCACATTCATCTAATTGTTTTGACGGATCCGAAGGAGTGGAAGGGGAAGCACGCGTCCTGAGGTACGTTAGGTGCTCCAAGTAGTCCTCTGTGCAGTGATAGATGTCTTAGGCTGTGCTCGCAGAGGATGGGTCTGCGCGTAACTACTAGGTGGGTGGGCCCTGACTGCAGATGTAGCTATGCAGTCAGAATGCCGTGACGAGGTGACACCAGGGTGGTTCAGCGGTTGCCTCACGAGGAGGCATAGGGGCACGACCAACAAGGATAGTATATCTTCAGATACCCGTCATCGGCAGCCAGCGGGATGCGAAAAGACTAAAGCTAAACCCAAGTTACCATTTCACCTTTCACTATCGAGGTATGGGGTTGAGGGGAGACACCACATGGATGTTTAGATTGGTTAGTATTAGGGGCAGTAGCTTAGCTCTTGTAGTCTTTACTAGTTGAGGGAGGGGCCGAGGTGGGGCCATAGCCACCATGGAAAACAGACCCTAGGAATATCTGCATTTGGAGGCTCTTAAAGGCGGGCCTGTACAGGTATGGAAAGGCTCCCGGCCGAGTTCCGTGTTTCTTGTTTAGCCCTGCCACGGAACTCATTGTACATTAGAGGACGTGCGATTGAGGCATCGAGCTACAATTACATTACATACGTAGGACAGTCTAGATACATGCATATCTGCTCTAGGTGGTGTATCGTAGACTAGAGGGCATTATTCCGATAAGGAATCTGATTCGATCGATGGTGGCAGTCTGTACGCTTTCGTAGCATAGTAATGATAGATATATGCGGAACGTAACATTGTTATATAGAGATTCGTATGTCAGTCCGGTGTAGGATGATAGACTGCATTCATTACGGTGGAGACCGTGCGAGTGGGTTACCATGGGATGTATCTCAATATTGAGAGATAGCTACATATATTGTATTAGGTGAATCCATGGGAAAGTAAATGGGTACGATGCGCGGATAAGTCTTGAGTTCTACTAACACAAGTAACCTAATAATCAAGAA
Source organism: Allium sativum (assembly GCA_030737875.1). NCBI lineage: Eukaryota > Viridiplantae > Streptophyta > Magnoliopsida > Asparagales > Amaryllidaceae > Allium > Allium sativum. The sequence goes on along the minus strand of CM060920.1, from coordinate 454,956,819 downwards.
AATGTAATGGAACGGTATTGGTAGGGATCATTATTTTTCTGATATACTGGTATCGGTGCGGTGCAGAGAAATGTATTTAAGAAGCGCAATATATCATGTTCATCTTATCTTGCTCAGTTCACACTTGTCCTTGTTATTGTTATTGTTATTTTTATCTTGTTCTTCCAGTTTTTATATACCTGCCATGATACTTTTATTTATTTATATTTAAAAGTAACTAGACTCGCCAGACTTTATGTCTGACCCTTTTTGTTTCCTCTTATCTCTCTTCCGTTTCACCCCCCAGGTTCTCAAGATGGAAGAGTTGATTTGGATTCTTTCATCTTTGCTTGGATTTTGGATATAGATGTACCGCTTTGATTTCTTGTCAAATCTCTTATGGCTTCGCAAGGGAAATATGGTTTTATGCTTTTGTACTCTAATTTTTTTGGCAAGACAGATTGTTAATGTAATTGGTTATTTCAAACCTATGATGTAAACTCAGTATTTGGGACCATAATGTTTTGATTTAAATAAAGTTTTTAATTCTTCTACTATTTTACATGTTTGTCTTGTGATATTATGTTCTTATTTACCAATAACGCTTCACGAAACTTAATGCATTCTTTATAGAGTGACATTAACGGACGTGAGGTGTCACAAAAAATGAGATTTTTAATGAATAAACATATATTTCAGAAAATTTCGGCATTATAACGGTGCGATATTAAAACCGGAGCAATGTCTAACATTACCCCTCTTCTGATACTGGCTCGCGCCATACACAATATTCAATTAAACCACAATACAATACATTTCACCATAATACAGTCAATTTTCCCAAATTCAATCCAAACGAACAAACAAACATGGTTTGTACAAATAAATAGTGTCGGGGGTCACTAAGCCCCGTCTGCATCCTAGTATATATTTAACTGTAAAATAATTAGAGTGAGAAGGAGTTATCGCCTTTGGTTTCCACTCCGTCAGTCTTTAATTTAACAGTTTGGATTTGGATTTGTTCCAGTGCGTAGTGTTCTTTACCGTGATTCCAACGCAATCTGTTTCATGAAGTTCATATTAAAAATTACATTTTTAACAATGCTATCTATATTTAAAATAACATTTTTATTCAAACCTATATATATAAAAATCACATTTTTATAAATTAGTTTTCTATATAAAAATCATATTTTTATTCAACTAGAAATCATATATAAAAATCATATTTTTATTCAACTAGAAATCATATTTTTATCTAACTAAAAATCATATCATATATATGGTAAAAATCCTATTTGTATCTTTCTAAAAATGATTTCATATATGCGATAAAAATCCTATTTTTATCTAACTAAAATTATTTCCTAGCTAAGAATAAAAATCAGAAAACTCACATATTTTCTAGGGTTTTGATCGCTGGAGAGTCGAAGGAGGAGGAGGTTGGTCGGAGCAGTGGGGCGGCGGCGGGCCCTAGAGTGGATGGCGAGGCGGTTTTAGGGGGCTAGGGCTTGGGCTCGCGGTTCTCAAATGGAGGAAGGGGAGAGGCGGAGGAGGGCGATCGATGGAGGCGAGACGGCTAACTGGGGCGATGGCGGAATGGCTAGCGGCGCAGTGGCGCGCTGGAGGGGGTGACGAGATGAAAGGGGGTGCTGAAGTACGGGTTTCATTTGGGAGAGGCGGATTTTTTTCTTTGTTGACCATAGAGAGAGAGTGAGGGTTTGACTAGGTGTAACTTCCCGCCATTTTGATTGCTTCATATTGGTGATTAAACCAACTTAAAATGTTCAAATCGATGGTTCGTTATTTAACTTATAGAGTTTAAAAACAGAATCAACACAGAACAAATAAATAACACAGAACTGAACAACGAAATAATTTTTTATTTATAAATCAGAATTTTGAATACAGTATCTTTCTATACATCAGAACTGAAAAAAATACAATTTGAATACTGAAAAATGTTTATTGGTTTGAAACTTCAGGGTGCGCCGTGTTCGGAATCCCCAGTTTTTTCATTCTTTGAATCCTTACGCTGTACTCTCTAATCCGTAATGCTCGGGTCTGACCCGAGCATTTCATGCAAAAACAAAAAACACTCTAGTCAGGATTAATCATAGTTCAAGTAAATTAACATCAATATAACTGAAAATATAATGGTTAATCCTAACATAAAATATAAATAGTTGGGTAGTATCCGTTTTATCAATGTGTAGTATCCGTTCCACATTAGCTAAAATTTAAGTGTAACATCCGTTCAATTTAGTGTAGCATCGATTCAACACCAAGTATAATATCTGTGCTTGTCTTCTTGTTTCAAGCTCAACAACATTGACATTCAATTTACAAAGGTGCAGCTTAAGACAAAATAGAATTGGCAAGTTCACAACAAGCCATAGCATTGAGTTCAAGGTGATCAAGGTCTCAAATGCATACAAAGGTGCAGGATATAAAAAAACAAATAGAATAAAGCATGTTGAAATAAGCCAAATAAGGATCAAAATGCATCAGTACTCAAAAGTGACAAATAACAGCCTAAACTGAAATAGGTATAGCATGCGCAATGTGTGTAACACACATGAAAGGCATGTAACAGGTTGAAATAAAGTAAAAAGTATAGCTGCTCCATTATTGTGGTCACAACTTAATGGACATTCATGACCCCTCATTTTAGTAGTAAAATTGCATGTCTGATGCACCGATTTTAATTAACTTTACTTTATGATATATTGTTCCAAGATATTAATCCAATGAACTGGGAAAAATGGAAGTTTTGAACTATATATATTAACAAATAAAGTCAATTCAAATTGTTTCGAAGTATAGGAAGTGTTGAAATTCAAACGATACAAATTGTAAAATAAATTGACAAAAGGGTGAGCAATATTAGTAGTAAAACTACTGTCGTATGCGCAAAGAGAGACTACCAAAATCGATCATTTAATCACAAAATTGTACAAGGCATAAGTTCAGTGTAACATTTTAATCAAGACATAAATTTTCAAACCAAAATCCATGCGCAAAAATATATGAGGTCAGTCTTGGAAGGGAGACAAGGCGATAGCCTTACTTAAGTGATTGGATTTTTTTCCTAGTAATTCTATCATCAATTTCTCTATACAATGGATATATTCATGTGTTTCCATATAATCAAATGTTACTTAAGTGATAGGAAATTTGCCAGTAATACCATAATCAATTTCTCTATACAATGAATATGATCAATGTTTTCATACAGTCAAATGTTACTTATTATAATAATAATATTAGTTGTATTTAATTATGTAAAGATAACTCGAGCTTTAAGCTTGTTAAACTTCCAAACAAATGACCCATGTTTGACAAATCATAATATCAAAAGTTTACTGTTATGATTTGTATCAAATTCTAAATTCCACGTTTGACAAATCATAATATCTATGACATCCCACGTCCGTAAATGTCACTCACTAAGGGAATGCATTAAGTTTCATGAAGCGTTATAGGTAAATAGACACAGAGTAATTACAAGACAGACATAAATAAGATAGCAGTGGAAATTTAAATTTTTATTCCAACATAAATCATAATACCATGGTCCATAACACCATAAATCACAAAAACCTTTACAATAAAATAACTTCTGTCTTGCATCATCAGAGTACATAAGAATATAAAAACATAATTCCCCAATTGAAAAAGTTAATCCATAGTAGAGACAAGAACTTGAGCCATACTTCAGAAGTAGCTCCTAAAAAGATTATATCTGAGTTCTGACTAAGCCTAAGTGTTTCCTCCCCGAGAATCGGAGGAGGGGGGGGGGGGGGGAACGGAAGAAAGGAGGAGAAACAAAAGGGTCAGACATAAAGTTTGGCGAGTCTAGTTACTTTTATCCAGTAAATAAATAGAAGTAACATGATAGGCATATAAAGTGGATAAGGGAGATCACTACATAAATGGCAGGTGTGACAAGGTAGACAGGATAAGGTGTATATGCTTCTAATGATTACTCCGCTTATTCTCTGCACCAATACTAGTATAACAAGTACATAATAGGATTACATACTCCCTAATTGCTTAATAGAAACAGGATGATCCCAACAGAAATATAATGGTAGTTTTAGGTGTACTCTAGTAACGGGTTTTAACCCAAACAGAATTAGCCGGTACATAAACAGGAATAACAGGTGTTAACCCCAACAGAAACACAGGCACCCCACATAAACGGATAGGATTAGATGTACCCTATTTACTACCCTAGTCGATCGGCTCCCTACTTTGTATATACCCTGTGCTGGCTCCACAGTAGGGTGTATCACTCCTTAAAGTGGCAACCCTTCATTTTCCCGGATGTGCACAACCATATCTATTAACGCCACAACGTCTTATTTTCCCGAGCAGGCGGAGTCATGCTCGCACATGACCCCGTTGGAATGCACCGTCATGACACCGTCCTCCATGTTTGGATCTCTTACAATCAGTTCAGTAAGCATGCCCCACTCCGACCTAGTTTGGAGTACCCGTTTGATACATATTTAATGGTTACTGATTGAAATGGGTCCCACACAAGATGATACAAGCTCTCCCCTTTGTCTTGTATCCCCCACTAGGTTTTTAGTGACTATGTATACCACTAGGTGTCTTTAATTACATAGCCCTATTTATTTCTACCAGTTATGCTTACCCTAATGGGTGTCTTTAATTACATAACTTTATTATTTCCTCCGGTTATGTATACCACTAGGTGTCTTTAATTACATAACCTTAATTGGTTAAGTTTGTGGGACTTTATTTGAGTATTACCCACCCCCCTTCAGATTTACTTAACCCTCCCCTTTTGTTCAACCAAGTTTACTTAACCCCCCAACTTAAATTTAAGTTCATACAATCCCTATGGATTAACTTAGGTTAAGTAGTCCAATTCATTACCATATCCATTTATGGTTTATTATGGGCTAGACCTCCCACATTAGGCCTACAACATGTGGATGCTGGATATGCCGGTCGGGTCAGGGTAGACGTATTCCACAGTTGGGCCTAACCTTGTGTCATGGCCCGATTCGTATTTACGTACTTAGACCTCCCACATTAGGTTCAACATTAGTGGCTGCTGGATATGCTGGTTGGGTCCGGGCAGACTTCCACTACTAATGCAACCTAACCTCGTGTCATAAGTACAATTACAATTACAATTCCTAATTGTAATTATTAAACATTCCATTTTTAATTAATTAACCAATTAATTAATCCTTTCCTTTTTTAGGTGTTAATACCTATTTTACCCAATAATTTGAATTATATGACCAAAAATGTTCATATTCAAATTATGCCATTTTTAACCCTTTTTCCCCCATTCCTTAACTAGCGCCCTCACAAAATTTGTAGCATGCCTAGGCTAGACAACAACCTAGTCATAGATGATAATAGGGAAAATAATGGGAATATAACCAAAGTGAACATCTTGGCATAAACATAAACTAGCATGATAATAAGGTGAACATACAAATTGGCATGGACATGAAATTGTCATCATAATAAGGTGGACATAAAACTGATGAACGGTTGGCATTCAATTGATTCTAACATAACTATGATGTCACAATAAACATAGTAAGATCTAAATTAGCAATTTAGATGTCCAATCGGTTTAGATCTAACATGATAACACAAGGTGATAAATTAGATCACATAATTCAGATCTAGAGGTTAGAATAGATCCAACATGATAACACAAGGTGATAAATTAGATCACATAATTCAAATCTAGAGGTTAGAATAGATCTAACATGATAAACACAAAGTGATAATCCAGATCTGACTAATTGTTTCAATGTCCACATAAATTAGATCTACTAGTTTAGAAATAGATCTACACAAAATCACATCATAGCATGTCATAGAAGTTACAATTAAGACAAAGATTTAGATCCAATCCTAACTAATTCAAGGTGACATATGTTCATGATTTACATAAATGATTAGATCTATCCAATGATATAACTGCCAAAATAAATAGATTTACATTCTCCACAACATAGTTACAAGTCTAGATTCACATAGGCAATATAATATAATAACCACAATTGCATTAGATCTAAATAATTAGATCTATCATGACATATTATCAGATCTAACAATAGCATAGATTCAAGGTTTACAACGTATCCAAATCACAGCCTTTCATAATTCACTTCCATTCATTTAAACCTAAAAATAACTAGAAACTCGCAGTGTTAGGTTTAGAGAATTGAGAGAATGGATCTTAAATTTTTGGAATTGATTTGCAAAGTATGTTGTTGTAGAAAACGGTTCCGTCTTAGTTCGTACCCCGGCAGCATATGGCCTCCATGATTTCCAAAGAAGAAAATAGGAGAATAGGACACATATACATATCTGCCAGACCCACTGAAACCGAGTGCCACGTCAGCCCTAGGGGTGTCGACACCCCTATGGGTGGGTCGACCCCTAGATCGACACCCCTTAAGGGGGCTCGACCCTGGTGTCGACACCCCTCTAGGGGGATCGACCCCTTAGAGCGGGAACTTTGCCGCTATTTTTCAATTTTCGAATTTGAACTGTTCTGGATGAAATTCTGACTCATCTCTGACTCATATGTGTATACATAATATTTCTGCATGTATACAAACTTAAAACCCTCATAAATTCTTCATACGGTGTCCGTTTTACGCAAACCAAGCGTCTATCTTAACCAGAATTTCAAGATGGAAGCAATGTTGCCGTCTGTTTCCTCTAATTCTGTATATTAAATTAATTACTATTTAATTTATTCTCTTTAATGTTGTTAAAAATTCAGGGTGTTACATTATCAAAACTTTTGTATGCAGGCAAAATACAATAGACAGTACACAGAGGTTTACTGTTATGATTTATGTCAAATTCTAAATTCCATGTTTGAAAAATCATAATATCAAAAGTTTACTGTTATGATTTGCATCAAATTCTAAATTCCATGTTTTAAGATGTTTCTATGGATGGCTACATAAATTTTTCTGTTACTGTGTGAATGCTAATTTGGGTAAAAGTATACATGTAAATTTTTTTATTTTATCTTTTATAACTCGGATAGCTATCATATTAACATGATAAAACAAAAGTTTTTATTTTCTTTTCTTTGTCCTTCTTGTTCCTATGTATGTAAGTAAACATCTCATGAAATATTCTTCTTTACCAGTAAGATGGTGTATATCCCTTTAACAATGATGTTTGAATTTGACATACAAGGTGTAATAAATACATGAACAAGTCTAGTGTGATTTAGTGCAATCTATCAGCTTATAATGTTTCAATTTTAATATGACGTTAAACACACATATTCAGGAAATGTGCATTAATCTCAACCAAAAATCCTTTCTGAATTGATGAAAAAGGGTTTCCAATAATAAATCAAGGTATATTATATGCATCCATATATATATATATATATATATATATATATACGGTATCTATTCTTTTTTTCCAGAACCCAACCGAACAGCGGAACAAATAAATCCCAAATATAACTCAAGCTTACCATGGATCGAACATGAGTTTTCATCGTTCAAGACAGTCGGGTGTAAATTTAATTATAACAAGACCACTAAACTTCATGTTATTCCATTAACAGTTCATTCATCCTACAAGGATCCTCATATGTGTAGAGTATGGGGTACGACACGGAAAAAAAGGTTGAATCTTTATAATTAAATTACATGTGCAGGCAAACAGGCACCGTTTCAAGCGGAACTATAAGTAAAACAAGGGCAAGGCAGCACGTGAAATACAGTGGCCACCAGTTCACCAAAACACAGGTAATCGAACCTCAACCACATTTCTAGTTTTTTCTTTCACAATATTATACTGAAGTTAAGCTACTTGAATAAAACAAATCGTGAGTGAGTTAACACTCAGCTTAAATTGTCGCAGCGATGGATTTAGGAGCAGGAAGAGAACTATATTTTGCTGCTACATCTTGGGTGAACGCTGCGGCTTCCACGAGGCGAAGGCAGAGAGGATAGTAGATTTCGAGGAGTGGAAATTGTTTCGACTGCCATTGTTCCTTTGGTTTGTGGAAAGTCTCGATTTTGACTTTGGGGAAATTTGCTTTCGGCTGAAAGCCATTAAAGATTTAATTGGGGAGAAATTTAGGGCTTCGGCCATTTTTTTATGAAGAGGTTTCGAACTCTTTTGGCTAAAGATTTTTTTTGGCTTGCGTTGATTTTTATAGAGAAATTTTAAGGGAAATGAATGAAGTATTATCATAGGACTTAGAATAGCCGTGTGAATCACAAGATAGGTCTATGTCCGTTTATATAAGGTAGGTTATAATCGGTTTAGTAAAATATTGAGGTAGGTTTTTATTTACGTATAATTTAATATTTAACTGTACCCTAAACTAACGCTTAACGCTCAATATTCGTACCATAGACACAGTCTCCAAATACGACAAAAATTATACGTACCCCTTCATCTTTACATTCTGAATCCGATAAAATTATTCCGGTTGAAATCCGGCTTCATCTGTATACGACGTTGTTTAAAATTTTAAATTATTTAACGGTTTACTGATTTTATTTTATTTGTCGACTAATAAATCTGTTTGCTTCCAGTGTTAAAATTTCAATTTCTTTATATACACGAACACACACATATCCAAGCCAAATTTACATAAATTTTAACAAATAAAACTCCAATTTATTTAACGTCAACAACGAAAAATTTCAAATTCAATCATTTATAATTTCAATTGAATTCCAATCCGACTTCAATTCGAATATTCAGTAATATTTGATTATCAACCAATCATCCTGAATTAATTATCGAATTCAGTTCATACAATAAAATTTTATTTATATTCCTAACTCTAATATCAATATAAAATTGATTAATAGTAAATCTTCAATTAATTTCACATTCCAGTTATCGAAATTTCTGGGACGTTACACTAGGTCTTAGGATTGTGTACGTATATATATATAAACTATTTAATTCATTTCTTTATTCGTTTACACCCGAACTCCAATTCAAACCCAACGATTGTCGCCCCTAGCTAAATACCATGTTTTTGAACACAATGGGATATGTCCTATAAGACAATTCGGCTGTTTCGATTAGTTTTCATCAAAATTAAAGTATAAATTAATATAATATTCAAAATTGATTTCAACGCACATTTTAATTTACCAGGGCCACATACTGACTCCAAAAATTCCAAAAAAATAAATTTAGCTATGTGTTGACGATACGGTCCTAACAAAATTAATTTCATCGAATTTGGAGACCATTTGAAAAATGATCAATTTCCAGTCGATTAAATTCAAACTGAAATTGCCAAACGTGTTTAAATTCACCATGCTCACATATTAATTCCAAAAATTATGAAAATTGGAATCTAGCAATAATTTGACATTCTGGATCCAACAAAAGTGGTTTCGTCGAAAAAGGAGGTCGTTTGCAAAATGGCTATTTTTAAGGGCTATATATTATATAAAATATATATAAATTCCATAGCGACTTTTTTCAATTTTAAACTAGACCAAACTTTTAATTTATATTATGAAATCTGAATTTTTCACATTCGTTAGAAAGATATAATTAAATAGATTCAAATATTTCTAGTTTTACTGAAATTCGGTTTATTTTGAGTCATGTACATTCATTTGAAATTTAAAATCGAATTTTAAAAATACCGCGCCATTTTAGGTTCGTTTTATAATTAAAATAAAATTATACGTTCTAACTTCGATTAAATAAATTTTTAGCCGTTATTATTTAAAATAAATCATTTTAAATATTCAAAATCCATTAAAATAGCTAAAATAAAAATTTAATTTGGTTCTGAAATCCCGGATTGTTACAGCTTCAGTCCTCTCTTTTCTCTTAACAGAATCCAAAAGCTCTTGTTGTTGTTCACTGCTCGCTATGGCATTCACATATAAAATGCTCACATTACTCAAAACATTGTCTATGATTCTGGAGTCACTAGCTTAAGTCACATGAAGTTCTTTTAAAGAGTGTTTAGCAATCTCACCCTCCTCAAAACTGTCCTAATTAATCTGTTCTAACATTTCAAAACTATTGGATATGCCTAAGTTAAGGTCATTCATAAAACTAGTGTGTAACCCGTGCATTGCACACGACATTATCATTAAAAATAGTATTTATAATTTTAATGTTAAAATAATAAATTTGTTATGTAATATATGATAAATTTTTATGTGAAACACAAAACTATTAATTAAAATTATTAATTTTTTTTGTGTGTAATTTATATTCTTTAGGGTAAACCAACAAAGTACGTATGTATTTGAGAATTCTTTTAGTCATGTTTATTAATATAGGTATACATGCTAAAATTATTGTAACAATACAGAATTCGCTTGGTCCGAATCGATCGCTAAACCTACCAAGACGTTCGAATCCAGGATTGTTTTGAGAACAAAACTAAACGAAACACAAACAGAAGAACATTTCATTGATGTTACAACAATTACATTAGAGTACAAGAATATAACAGAGTATGAATAAATAATATACATCAGAAAAATACCAGAGATTAAAATAATTTACATAGCAGCGGAAAAATAATATATAACTGTGACAGCCCGCCCCGCACCAGCTGACATTTCCAATGAAAGTGCGCTGTGCCGATGTCCAACCAGCACGGGACGGTCGCCAAAGAAAGGGAAGGAAAGGAGACTTAACAGTAGACTAACAAAGAACCTGTAGAATGTCTCACAACATATAGAATAAAATATAATAATAACATACTTTGACATAAAACAGGCGAGACAGTGCATAAGCTGAAAACTAAACATCATAGCAGCGGAAAATCCAAATACAGCTTATGTTCCACGTCATCATTATTACAACTTTTGAAAACTGTCTCTAAAGCAAATAAGAAAGGTACACTACTAATGCCTAAAGTAGTGACCATCAGTGACACAGGGAGAATATATATATATATATATATCATACGTGGGAGCCTCCTGCTCGTCTCCGGTACAACTACTCGTGCATACCACCTAACCTATCTCTGCCCGTTTAAGAGTACCCAGAGTAATAAGAATAGACATAAAACTCTGGGTCAGACAAAAGTCTGGTATGAGCGATAAGCAGCAAAACAGAATAATAACAGGTATACTAAACCATACCTGAACCTAGACCTGCAACCAAAGAGTTAGCACATATACCATACAATACTCTAAGGTGCCACTAACATATAGTGTAAGAAATAAGGGGGTGGGGGTGTGCATGTCATAATGATGTCACAACAATCAAGCATAGCAACCATCCTCACATCTCTCACTCAGTGCGTAAAGTATACGATATCTACCACTTTGACCACCCAATTCCTTGCTGCGATCACTCTGCCCCCATGGAGTCGTAACGACACCACTGCACTAATCCATAGCTACTAATACTTTGCTATGTCCACTCTGCCCCATGGAGTCATGATGGCTCCACTGCACTGGCTCATAGCCTTGCTACGATCACTCTGCCCCATGAAGTCGTAACAACTTCACTGATCCGTAACCAATATCCGTCTTTCCGTGGTGAGTCAAAGCTATAGACGCCGATAACCCCTTATCGCATGTCCCGCAGCAAAGCCCAACTCATGAAGTTAACTCCTTGGTTCCCATCTGGATCCTAAGCTCTACTTCCTATTTGGACTTCCTTTGCATCTCGGGTTTTGGTCGAATTGGAGTTGGTCTTCAGAAAAGTCGTCGCGTAGAAGTAGTTCCGAATTCGGTTTTGCTCGGTCTCTATACCCCGTTAGATTCGGTGCCAATAGCCCATGCCTCGGTTCGGTTTGGATACATATATTGCTCCAGTCGTCATCGGTTCGGTTCGGGTCTCTCATCCAGTTCGGGTTGGTCATCTCCATCTGGTTCGGTTCAGTTACGACGAACGGATCCCATCTGTTGCCCCAGCTCCTCTTCTCTGATCCGATCCCCTCTTCCTTGCTTCCGCTACGAACCCAACTCCAACTCTTTATGCAAATGGCCTTCCTTCTTTCCACAGTCTTCTCAGGTGCCAAGTTCCAATCCGAATCAAATCCCTTGCCCGGTTCTCCTATCCGATCCGAGCCTAATATCCGATCCGATACGAAACCCTGCATAATTTTCCTGCGACTTTTCCACTGACGGTTTTACGCCATACGATGGCGTTTTCGACCAATCTAATAGGTCTAATCAATCACAAAGCATACCATACAGTCATAGCAATATGTATAATCAACCACAAACATCAAAACGACAATATAATGTATTAAAATGGATCAAACATAGCCAAAAACCCATATTTTCCCTTAATCATGTTTAAGCATAACTAATGATATGATTAGCAAAACTTAACCAAATTAACCAAATTTTCTAACAGAGGCCTATAACAATATTTCAAAATTTATAAATATTTTTCCAAATTTTTACCGTGCATAATTTCGTTAATTAACACTAATCAATCCTAATTAGCCATAATTAGTGTAAAAAGGGTACTAATCACTCACCTCAGCCACAAACAAAATACCAAATCTGAAATTATCCTCTGTTTGACACTGGTCCCAAGGCTACACAGTAGTTCTAACCTTGCTTCGTTGCTATTTCTCCTTAATTTGATGTAATTTAGCCAAATCTTCAATTAGAAAGTGGTTTAGAGGTGTTTTAGATGTTGGAGGCCATTACTAAGTTGAGAGGGAAGATAAGTGGCAGTTGAAAAATGAGAAAAGGGTGTTCTCTAAACCCTAACATCCCTTAAATACTCCAAATCCCCAAATCCCCCTCTGGGCCTAGCTGTAAATTACCCAATTAAGCCCGGTTAAGCTGTTTTTCACCTTCTAAACCTTAATTCAGCCATATCTCCCAAACGATAAGTCCGTTTTTCATATATGACCTCTCTACGGAAAGGTAAACCATCATCCGGATCTAATGGATGTGGTTTCCGGTCAAAACTCCTTTCCAATCAAAAGTTATGGCCGAAATAAGATCAGCTAGGGGCAAAACGGTCATTTAAAAATCGGCAAAAATCATGAACATGGGAAATGACCCCAATAGTCGTCTCCCAAAGTTACATGACCATACAACTTCGTATGTGAAAGAAATAAATATTCTACGATCTTTCGATGCGTAGAATGCGGGTCGTTACATTCTCCCCCCCCCCCCCCCCGCCCCCCCCCCCTCTTAAGAAATTTCGTCCCCGAAATTCCTTAACCCAAAACATACAAAGGATCCCGCATGCCTACCAATCATTAACAAAACAATAAAGCATACAAAACAACACAACAAGCCTATCCTAGCATGCGGTTTACTAACAAGCGAGTACTATACCGATATAAAAACCTTACCAGGCAAAGAGTTCTGGATACTTCCTCCTTATGTCCTCCTCTGTTTCCCAAGTACAGTCTTCCTCATCATCACCCCACTGAAATTTGACTATTTTACCGCCTTTCTTCGTATCGTTCCTAACAATACACATAGGTCTGCGGTTCCCAACCGCCTTGGGTTCAACCTCGATATCGTCCAACTGATCTGGTGAAATAGCCACACTAGGGTCATGCACAAGCTTCCTAAACTGGGAAACATGAAATACGCTGTGAACTCCTTCCATCTTCTCTGGTAATTCAACTTTATATGCCAAATTCCCAATTTGCTCGAGAACTGGGAATGTTCCAACAAATCTTGGTGTTAACTTGCCTCTCCTGCCAAATCGTATCACGCTCTTTAACGGAGAAATCTTGACAAACACCAAGTTGCCAATGGAGAACTTTAAATCCTTTCGCCTCTAATCAGCATAACTCTTCTGCCTATCTTGGGCAGCCTTCATTCGTTGTTGAATGATCTTAATCTTATTTGAAGTTTCTCTTATCACATCTGGTCCAAGCACAAACTTCTCACCAGTTTCTAACCAACATGACGGGGAGTTGCACGGTCTTCCGTACAAAGCTTCAAATGGAGCCATACCAATACTGGATTGATAATTATTATTATATGCAAACTCTACTAGATGTAAATGGTCATCCCATGATCCACCAAAATCCAATATGCAAGCTCTCAAGAGATCTTCTAACACTCGATTCACCCTCTCTGTCTGACCGTCGGTTTGAGGATGATACGCGGTACTGAGATGTAATTCTGATCCTAACGCCTCTTGTAAGCTCATCCAAAATCCACTAGTGAACAACGGATCTCAGTCACTCACAATGCTTTTAGGTACTCCATAAAATCTCACTACCCATTTCATATATAGCTCAGCTAACTTAGTTGTCATTCTATTCGACTTGACGGGTATAAATCTAGCACTCTTGGTCAATCGGTCCACAATCACCCAAATGCTATCATGGCCCGACCCAGTCCTTGGTAACCCATCAATGAAATCCATTGAGACTTGTTCCCATTTCCATTCTGGAATTTCTAATGGTTGCAACAAGCCACTAGGCTTCTTTTGCTTAGCTTTAACTAACTGGCAATTCATACACTTGGATATAAACTTCGCTACGTCTCTTTTCATTCCTTCCCAATAGTAGGTCTGCTTCATGTCTCGATACATTTTGTTACCACCGGGGTGTATGGCCAGCTTTGAGTGATGACATTCTTTAAGCACTTCATCTCTCAATCCGTTCACGTTGGGTACAACCAGTCTTCCACACTTTCTAAGCCATCCATCTCGATCAAGCCCATATTTGTTCATCTCTTCGTCGACTCCCATCTCTAACTTTGAGATGATTTCTAGGTTAGGATCGTCCCTCTGGCTGGAACCAATCCGCTCAATCAAAGTGGGTCTGACCGTCAAACTTGCTAATACTTCTGGATCCAATTCGTACTTTGGTCTGAAATCATACCCAGCAATGTACTCCAGTTGCTTCCATTCTAGAAACATAGCCCCTAAACTGGCATGTCTCCTACTCAATGCATCAGCTACCGCATTGCCCTTTCTTGGTATATAAGCGATATCGAAATCGTAGGAAGCCAAGAATTCTAACCATCTTTGTTGTCGGAGATTTAGATCCTTTTGAGAGAAAAGATACTTTAACGACTTATGATTGGTAAACAACTCAGATCTTTCTCCCAAGAGATAATGTCTCCACATCTTCAATGCGAACACGATCGCTGCCAATTCCAAATCATGGATAGGATATCTTTTCTCATGCGGTTTCAGTTGCTGACTAGCATAAGCTACAACCCTACCTCCTTGCATCAATACAGCACCTAGTCCGGTACCACAGGCATCTTTGTATACCGTCATCTCTTCATTCCCTTCAGGAATGACTAACACTGGTGCACATGTCAACTTTTCCTTTAGACTCTTAAATGCATTCTCGCACTTTTCGTCCCAGACGAAAGCTTGATTCTTCTTGATCAACCGAGTCAACGGTGTTGCTATCTTGGAGAAGTCTTGGATAAACTTACGATAATATCCAGCTAATCCCAAGAAACTTCTTATGTCCGTTGCATTCTTGGGTGTAGACCAATCTTGTACCGTAGCCACCTTCGCAGGGTCCACGGCAATACCATTCTCTAAGACAACATTGCCCAAGAATCTTACTTCCCTCCTCCAGAAGCGACACTTAGAAAACTTTGCTTTCAATTGGTGTTTTCTCAACACCTCCATCACTATCCTCAAATGTTCCTTGTGTTTTTCCTCTGTCCTCGAATAAACAAGTATATCTTCCGCGAACACAAGAACAAATTTATTCAACTGATCTCTGAATACCCTATTCATAAGATCCACAAAATATGCTGGTGCATTGGCCAACCCGAATGGCATGACCAACCACTCATAAAATCCAGACGGCGTCCGAAATGTCGTTTTAGCTATACTCTCAGCTTCCACTCTAAGATGATGAAAACCTATCGTGAAATCCAACTGGGAGAACACTCTCGCGCCACTCAACTGATCAAATAAATCATCTATCCACTGTAGAGGGCACTTATTCTTCCTTGTCACCTTATTCAGCTCGCGATAGTCCACACACAATCGAAGGGAACCATCTGCCTTGGTAGCGAACACAACTGGTGCTCCCCACTTAGAAACACTTCTTCTGATAAATCCCTTCTTCAAAAGATCGCTTACTTGCACCTCGAGCTCTCGCTGCTCCCTTGGCGCCATACGACGAAGTGACATCACTATAGGTCTGGCATCTTTCACTAAATCAATACGGAACTCAATATCTCGGTGTGGTGGAAGTCTGGTCACTTCCTCGAAGACGTCCGGATACAGGCCAGCCATGGGCACATCTGACAACTCATCATGTGGGATGCCGAGGGAATTTATAAAACTAGACATTACCCCATCACTAGGTAGACCACCAAACACCACCCTTCGCCCATCATCCGCTCTAACTGTCACCAAAAAGCCCTCACAGTCTACCACTACCCCGTATCTTTGGAGCCAATCGACTCCTAAAATAATGCCAAACCCAGTAATGCCCAAAACAAAGCAATCACAAACAAACATGCATCCATGACTCGATAAGACCACATTACGACAAATCATGCTAAGGCTATTTGAACCACCTATCGGGTTCGTCACTACTAAAGGTCTATCGACTATCTCGGGTTCCAATCCCAATCTATCTACCAGGTCACTAGATATGAAGGAACGGGAAGCTCCGATATCAAACAATACTCGAACAGGAACATCGTAAACAGAAAGCATACCTTGAATGACGACATTCTTTCCTTTCTCCGCCGTGGTTGGGGCATTCGACGAAGAAGGAACAACATTAATAGCATATGCTTTCACAATCTGCTTTTCTTTAGGGGGTTGCGGACACTTATCCTTGTGATGTCCCACTTGGCCACAGTTGAAGCACTTCATATCCGCTAGCTTGGCCCGACATTCCTTGGCATAGTGGCCCTTCTTACCACAGCTGAAGCACTCAACATCTTTCTTATTCTTTTTCTTCTGGCCATCCTTGGTCTGATTCTTCTTTCTCTTATTCTGAGAACCATTCTTGCCTCCACCGCTTGCTTGCGGCTTTGGCTCCTCTACAGATGCAACCTCAGTCTTTGACTTAGGATATAGACTCTTTGATCTCGAAGCTTTCCCCACAACCGATTCAAATGTCTCATCGACATGCTTTATAAGCCTTTCCTCCAAGTACTGATCTAAGCCTGTTATAAACTTTTCATTTTTCTTCTCGGTAGTATCAATAAGAGATAATCCATATTTCGATAGAGTATCAAACTCTACAATGTACTCTGAGACTGCCCTACCATTTTCCTTAAGCTCCAGAAATTTCTAAAACAACTCTGACTTCTGGGCAGCTGGGATGAACTTATCACTGAATCGGGCCTTAAACTGATCCCATGTAACTTGATCCTCTGGAGTAGCTTCCTTAATAGCATTCCACCAATTCATTGTCCGTCCGTGCAGATCGCATCCTTGATACCCAAGTCTTCGAAGATACGCTCACAGCTATCCAACCAATCCTGAACATCCGTGGCTGATTCCGTTCCATGGAACGGTTTCCCACCAAAACTAGTGGTCCTTACAGAGCTTGGCGAAATCGGCCCTAGGCGCCTGCACCGCTGCACCACCACCATTAGCAGCATTAGGAAATGCCCTCTGAACGTCCCTAAGCATCTCTCTCATGAAGTCAGTGAACACAGTCCTCATGTCAGGAGCATTCCCATTATTGGCTCCTCTACCAGCACCCCTCGGATATCAGCTCATCGTTCAATCTGTAAAGAGAAACGATTAACCATCCTCTTTGTGGTGTCAGTGCGGTGCGAATTCATCCTTAGCTATACTAATAGTATATATATAGCTTTTGAGAACCAAAATAATCACAAATACGTGCTCTCATATACGTATTATCTCTCCCTGGTTCTTTCCCTGGGTTAACTACGCAACCTAGAGATCTGATACCAAATGTGACAGCCCGCCCCGCATCAGCCGACATTTCCAATGAAAGAGCGTTGTGCCGATGTCCAACCAGCACGGGACGGTCGCCAAAGAAAGGGAAGGAAAGGAAACTTAACAGTGGACTAACAAAGAATCTGTAGAATGTCTCACAGCGCATGGAATAAAATATAATAATAACATACTTTGACATAAAACAGGCAAGACAGTGCATAAGCTGAAATCTAAACATCGTAGCAGCGGAAAATCCAAATACAGCTTATGTTCCACATCATTATTATTACAACTTTTGAAAACTGTCTCTAAAGCAAATAAGGAAGGTACACTACTAATGCCCAAAGTAGTGACCAGCAGCAACACGGGGAGAATATCTATATATATATCATACGTGGGAGCCTCATGCTCATCTTCGGTATAGCTACTCGTGCATACCACCTAACCTGTCTCTAGTATGCCCGTTTAAGAGCACCTAGAGTAATAAGAAGAGACATAAAACTTTGGGTCAGACAAAAGTCTGGTATGAGCAATAAGCAGCAAAACAGAATAATAACATGTATACGAAACCATACCTGAACCTGGACCTGCGACCAAAGAGTTAGCACAACATACCGTATAATACTCTAAGGTCCACTAACATATGGTCTAAGGAATACATGGGGTGGGGTGTGCATGTCATAATGATGTCAAAACAATCAAGCATACCAACCATCCTCACATCTCTCACTCGGTGCGTAAAGTATACGATATCTACCACTTTGACCACCCAATTCCTTGCTATGATCACTCTGCCCCATGGAGTCGTAACGACACCACTACACTGATCCATAGCCACTAATACTTTGCTATGTCCACTCTGCCCCATGGATTCATGATGGCTCCACTGCACTAGCTCATAGACTTGCTACGATCACTCTGCCCAATGAAGTCATAACAACTTCACTGCACTGATCCGTAACCAATATTCGTCTTTTCGTGGTGAGTCAAGGCTATAGACGTCGATAACCCCTTAGCACACGTCTCGCAGCAAAGCCCAACTCATGAATTTAACTCATTGGTTCCCATCTGGATCCTGAGCTCTACTTCCTATTTGGACTTCCTTTGCATCTCGCGTTTTGGTCAAATTGGAGTTGGTCTTCAGAAAAGTCGTCGCGTAGAAGTAGTTCCAAATTCGGTTCGGTACGGTCTCTATACCCCGTTCGGTTCGGTGCCCAGAGCCTATGCCTCGGTTCGGTTCGGGTCTCTCATCCAGTTCGGGTTGGTCATCTCCATCCGGTTCAGTTCGGTTACGACGAACCGATCCCATCTGTTGCCCCAGCTCCTCTTCTCTGATCCGATCCCCTCTTCCTTGCTTCCGCTATGAACCCAACTCCAACTCTTTATGCAAATGGCTTTCCTTCTTGCCACAGTCTTTTCAGGTGCCTAGTTCCGATCCGAATCAAATCCCTTGCCCAGTTCTCCTATCCGATCCGAGCCTAATATCCGATCTGATCCGAAACCCTGCACAATTTTCCTGCGACTTTTCCACTGACGGTTTTATGCCATACGACGGCGTTTTCAACCAACCTAACAGTTCTAATCAATCACAAAGCATTCCATACAGTCATAGCAACATGTATAATCAACCACAAACATCAAAACAACAATATGATGTATTAAAATGGATCAAACATAGCCAAAAACTCACATTTTCCCTTAATCATGTTTAAGCATAACTAGTGATATGATTAGCAAAACTTAACCAAATTAACCAAATTTTCTAACAGAGGCCTAAAACAATATTTCAAAATTTATAAATATTTTTCCAAAATTTTAACATGCATAATTTCGTTAATTAACGCTAATCAATCCTAACTAGCCATAATTAGTGTAAAAAGGGTGCTAATCACTCATCTTAGCCACAAACAAAATACCAAATCTGAACTAATCCTCTGTTTGGCGCTATTCCTAAGGCTATACAGCAGTTCTAACCTTACTTTGGTCTATTTCTCCTTAACTTGATGTAATTTAGCCAAATCTTCAATTAGAAAGTGGTTTAGAGGTGTTTTAGATGTTGGAGGCCATTACTAAGTTGAGAGGGATGATAAGCGGCGGTTGAAAAATGAGAAAAGGGTGTTCTCTAAACCCTAACAGCCCTTAAATACTCCAAATCCCGAAATCGCCCTCTGGGCCTAATTGTTAATTACCCAATTAAGCCCGGTTAAGCTGTTTTTCACCTTCTAAACCTTAATTCAGCCATATCTCCCAAACGGTAAGTCCATTTTTCACACATAACCACTCTACTGAAAGGTAAACCATCATACAGATCTAATGGAAGTGGTTTCAAGTCTAAAATCCTTTCTAATCAAAAGTTATGGCCGAAACAAGATCAGCTAGGGGAAAAACGATCATTTAAAAATCGGCAAAAATCATGAACATGGGAAATGACCCCAATAGTCGTCTCCCAAACTTACATGACCATACGACTTCGTATGTGAAAGAAATAAATATTCTATGATCCTTCGACGCATAGAATGCGGGTCGTTACAATAACACAACTAAAAGAGATACACGGATACAGAGCTTTCCGAATATCGCTTTAGCTGTAAATCCAGGATCCTAGGAAAAAAATATATGCGAAAACCAAAACTACTAGCTGTCCATTTGGAAAATATGGGAACCCAAAGTTTAGGTTAAAACAATAAACTCCAGGTCAGTCATGGGACTGGTGTGAGAACTAAAATAGTTATTTAAAACTTTCCTTTAAAAATAAAGTAAATCAAGGGACCACGCCACATAACGCGGAACATGTTTTCTCCAAAGAATATCAGTGCATAAACAGTTTATAATCAACACAATGCTTTTTGAAAAATGAAGCTATTATAAGACTCAGGTCCTATCACACAATGCAATGCAAGCCGGAGGATAGAGTTTTTTTTATAATAGCCAAAAGTGCTTGGTACGTTTTAAAACAAATCATTTTGATACTATTATAAGTGCATAGTGTTTAAAAACAACTTCAAATATAAATGTATCAATCATAGATGGCATGGGTACCATATATCATGTCGCCATACTAGTTCTACCATTAAAACCACACAATGTCATATTGGAAGTTGGATTTCCATCATGAACCAAGGCAAGGGATCGTCCTTACCGAATTCGAGACAATCTAGCCCATGTTTCAGGATCAGCCGCAACTGCACCTTGGATCTTCAGGGTCAGTCCACACTTACGTTAGTGGATTGGTAATTCCTGAACAATATGTTTCCCCACCCTATGGGGCGTAAGTCTGGTCAGTATGTTGACCATATCATCCATCGACCCCATAGTGACTGATATATCCGAGGTACCTCGCTTTCCATCATCCACATAAGTAAAAAATTCTGGGCTCCATACCATGACACCACTCCTAGCTAAAAAGAAACGCATGTTCTCCCTGCAGTCCTCTCCCGTTTCTGGTTCATACCAGGGTATGAGGCTCGCGAATTAATTCTATACACAAAGCCATACTATTTAAAGCCGTGATTTGATCATCAACCACAAGGCTCTGCTTTTCAACAGAAGCCTTGATCATTTGCATCTCAGCATGCCACACTGACAATTCATGCCTTGCGACTGATGTCTATCGATATATAACCTCTAAGCTCGTACATCTCAGAGAAGTGTGTTAAGCAAGAGAATAAATTCTCCACCACCAAAGAGATATATATTTAATAGAAATCAATCAACACAGAATAAAATCCAATGTCAGACTCCATTTACTAGTTCGTTCTGGGTCTAAACGAAACTGGAGGCACCTTATTCCTCGTTCCATATGTCCAATACAGGAGAGAGGTCCTTGCATATCCAGTCGATCTCCAAGTATGTCTGGACGATCATCACTTATTACCTTGTCTTGGGTGTACAGCCCAATCAAGACATAAGTAATCATCCAAATGATGTGAAGATCTCTGGTTTTCAACCACCATCTTCATCGTCGACTTATCATTGAATCATTTATTCAGAATGGGCATAAACCCAGTCTTTCCGAATAACTCGCATATCTTATAATCAAGTGCTATAAAAACACAACATATGCCTCATTCCAATCCAGAATATTCTTTTATTCAAATATTCACATCTTTAAGGAAAGGTTCCCATTAATTTTATTAAAGATAAATTCTTTTAAATTTATTCTTTAATCTTCCTTTGGATATCATTTCAAAAGATTTCATTATCTTTTCAATTCTAAACCAAATTAAGGTTTATCCAACTAGTCGGGATTAGCGAGCCATACTGAAGTAATCATTTCTTTTATTATCCCAATCCCAACCTATTCATCCCATGGAGTAAAACTGGTGATACTCCATATCTAACACCATTGTGTTATCGGTAAAAATTAATTACCATTTCCCATTCAAATCTAATTAAAGATTCAATTATCGCTTGGAGCAAAACTGGTGATACTCCATTCTCGATCATTTCCCAAATTTGATAATTTAAATGATCACATTTCATTCTAATTAAAGATTCATTAAAACTCCACTTAGTTTTAATCTTCCTAAAAATCATTATTAATGATTATTTAACTTTGGAAACACAAACATGCCACATCGACAATTTACGTCGTACCATTGATTTCTGCCAGTATATAACCTCTAAGCTCATACGTCTCAGAGAAGGGTGTTAAGCAGGTGAATAAATTCTCTGCCACCAAACAAATATATATATATTTAATAGAGATTAACAATACAGTTTGAAATACAATGTTAGACATGTATTCCTGTTTTAACTGGGTTAAAGAACCAATGTCATTTAAAACACAGTTCACGATAAACCCAAAATCACATTCCATTAATTATGGAATCTTCACGGAAAATAGATCAATTTATATAAACGATATAAATTCCCGTATCCAACCAATGATATAAATGGAATAACGGCCAAGCCTTTTAAATTCCATATATATTAATAGTCTTCCTCCATAGAAGCTCACTTCGATTATTACCAAATCGAATTCCATTCTATACCAATTTAATATATTAAATAGGAAAATTTTACTTTGGAAAATTTCCATTAAATCTTAATAAAAGATTTAAAATTCCAAATCACATTTCAATGTTAATTGGGTTAAAGAACGAATGTCATTTAAAACATAGTTCACGATAAACCCAATTCACATTCCATTCCAATTCCAATTAAATGTTAATTAATTGGTAAACTTCTCTAAATCTTAATTAAAAGATTTATTCTTTTCTCAGTTGGGTTTAAGAACAGTGTTAATGAAGACACCATTCGCGACAAACCCAAAATCCAATTTAATATTAAATACAAGGCTCTGGATAGAAATTATATTGGCTTATATTCAATATCAAATTCTGAACTTAACGGATATCGTATTGGGAATAACGATATCAGTATCTTCCAAATTCCCATAACAATATCTGTATAACCATAGAATCCAATATCAAAATATTCCAAAGATGATTTCCATTCTAATCAATTCCAATTTATTCATTGGAAAATTTTGGTTATTTTAAAACCATTTCAAATCCAATTTATTTATTTAAAAGAATTGGATTATTATTCTTGTTAATAACAAGTTCATTTCGATAAAAATATATTTTTATCTTTCCAAACGTGAAGTTTTTCATTCAAATTATTTCCAAATCATTTATTATGATTTTACACAAATTATTAATATTTTCAGTAATTTTATCAAGGCCCGTACAATCGGTTTCCAATAACGGCCACCGAACTGCATCCATAGCGACCTTTTCCAAATTTGATTTGGACATAATTCCAAATCCAACTGTTATATTTCAGATATCTTATATTCATTGGAAAGCTCTTTTCGATACGAACCCAACGGTCCCGGTTTTAGGAGAATCCGACGGTCGGATCTCCTGTAATGTCAATTCGAAGTCAATGATCGAAATTCGCAAACGATCGCTGCGCTGCGCATTCTATCTAAGCCATTTAAATATATATATATATATAATATTTTTATCATCGATTTATATTTAAAGCGTTTATAAATTCGCTTTAAAAACGATTCCAACTTCCTTTTCAATTTTAAATCAAGATTGAATACTCCTTATCATTGTAATATATAAATGATAATATTTTCAAAATATCAGATTTTGAAATCAATTCCTTTTCGATATTCATTATAAAAATGAATAAAATCGATATAAATATCATTCACGTTAAAATGGCGCATAACTAGTCAACATGGCTTCACACATTTCAATATTTTCGTGTCCATCCAAAATCGGACATCAACTTCACATTTTTATTCTTTACTGAACTGGAATCAGACCCAATCAATTACCATATAATTTCAGTTATACGGATTTCATACATCGCATGTATACAACAATATAAACAATCATAAAAAAATTCATACAACATCCAGAGTGCATTTTACAACTGTATAAGCATTAAAATAAATAAATAACGCTTATACAGTCTGTCAACCCATCAATTGCCATACCACTAATTATTGGGATTAGTGCATGTCAAATATCATCCCAATACTCGTGTGGGATTTTCAAATAGTAAATACTGAATATTATTTGTGCAGTTGGGCAATGTGTAATATTTATCGTCCCAATCAATATTAGTTAAATGGGTGCACATAAAAAAAATCATCCGATTTGTAAATGAATATTTATTTTCATTTCAGGAGAATTTATTGTCGTTCATATATATGTTAAAAAGTATATTTTTAAAGATAAAATATTTATTTCAACACTTGACTATTTTATATAGTTCATACATTAATTAAAAACGATATTTTTATTGTTCAAATATTTTATTCAACACATGAATATTTTATATAGTTCCTTTATATAATAAAAATGATATTTTTATTGTTCAAATATTTTATTCAACACATGAATATTTTATATAGCTCCTTTATACAATAAAAATGATATTTTTATTATTCAAATATTTTATTCACAATCAATTTTATAACCACAATCCAAATTTCCACAATACAATCCAAACAAACAACCATGGTTTGTACAATAAATAGTATCGGGGGCTTCTAAGCCCCATCGGCATCCTAGTATATATTTAACTGTAAAATAATTAGAGTGAGAAGGAGTTCTCACCATTGGTTTCCACTCCGTCATTCTTTAAAGGACGTTTTGGATTCGAATTTTCCATAAATTCTAACTAGCTCCAAATTGGACCCGGTCAGTTTTCTTGCAAAGCTCTCGACTCCATGATCGCAACGCAACTGGAATCATTGCATTTGGACCTCGTATGGAAAAGTTATCGCATTACAAACATTGTATAATTAAATGGGTAATTAACGAAATTAATTAACTATATAATTACATCATTAATCCATCTTCATCGTTTTAACATATCCTGGAATGCGTCGAACAAACCCTCGACTTCAAAAACCGCCTACCGTCGTCGATTGACTCCACCGGACTCCGATCGGCCGATGCCATGCCCAAGGTCTTGCCGCCAGCCACCACCACCGTGAGTCGCTCGACCTCCGATGGCCCCACTATCATGAAAAACTGCCACGAACTTTGGCGGTTCATAATGGAAAATCGAGCTCCATGCTTGATGATAATTGATCATACATGTATGGATCGAAAGAGGGTGAAAAGTACTAGAATTTTGGTTTTATATGTTTTTGAAATCTATTTCTGTATAGGGCGCGATTTAGGGTTTAATTCTGGAGCTTTGGGGTCGTCGGTTATGAGGGTGGCGGCTGTCGTAGAGGGTTAGGGTTTGTGATATGGGGGAGGGGTATTTATACTATTTATTTATTATTTTATTTTATTAAATTCAATTTTTTTTTATTGTTTAATGCTCCGAACTCCAAACCAAACCCAATGACCGTCGCCACTAACCAAATATCCCCATTCCGGTGAAAATGGAATATGTTTCATAAGCCAGTTCGACTGTTTTGATTAGTTTTTATCAAAATTAAAATTTAAATCAATGTATATTGAATTCAAACATACATTTTAATTTATTGGGGCCACATACTGACTCGAAAAACTCCAGAAAAATAAATCTAGCTATGTTTTGACGATACGGTGCTAACAAAACTAATTTAATCGAATTTGGAGACCATTTGAAATATGGCCCTTTTCCAGTTGATTAAATTCAAACTGAAATTACCAAACACGTTTTAATTCACTGCGCTCACATATTAATTCAAAAATTATGAAAATTGGAATATAGAAATAATTTTACATTCTGGATCCAACAAAAGTGGTTTTGTCGAAAACGGAGGTCGTTTGCAAAATGGCTGTTTTTAAGGGCTATGTATTATATAAAATATATATAGATTCCATAGCGACTATTTTGAATTTTAAACTGGACATAACTTTCACTTTATATTGTGAAGTCTTAATTTTTCACATTCGTTAGAAAGATATAGTTAATCAGATTCCAATGTTTCTTGTTTCGTCCAATTTTGACTTATATTGAATTCTGTATATCCATTTGAAATTTCAAATCGATTTTTCAAACTACCACGCCATTTCAAGCTTGTTTTATAATTAAAATAAATTTATACGTTCTAACTTCGATTTAAATAAATTTTAAATCGTTATTATTTAAAATAATTCATTTTAAATATTCAAAATCCATTAAAATTGCTAAAATAAAAATTTTAAATTGGTTCAAAATTTCCGGGTTATTACAATTAATGTATGTTAGTAATTTATTTAATGAATTAGCAAATATCATTTAGTAAAATTTGTTTAAATAAATTAAATTTAAAATTACTAAATTAGTTTAACTGTATAGTATAATAGGAAAAATTGAAAAGAATTCTACAAAAAAATGAATAAATTTATTCTGGAGTTACTTATGTTTATTTAAAAAAATATGATATAATATATGGTAAATTCCTGATATAAATGAATCATAAATAATTTAAGAATTAATTTTGTCATTATTGTTGATATACATCGTTCATGTTATGTGATTTATAAGTCTTTATAGTAGCATATGAAAATAACTTTTTTAATATGAATATACATAGTTAAACTGATGTATATTTTTATAACTTATTAGAAAAATGGTCTAAATATCTTTAAATAATTAGAATTTAAGATCCCCATGAGTAGTTTAAACATATGGATGAAATATAAAATATCATAAATGAATTGAGACGGTTCACAAAATAATTGTAGAAATGTTAAAATGCAACTATTTGAAACAGAAATTGTTTTGTTCAATTTATGACAAATTTTTTGAGATATGTGTAAAATACATTATTTATTATTATTATTATTTACATATATTATTTAAATTGTGTGACTTGTATAACTTTATATTTGAAAAAAAAAACCTAATTTTGCTATTTTTATCGATATGAACATGGTATACATTTTAAAACATTACATTTAGCATTAATTAGACGAATTAACAATAATTTATTGATTGAATCCATTTGTTAAACTCAAAATCACATAATTATTTTAAATATATTGACTTAAACGTTCTATGTTAGTGATATTGTATAGTGTTTTGTAAATAGCCAAATGAAATTTAAAATGTAAGCGTTTGAAATTAATATTACAATGCAACACAAGGTAAATATATTGACGTATATAAGTTCAACTTTGAACTTGTGATAGTTATTTATGTGTATAATCTATATTATGTATAGAAACAGTCATAGATTTATTTATTTTTTCGATTTTGTTAATATGAATATGGTTAATCTTGATGTGATTTATTAGGCGAATCAACGAACAATAGTTTGGTAAATTTATTTAAATAGTTTTAATATTATGTACTTAATTCTAAAATATGGTACTAAATGTAAAATATTAAAAAGAATTTTGAGAAACTAAAATGATTATAAAAAATTGAAGTGTAGGTGCTTAGTGCCAAAAAAACATAATTTTGTAATTTTTAGTATTTAAAAGATATATTAGTTAACTAAGTTTATTTAAATTACTTAAATTTTGGATTTTGTAATTAATTTAAATATGTGGACTTAAATACAAAATGATATAAGAAAATTGTTAATAAATAATTGTGTAAATTTGAAATGCCCATACCAAAATATATGATGTTAAAAGAAGTAAAATAGTGTGAGAGAAATAGTAAATAAGTGTAAAGTGATAAATTAATTTAGAAATAAAATATCTAGAGAGAAGTAAGGAGAAGAGAGAAAACTCCACGAATTAATGAGAGAGCTTTAAAAGCTTCTGTTTTACTATTATTTTATAGATTACCAATGTAGGGATTAGATAAACCTTGACAACTTCACACTTCCTGGGACTGATAACCCTACCAATGATAGATTCACCACTACTAGCATCATAAAGAGTCCCACCTTGCACTGGCTTTTGAACAACCACAACAACCCCATTTTGTTTTCTACTTCTAATTGTTATCTGGTTACACTTTTCTTCCTACCATTTACCTTTTTCCAAACAGATTTCTTCTTGGATGTTATTCCTTCACAAGCAGCAACGGTAATAGATTGCTGTCCTAAATTACCTCCTACGCTTTCCTTCTGCAGAGAGACAACAGTAGGACAAGGATTCAAACTGTTATCTTTAGAAATCTTGCTACCATCTTCAGTACCAGAAATACAACCACTAGGGAAATAGTAGCACCACTTATCATGCAGCTTCCAATTACAAGGACGAACACCCTACATTATTTACATATTTCGGGCCTCTATAGGTAGTGCATGAAACTGTTTGCTCAGACCCAACGACAAGTTTAACTAGAAACCTGAGGGTAATTCATTATCTGATGACCATCAACCATGTAATTCGCATACTCCAACCTTTCAATTTTCTTAGTAGTCTCGTCTCATCCATACACTAGAAATTTCACACACGTGAAGCTGAATAATTTATTCCCATTTTCAACCAAGCTAACAACGGGATATTCCTTAACTTAATCCAGATAGGCACTCTTTTTATGCTACTCATCTTACAACCCATCTCAATGTCCCAAGGTTTCACGACAAAAATCTTGATTTTAATGATTATCGGGTCAGGACTTGATAGTTTAACACTATTTATAACATTGGAAAGATGAAAAAAAGAAAATAGAGTCGTTCGAATTCACCTTGATACAACAAGGAAGTTTCCATATCTGCTTCAAATGGGTGATAACCATCATGTAGCTTAGGGGTTTTTATAGAAAGAAACCCACCAGAAAATCATTTCATTGCTTGTTCACTGTTTGGTAAATTCGTCAGAGGGCACAATTTCCTTGCTAGAGTACTTGAGGGTGAACGGGGGAGGAGTGAAGGTGCCAGCGTTCTTTGTCTTTATGTTGAATTGGGAGGACCACCTCGGCTGTTTAGAATGGGCTAAGAGGATGGGCATCGAAGGAGGTGGGGAGGGTCAACAACACAAGGTGGCGGGTCAGATGGAGGAGGTACAGGTAGGGGAGGAAGTAGAAACGATGGAGGTGATTGATGTATGACCGTTTGAGAGATGGTATGTGGACCTCATACCCAACCAAATACCCACATTCTGGTGACAATGGAATATGTTTCGTAAGCCAATTCGATTGTTTTGATTATTTTTTATCAAAATTAAAATATAAATCAATGTATATTGAATTCAAATGTACATTTTAATTTACTGTGGCCACATACTAACTCAAAAAATTCCAGAAAAATAAATCTAGCTATGTTTTGACGATACGGTCCTAACAAAACTAATTTCGTCGAATTTGGAGACCGTTTCAAAAATGGCCCTTTTCCAGTCGATTAAATTTAAACTGAAATTACCAAACACGTTTTTATTCACTGCGCTCACATATTAATTCCAAAAATTATGAAAATTGAAATGCTGCAATAATTTGACATTCTAGACCCAACAAAACTGGTTTCGTCAAAAATGGAAATCGTTTGCAAAATGGCTATTTTTAAGGGTTATATATTTATAAAATATATATAAATTCCATAGCGACTATTTTGAATTCTAAACTGGACATAACTTTCACTTTATATTATGAAGTCTTAATTTTTCACATTCGTTAGAAAGATATAGTTAAACAGATTCCAATGTTTCTTGTTTCGTCCAATTCTGACTTATATTGAATTATGTATATTCATTTGAAATTCAAAATCGAGTTTTCAAACTACCACGCCATTTCAAGCTCGTTTTATAATTAAAATAAATTTATACGTTCTAACTTTGATTTAAATAAATTTTAAATCGTTATTATTTAAAATAAATCATTTTAAATATTCAAAATCCATTAAAATTGCTAAAATAAAAAATTAAATTGGTTTAGAATTTCCGGGTTATTACAATTAATGTATGTTAGTAATTTATTTAATGAATTAGCAAATATCATTTAGTAAATTTTTTTAAATAAATTATATTTAAAATTACTAAATTAGTTTAACTGTATAGCATAATAGGAAAAATTGAAAATAATTCTACAAAAAAATGAATAAATTTGTTCTGGAGTTACATATGTTTATTTTAAAAAAATGATATAATATATGGTAAATTCTTGATATAAATGAATCATAACTAATTTAAGAATTAATTTTGTCATTAATTTTGATATACATCGTTCATGTTATGTGATTTATAAGTCTTTATAGTAGCATAGAAAAATAACTTTTTTAATATGAACATACATAGTAAAATTGACGTATATTTTAAGTAGTTATTAGAAAAATGGTCTAAATATCTTTAAATAATTAGAATATAAGATCCCCATGAGTAGTTTAGACATATGGATGAAATATAAAATATCATAAATGAATTAAGGAGGTTCAGAAAATAATTGTAGAAATGTTAAAATGCAACTATTTGAAACAGAAATTGTTTTGTTCAATTTATGATAAATTTATTGAGATAAGTGTATATAATACATTATTTTTTTGTTATTGTTTACATATATTATTTAAACTGTGTGACTTATACAACTTTATATTTGGAAGAAAAACTAATTTTGCTATTTTTATTGATATGAACAAGGTATACATTTTAAAACATTACATTTAGCGTTAATTAGATGAATTAACAATAATCTATTGATTGAATCCATTTGTTAAACTCAAAATCTCATATGTATTTTAAATGTATTGAATTAAACGTTCAATGTTAGTGATATTGTATAGTGTTTTTTAAATAGCCAAATAAAATTTAAAATGTAAGCGTTCGACATTAATATTACAATGCAACACACGGTAAATATATTGACGTATATAAGTTCAACTTTGAACTTGTGATAGTTATTTATGTGTATAATCTATATTATGTGATATAAACACTCATAGATTTGATTTTTTTTCTATTTTGTTAATATGAATATGGTTAATCTTGATGTGATTTGTTAGGCGAATCGAAGGACAATAGTTTAGTAAAGTTATTTAAATAGTTTTAATATAATGTACTTAATTCTACAATATGGTACTAAATGTAAAATATAAAAAAGAATTTAGAGAAACTAAAATGATTATAGAAAATTTGAAGTATAGGTGCTTGGAGCCAAAAAAACATATTTTTTTCATTTTTAGTATTTAAAAGATATATTAGTTAACTAAATTTATTTAAATTACTTAAATTTTGGATTTTGTAATTAATTTAAATACGTGGACTTAAATATAAAATGATATAAGCAAATTGTTAATAAATAATTGTGTAAATTTGAAATGCCCATACCAAAAATATGATGTTAGAAGAAGTAAAATAATATGAGAGAAATAGTAAATAAGTGTAAAGTGATAAATTAATTTAAAAATAAAATATCTAGAGAGAAGTAAGGAGAAGAGAGAAAACTCCACGAATTAATGAGAGAGCTTTAAAAATTTCTCCTTTACTATTATTTAATAGATTACCAATGTTGGGATTAGATAAACCTTGACAACTTCACACTTCCTGGGATTGATAACCCTCCCAATGATAGATTCACCACTACTAGCATCACAAAGAGTCCCACTTGCACTGGCTTTTGAACAAACCACAACAACGCCATTTTGTTTTCTACTTCTAAATTGTTATCTGATTACACTTTTCTTCCTACCATTTACCTTTTTCCAAACAGCTTTCTTCTTGGGTGTTATTCCATCACAAATAACAACGGTAATAGATTGATGTCCTAAATTACATCCTACGCTTTCCTTCTGCAGAGAGACAACAGTAGGACAGGGATTCAAACTGTTACCTTTAGAAATCTTGCTACCATCTTCAATACCAGAAATACAACCACTAGGGAAACAGTAGCACCACTTATCATGCAGCTTCCAATTACAAGGATGAACACCCTACATTATTCACATATTTCGGGCCTCTATAGGTAGTGCACGAAACTAATTGTTCAGACCCAACGACAAGTTTAACTAGAAAACCTGAGGGTAATTCATTGTCTGATGACCATCAACCATGTAATTCGCGTACTTCAACCTTTTAATTTTCTTAGTAGTCACGTCTATACACAAAAAATTTCCCACACGTGACGATGAACAATTTATTCCCATTTTCAACCAAGCTAACAGCGGGATATTCCTTAACTTAATCCAGCCAGGCACTCTTTTTATACTACTCATCTTACAACCTATCTCAATGTCCTAAGGTTTCGCGATAAAAATCTTGATTTTAATGATTATCGGGTCAGCACTTGATAGTTTAACATGATTTATAACATTGGAAAGATGAAAAAAGAAAATAAAATCGTCTAAATTCACCTTGATACAAAATGAAAGTTTCCATATCTGCTTCAAATAGGTGATAACCGTCATGTAGCTTAAGGGTTTTTCTAGAAAGAAACCCACCAAAAAATCATTTCATTGCTTGTTCACCGTTTGGTAAATTCGTCAGAGGGCACAATTTCCTTGCTAGAGTACTTGAGGGTGAACGAGGGAGGAGTGAAGGTGCCAGCATTCTTTGGCTTTATATTGAACTGGCAGGACCACTTCGGTTGTTTAGAATGGCTTAAGAGGATGGGCATCAAAGGAGGTGGGGAGGGTTAACAACACAAGGTGGAGGGTCGGGTGAAGGAGGTACAGGCAGGGGAGGAAGTAGAAACGATGGCAGTGACACAGGGATCAAGGAGGTATGGTGCGAGGGCATTAAAAAAATGTTGATGTTTTATTTTAGTTTAGCCATTATTTGCCAATTTCATTTATTCATAATTTTGGACAGTGAATAAAAAATGAAAATGTTATTTAAAAGCAAGTTGTTTATAAATGGGATTAGTTGAATAGGATCAACTGAATTGGATTCATTAAATGAGTTTCTTAAATGGAAGATTTATCAGTAAGGATAAAATTAAGATTTACTAGAAATGTAAAGAGAAATTTTTTAATTAAGAAAAGAACCGTTATTCAAAATTTGATATTGATCCATATTCATTTATTTTAATCAATAACCGGATTCGAAGGAACCAAGATTGGATTAGTTGATACCTATCCGAAAACCACTTTGAACCAATCTGTGTTACGAAGTAATGAATGATGTGAATGAAGACATATAAAGATGATGATTATCGAAGATCGAAGATCTTCACATTGAAAGGACTGCTTTTTGACATCTCGGGTTCATTACCCATTATGAGATTACTTATAGCAATGGTCTTGACATATTTGAAATCTTCGAATTGCAAGAGCTTCTTGCCAAATAATGGCCGAGGAAAGTGCCTTAGGTTTCATTCAATCTTAGAACAAACTTGTATGGATGATTTATTGACGATTTCATTTCTAGACCTCGTGTTTAACTTTTAGCAATTGTACATCACGGTGATGGGGAAGGCAACTTCTCTTAGCTTAATACTATTCCCTGAGATGTATGAGCTTAAGGGGCTGTATACTTTGTGACAAAGTTGGGCAGTAGTCATTAAAATATTGCAATGTGAATAATTAAAGATAACGGAGATGATATGTGAAAGGCAAATCATTACCTCTACTGAGCCTCACACATCAGAAATGACCAAAACAGGATAGATGCAGTAGGGATATGTGGGTTGCTTCCATTTGGTTATTATCATTTCCTTCTAGATAAAAATACTATAGTTGGAGCCTTGGTATATTTCAAATGTGGTGTACAGAAACTCCGAGCTCTTGGTTTAAAGGTCGATTACGATCGGGAAATGCGGTGTAAGATACCATCTAAGTGTAGGACATAGAGGTGGGCCAGTCTTGTGTTGGAAGAGAATATATGGCAGTGTCAAATTCTCAGGGAATCCCTCCAGAGGCGTTTCCAATCGTTGAAAAGGAAAATCTTTAGCCTAGTCATTTTTTATGGGAAACTCATTCTCCAATAAGAACCACCGTTGTAGATTATACAACATAGTAGCCCCGGAATTTAATAATGGCAACAATTTCAGGTACTGAATATTTGTATTTGAAAATGATTTCAAAGATTAGACATTAGTAATAATATCAAATAATTATCTAAAAAAATTTTAGTTATCATAAGGGAAACATGTTTGTGTTTATTTTTAGACATGGTCTTATGAGATACTCTTTTTTCAAAAGAATTTTCATTCACTCGAAAACTGATATATATGGCACTGTCATTTATTATTGAGATTTTTTCGTGCTACTTTATCCAAGCCTGATCTAGGTGTTTTCAGTCCTCGGGTCAGATCCGAGTTATTTATAGACTATTGAAGTTAGTTGAATTTTTCCAGAAGAAGAGGTGGATATCTTCATTGGACATATGGTCGTATTTTATCGGTTGTGCATGTATGTTATATTTATTTCTGTTTTCAACAAGTTGTAAGGGAAGGTATTGTTTGCGAACAAATTATGCAATTGTAAACAACTGTAAAATCCTTTCGGCTTTCCTATACAACAAGGATTGTTGTAGAGGGTGTCGAACTCTGGGACCAAAAATATTTTAATTAATAAATCCAATCAAGTCATTCCAAGATTTTGATTGATTGAAAACAGAGGAAATAACAACAATTAAATAAATAAGAGAGATTTATCTAATAAGAGAAAGCAATTAGGGGATAATGACATAGATTAGATTCACACTCATCAATAGCCAACAAATAAATATAGATCTAATTCATGTTTTTGTCACAAACACGAATCAACGATAAATAGATTCTTAGGAACAAATAAGTAAATAACGACAAGCATAGCCTATGCAGGAGCTGAGCTCTTAAACAACCATAGACTATCAGGAAAGATTCACAAATTAATTTCTAAAAACCTAAAATTAGATCTAAATCTGATAATTGTTAGATCGAACACGAATATACCCTGTGAAGGAGCATAGCTCTTAAACGACACAGAATATGATGGTTCAGATCTAACCCTTGATTCAGGTCTAGATCTACATATATAAAGTCCTCATCTATTGGCTATGTGATTTATGTTGAATCATATCTATTAGCGTCATCGCCCCCTAATCAAAGGGGATTAGCTAGACATAGCTAAAGAAGAAAAACAGAAATTAAATAACATGAACATAAATAAAACTAAAACTAAATAGAACAGAGGAAGAAGAGTTTTATTCCAAGAGAAAAATTACAGAATAAAACTTAGTGTTTTACAATGAATGAGATAAAGTGTATTTATAGCTGATATGACAAAGGCTACTTGGCAAATTCCATAATGTGGGACTAAAGAATTAGCCCAACTAACACATAAGCTAGTGTGAACGCAGCTGTAGAGTGAGAGGCCTTGCAAATGAGCTAATGTGAACGCACATGAGTGAGATGCCCTGCAAATGAGCCAATGTGAACGCAATATGAGTCTTTAGTGAGCCAAATCTACCCAAGTGAACCCTATTTGCAACCGTTCTTCAAGCTTTAAACTCTTCAAGCTTTAGTAATTTCAACTTCACTCTTTTTAAGCAAATTCTTCATGCTTTATCCATCAAATGCTCTAAACCAAGCATTTTATCAACAATCTGAAAATACAGCTATAAATACACAATATTAATTATTTTAAATAGAAAACTAGATAAATAAGCGGATAAAATATACACATTTACGTGTATATCAAATACCCCCACACTTATCTTTTTATTCATCCTCGAATAAACTAAACTAAGATATGTCACACTTTCGTAGGAAACACGATTGCATTTAGCGTATGCAACAAGCCGTTAAACCCCTAGGTGTCCCTAGTAGGAAGAGTGTTGTCTCGTGAGGGTTTTCAGCGGATACTACCCACAAAATCCAAAGCGTCTTAAGTACGCTGATTAATCAAATGATATATTTAAGGTTTTTCAAATTCCAAGGATTTCACCTAACTTCAATAATAACGGTTTAGCCCCAAATTGTCCATCCCATAATTGGTGCAAAAATGAATAAAAAATTTCAAGCTGAATCGTAATTCCTTGATAACACTGTAATTGTCTTGAAGGTTAAGAGCGTGGTGTCAACCAATGTTCTACACATCGACAATGTGCACCCAATCATTTCTTTATTCTTTTTTTTTGTATTGGATGTGAGTTATGCATAAATGGAGGAAAATTTTGTAAGTTCTAAAAATGTTATAGATAAGAGGGCAAGTGTATTAGTTGAACTTCAAGCCACAAAAGATAAAGTAATACTAAGGCACATATAGACATTTTGTTTCCTTTCATCTCCTCTACTACAATCCTCGCTTCCAAGTACGGTGTGGTGGATATGGATGGAATGGAAATGAATGCTTTATAGTCAAGAATGATGAATGTCTATTTTATTCTGAGAGACTCTCTCTTTATTTCATTTTTTTCTTCTTTTTCTTTCTTTCTTTTTTTTCTTCTTCTTTTTTTAGATCTAAATCTGATAATTGTTAGATCGAACACGAATATACCCTGTGAAGGAGCATAACTCTTAAACGACACAGAATATGAAAGTTCAGATCTAACCCTTGATTCAGATCTAGATCTACATATATAAAGTCCTCATCTATTGGCTATGTGATTCATGTTGAATCATATCTATTAGCATCATCACCCCCTAATCAAAGGGGATTAGCTAGACATAGCTAAAGAAGAAGAAAAGCAGAAATTAAATAACATGAACATGAATAAAACTAAAACTAAATAGAACAGAGGAAGAAGAGTTTTATTCCAAGAGAAAATTTACAGAATAAAACTAAGTGTTTTACAATGAATGAGATAAAGTGTATTTATAGCTGATATGACAAAGGCTACTTGGCAAATTCCATAATGTGGGACTAAAGAATTAGCCCAACTAACACATGAGCTAGTGTGAACGCAGCTGTAGAGTGAGAGGCCTTGCAAATGAGCTAATGTGAACGCACATGAGTGAGATGCCCTGCAAATGAGCCAATGTGAACGCAATATGAGTCTTTAGTGAGCCAAATCTACCCAACTGAACTCTATTTGCAACCGTTCTTCAAGCTTTAAACTCTTCAAGCTTTAGTAATTTCAACTTCACTCTTTTTAAGCAAATTCTTCATGCTTTATCCATCAAATGCTCTAAGCCAAGCTTTTTATCAACAATCTGAAAATACAGCTATAAATACACAATATTAATTATTTTAAATAGAAAACTAGATAAATAAGCGGATAAAATATACACATTTACGTGTATATCAGGTATTATAATTGTCCAAGCTGAATCTAGGTTAGACTCTGATATGTATTTTAATTTTTTCCGCTGTAAAAATATTGTCCCACGATTATAAGATTCTATTCTGTTATATTTTCTTATAATACCCCTGATGATCCAAGGACTCGTGCAATTAAAACGGACCTGGTTTGGTCTATTGTGATGCAGTGCATCATGATAAGGGGCTCGCGCCTGGTGTTTGGATGCGAGCAATTGACTCTTACCCCCAACATGTTCCTATTTAGGGTAGCTGCGAGTAGAGAGGCTGGCCATAAAATCACTTTCGTGGTACCAGTGGGAGCCACGGTGGGTTGTCGTTGGATGATGGTTGAAAAGCCTAGTTCTTTCACATTTGGTATCAGAGCTGAAGGTTAAGCTAGAAGCTTGGCTTTGTTCGGGTAAAGACTAATCAGAGATAGAATTAGTAATATTCTAGGATAAGTAGCTCATTAGAGATAGGGTTAGTTTTGCCTTAGAATGAGTTTTTGAGAGTATTATATATAAGCGCGTGTTTGTTAATTTTATAAATGAAGGATTTTATTTTGAAAAATATGGTAAATGAAATAATTTTACATAGGATTATATTTTTGATATAAAATGTATATTTTGAAATACCCTATAGGTAGAAATTAATAATTGTTTGTAGATTGGTTTAAATCTAAGATTTGAACATCTTGGGATTAGAATATCACAATTTGACTATTAGTTGTTTCGTAAAAAATAATCAATAAAGTTGGGGAATTTTCGATAGATGATAATTTAGTTAATTTAAGATTAGCAAATTTGTTTAACTAAAAGTTAAGAAATTTGATAGATAAGTGATTAATGAGATTAGTAAAAGAATTAGATTATACAAGTTATATTAAAATGAGATTCAAGATAATAAATTTAACTTTAGAACCTAATTAGAATATATAATCTAAAATATCAATGCCTTGTGAATTTAGTTTCACAATTTGATTATAAGGTATTCAATTGATTTAGAAATTTGAGAAGGTTAGTCAGATAGTTTATTAGATAATCATGCACTTAGAAAGGAGAAAAGTTAAACGCTTAGTGAAGTTTTCATACAAGAGAAGTAAGGATAAGTAATCTGAGTAGTTAAGACCTTAGAAAAATTAAGGAAAAATGAAATATTGAATTTTATACCTTTAGGAAAAATGGTAGGTTTGAATTATTGTTTTCGTACCTAAGTGATAAAGATAAATACTAAGGTTAGTAATGAGAAATTAAAATTAGTTCAGACACTAAACTCTAGTAACAAGGATGAGAATTCCTTCGTAGGGGAGAATTTAAGAGTAAAACCAGATTTAGAGGATCACTCAGTTTTAATATTTGATAAGAAGATAGTTTCCACCCAAAGAGATACCGAAGAACTAATTGTTTAGAATAAAATGAAGTTGGATAGGAATTTAGCTTAAATAAGGTTAAATTAATGTTATAAAATAAGTTGTTGGAAAGCAAATACAGAAAGGAGGGTAATTTGAGTAAATGAATGAAATAAAACTCATGAGATAATTAGTTAGTAAATTTAAAATATGTTTGAAAAAGATAAACATAAGTGAAGTGTTTATGATGGCTATTAACATAAGTAAATAGTTTATGGAATAAAATCCTGAGTTTTGTTTGTAATTTAAGAAACTAAATTGGATGAATATAGAATGAAATGAAAAGAAATGTTGTTAAATGTAAATTGATGTTAATCAATCAAAATGCAAATGAATTGATAAAGGTGTTAAACCAAATTTAATACAATGAAAATAAATATGTAGGTTGAATCATGTCGATTTGGTTATAATAGATGTGCATTGGTCAACAGTTGGATATTGGATGTGACGACCCCAAACCCCGATAAGACGGTGTCAAGGGTAATCTTTGGAATATAACACATAAAAAGATAACAACTAAACAGAAATAAATAAATACACCAGATAATGTACAATAGAATACACTGGATAAACATAATCATCAGAGTTACACATTACACAGGATCATACTTAGTACAAATACAGTTCAGCTATACATAAATGTCTACAGTGGAAAACAAACATAATATGTACAATACGAGTTGAATAGCATAAAAAGAGATAAATGATAGAATCCATCTTCAGCTCCAGCTATCCAGAAAGAGCCTGCTAAAACCTGAATACAAGGCTAGCCGTGTAGAAATAGGGGCACCCGAGTTTGCAAGTGAAACAAACTACGAGTCAATCATGGGACTGGTATGAGAAATCAACTTAACACATTTTATAATATGGCAAATCAAAGGACCACGCCACTTTCGTGGAACGGGTTTACTCCATTGGATTACCAGTGCTTTAAAACAAGTAAATCTTTTAAATATCGCAATGCTTTTTATAAAAATGAAGCCATTATAAGACTCGGTTCCCATCACACAATGCAACACAAACCGGAGGATAGAGTTTTACCTTATAATGGCCAAAATATGCTTGATACGAGCAAAACAAATCATTTGATATTATTGCTAGTGTATATATGTTTCAAAAACAATTTCAATCATAACTATCAGTCATAGATGGCATGGGTACCATATATCATGTCGCCATATATATATATATATATATATATATACACAATAAAAACCGCATGGTGTCATATTTGGAAATTGAATTTCCGTCATGAACCAAGGCAAAAGATAGTCCTTACCAAATTCAAGACAATCTAGCCCATGTCTCAGGCAAGCGCGCAGGCAAGCCTTGGATCGTCAGGGTCGGTCCACCGATGTGGATTATTATGCATGAACACTATGTCTCCCTGCCTTTTGGGGCGTAAATGAGTCCTATGACTCCATCGGCTCCACATAGTCACTGATATATCCGAGGCGCCTCGCAACAGCAACAACCACACAGGTGACAATAATATAAATGTCAGGGCTGGTAGGTCACTAACACCACCCTAGCTAGAAGGGAACGCATGCCCTCCCTGATGTCCTATCCCGTTTCTGGTTCATACCGGGGTGTCTGGCTCGCGAATCAACATTATACACAAAGCTACGCCATACAGGCCGTACTTTGATCACCAACCACAAGACTTTGCTTTTCAACAAAAGCCTTGATTATCTGCCACTTAGGCATGACACACAGGCAATTCACTCCATGCGATTGATTTCTATCGATATATAAACTCTGAGCTCGTACGTCTCAGAGAAGGGCGTTAAGCAAGAGAATAAATTCTCCACCGCCAAATAGATATATATTTAATAAAGATCAGTCAGCACAGAACAAAATCCAATGTCAGACACACGGTCCATTTACAAGTTCGTTCTGGGTCTGAACAAAACCGGAGGCACTCAATACCTCGCACGTCCGTACAATCAACAAGTACATCCGGACGGCTACTACTTCAGCCCCGTCAAGCTAGCTACTCCTATCATGAGCATCAGTAGCACTCCTCCATTCGACATGAAGATCATCGGTCTTGCACCTTCTTCATATCTTCGATTTTCACTCGTCGATCAATTATTTGAAATGAGAACCAACTCGGTCTTTTCAAATAATTCATGTATATTTAGAATTTCAAATCAATTTGTTTCAATGGTTAAATTATTTGATATCACTAATTCTATTCTTTAATGTAATTTTCACGCCAAACACATTCAACCATCACATATCACATAAACCGAGCAAATTCAGTTTATTTCCATTCCATATCGTTTATAATATCTTATCACGATTTATCGCTATTTTTATTTATTTAAAAAAAAAAGCCAATTCACTCAAACGACGTTTCAGGCCATAACGCGGCCGTGGCGCTGTTTTTCTTCAGATTTGATTTACACATATCTGAAAATCTAACCGTTGGATCTTCACAAATTTTATATCATTAGAAAGATCTTTTCAAAACGAATCCAACGGTTTCAGTTTTGGGAAAATCCGACAGTCGGATCTCCCGGTACAATCGTTTGAAGTTACATTTTCAAAATACGAACTACAGCGTCGTTATTCGATTTAATTTAATTATATTTATATTTATATATAAATATAATCGATTCTGGCGCTGTTTTTCTTCAGATTTGAATTAAACATTCCAGACAATCCAACCGTTGGATCTTTACAAAGTGGGTGTCGTTGGAAAGATATTTCCAAAGCGAACCCAACGGTTTTGGTTTCGGGAAAATCCAATGGTCGGATCTCCCGCACTAATCGTTTGGAAATCACGGTTTCAAGACACGAACTACAGCTTCGCTATTCGATTTATTTTAATTATATATATTTATAAATATAATTCATTCTTCGATTTCAAAACTATATCCACTTCATATATTTGATAAAAATGATATTTTTATCATCAAAAATATTTATTCAACACATCACCATTTTTAACACTTCATATTTCGCATAAAAATGATATTTTTAGCGAACACAAATATCTCTCAACGCATGACTATTTTATTTAGTTCATACACATGTTAAAAATAATATTCCTATCAAACAAGTATTTATTTCAACACTTGTGTATTTTTAGCGAGTCGTTCACATGATAAAAAGGATATTTTTATCATCAAAAATATTTATTCAACACATGAATATTTTTTTAGCACTTCATACTCACAATAAAAATGTAGATTTTATTATTCAATCTATATATTCAACACATGAATGTTTTCGACTTCACACATACGATAAAAATATGATTTTTATCATTCTAGTTCTTTATTCAACACATGAATAT
Source organism: Allium sativum (assembly GCA_030737875.1). NCBI lineage: Eukaryota > Viridiplantae > Streptophyta > Magnoliopsida > Asparagales > Amaryllidaceae > Allium > Allium sativum. The sequence goes on along the minus strand of CM060920.1, from coordinate 454,914,852 downwards.
TTTCTATAGTTTATATATATAATAAAAATGTGATTTTTATTGTAAAACAATTTATTTCAAAACATGATTATTTTATATAGTCTATACGTAAGGTAAAAATGTTATTTTTAGTGTCAAAACAATTTATTTAAAATACAAATATTTTATATAGTCTATATATATAATAAAAATGTTATTTTTATCTTTCAAAGAATTTATTCAACACATGAACTTCATTCAACACATGAATTTCTACTCAACACATGAATTTCTATTCAACACATGAAAATAATTCTAACACATGAATATTATTGAAACTTTCGGCAGCATAACGGCAGGGTAGTTAAAACCGGCACCGTCCCTAGTACGGCTCCTCGCTCTACCTTAAAACCTCGTAGTTTTTGACAATGGGGATTTTCAATATCTAGTTCGTACGCAGACGAATTTTCCCATATTTTAATCCTATTGGGATTTCAATCACAATCAATCATTTCAAATCAACCATTCATGACATTCACCAAATTTCACATCAACCAATAATCCGAACAATATCACAACCAATATATATCGTCCATGGTCTGTGGACGAGGGGAGTATATATATATATATATTTGTACATAAATATATTTCGATTTCATTTCAATATCAATTTATTTCAATGCATCTATCACTTTTACAACGCATATATAACTTATACATCGAACATACAGCTTATACAACGCTTATACATGAGGTGTACAACGCTTATATAACTCATACATTGACTATATAATTTATACATCGTCGTTTCCATATCGTTTATAAATTAGAAATCTCGCATTGGGTTCCACTCCACCAAAAGTTGTAGAAGGCTCAGAAAAATATCCGGTCTCTTCTAAAATGTAGAAGACGTCCTCACGGTCCCGGTGTCTCTTATTTCACTGAATTTCGATAAAACAGCAAAAAGATATGATTTTTATATGGTTAATCAAATTTGTAGCGCTTTAAAGTGTTGTTTTCCTTTAAATTTAATAAGGTCGTTTAACTTTTAAACCAATTCCAAACTAGGTTTTCATTTTGCGATCGAACGGTGTAGTATGAGGCCGATCCACTAGCTCTACGCCGTTGAGCCTCGAAATCCGCATCCAGGGGTGGTGGTAGGGTCCAGTTCGATGCCACGGCGGAGGAGATAATCGACACGAGGCGGGCGAACTTCCTAGGGCCGATTCTCCACCAACATGCAACGAGAGAAGTCCAGACTGGTTTAGATTTGAAGAACGCGAGATGCTCTACAAAATTGCCATAAAAATCAGGTGGTTTCGTTGAGTGGATCGTGCGTTGTGGAGGAGAGAAGTTTTGAGCTCTAGCCGCCTTTCGTCGTGAGGGTTACGGGCGATTTCAGAAGAGAAGACGAAATATGATTGGCCCACCTTTATTTTAAATTATTTTTAATTCCTTAAATTTCGAAAATACCCATCCGTTCATACGAACTCCAATCCGAACCAATGACTATCGTCCCTAGCTAAATACCCCCATTCCGAACACAATGGAATATGTTTCGTAGGCCAATTCGATTGTTTCAGTAAGTTTTCCTTCAAATTAAAATATAAAACATTCAATATTTAATTTGAACGTACATTTCAATTTTCCGGGGCCACATACTGATTCTGAAAATTCCCGAAAAATAAATCTAGCTATGTTTTGACGATACGGTCCCAACAAAACTAGTTTCGTTGAATTCTGAGACCGTTTGCAAAATGGCCATTTTCTGGTCGATCCAATTTAACAGAAATTCACCAAACACATTTTCCTTTGCCACGCTCATATGTTAACTTCAAAAATTATGAAATTTGAAATCTAGCAATAATTTGACATCCTGGATCCAACAAAAGTAGTTTTGTCGAATTTCGAGGTCGTTTGCAAAATGTCTATTTTCAAGAGCGATATATTCTCTATAGGGACCTTTCTGAAAATTCATTTGGCCATAAATTTTTATCCCTGCTATGAAACTTCGATTTTTCAGTTTCGTTAGAAAGATATTCACTAACAGATTTAAATATTTTTGGTTTCACTAAAATCCGTTTTATTTTGCACCCGGTACAGTCAGTCAAAGTTTGAATTGAAATTTTGAAACTGCCGCGCTATTTCAGGCCTTGTTTATAAATTAAAATAATTATATTTATTTTCAAACATCGATTCAAACTACTTTTCGTCGTTATTATTTAAAATAATTTATTTTAAATATTTAAAATCCACTAAAATAGCCAATTTAAAAATTTTAAACTGGCTCAGATTTTCCGGGTTGTTACAATCTCCCCCACTTAAAACTTTTCGTCCCCGAAAAGGAACAAAGTCGAAAGTGGTTTAATTAACCAACTCTACTTTCCTTCTGGCTCTCATTCTTCAACTTTTCAGTTTCTAAGAATTTTCAAATTTTTCAAAAATTTGGCTAACACCCTAAATTTTCAAAAAATTTCGCCATTACCTCCTTTGTACGGGGAGCTTCGGGATATTTCAAATAGCCTCCCATGGCCCTCACCAATTCAAAAGAAAAAGGAAAAGCCAAGCGGCTAGCCAATCGTCTCATAAAATCATCAAATCCCAAGAAATACAATAAATATGTACCTATTTGTCGGGCAAACAATTTTATTCCTCTGCTTAGTTGTTTATCCATAACCTGTTCACACATATATAATGCACATGTATATATTTCTATCTATTTCTAAATCAGTTCAATACTCGATTCACTTATAGCTTAAATTAACTACCATTCTAATAATTTAATTAATCAAATTCACAATCACACAACGCAACCAACAATCAATTTTTTTTTTAACTTTTCAAAAATATACCAAATAATTCATATACTCTTTTGAAAACATTCAGACTATATAATTAAAAAGTTTACGTGCATGAAAAGAAAACAACAGCAAAGTAGAGAACAAAATGGTAATGCAAAGTATGGTAAATGTACCTTGCACCAGAGTCAATCAGAGATATCCACCCTGCATTTAGGATAGGCTTTCTTAATGCTTTCCTCTGTTTCCCATGTACAATCTCGCGGATCTCCACTCCATTGCACTTTGACTAAGCGAACCTTCTTGTTCCTCGGTTCTTTGGTTTCTTTGCCAATAATATTTAGCGGTTCTCTTCTCACAGCCAATTATGGAGTAATTTCTATATCCCATTGTGTTGCTTCTTCCACGATCAAGTCCGGATCATGAACATGCTTTCGAAGTTGAGATACGTGAAACACATTATGTACTCCAGGCAACCAATCAGGCAATTGAACCCTATAAGCGAGAGTTCCAACCCATTCCAGAATAGGAAACGGACCAATAAATTTAGGCGCCAATTTCCCTGTTTTACCGAACCGGATAACTCCTCTCATCGGAGATACCTTCAAATACACGTGGTCGCCAACAGGAAATGATATATCTCTTCTTCTCTTATCTGCATAGCTTTTCTGTCGGCTTTGAGCAGCTATTAATCATTTCTTAACGAAATTGACTTTGTCCGCAGCTTCGCGGATCATACCTGGTCCCAATACGAGTCTATCACCAGGTTCTACCCAACAAGCAGGAGATCGACACGGTCTACCATACAATGCTTCGAATGGTGACATTGTCAGGCTCGCTTGGTAGCTGTTGTTGTATGAGAACTCGGCCAAATGCAAATGGTCTTCCCATGATCCGCCAAAATCAATAACACAAGCCCGCAATAAATCTTCAAGAATACGATACACCCTCTCAGTTTGACCATCTGTTTGAGGATGATATGCGGTGCTCAAGTTCAGTTTCGTTCCCAATTCTGCTTGGAATGCTTCCCAGAATTTACTAGCAAAAATTGGGTCACGATCACTAACGATGCTCGTGGGAACTCCGTGCAGTCTAACTATTTCCTTGAAATAAACCTGCGCCAGACTCTAAGCAGTTCTACTCGATTTGACAGGTATAAAATGGGCGGTCTTCGTGAAACGATCTATGATCACCCAAATACTGTCATTTCCTTTTCTGGTTCTGGGCAAACCATCTATGAAATCCATAGAAATCTGTTCCCACTTCCCACCTGTAACTTCCAAAGGTTGCAACAATCCAGCGAGCTTCTGCTGATCTCTTTTGACTTGTTGACAAGTAGAACACCGGCTAACATATAAAGAAATGTCCCTTTTCATAGATTTCCACCAGAAAGTGCGTTTGATGTCATTATACATTTTTCTCACCCATGTATGGATACTAAGCTTGGCTTTGTGACATTCATCTAATACTTCTCTCCAGAGTTCAGGAATGTTTGGCACACATATTCGGCCTTTCAACCTCAAAATCCCCTCGTTATCTACCTGAAAACTCGAGGGCTCGCCTTACTGAATTCTCTCTCTGATCTTCTGAATGAAGTGATCATCCTTCTGAAGAGCAGATATGTTATCAATCAATGAAGGCGTGATAATAAGACTGGCGATAATTACATTCTTTCTGCTGAGCGCATCAGCCACAACATTAGCTTTCCCCGGAGTATATAAGATATCAAGAACATATGCCGCGAGAAATTCTAACCAACGCTGCTGTCTCATATTCAGATCCTTCTGGGTGAATAAATATTTCAATGATTGATTATCAGTGTATAATTCAAACTTCTCACCCAATAGATAATGCCTCCAGATTTTCACAGCAAACACGATAGCTAGCAATTCAAGATCGTGTGTAACATAATTCTTTTCATGTGGTTTCAATTGACGGCTAGCATAAGCGACTACATGGCCTCTCTGCATTAACACTGCGCCAAGGCCTTCTTTAGAAGCATCAGTCCAGACCTTTAAATCCTAGTTGCCATCAATAATTGTTAGCACAGGAGCAGTCATCAATTTTAACTTCAGCTTCTGGAAAGCTGCCTCACATTCGGGAGTCCAGTTGAATCTCAAATGTTTCTTAGTAAGCTTTGTTAAGTGACTGGATATCTTCGAAAAATTCTTAACGAACTTCCGGTAATAACTAGCCAATCCGAGAAAACTTCTGACTTCTGTGGGCATACGAGGCTGTTTCCAATTCTGAATAGCAGTGATTTCACTGGGATCCACTGAAATTCCTTGTTTTGACACGACGTGGCCAAGAAATTTGACTTCTTCTTGCCAGGAAAAAACATTTGGAAAACTTTTCTTTTAAAACATTCTTTCTGAGAATTTCTAACACTTGTTCCAAATGTTTTTCATGTTCGCTTTCTGATTTAGAGAAGATCAATATATCATCAATGAAAACCAGGACAAACTTATTCAATACTTCTCTGAATACACGGTTCATTAGATCGACAAAATAAGCTGGAGCGTTACATAAGCCGAACGACATTACTAACCACTCGTAAAATAAATCTGGGCCTCTGATTGCTGTCAAAGGAACACACTCTTCGGCAATACGAAGCTGATGGAAACCTGTAGCTAGGTCTATTCGGGAAAATACTTGCGCTCCATTTAATCGATCCAACAAATCATCAATCCGCGGCAATGGATATTTGTTCTTCAGCGTCTTCTTGTTCAAGTCACGATAATCTACGCATAGTCTGAGAGTACCGTCTGACTTTGGGACAAATAACACAGCTGCTCCCCAATCAGAGAAACTAGGCCTGATCAGACCTTTCCATACTAGCTGTCGAGTTTGATTATCTAACTCTTCTTTCTCTTTCAAGGTCATTCTTCGAATAGCATGAACTACTAGCCTTGCATTCGGAACTAAAGAGATTTTAAAATCAATTTCTCTCTGCGGAGGTAAGCTAATAACTTCTTCGAACACATCCGCATAGTTCTTGACAACAGGGATATTTTCTATGTCGACCGGAATATTCTCGGGAACGACAGGAACAGGTTCTAATTGAGCAGGAGAAACATCCAAATCTGACCAAAAATCTTTTCTATCTGAATTCGGCCCTTCACATGGAATGGTTATATAATTGCCTGATTTAATCCTCGCCCTTACGACTCTGTCGGCACATTTAACCTCAGCTTCATATTTGGTTAACCAATCCATTCCCATAATCAAATCAAACTCTGTAAAATTCATGACAATCGCGATAGTAGGGAATCGATAGCAGGAAAAAGAAACCAACACTCCACAAACCCAATTAAGATCGAGGGAACCCCCAACCGGATTATGAACAGTAATGGGTGTTTTGAGCTTCCTCAAATTCAAATCCAGTTTCTTAAACGCATTCTTTGCAACAAAGCTTCGCGACATGCCTGTATCAAACAGTACTTTAACTGGAATTTTTTTGACAGTAAGCGTGCCTTCTAAAACATCTGGCCTTCCCTGACTAGCTGAGGGTTCAGAAGTTTCTGCCACTTCATTTACTTGAGCCACTTTGGCCGCTTTCAACTGCCAGTAGTTTCGCTTTATATGACCAGCCTGATGACATAAATTGCACTCTCGGGTCACTTGAAACTTGTTCCTGGATTTAAATTCATTCCCCTTTCGTTTCTTTAAAGATATGCATTTTCCTTGCAAATGCCCTTGTTTATGGCAGTTATTGCATATGGCAGTCATGATTGAATCTGGGCTTCTTCCTGAACTCAGACTTCGTACTGGCCTCAGGCTGTGCACTTGTCACTGGGCTATCAGTTTCAAACTTCCTTTTATTGCTAAAACTGACTTCCTCTTCATCGACAAAAAGGCCTCGCTTATCTAGATTTTCATACTGATAAGCCATGTATATCATTTCAGAAAAAGGAAGCTTTACATGCCCCATTACGCTATTCTGGTATTTTCTTTGGAGCCTATTAATAAACCTCCGATTCTTCCTCTTTGGATCTTGAATTAGATGAGGGGCAAAATGAGAAAGTTCATTGAATCTCTTATGATATTTTGGGATATTCATATCCCCTTGTATCAGATAATAAAATTCATCACATAACCGATCAGTTGCTTCTAGAGGAACAAATCTTTCTTTGAAAATTTCTTTAAATCTATCCCAGGTAATATTACCTTCTGGATTATCCTTAGTAACCGTTTCCCACCAGATTAAAGCTTCATCTTTGAGTGCCCAAGATGCCACTAATATTTTCTGGTCATCACTCAGCTGGGAACGTTCAAAAATTCTTTCTGAAGTACTCATCCAAGCTTGAGTTTGAATAATGGATTCATTGCCCGAGAATTGTGCTCCACCCATATTTCGATATCTCTTTAATAGAGCCTCTAGATCTGGTTCTGCATTCCTTGTGTTTCTAACACTCATTTTCTAGTACTTCTGCAAATAGCAGACCAAGTGTCAGGTCAACAGAAAAGGTAATTTTAAAGCATAGAGACATATACTTGAACGTAAATGTGTCTATCGAGGTGTATGTCATTCTGCTATTCTCATACTAGGATATTACTGATCCTATCTGTAATGAATTACTCGTCTTAGAACACTACTGGTTCTATTTCAGACGAATTCGTTAATATGTTATATTCCAGAACTAAGCTTAACCAAGGCTCCGATACCACGTTTGTGATGACCCCAAACCCCGATAAGACGGTGTCAAGGGTAATCTTTGAAAAATAACACATAAACAGATAACACCAGAACAGAAATAAATAAATACACCAGATAATGTACAATAGAATACACTGGACAAACATAATCATCAGAGTTACACAGTACACAGGATCATACTTAGTACAAATACAGTTCAGCTATACATAAATGTCTACAATGGAAAACAAACATAATATGTACAATAGGAGCTGAACAGCATAAAAAGAGATAAATGATAGAATCCATCTTCAGCTCCATCTATCCAGAAAGAGCCTGCTAAAACCTGAATACAAGGCTTCCCGTGAAGAAATAGGGGCACCCGAGTTTGCAAGTGAAACAAACTACGAGTCAGTCGTGGGACTGGTATGAGAAATCTACTTAACACATTTTATAATATGGCAAATCACCGGACCACGCCACTTTCATGGAACGGGTTTACTCCATTGGATTGCCAGTGTTTTAAAACAAGTAAATCTTTTAAATATCGCAATGCTTTTTATAAAAATGAAGCCATTATAAGACTCAGTTTCCATCACACAATGCAACACAAACCGGAGGATAGAGTTTTACCTTATAATGGCCAAAATACGCTAGATATGAGCAAAACAAATCATTTGATATTATTGCTAATGTATATATGTTTCAAAAACAATTTCAATCATAACTATCAATCATAGACGGCATGGGTACCATATATCATGTCGCCATATATATATATATATATATATATATATATATATATACAATCAAAACCGAACGGTGTCGTATTTGGAAATTGGATTTTCGTCATGAACCAAGGCAAAAGATAGTCCTTACCGAATTCGAGACAATCTAGCCCATGTCTCAGGCAAGCGCGCAGGCAAGCCTTGGATCGTCAGGGCCGGTCCACCGATGTGGATTATTATGCCTGAACACTACGTCTCCCCGCCCTTTAGGGCGTAAATGAGTCCTATGACTCCATCGGCTCCACATAGTCATCGATATATCTGAGGCGCCTCGCAACAGCAACAACCACACAGGTGAAAATAATATAAATGTTAGGGCTGGTAGGTCACTGACACCACCCTAGCTAGAAGGAAACGCATGCCCTCCCTGATGTCCTCTCCCATTTCTGGTCCATACCGGGGTGTGAGGCTCGCGAATCAACGTTATACACAAAGTTACGCCACACAGGCCGTGCTTTGATCATCAACCACAAGACTTTGCTTTTCAACAAAAGCCTTGATCATCTACCACTTAGGCATGCCACACAGGCAATTCACTCCATGCGACTGATTTCTATCGATATATAACCTCTGAGCTCGTACGTCTCAGAGAAGGGCGTTAAGCAAGAGAATAAATTCTCCGCTGCCAAATAGATATATATTTAATAGAGATCAATCAGCACAGAACAAAATCCAATGTCAGACACACGGTCCATTTACAAGTTCGTTCTGGGTCTGAACGAAACCGGAGGCACTCAATACCTCGCACGTCCGTACAATCAACAAGTACGTCTGGACGGCTACTACTTCAGCCCCGTCAAGGTAGCTACTCCTATCATGAGCATCAGTAGCACCCCTCCATTCGACGTGAAGATCATCGGTCTTGCACCGTCTTCATATCTTCGACTTTCACTCGTTGATCAATTATTTGAAATGAGAACCAACTCGGTCTTTTCAAATAATTCATGTATATTTAGAATTTCAAATCAATTCATTTCAATGGTTAAATTATTTGATATCACTAATTCTGTTCTTTAATGTAATTTTCACGCCAAACACATTCAACCATCACATATCACATAAACCGAGCAAATTCAGTTTATTTCCATTCCATATCGTTTATAATATCTTATCACGATTTATCGCTATTTTTATTTATTTAAAAAAAATAGCCAATTCACTCAAACGACGCTTCAGGCCATAACGCGGCCATGGCGCTGTTTTTCTTCAGATTTGATTTACACATATTTGAAAATCTAACCGTTGGATCTTCACAAATTTTATATCATTAGAAAGATCTTTTCAAAACGAATCCAACGGTTTCAGTTTTGGGAAAATCCGACGGTCGGATATCCCGGTAAAATCATTTGAAGTTACGTTTTCAAAATATGAATTGCAGCGTCGTTATTCGATTTAATTTAATTATATTTATATTTATATATAAATATAATTGATTCTTGCGCTGTTTTTCTTCAGATTTGAATTAAACATTCTAGACAATCCAACCATTGGATCTTCACAGAGTGGGTGTCGTTGGAAAGATATTTCCAAAGCGAACCCAACGGTTTCAGTTTCGGGAAAATCCGATGGTCGGATCTCCCGCACTAATCGTTTGAAATCACGGTTTCAAGACACGAACTGCAGCTTCTTTATTCGATTTATTTTAATTATATATATATATATAATTCATTCTTCGATTTCAAAACTATATCCACTTCATATATTTGATAAAAATGATATTTTTATCATCAAAAATATTTATTCAACACATCACCATTTTTAACACTTCATATTTCGCATAAAAATGATATTTTTAGCGAACACAAATATCTCTCAACGCATGACTATTTTATTTAGTTCATACACATGTTAAAAATAATATTCCTATCAAACAAATATTTATTTCAACACTTGTGTATTTTTAGCGAGTCGTTCACATGATAAAAAGAATATTTTTATCATCAAAAATAGTTATTCAACACATGAATATTTTTTAGCACTTCATATTCACAATAAAAAAGTAGATTTTATTGTTCAGTCTATATATTCAACACATGAACGTTTTTGACTTCACACATACGATAAAAATATGATTTTTATCGTTCTAGTTCTTTATTCAACACATGAATATTTTCTATAGTTTTTATATATAATAGAAATGCGATTTTTATTGTAAAACAATTTATTTCAAAACATGATTATTTTATATAGTCTATACATAAGGTAAAAATGTTATTTTTGGTGTTAAAACAATTTATTTAAAATACCAATATTTTATATAGTCTATATATATAATAAAAATGTTATTTTTATCCTTCAAAGAATTTATTCAACACATGAACTTCATTCAACACATGAATTTCTACTCAACACATGAATTTCTATTCAACACATGAATATAGTTTCAACACATGAAAATTATTCTAACACATGAATATTATTGAAAATTTCGGCAGCATAACGGCAGGGTAGTTAAAACCGGCACCGTCCCTAGTACGACTCCTCGCTCTACCTTAAAACCTCGCGGTTTTTGACAATGGGGATTTTCAATATCTAGTTCGTACGCAGATGAATTTTCCCATATTCTAATCCTATTGGGATTTCAATCACAATCAATCATTTCAAATCAACCATTCATGACATTCACCAAATTTCACATCAACCAATAATCCAAACAATATCACAACCAATATATATCGTCCATGGTCTATGGACGAGGGGAGTGTATATATATTTATATATTCGTATATAAATATATTTCGATTTCATTTCAATATCAGTTTATTTAAACGCATCTATCACTTTTACAACGCATATATAACTTATACATCGAACATACAACTTATACAACGCTTATACATGAGGTGTACAACGCTTATATAACTCTTACATCGACTATATAATTTATACATCGTCGTTTCCATATCATTTATAAACTAGAAATATCATATTGGGTTCCACTCCACTAAATTGTAGAAGGCTCAAAAAAATATCCGGTCTCTTCTAAAATGTAGAAGACGTCCTCACGGTTCCGGTGTCTCTTGTTTCACTGAATTTCAACAACACAGCAAAAAGATATGATTTTTATACGGTTAATCAAATTTGCAGCGCTTTAAAGTGTTGTTCTCCTTTAAATTTAATAAGGCCAAACCTTTTAAACCAGTTCCAAACTAGGTTTTCATTTTGCGATCGAACGGTGTAGTATGAGGCCGATCCACTAGCGCTACGCCGTTGAGCCTCGAAATCCGCGTCCATGGGTGGTGGTGGGGTCCAGTCCGATGCCACAACGGAGGAGATAATCGACACGAGGCGCGCGGACTTCCTAGGGCCGATTCTCCACCAACACGCAACGAGAGAAGTCCGGACTGGTTTAGATTTGAAGAACGCGAGATGCTCTACAAAATTGCCATAAAAATCAGGTGGTTTCGTTGAGTGGATCGTGCGTTGTGGAGGAGAGAAGTTTTAAGCTCCATCCGCCTTTCGTCGTGAGGGTTACGGGCGATTTCAGAAGAGAAGACGAAATGTGATTGGCCCACCTTTATTTTAAATTATTTTTAATTCCTTAAATTCCGAAAATGCCCATCCATTCATACGAACTCCAATCCGAACCCAACGACTGTCGTCCCTAGCTAAATACCCCCATTCCGAACATAATGGAATATGTTTCGTAGGCCAATTCAACTGTTTCAGTCAGTTTTCCTTTAAATTAAAATATAAAACATTCAATATTTGATTTAAACGTACATTTCAATTTGCCGGGGCCACATACTGATTCTAAAAATTCCCGAAAAATAAATATAGCTATGTTTTGACGAAACGGTCCCAACAAAACTAGTTTCGTCGAATTCTGAGACCGTTTGCAAAATGGCCATTTTCTGGTCGATCCAATTTAACAGAAATTCACCAAACACATTTTCCTTTGCCACGCTCACATGTTAGCTTCAAAAATTATGAAATTTGAAACCTAGCAATAATTTGACATCCCGGATCTAACAAAAGTGGTTTCGTCGAATTCCGAGGTCGTTTGCAAAATGTCTATTTTCAAGGGCGATATATTCTATATAGCGACCTTTCTGAAAATTCATTTGGCCATAACTTTTTATCCTCGCTATGAAACTTCGATTTTTCAGATTCGTTAGAAAGATATTCACTAACAAATTTAAATATTTTTGGTATCACTAAAATCCATTTTATTTTGCACCCGGTACAGTCAGTCAAAGTTTGAATTGAAATTTTGAAACTGCCGTGCCATTTCAGGCCTTGTTTATAATTTAAAATAATTATATTTATTTTCAAACATCGATTCAAACTACTTTTCGTCATTATTATTTAAAATAATTTATTTTAAATATTTAAAATCCACTTAAATAGCCAATTTAAAAATTTTAAACTGGCTCAGATTTTCCGGGTTGTTACATTGGATTAGTAAATCAAGTTCATTAAATATGTAATGAAATTTAATCCATGAATTGAAAGCTAAACAATTGAATTCAAGTTGAGAAAGTAAAATGAATCTAAATGGAATTGAATTTGATGATGGGAAAATAAGATGAATAGTAAGACTAAAACCATAAGAATAAATATGTATGTGGTACGTAGTTAATCTCCTTAGATAATAATTGAATAATATTCAAGTACAAAACTTTAAGGTATTTACACTGATCCGAAAAAGGATTTATCACTTGATTTTGAAAGATCGAACATTTATGAGAATTTGTAGTTAGTTACTTAAGTTTTCCACCATAGTTGAGAACTATGCAAGTAAAGCAAATGTATCTGATTGAAATTACTGATCAAAGTTCGCATTAGAGAATCGGGGGATTGGGACTAGTTCGGCAGTAAAATTGTGAATCTAAATAGTAGATCGAAAGGAATATTTCATATAGATGTTCTATGTATAACATAAAAACTTAAGTTGTGAAATAAAGTTATAAGCAAACAGTTCAAGTTTGAGTGTGGCTAATTTTGAGGGAGAAATTCTTTTAAGTAGGGGAGAATGTAATGACCCAGAAATTCCAATATTTTGAAAATTCGAGTTTTTAAGAATTTAGGATAACTGTGCACGGTTCAAGATATATACACTCATTTTCCATTACGATTTCAAAAATTATAACGATCAGATAAGATATTTATATCAGTTTTATCACCTTACTAGTTCAAACAATTTATCGTACATTGCCAGAAAATAGAATTTGACATATTTAGACGATTTTATCAATTAGCTCTAAAACCAAAGAAATTGGAATTCAGGTTATATGACTTTTAAATATGAATAGACATGTTTTAATTTATATAAGGAAGTACGAAATCTGTTTTACGGATTTGTTTGCATAAAATAGTTCGTTAAATAAAACGTCAAGATATGGCTGTTGATTGTTTTTATCGAAAATCAACCGTTTAACCATAATAAGTTGTTCGAGGATTTCGTGACTTGAATAGTAACATAAAAATATGTTAACAAGTATTTAAGTCTCTCTTAAGTTAATTTAAGATTAATTAAGCTAAGAAATTAATTAAATTAAGAAAAGTGTGATTTGACATAAAGTAAAGTCATAATTACAAATCAAATCAAAGAAAATATAATCATTAGATTCTTTAATTAACATTTAAGTGATCAAGACATAAACAAAATCATTACTACAACTTTCCCAATTTTTAATGCGGTAAGACAACTTTACATGGAAAATTAACAACCAAAACATCATCATTTCAAATATTTCAAATCACTACAATGAAAACGAGCATATAATTCAAAACATCAAAATCTTAACCTTGAAATTAGCATCACATCACCATTTTTACTTTACTTTCCTCTTAAGTAAAAGTTTTCCTGTAATACCCTATCATTTTCTCACATTTCACCACTTCGTTCACATATTAAAATCCATTTTCTTCTTCATTTTAATGGCTTTCAGAATAGCTACCTTACTTCCATCTCCTAAATTCCACAATCCATGGGCGCAACTTACACTTCTCATGCCCAATACCCCACCACCCTAAACCAAGCCAAAAAGGAAATCCACTCCATTTTTATCCAACTTCAAACTACCATAACTCATTGTCCCAAACAACAAATGTAACAACCCGAATTTTGACAAACCGATTTTATCTTCAAAAATCTCAATCTACCGAAGCTCGAGTTGGCTTGTCTGGTATCCTGCAGAAAAGACAGAGATAATAAATTTATCAGAGCTTGGTAAATATTTCACAATGGAATGGATTGATCAGCTGGCGATAAAGAATGCCTCCGAAGGATAGAAGAGGTGAGCAGTAGAGACCGGTTATCGAATTTTCCAAAGGCAACACCCAGGGCATCAATTAACTCCTTATCCGCAAAAACTTGGCAATTTGGGAACAACATCTACAGGATATCAACAAAGAAAAACTTTTGGGAGTGAATACTTAGGGCGCGAATACCGCCAGTGATACCTGGAGGGCATCGGATGAAGAAAAATCGATTCTTCCAATCTTTGACCTTGTCATTACTTCGGACAACGGTTTCTTCATAGGATTTGCACGAAAAATCTGAGGATCGGCGTCACTAAGTTTGGAAGGACGAACCAAGTAGTCAATAGTGGAAGGACTTAGAGGACCATTACCCAATTCTAAAGACAAAAGTTCTAAGCCCAACAGGTAGGTGTAGGTGTTGGGACATAACTGTATAGGAGCAATTCCCAAGTGCTGTAGATAACGATGATGGAAATTTGGAAATGGAATAAAACCACCATGCCAAAGACGAACTACAGGAAAAAGTAAAGTAACCCTCCGAAGAAGAGGAAATGGTGTCCTCTTCACAAGGAATGCTAGCGTCAACACCCGAAATCCCGAAATCCTGGAAGATAGCGTTAACTTGCTCTTGAGACGAAATCAAAGAATGCTTCTCAACAGCGCTAACTTTCCTAGAGGTAGAAAGATCATTTGTGTAACAACCCGTATTTCGATAACATGATTAAGACGAGAATCAAGGCAGAATTTAATTTTAAATTCTGAATCAAGTTAAACGGGCTATGCCATTGCGTTCGTCTCGGAAAAATACGTGAAATAGAGTCTGAGTTTTCGAAAATCGGAGTCCGTATGACCCGATTAAGGCCCAACGAAGTTTTCAGAAAATTCCTAAGTAAAAACAGATTTCAAATTCAAACTTGAATTTGGAAAATTGGGCCAGTTGGGCCAGGCGGGAAAAATTCCCGCCACAGTACCCAAGTCGACAGCCCTGTCGACTTGGGAGTCGACTTGGTCTGACCAAGTCGACAGCCCTGTCGACTTGGCTGTCGACTTGGCTCAGACGAGCAGTTTTGCCTGGTGCACCTATTTCTATCTTGGCTAGGTTTTTGGGCCTGGTTTGAAATCTGACGGTTCAGGTTGGTCCTAGGGTTAATCTAAGGGTCCTAACTAGCCTAATCTTCTATAAATAAGCCCCTAACCTACCCCTAAACCCTCATTATTCATTCATGTAACTAAACTATGGCCAAATTTCTACTCTCATGGCCTCCACTCAACTATCCTAGCCTCCACTTCATTTCTATGAGAGTGTTAGAGAGTCCATATGTTAATATGAGAGCTTCTCAAGTTGGTTCCAAGGCAAAAGCTTTGATCTTTGTTCATAAAGATGGTGTTTTTGTTGATTTGGAACATCCATCTTTGGGTTTTTGGGGTGATGGCATGCATAGGCTTCATCACAAGCTTTAGTGTAATCGATTTAGGCCTTAATAGCAATGTAAGCCCTTCCCTACTCTTAGATATTAACCATGAAGTTAAATGTTCATGTTGCAAATTTGGGTTTGATCATTGAGTATGATTTATGCTATCATGTCATGCAAGTTTATGAAGTCATCATCTTGATCTTATGAGCTAAAAGCTACAACCTTTATGTTGGAAAGTTGCATTATGCAACATGAGAATCGTCATAATCTTTATGTCAACTTGCATATAAAGTCATAACCCTTATATGATGATATATGCGAGTCTCTAGTCATCATTCCATGTCTTTTGTCACCATGATTCGTTTATGTGCCAAGTTTAGGTTTATGCATGTTTTTGAGGCTTAAGAATGTAACATGCAAGTTAATGAACACATGTGTGCCTCATTTGCCACCATGATTAACTTGTGGCTTAATATCCACTTTTGATATGCTTTTGCCAAGTCTCTTCTTGTAATCCATTACGTTGTTGCGAACATATATGCGAGTTTAAAAGTGTTGGGTTATGTTATGGGTAACTTCTAATGACATGAAAATACAACTTGAAACATGACTTGAAAGATAACATGGAAGTTGACATGTAAATATGCATAAAAACATAAGCTTGGGAATTTACCTATTAAGTTAGGTCTACCCTTTGGGAATTTACCTATTAAGTTAGGTCTACCCAAATGCTTGAAAAACTTGTAACATGTTTTGGAAACATGATGAACGCGACACTTAGATAATATAAGTGTGGCCAACTCGAGGTTGGGTTGAGTTTGCAACGTAAAACTACCCGGAACCGACCGGCCTAACTAGTAGTTGCAAACAATAGGACCCAATGTGAGAAGTTGGTCATGTTGTGCTTGAACCCGAGGTTAGACCAAGTTGTGGTGTAAAGCTACCCAGAACCGACCGGCTTAACTAGTAACCACAACAAAGTCTAATGTGAGAGGTTGAGGTGCATTAATTAAATTAATGCCACATGATAAGGTTAAGTAAATTTGACTAATGACACTTAACCGATATGACACGAATGGGTAGGTTAAGTGGGACCGGGCTTGATTTCTTAATGACACTTAACCATGCAAGGTGATTAGGGGACGGGGTTAAGTAATTTACACTTAACTGATCCGACTTGGTAATTAAATGGGGTTAAGTAATTAAGGCTTAACTAATCTGAACACGGTAATTGGACGGGGTTAAGTAATTAAGACTTAACTAATCTAAACATGGTAATTAGATGGGGTTAAGTAATTGATACTTAACTAATCTAACCACGGTAATTAGATGGGGTTAAGTAATCCACACTTAACTAATCTAAACACGGTAATTCGATCGGGTTAAGTTAAACACTTAACCAATTTAAACTGGGTAGTTCAATGAGGTTAAGTAACCAATACTCAACCAACTTAACGTGATAATTTAATGGGGTTAAGCAACTCATACTTAACCAATTATACATGATGATTTGATGAGGTTAAGTAACCTACACTTAACCAATCTAATACGCGGACCTGATAAGGTTAAGTCACAAGACCTTTTTTTTTGAATATACTTAACCATTGTAGTACAATTAGAGGATGGGGTTAAGCTAACCTATACTTAACCAATCCGACTCGATAATTTGATGGGATTAAGATAATCTATGCTTAATCAATCTAGCAAGATAATCCGATAGGATTAAGGTAAACTAGTACTTGACCAATTTGATTCGATAGGGTTAAGTCATGAGCCTCTGGGTACACTTAACCCACTTGTAGGGCTAAGTCTTGAACTTAAATACTTAGCCAATCTTGACGTGATTCGTGGGCGGGTTGAGTCATGGACTTGAATGATAACACTTAACCCAATAGACAAACCCTAGTTAGAGGAACTAGGTAGAAAATCGTGGTTAATCAAGGATAACGGGAAAGGAAGCTAAGTGGTAAACCTTAGTTAGGGGTAACTAAGTAATAATTCTTAGCTAAGGACATGGGACTAGTTCATAAAGGGATGAGTAACCTGATACAGTAGGTCATCGCTTAGTATACGAGGAGGAGCAAGTTATCTGACTTGGATAAAAACTCCAGCGAACTGGGTGCCGAAGCGGAAGCTTCGGGGAACGTGAGTGTACTCTTGGTATCCCTCTGTGAGGTGGCAAGTGGTCCATGAAACCCGGCCTCACAGGGGTTAAGGTCTGCGGTAGAAGAGCCAAGAGTATGCCTTGGTTGCTATGCGAGCGACCTAAAGACTGGGATGGATTAGCGTGGAGTCGACGATTCTTGGTTTTCGCCCCGGGATAGCATGTCGCCGACTACCTACCATCTTTAGTCAATCGTGTACGTACGGAAAGGCAGGGAACTCCCAACAGACCATATACTAGCTATCAAGTTATGGGCGAGGATGGCTATCAGGAATTGGGCATCGATGGGCCTAGTGTAGTTCTCATACATGATTTTTCGTGGTTTGCCTTTCAGTAGTTGAGGGAGGGGTCACGTGGGACCATAGCCACGGGTACAAAAACAGACCTTGATATCTGCATCAGCAGACGACTTAAAAGCTCCCGACCGAGTTCTGTATTTCTTGGTTTGCCCTGGCACGGAACTCGGATGGCAGATTGAGGAACATGTGCGTCTAGACATGGAAAACGATTCACGATACATACGTGGGATAAAGGGCGCGGTTGACGGGTGGCATAATCCCTAGTGGTCCTAGGTGGCTAAACCCAAACCGAGACACGGAGACGTTCATTAGGTAGCATAATCCCTAGCGGTCCTAGGTGGCATAAATCCTAAGTGAACGCGCGATAGTTCATGGTAAGGAAACATAACTAAATCAAGGGTTGCAGTCCAAAACAACTTCAAGGATAAAACGCTTACATGGGAACGCCCGTATGGCCTACGGCAAAGGACTGAACTTACACATGGAAAGAAACATACGAGTTGGGAAAACCTACATATGCTATATATTAGGTTGTCATGGACCATTACATGACATTGGGCAAGGGACATTCATGGTTAACACATGACGTGGGTCGGGATACTAGTACGAGAGGTGCAGAGCAAATATACATGTTAGAACCAGGAGAAATATACATGATAAATACCGGGGGATGTTATACAGGGTAGGTACCTTGGGATAGTATACTGGATAGAAACCTGACGATGTGATGCCTTGTTTTATCTTGACATCGTAATTTATCATGACACCTTAGTTTACCTGAGTTCAGTAGTTCATCCTGTTATTTTGATTTAGCTTATCTATCTTGTTATCATGTTTATGTTCATCTCAGTTTCTCATGTCAGTTAACTTTACTAGTTTTTATACTAATAGTAGATAGGGCTTACTCAGTCTTTTTGACTGACCCGTTTTGTTTCGCCTCTTTTCTTCCGTTTCCCCCCCCCCCAGGTTACAGGGAGGAAATACTGTTGTTTAGTTCGGACTTCTTCTGCTTGAAGGTCATCATGGATGGCTTGGACTTTTCTTGGCTATGGCTACTTTACTGTTTTTACTTGGGGAATAATTCATGAAAATGTCTTTATGCTTCTTTACTATTGCAAGACAGGTTTTGATGTACTCTGATGTAAAAGGCTTTAGACCTTATTTATTCATGTTATGAAAAGTTTGATTTTACTTCCGCTATTTTATATGTTCTGTCTTGTGATATTTCTGTGCATGTTTACCAATAATGCCCCTCTAAAGCTAGTGCATTCCTTTGCGAGTGACCCTAGCGGAGGCGGGGTGTTACATTTGGTATCAGAGCAGAAGGTTACCAGACTGGGCAAAAGTTTTTAAAGACCTTCGGAAAACTATTTGAAAACCGTTTATAAAGAAGCATTTTTCAAGAAAGTTTTCTTTTAAAAGAAAAAGAGCTATTCCCCAAAGGCCATTAGCACTATCCTTGTTTCCTTAATTGAATCCCTTTTCCTTTCTTTCCTCCATCTGTAGTCACAGTGGTTTTCACTGCGACTAGTCTTTTCTATCTACGGAAGTGCTTTCCATACGATGGAGGTGGTTCTCGAGAGACCAGTGGCCGCGTTATAAGAAAGGATAGTAAGAAAGAGGATAAAGGATACGAGCTTAAGGATGAGCAACTTGTTGGTATGGTTTAGCCCTCAAAGGAGGGAGAAAGATGAACAATGAAACCCATGACGAGAGAGTACCTTTGGCATGGTGAAACGGGGCGGATAGTTAAGTATCATGGGACAAGGACAAGATCATCGGGAGGGCAGTAGTATGCTCTCATTTCTAGGGTACCTGGGAAGGAGGGTAACGATCTTGTTAAAGGTTTAGCTTTTCTTCTCTATCATCCCGTTAGGACTTTGTTTTGATCATCGTATCATTTAAGTCTGCTTGGATAGTTGAGTCTCTGCACCTTAAGTACTAGCGTAATAGAGAATCCTAATTTTTGTCTCAAAGTCCTATTGGAGAGTCAGTCCATGTATACATGACTTGTTTGGATTTGAGAATGTCTATGCCAAGTGTTGAGTTTGGAAATAATGCTTATGTTATATGCTATGGATGGATTCTAGGGATGAAGTGGTTATCCAGTAGGGGGTGCCACTCTCGGTTTTGATAGGAGGGTAGTTAGACCTTTTGACTAGCCTAGGTAATACCCTCGAAGTATCGTATGACCTTTTTGAGGTTCTGTCATGACTAGTTACTTAGAATCCCTGGATGCCTTTATTGGAAATTTGAAGCCCGATCGAGTGGTGTTCGCCGATGAGACGGATGGTCTATTTCACTTATGCATGGGTTATAGAGGTCACCCTAGTAAGTGCGCTTGATAACCTGGTTGACATCTGCTTACTTTCAAGAGAAAGTTCTTCTACGTGGAATACCTGGTGGTACGAGGCCCGAGATTCTGTAACACCCCGGAAATTCTATAACTGTGGAATTAACAAATTAAAGTATAATCAAATTCAAATCAAAGAACTAAGGGAAACGGGATACGCCATTGCGTTCGTCTCGGAAAAATACGCGAAATAGAGTCCGAGTTTTCGAAAAACGGAGTCCGTATGAAGAAGATATGGCCTTCAGAAGTTTTGAATTAAATTTAAAATTCAAACAGAATAAAATAATAATTTGAAATGGGGCCCAATGGGCCAGGCGGATAAAACACCCGCCTAGCCACCCAGGTCGACTGGGCTGTCGACCTGGGCTACCCATGTCGACAGGGCTGTCGACAGCCCTGTCGACAGGGGTGTCGACCTGGTCGAGCCCAGTCAACCTGGCTGGCCAGGTCTGTGTTTGGTCGAATTTCTGTGGTCTGCTTTGTCATTAGGGCTAGGTGGCGGGTTTTTATTGGTCTCTCTTCCTAATGAATGGCTATGATCTAACCTAGCAACATCAAGGGTCCTAATCAATTCCTAACCTCTATATAAACAACCCTAGACTAAACCCTAATCTATTCATTCAAATTAAGAACATAGCCGCCATGTTGCTGAGGAACGACAAAGAATAGCCGCCAACTAAAGAGAGGATTAGGGAGAAAGTTCTAAGGCCTAAAGCAATTCAAGCAACCTAAAGCTAATCAATTCAACAAAGGAATTTGCGTCTTCAATCCCTAAACTAGAGAATTCATCAAACCATTGTAAGTAGAGTATTACTTTGGTATTAATAAACAACTGTGTTGATGTGTATGCTTGAATTGTGGCAATGGAAGTAATTCATATTTGTGCAAAATTATGTTATTCATTATAAAGAACTACATGCGGTAGTTCTATGCAAATATACGTTTGGAATATTGCGCAAATTATGTAATCTATGTTGAAGCTACATGTATGTAGTTGAGTGAAATTTATGCAAGTTTGGGGCTTTGTTATTATGTCGTCATGATGTATACTTTGTGCATAAATCGTTTTGCAAGCAATTGAGACAAGTTTGGTTGTTATAGTTCATATGAAACTATGTTGGAATTTTGACACCATAATCCATGTATTAAGTCATGCTTTTGCAAACTTATGAATATGGCTAGGAATGATATTTGGCATAATTGAAATCCGTTATTAAGTCTATCTTGTTTCAAAGGATTATATGATGACATGGCTAGGTTGGACTCAAAAATCCCCTTTTTGCAAGTTTAAAGCAAACACCATGATTAGGAATATTTATGCATAAGTATGTTTATACCATCGTTATGTGATTAGGCTTAAATCATGATTAAGTTGAATTATGCTATGCCTATGCTAGAAGTATTTTATGCCATGCTTATGTTTGACAATATGCCATGTTTATGCTAGAAGTATTTAGGCCATGCTTATGTTTGACATTATGCCTAAATAAGAATATAGGTTCATGTTGTAGTTAAACCTATGCAAGTTTACATGCCTTGATTTATGTCACCTATGTTTTATGACCAAAATATATGTCACCACTATGCAAGTACACCAATTTCTATTATGTATTTTTCCAACGTCATATGCAAGTTCATGCGCTCACTTTCCCCTCTTTGTGTATACGCCATAAGCCTCCCCTTTTCGCATGGCAAAATTGGGCTTTAAAAGGCTAAGCCCAATATATATAAACGGACGTATAAAACGGGGGAAAATAACGTTGGGTTAAAAATTAATTAATGAATGAAAATATGAAATAGAAGGGCCCAAAGTCAAGTATGGGTTGGGCCCATGGTTGGTGTAACCTTTACACCATTAACATAATAATGGGCCGCAAATATTTACATATAAGAAATAAAGAAGAATGACAAAATATGTAAATGTAGAAAAGACGATGTGTTTAACCCGAGGTTGGATTGAGTTGTGATGTAAACCTGCCCGGAACCGCCCGGCTGTCCAGTAGTCACAACAATACCTATCCAATGTGGGAGGTTAAACATGGAGCCCAGCAAGGACCCGAGGTTAGACTGAGTTGTGGCGTAAGACTGCCCGGAACCAACCGGCAACAGGCAGCCACAACAATACCTGTCTAATGTGAGAGGTCAGGGCCTTAATAAGACAATTAAGGCTGAGTCAGGATTGTTAGGATTAAGTGAACTAAAGACTTAATCAAAATGGAACATGCTAAACTAAACGGACTGGTGGGGTTAGGTTAGGAAACACTTAACCAACTTAGCATGTTGGCTAGAGATAGAAAACCTAGTAACGGGGGACCCTTTTCAGCAGTAACCCTAGAAGGTGTATCAGGATACCCTGAAACTAGGCAGGGTGGGGCACGATACTGGGCTGATTGTAAGAGGTCAAATCGACGGCGGTGGTGCAGCAGTGTAGGTTCTAACGGTGTGCGGGCGTGCACGCACTCCGGCGCAGAAAAATAAAGCACTGGACACCAGTAGCATACCTTTGCACTCTAAGGTTGTGTCGGGTTGCCACTATGGGACTTGATACACCCCATGGTGGGACCAGCATAGGTAACTACAGACATCGGGGGCCGTAAGACACATGTAACTATGCGAGTAGGAGCCGATCATCGTAGAATGGATCACATCACCCTGATTTTGGGGTGCAAATTGGAAACTAGTTTATATGGGTTCAGAGATTAGCATGGGGTACGATAGTATATTCGACCCTAGACAACTTAACCAAGTTATAATGCATGCCCACTTCTTGTTTATACTTATCATACCCAGTTCTTTATTCATAGACAAAGTAGTACTAGACTTACTCAGGCTTTATGTCTGACTCTATTTTTCTTTCGTCTTCTTTCTTCCGTTTCCCCCCCAGGTCCTCAGGGAGGGAACACAGCAGCTTGACCTACCTCGACATCCAGCTTGAAGAAGAGAAATGTATTGCTTGGACTTTCCTGTTTTGAACTATGGCTTTGGACAATCCACTATGGGGCTTTGGCAGTTTGTCTATGTTTTATTTATGCTTCTTTAAAAATGATGTACTCAAGACAGATTATGAAGTGTTATGTTATGTTTTTGGAAAGGATGTTGTTGTAACACGTATTTGACTTTATGAAATAAAGTTTGTTGTTCTTCCGCTGTTTACAAATATGTGTTCTTATATCTGTCTTGTATATCTGTGACTTGTACTTATAAACCTCCACCAAAATTAGGGCATTCCCTTTGAGAGTGACCCTAACGGAGGTGGGGTGTTTCACTTGGTATCAGAGCATAGGTTTACCAGATAAGATAAAAAGTTTTGAAAAATTGTTTTCAAAAAGGAAATTTAAAGAAGCATTTTTAAAAGAAAAATATTATTTTATTTTAAAGAGGCAAAGTCCACTCCCCAAAGCCATAGGAACTATCTCTTATCCTTCGTTTTGAATCTATCCTTTTGTTTCAGCATGTCCCAAGAACTTAACTTGCCTGAAGGGGTGCCAATACCTGGTTGGTTTAGACGGTTCTTAGAAGCAAGGGCCACTCAGCCAGGTCCTACCGTTCCTCCTCCTCCAGCTGAAGGAAATCATCCAGCTGCAGCAGCACCTTTTCCTCCACCTCCTCCTCGGGGAAACACGTTTGCTAAGATATGCAAAGATTTTAAAGCTATGGGAGGAAGGGATTTCCATGGAACTGAGTCCTTCGTGGCAGCTAGAAATTGGCTGAAAGAAACGGAGGACCTATTCATCATCTTTGAGGTAGAAGATAGACAAAAAGTACAGTTGGCAGTGTGGCTATTGAAGGGTGAGGCTTCCTACTGGTGGGAAGTCACTAATGCTGAAAGACCAGTGGAGACATGGGAGGACTTTAGGGCAAGGTTTGAGACCAAATTTCTCTCAGATGCGGAAAGAAATTTGCAGTTGGAAAAATTCTTATTTCTTAAGCAAGGAGACAAGACTGTCAGGGAGTATGTGAATCAGTTCGATGAGCTGGCTAGGTTTGGACTTGACCTAGTCAACACCCCGCACAAGAAGGCTCTCCGTTTCGTCAAAGGGTTGAATGAGCCATTACACAGTTTGGCCATGACCCATATACCCATGGGAGCAACGTATGAAAGATTGGTGCAAATGGCATTGCTGAATGAAGAGGATAAGGGCAAGAAGAAAGAGGGTTTGCAGCCCAAGAAGACAGACTTTAAGAAGGGCGGAAAAGGCAACAAAGAGAAGAGGAAGTGTAATTTCTGTGGCAAAGTGGGGCACTTAGTAAAGGACTGCCGGAAGAAGAAGGCTAAGGAGAATGGTGGGTGCTTTTCGTGCGGTCAGACAGGCCATAGGGCTAAGGACTGCCCAAGGAAACGAGGACAGGGGCAGGGCACTGGATCCACCCCAGGGGCACAGGTTCATGTGCTAGAAGCGCCACCATTGCAACAGCGAGGTATAAATACTTCTGTAGAAAGTGTAGTTTATCTTTATGATCACCCCGTTCGCACTTTGTTTGATTCTGGCGCATCACACTCCTTTATCTCGTCTGCTTTAGTAGAATCTCTGCACCTAAAAACTAGTATGGTAGAGGACCCCTTAATTGTTTCAAACCCAATTGGGGGCCCAGCTCATTTGTCTATGATCTGTTTGGATTTGAAAATTTCTATCCTAAGTGTTGAATTTCTATGTAGTGCCTTTGTTTTGGGCTTTTCGGGGTATGGTTTGATTTTGGGTATGGATTGGCTATCCAGTAATGGGGCCGTCCTTGATTGTGAGAAAAGGGTTGTTAGGCTCCTAACCCAGCTCGGTAATACTTTGGAAATTTCTTGTAATCCCTCGTATGCGGTTATGCTTAGTTATCTTGAATCGCTAGATGCCTCTGTTGAAAATTTGAAATCAGTTAGAGTGGTCCGGGAATATCCGGATGTCTTCGAAGAGGTGAAGGGCTTACCTCCGAAGCGGGAAATAGACTTCCGCATATATCTTATAGATAATGCAAAGCCCGTTGCGTTACCCGTTAGACATATGGCTCCACGAGAAAGGAAAGAGCTCAGTAAACAGATTAAAGAGCTTCTAGAAAAGGGGTTCATTAGGAGGAGCATTTCAGAATGGGGCGCTCCAGTGGTGTTCGCTACAAAGGCGGATGGTTCACTCCGTCTATGTGTTGACTATAGGGAGCTCAACAAGCTAACGAAAAAGAATAGGCACCCTCTCCCTAGAATTGACGATTTATTTGACCAGCTTGTAGGAGCGTCTGTTTTCTCCCAACTCGATTTAGCAACCGGTTTTCATCAGCTAAGGGTGGCTGAAGATAGCATCGATAAAACGGCTTTCAGAACCCCAGACGGCTTCTTTGAATGGCTTGTCATGCCTTTCGGCTTGACAAATGCACCTGCTTACTTCGTGGACCTGATGAGTAGGGTATTTAGAGATTTCCTCAACAAATTCGTAGTGGTCTTCGTAGATGATATCCTTATCTTCTCAAAGAATGAAGAGGAACATGCTCAGCACTTAAGGGCAATCATGGAAACTTTGCGAGTCCATCAACTAAAAGCCAAATTCTCCAAATGCCACTTTTGGAGAGAAGAGATGAGGTTCCTTGGGCACATAGTATCCAAACAAGGGTTAGCAGTGGACCCCGCTAAGGTAGTGGCGGTACAGGATTGGAAGACACCAAGGAATGCGACTGAGGTCCGAAGCTTTCTAGGACTAGCAGGTTTCTATCGAAAGTTCATAAGGGATTTTGCGAAAATCTCAGCTCCGCTCACGAAATTGACTAAGAAGAATCTAGTGTTCAATTGGGATTTGGATTGCGAGTTTGCTTTCCAACGACTGAAGAGGGCTCTTACAACAGCCCCAGTTTTGACGCTGCCAGATGGGAGCAAGATGTTCACTGTTTATACGGATGCATGTGGGACAGGGCTAGGCGCCGTCTTAATGCAAGAAGGAAGGGTAGTAGCTTATGGCGGGAGGCAGTTGAAGGTGCACGAAAAGAACTACCCAACCCACGATCTAGAGCTAGCCGCCATCGTCTTTGCACTCAAGTCTTGGCGACACTATCTCCTAGGTGAGAAGTTCGAACTTTACACTAACCATAAATCGTTGAAATATCTTTTCTCGCAGAAAGATCTTAACTTGAGGCAACAAAGATGGATGGAGTTTCTTGCCTCGTACGATTTCGAAATCTCCTACACTCCGGGCAAAGGCAACGTAGTGGCAGACGCGTTGAGCCGAAAGAAATTGACCCTAAGCCCATTGTTTGTTGAAGACAAAGCCTAGAGTTTATAGCCAGCTTCGACTTTAGGCCCTCCTCCGATTTCGTACCGGGCTTGCTTGCATCTCTCGAAGTGCGCCCAACTTTAGTAGATTCAGTAGGGGCAGCACAACGCGAAGACCCTCAGCTTGTGGAAATAATTGATAGGCTAATTAGGGGTGAGACTTCAAGTCACCTCAACAGATACTCCATTGACGATAAGGGTGTACTAAGGCGAGATGGAAGACTATGCGTCCCACAGACAAACGATTTAATAAAGAAGGTTCTCGAGGAAGCACATCACTCCAAGATGACGATACACCCAGGCGGAGATAAAATGTACAAAGACATAAAAAGGACTTTCTTCTGGAACGGCATGAAAAAGGACGTGGCAGAATTCGTTTCTAAGTGTATGTTGTGCCAACAGGTTAAGGCGGAACAGAAAAAGCCTGGCGGACTGCTACATCCTCTGGAGGTCCCGCAGTGGAAGTGGGATAGCATCTCAATGGACTTCATCGATGGGCTGCCTAGGTCTAGGAGAGGCAACACTAGTATTTGGGTAATAGTGGATAGGCTTACTAAAAGCGCCCACTTTTTACCTGTCAAAAGTAAAAGAACTGCCTCATCCCTAGCATCACTTTACCTTAAAGAAATCGTGCGACTCCATGGAATACCATCTAGCATCGTTAGTGACCGAGACCCCATCTTCACCAGCGAGTTTTGGCGGAGTCTGCAAGAAGCAGTAGGAACGCAGTTATGCTTGAGCACGGCCTATCATCCCCAAACCGACGGCCAAACAGAGAGAGTGAACAGAGTTTTAGAAGACCTTTTAAGGCTATGCGTCCTTGACTTCGAAGGGACATGGGAAGACCACCTCCCTTTGGTGGAATTCGCCTACAACAACAGCTATCAAGCAACCATAGGAATGGCGCCCTTCGAAGCTTTATACGGAAGACCGTGCCGATCGCCCACTTGTTGGTGGGAGTCCACGGATAAGCTCATACTTGGACCAGACATGATCCGAGAGACCTCAGAGAAAGTAGACTTAATACGAAGAAGGATGAAGACGGCCCAAGACAGACAAAAGTCCTATGCCGACAAAAGGAGAACCGACCTTGAATTTGAAGTTGGAGACAGAGTTTTTCTCAAGGTATCACCGCTAAGGATGTTGTTGTAACACGTATTTGACTTTATGAAATAAAGTTTGTTGTTCTTCCGCTGTTTACAAATATGTGTTCTTATATCTGTCTTGTATATCTGTGACTTGTACTTATAAACCTCCACCAAAATTAGGGCATTCCCTTTGAGAGTGACCCTAACGGAGGTGGGGTGTTTCACTTGGTATCAGAGCGTTGTTCGTTTTGGAACCACAGGAAAGCTAGCGCCAAGGTTCGTAGGTCCATTCCCTATTATCGAGAAGATTGGGAAAATGGCCTATAGATTAGAGCTACCCGAGAAGTTGGCTGGAGTCCACAACGTTTTTCACATTTCACATCTCCGAAAATGTCTGCATGAGTCAGCTGAAGTGGTAGAGCCAAACATCCTCGAAGAGGCCGAAGTGGAACGCGAAGCAACCATAAGGAGAGTTCCTACCCGCATCTTAGGAACGGAAGTGAAGAGGCTACGCAACCGCGAAGTCAAGCTCATCAAAGTTCAGTGGAGCGACGCCGAGGGAGACGCGACTTGGGAAACTGAAGCTAGAATCCGTACTGCCTACCCTTTTCTGTTCGAGGGTACATCCTTGATCTTTCTTTTCCTTAAGTTGCGCTTTTATCTATCTATCTTTTTAGGTATATTTCCTCGACCGTATCTTTTAGGTAGAAAACCTTTGGATGAAAACATGTAGTTGAAACATGTTATGTATGAATGGTTGCAAGTGGTTGCAAGTGATTGCTAGTGGTTGCTCGTGGTTGCATATACACACACAATCTAGGTTTTAGATCGGCTCAGTCACTTCATATTGCATATGCATATATGTTTGTATTCGTATGTGGTTGAACTATAACGTGTTGTCATGTGGATGTTGCATTTGTATTGAATGATTGTGCACTCATGTAGAATCATGAATAGGAAAATTTGCATACATAATGGATTCATGGCACTTACATAATTCGCATTAAGGAGGTCAACTGAATCAGTAGACCGCCTGATTTTGCATTAGATAAGTACATGTACACACACACTTTGCATATGATCATGAAGCATTAGAAGTCTTTTAAGGACAATGGATGCTCGTGTTTGATGGATGAGTAGATGGATTATTGGATGTTAGGATTTACATTCCTCCTAACTTGAAGATTTCGGGGACGAAATCCTTTTAAGTGGGGGAGAATGTAACACCCCGGAAATTCTATAACTGTGGAATTAACAAATTAAAGTATAATCAAATTCAAATCAAAGAACTAAGGGAAACGGGATACGCCATTGCGTTCGTCTCGGAAAAATACGCGAAATAGAGTCCGAGTTTTCGAAAAACGGAGTCCGTATGAAGAAGATATGGCCTTCGGAAGTTTTGAATTAAATTTAAAATTCAAACAGAATAAAATAATAATTTGAAATGGGGCCCAATGGGCCAGGCGGATAAAACACCCGCCTAGCCACCCAGGTCGACTGGGCTGTCGACCTGGGCTACCCATGTCGACAGGGCTGTCGACAGCCCTGTCGACAGGGGTGTCGACCTGGTCGAGCCCAGTCAACCTGGCTGGCCAGGTCTGTGTTTGGTCGAATTTCTGTGGTCTGCTTTGTCATTAGGGCTAGGTGGCGGGTTTTTATTGGTCTCTCTTCCTAATGAATGGCTATGATCTAACCTAGCAACATCAAGGGTCCTAATCAATTCCTAACCTCTATATAAACAACCCTAGACTAAACCCTAATCTATTCATTCAAATTAAGAACATAGCCGCCATGTTGCTGAGGAACGACAAAGAATAGCCGCCAACTAAAGAGAGGATTAGGGAGAAAGTTCTAAGGCCTAAAGCAATTCAAGCAACCTAAAGCTAATCAATTCAACAAAGGAATTTGCGTCTTCAATCCCTAAACTAGAGAATTCATCAAACCATTGTAAGTAGAGTATTACTTTGGTATTAATAAACAACTGTGTTGATGTGTATGCTTGAATTGTGGCAATGGAAGTAATTCATATTTGTGCAAAATTATGTTATTCATTATAAAGAACTACATGCGGTAGTTCTATGCAAATATACGTTTGGAATATTGCGCAAATTATGTAATCTATGTTGAAGCTACATGTATGTAGTTGAGTGAAATTTATGCAAGTTTGGGGCTTTGTTATTATGTCGTCATGATGTATACTTTGTGCATAAATCGTTTTGCAAGCAATTGAGACAAGTTTGGTTGTTATAGTTCATATGAAACTATGTTGGAATTTTGACACCATAATCCATGTATTAAGTCATGCTTTTGCAAACTTATGAATATGGCTAGGAATGATATTTGGCATAATTGAAATCCGTTATTAAGTCTATCTTGTTTCAAAGGATTATATGATGACATGGCTAGGTTGGACTCAAAAATCCCCTTTTTGCAAGTTTAAAGCAAACACCATGATTAGGAATATTTATGCATAAGTATGTTTATACCATCGTTATGTGATTAGGCTTAAATCATGATTAAGTTGAATTATGCTATGCCTATGCTAGAAGTATTTTATGCCATGCTTATGTTTGACAATATGCCATGTTTATGCTAGAAGTATTTAGGCCATGCTTATGTTTGACATTATGCCTAAATAAGAATATAGGTTCATGTTGTAGTTAAACCTATGCAAGTTTACATGCCTTGATTTATGTCACCTATGTTTTATGACCAAAATATATGTCACCACTATGCAAGTACACCAATTTCTATTATGTATTTTTCCAACGTCATATGCAAGTTCATGCGCTCACTTTCCCCTCTTTGTGTATACGCCATAAGCCTCCCCTTTTCGCATGGCAAAATTGGGCTTTAAAAGGCTAAGCCCAATATATATAAACGGACGTATAAAACGGGGGAAAATAACGTTGGGTTAAAAATTAATTAATGAATGAAAATATGAAATAGAAGGGCCCAAAGTCAAGTATGGGTTGGGCCCATGGTTGGTGTAACCTTTACACCATTAACATAATAATGGGCCGCAAATATTTACATATAAGAAATAAAGAAGAATGACAAAATATGTAAATGTAGAAAAGACGATGTGTTTAACCCGAGGTTGGATTGAGTTGTGATGTAAACCTGCCCGGAACCGCCCGGCTGTCCAGTAGTCACAACAATACCTATCCAATGTGGGAGGTTAAACATGGAGCCCAGCAAGGACCCGAGGTTAGACTGAGTTGTGGCGTAAGACTGCCCGGAACCAACCGGCAACAGGCAGCCACAACAATACCTGTCTAATGTGAGAGGTCAGGGCCTTAATAAGACAATTAAGGCTGAGTCAGGATTGTTAGGATTAAGTGAACTAAAGACTTAATCAAAATGGAACATGCTAAACTAAACGGACTGGTGGGGTTAGGTTAGGAAACACTTAACCAACTTAGCATGTTGGCTAGAGATAGAAAACCTAGTAACGGGGGACCCTTTTCAGCAGTAACCCTAGAAGGTGTATCAGGATACCCTGAAACTAGGCAGGGTGGGGCACGATACTGGGCTGATTGTAAGAGGTCAAATCGACGGCGGTGGTGCAGCAGTGTAGGTTCTAACGGTGTGCGGGCGTGCACGCACTCCGGCGCAGAAAAATAAAGCACTGGACACCAGTAGCATACCTTTGCACTCTAAGGTTGTGTCGGGTTGCCACTATGGGACTTGATACACCCCATGGTGGGACCAGCATAGGTAACTACAGACATCGGGGGCCGTAAGACACATGTAACTATGCGAGTAGGAGCCGATCATCGTAGAATGGATCACATCACCCTGATTTTGGGGTGCAAATTGGAAACTAGTTTATATGGGTTCAGAGATTAGCATGGGGTACGATAGTATATTCGACCCTAGACAACTTAACCAAGTTATAATGCATGCCCACTTCTTGTTTATACTTATCATACCCAGTTCTTTATTCATAGACAAAGTAGTACTAGACTTACTCAGGCTTTATGTCTGACTCTATTTTTCTTTCGTCTTCTTTCTTCCGTTTCCCCCCCAGGTCCTCAGGGAGGGAACACAGCAGCTTGACCTACCTCGACATCCAGCTTGAAGAAGAGAAATGTATTGCTTGGACTTTCCTGTTTTGAACTATGGCTTTGGACAATCCACTATGGGGCTTTGGCAGTTTGTCTATGTTTTATTTATGCTTCTTTAAAAATGATGTACTCAAGACAGATTATGAAGTGTTATGTTATGTTTTTGGAAAGGATGTTGTTGTAACACGTATTTGACTTTATGAAATAAAGTTTGTTGTTCTTCCGCTGTTTACAAATATGTGTTCTTATATCTGTCTTGTATATCTGTGACTTGTACTTATAAACCTCCACCAAAATTAGGGCATTCCCTTTGAGAGTGACCCTAACGGAGGTGGGATGTTTCAGATTCACTAGTGAATTTTGGAAGGCTTGCATGAGATCATGAGTACGCAGTCATGTTTGCGTCAAGTATTTTAGAAAAAGGATAAGTGCAAGTGGAACGAGAGGCGACGAAGGAATGAGTTCCAGCTCATGTTAAGGAAACAGGAAATAAGAAGCTACGAAATCGCGAAGTTAAGAGACGGTCAAGGCACAATGGAATTGAGCTCAAGGAAATACGAATTTGATGGTCAAAGACTAGATACGCGCATGATATCTCTTTTTGGGAGTATATCCTTGATCCCTGTTTCTGTGGAGCTTACTTGTAGGCTATCTTTTGTGGACACCCTCTCGGTCCTATTTTCTGTTACAAACCCCGTAAGGAGTTTGTCTTGTTTATCTTCTCGGCCCTGTTTCAGGGAATCCTAGGTAGAACCCTATGGATGTAAACATGTATTTGAAACATGTTATGATTGATATGGTTGCAAGTGGTTGCAAGTGGTTGCTCGTGGATGCGCGAATACACATTAGATGCTAGCTCGACTCGGTCACATTTCATATTGCATATGCACGAGTATTTATACTTCTTTATGGATGAAATTGAATGTGTTGTCATGCGGGTGTGGCATATGGATGAATGTTTGCGCACGCATATAGTACTTATATGACTAGGACTATTTGCATACATGTTGGATTCATGGCACTTAACATATCTTGCATTAGAAAGATCATTCAGGCCTGATCATTAGCATTAGCTAAGGAGCATATACACACACGTTTTGCATATGTTCATGCAGCATTAGAAATCATCTAAGGACAACGGTTGCTTGTGGATAATGTTTTGAGTAGATGGATGATGGATGGTAGGATATGTTCTTCCTAACTTGGAGATTTCGGGGACGAAATCCTAAAAGGTGGGGAGAATGTAACAACCCGTATTTCGATAACATGATTAAGACGAGAATCAAGGCAGAATTTAATTTTAAATTCTGAATCAAGTTAAACGGGCTATGCCATTGCGTTCTTCTCGGAAAAATACGCGAAATAGAGTCCGTGTTTTCGAAAATCGGAGTCCGTATGACCCGATTAAGGCCCAACGAAGTTTTCAGAAAATTCCTAAGTAAAAACAGATTTCAAATTCAAACTTGAATTTGGAAAATTGGGCCAGTTGGGCCAGGCGGGAAAAATTCCCGCCACAGTACCCAAGTCGACAGCCCTGTCGACTTGGGAGTCGACTTGGTCTGACCAAGTCGACAGCCCTGTCGACTTGGCTGTCGACTTGGCTCAGACGAGCAGTTTTGCCTGGTGCACCTATTTCTATCTTGGCTAGGTTTTTGGGCCTGGTTTGAAATCTGACGGTTCAGGTTGGTCCTAGGGTTAATCTAAGGGTCCTAACTAGCCTAATCTTCTATAAATAAGCCCCTAACCTACCCCTAAACCCTCATTATTCATTCATGTAACTAAACTATGGCCAAATTTCTACTCTCATGGCCTCCACTCAACTATCCTAGCCTCCACTTCATTTCTATGAGAGGTTTCATGATCACGAGAGTGTTAGAGAGTCCATATGTTAATATGAGAGCTTCTCAAGTTGGTTCCAAGGCAAAAGCTTTGATCTTTGTTCATAAAGATGGTGTTTTTGTTGATTTGGAACATCCATCTTTGGGTTTTTGGGGTGATGGCATGCATAGGCTTCATCACAAGCTTTAGTGTAATCGATTTAGGCCTTAATAGCAATGTAAGCCCTTCCCTACTCTTAGATATTAACCATGAAGTTAAATGTTCATGTTGCAAATTTGGGTTTGATCATTGAGTATGATTTATGCTATCATGTCATGCAAGTTTATGAAGTCATCATCTTGATCTTATGAGCTAAAATCTACAACCTTTATGTTGGAAAGTTGCATTATGCAACATGAGAATCGTCATAATCTTTATGTCAACTTGCATATAAAGTCATAACCCTTATATGATGATATATGCGAGTCTCTAGTCATCATTCCATGTCTTTTGTCACCATGATTCGTTTATGTGCCAAGTTTGGGTTTATGCATGTTTTTGAGGCTTAAGGATGTAACATGCAAGTTAATGAACACATGTGTGCCTCATTTGCCACCATGATTAACTTGTGGCTTAATATCCACTTTTGATATGCTTTTGCCAAGTCTCTTCTTATAATCCATTACGTTGTTGCGAACATATATGCGAGTTTAAAAGTGTTGGGTTATGTTATGGGTAACTTCTAATGACATGAAAATACAACTTGAAACATGACTTGAAAGATAACATGGAAGTTGACATGTAAATATGCATAAAAACATAAGCTTGGGAATTTACCTATTAAGTTAGGTCTACCCTTTGGGAATTTACCTATTAAGTTAGGTCTACCCAAATGCTTGAAAAACTTGTAACATGTTTTGGAAACATGATGAACGTGAGACTTAGATAATATAAGTGTGGCCAACTCGAGGTTGGGTTGAGTTTGCAACGTAAAACTACCCGGAACCGACCGGCCTAACTAGTAGTTGCAAACAATAGGACCCAATGTGAGAAGTTGGTCATGTTGTGCTTGAACCCGAGGTTAGACCAAGTTGTGGTGTAAAGCTACCCGGAACCGACCGGCTTAACTAGTAACCACAACAAAGTCTAATGTGAGAGGTTGAGGTGCATTAACTAAATTAATGCCACATGATAAGGTTAAGTAAATTTGACTAATGACACTTAACCGATATGACACGAATGGGTAGGTTAAGTGGGACCGGGCTTGATTTCTTAATGACACTTAACCATGCAAGGTGATTAGGGGACGGGGTTAAGTAATTTACACTTAACTGATCCGACTTGGTAATTAAATGGGGTTAAGTAATTAAGGCTTAACTAATCTGAACACGGTAATTGGACGGGGTTAAGTAATTAAGACTTAACTAATCTAAACATGGTAATTAGATGGGGTTAAGTAATTGATACTTAACTAATCTAACCACGGTAATTAGATGGGGTTAAGTAATCCACACTTAACTAATCTAAACACGGTGATTCGATGGGGTTAAGTTAAACACTTAACCAATTTAAACTGGGTAGTTCAATGAGGTTAAGTAACCAATACTCAACCAACTTAACGTGATAATTTAATGGGGTTAAGCAACTCATACTTAACCAATTATACATGATGATTTGATGAGGTTAAGTAACCTACACTTAACCAATCTAATACGCGGACCTGATAAGGTTAAGTCACAAGACCTTTTTTTTTTTAATATACTTAACCATTGTAGTACGATTAGAGGATGGGGTTAAGCTAACCTATACTTAACCAATCCGACTCGATAATTTGATGGGATTAAGATAATCTATGATTAATCAATCTAGCAAGATAATCCGATAGGATTAAGGTAAACTAGTACTTGACCAATTTATTCGATAGGGTTAAGTCATGAGCCTCTGGGTACACTTAACCCACTTGTAGGGCTAAGTCTTGAACTTAAATACTTAGCCAATCTTGACGTGATTCGTGGGCGGGTTGAGTCATGGACTTGAATGATAACACTTAACCCAATAGACAAACCCTAGTTAGAGGAACTAGGTAGAAAATCGTGGTTAATCAAGGATAACGGGAAAGGAAGCTAAGTGGTAAACCTTAGTTAGGGGTAACTAAGTAATAATTCTTAGCTAAGGACATGGGACTAGTTCATAAAGGGATGAGTAACCTGATGCGGTAGGTCATCGCTTAGTATACGAGGAGGAGCAAGTTATCTGACTTGGATAAAAGCTCCAGCGAACTGGGTGCCGAAGCGGAAGCTTCGGGGAACGTGAGGGTACTCTTGGTATCCCTCTGTGAGGTGGCAAGTGGTCCATGAAACCCGGCCTCACAGGGGTTAAGGTCTGCGGTAGAAGAGCCAAGAGTATGCCTTGGTTGCTATGCGAGTGACCTAAAGACTGGGATGGATTAGCGTGGAGTCGACGATTCTTGGTTTTCGCCCCGGGATAGCATGTCGCCGACTACCTACCATCTTTAGTCAATCGTGTACGTACGGAAAGGCAGGGAACTCCCAACAGACCATATACTAGCTATCAAGTTATGGGTGAGGATGGCTATCAGGAATTGGGCATCGATGGGCCTAGTGTAGTTCTCATACATGATTTTTCGTGGTTTGCCTTTCAGTAGTTGAGGGAGGGGTCACGTGGGACCATAGCCACGGGTACAAAAACAGACCTTGATATCTGCATCAGCAGACGACTTAAAAGCTCCCGACCGAGTTCTGTATTTCTTGGTTTGCCCTGGCACGGAACTCGGATGGCACATTGAGGAACATGTGCGTCTAGACATGGAAAACGATTCACGATACATACGTGGGATAAAGGGCGCGGTTGACGGGTGGCATAATCCCTAGTGGTCCTAGGTGGCTGAACCCAAACCGAGACACGGAGACGTTCATTAGGTAGCATAATCCCTAGCGGTCCTAGGTGGCATAAATCCTAAGTGAACGCGCGATAGTTCATGGTAAGGAAACATAACTAAATCAAGGGTTGCAGTCCAAAACAACTTCAAGGATAAAACGCTTACATGGGAAAGCCCGTATGGCCTACGGCAAAGGACTGAACTTACACATGGAAAGAAACATACGAGTTGGGAAAACCTACATATGCTATATATTAGGTTGTCATGGACCATTACATGACATTGGGCAAGGGACATTCATGGTTAACACATGACGTGGGTCGGGATACTAGTACGAGAGGTGCAGAGCAAATATACATGTTAGAACCAGGAGAAATATACATGATAAATACCGGGGGATGTTATACAGGGTAGGTACCTTGGGATAGTATACTGGATAGAAACCTGACGATGTGATGCCTTGTTTTATCTTGACATCGTAATTTATCATGACACCTTAGTTTACCTGAGTTCAGTAGTTCATCCTGTTATTTTGATTTAGCTTATCTATCTTGTTATCATGTTTATGTTCATCTCAGTTTCTCATGTCAGTTAACTTTACTAGTTTTTATACTAATAGTAGATAGGGCTTACTCAGTCTTTTTGACTGACCCGTTTTGTTTCGCCTCTTTTCTTCCGTTTCCCCCCCCAGGTTACAGGGAGGAAATACTGTTGTTTAGTTCGGACTTCTTCTGCTTGAAGGTCATCATGGATGGCTTGGACTTTTCTTGGCTATGGCTACTTTACTGTTTTTACTTGGGGAATAATTCATGAAAATGTCTTTATGCTTCTTTACTATTGCAAGACAGGTTTTGATGTACTCTGATGTAAAAGGCTTTAGACCTTATTTATTCATGTTATGAAAAGTTTGATTTTACTTCCGCTATTTTATATGTTCTGTCTTGTGATATTTCTGTGCATGTTTACCAATAATGCCCCTCTAAAGCTAGTGCATTCCTTTGCGAGTGACCCTAGCGGAGGCGGGGTGTTACAATTTGGCAGAGGGCCATTTCTCTCAGGTTTTAAAGCAACGTGCTTCTTTCCCATAATACTAGGTATGGTATGCTAAATTTTGCACAACAAGGTGAGATCAATATCCGAGAGGGTATGAACTTTATTATTCTATGCAAAACCCATTAGTGGTAGGGTACTTTATTTTCAAACGCCACCACAAATATATAAAGGCAAAGTTTAAACGCTAATTTAAGCTATCAAATTTGGAGTTGTTCGTTTAGAACTAGTATAAGAGACCAAAACAAGGATGGCTTACCAATATGATTATTTAAATAGCTGACATTTCCTTGAGATAAATTTTTCAGGAAATGATAGAGGAAAGAAAGGAGTCAATAAGGAGGGAGTATATATGCTGGAGGAGAGAGATAGCAGATCCGTAAAAAAGTTTGACTTGAAAAGTCGAAAATAACCCTTCATTAGGGGCAAATGTTACTGTAACGACCCGGCTTTTTACTCGGTTTTCGCCGGTAATTAAACTAACTTAAACCGTTCATAAAGACGGATTGTTATGGGTACTTACACATTTGCACAAAATAAAAGGAACTTTTCCATTATCATTACAATAATATTACATTAGAGTTACGAAAGATACATCAGCGTACATCGATTACACAACGGAAGAGATACTAAACTCAGTAGAAGGATAAGCATGCTCCAAGATATAATAGCTTCAGCTAAACCATCATCCTACTCTAACCAACTCCAAGACTAAATCTGCAAACCAAATTACTAGGTTGCCCGTGCAAATATTATAGGCACCCAGAGTTTAGGTGTTGGAATAATAAACTTCAGGTGTCGAAATTTCTGGGACGTTACACTAGGTCTTAGGATTGTGTACGTATATATATATAAACTATTTAATTCATTTCTTTATTCGTTTACACCCGAACTCCAATTCAAACCCAACGATTGTCGCCCCTAGCTAAATACCATGTTTTTGAACACAATGGGATATGTCCTATAAGACAATTCGGCTGTTTCGATTAGTTTTCATCAAAATTAAAGTATAAATTAATATAATATTCAAAATTGATTTCAACGCACATTTTAATTTACCAGGGCCACATACTGACTCCAAAAATTCCAAAAAAATAAATTTAGCTATGTGTTGACGATACGGTCCTAACAAAATTAATTTCATCGAATTTGGAGACCATTTGAAAAATGATCAATTTCCAGTCGATTAAATTCAAACTGAAATTGCCAAACGTGTTTAAATTCACCATGCTCACATATTAATTCCAAAAATTATGAAAATTGGAATCTAGCAATAATTTGACATTCTGGATCCAACAAAAGTGGTTTCGTCGAAAAAGGAGGTCGTTTGCAAAATGGCTATTTTTAAGGGCTATATATTATATAAAATATATATAAA
The DNA here is from genome assembly GCA_030737875.1 of Allium sativum. Taxonomy (NCBI): domain Eukaryota; kingdom Viridiplantae; phylum Streptophyta; class Magnoliopsida; order Asparagales; family Amaryllidaceae; genus Allium; species Allium sativum. The sequence continues at coordinate 454,875,687 of CM060920.1, read as the reverse complement.
TTCCATAGCGACTTTTTTCAATTTTAAACTAGACCAAACTTTTAATTTATATTATGAAATCTGAATTTTTCACATTCGTTAGAAAGATATAATTAAATAGATTCAAATATTTCTAGTTTTACTGAAATTCGGTTTATTTTGAGTCATGTACATTCATTTGAAATTTAAAATCGAATTTTAAAAATACCGCGCCATTTTAGGTTCGTTTTATAATTAAAATAAAATTATACGTTCTAACTTCGATTAAATAAATTTTTAGCCGTTATTATTTAAAATAAATCATTTTAAATATTCAAAATCCATTAAAATAGCTAAAATAAAAATTTAATTTGGTTCTGAAATCCCGGATTGTTACAGCTTCAGTCCTCTCTTTTCTCTTAACAGAATCCAAAAGCTCTTGTTGTTGTTCACTGCTCGCTATGGCATTCACATATAAAATGCTCACATTACTCAAAACATTGTCTATGATTCTGGAGTCACTAGCTTAAGTCACATGAAGTTCTTTTAAAGAGTGTTTAGCAATCTCACCCTCCTCAAAACTGTCCTAATTAATCTGTTCTAACATTTCAAAACTATTGGATATGCCTAAGTTAAGGTCATTCATAAAACTAGTGTGTAACCCGTGCATTGCACACGACATTATCATTAAAAATAGTATTTATAATTTTAATGTTAAAATAATAAATTTGTTATGTAATATATGATAAATTTTTATGTGAAACACAAAACTATTAATTAAAATTATTAATTTTTTTTGTGTGTAATTTATATTCTTTAGGGTAAACCAACAAAGTACGTATGTATTTGAGAATTCTTTTAGTCATGTTTATTAATATAGGTATACATGCTAAAATTATTGTAACAATACAGAATTCGCTTGGTCCGAATCGATCGCTAAACCTACCAAGACGTTCGAATCCAGGATTGTTTTGAGAACAAAACTAAACGAAACACAAACAGAAGAACATTTCATTGATGTTACAACAATTACATTAGAGTACAAGAATATAACAGAGTATGAATAAATAATATACATCAGAAAAATACCAGAGATTAAAATAATTTACATAGCAGCGGAAAAATAATATATAACTGTGACAGCCCGCCCCGCACCAGCTGACATTTCCAATGAAAGTGCGCTGTGCCGATGTCCAACCAGCACGGGACGGTCGCCAAAAAAAGGGAAGGAAAGGAGACTTAACAGTAGACTAACAAAGAACCTGTAGAATGTCTCACAACATATAGAATAAAATATAATAATAACATACTTTGACATAAAACAGGCGAGACAGTGCATAAGCTGAAAACTAAACATCATAGCAGCGGAAAATCCAAATACAGCTTATGTTCCACGTCATCATTATTACAACTTTTGAAAACTGTCTCTAAAGCAAATAAGAAAGGTACACTACTAATGCCTAAAGTAGTGACCATCAGTGACACAGGGAGAATATATATATATATATCATACGTGGGAGCCTCCTGCTCGTCTCCGGTACAACTACTCGTGCATACCACCTAACCTATCTCTGCCCGTTTAAGAGTACCCAGAGTAATAAGAATAGACATAAAACTCTGGGTCAGACAAAAGTCTGGTATGAGCGATAAGCAGCAAAACAGAATAATAACAGGTATACTAAACCATACCTGAACCTAGACCTGCAACCAAAGAGTTAGCACATATACCATACAATACTCTAAGGTGCCACTAACATATAGTGTAAGAAATAAGGGGGTGGGGGTGTGCATGTCATAATGATGTCACAACAATCAAGCATAGCAACCATCCTCACATCTCTCACTCAGTGCGTAAAGTATACGATATCTACCACTTTGACCACCTAATTCCTTGTTGCGATCACTCTGCCCCCATGGAGTCGTAACGACACCACTGCACTAATCCATAGCTACTAATACTTTGCTATGTCCACTCTGCCCCAAGGAGTCATGATGGCTCCACTGCACTGGCTCATAGCCTTGCTACGATCACTCTGCCCCATGAAGTCGTAACAACTTCACTGATCCGTAACCAATATCCGTCTTTCCGTGGTGAGTCAAAGCTATAGACGCCGATAACCCCTTATCGCATGTCCCGCAGCAAAGCCCAACTCATGAAGTTAACTCCTTGGTTCCCATCTGGATCCTAAGCTCTACTTCCTATTTGGACTTCCTTTGCATCTCGGGTTTTGGTCGAATTGGAGTTGGTGTTCAGAAAAGTCGTCGCGTAGAAGTAGTTCTGAATTCGGTTTTGCTCGGTCTCTATACCCCGTTAGATTCGGTGCCAATAGCCCATGCCTCGGTTCGGTTTGGATACATATATTGCTCCAGTCGTCATCGGTTCGGTTCGGGTCTCTCATCCAGTTCGGGTTGGTCATCTCCATCTGGTTCGGTTCAGTTACGACGAACAGATCCTATCTGTTGCCCCAGCTCCTCTTCTCTGATCCGATCCCCTCTTCCTTGCTTCCGCTACGAACCCAACTCCAACTCTTTATGCAAATGGCCTTCCTTCTTTCCACAGTCTTCTCAGGTGCCAAGTTCCAATCCGAATCAAATCCCTTGCCCGGTTCTCCTATCCGATCCGAGCCTAATATCCGATCCGATACGAAACCCTGCATAATTTTCCTGCGACTTTTCCACTGACGGTTTTACGCCATACGATGGCGTTTTCGACCAATCTAATAGGTCTAATCAATCACAAAGCATACCATACAGTCATAGCAATATGTATAATCAACCACAAACATCAAAACGACAATATAATGTATTAAAATGGATCAAACATAGCCAAAAACCCATATTTTCCCTTAATCATGTTTAAGCATAACTAATGATATGATTAGCAAAACTTAACCAAATTAACCAAATTTTCTAACAGAGGCCTAAACCAATATTTCAAAATTTATAAATATTTTTCCAAATTTTTACCGTGCATAATTTCGTTAATTAACACTAATCAATCCTAATTAGCCATAATTAGTGTAAAAAGGGTACTAATCACTCACCTCAGCCACAAACAAAATACCAAATCTGAAATTATCCTCTGTTTGACACTGGTCCCAAGGCTACACAGTAGTTCTAACCTTGCTTCGTTGCTATTTCTCCTTAATTTGATGTAATTTAGCCAAATCTTCAATTAGAAAGTGGTTTAGAGGTGTTTTAGATGTTGGAGGCCATTACTAAGTTGAGAGGGAAGATAAGTGGCAGTTGAAAAATGAGAAAAGGGTGTTCTCTAAACCCTAACATCCCTTAAATACTCCAAATCCCCAAATCCCCCTCTGGGCCTAGCTGTAAATTACCCAATTAAGCCCGGTTAAGCTGTTTTTCACCTTCTAAACCTTAATTCAGCCATATCTCCCAAACGATAAGTCCGTTTTTCATATATGACCTCTCTACGGAAAGGTAAACCATCATCCGGATCTAATGGATGTGGTTTCCGGTCAAAACTCCTTTCCAATCAAAAGTTATGGCCGAAATAAGATCAGCTAGGGGCAAAACGGTCATTTAAAAATCGGCAAAAATCATGAACATGGGAAATGACCCCAATAGTCGTCTCCCAAAGTTACATGACCATACAACTTCGTATGTGAAAGAAATAAATATTCTACGATCTTTCGATGCGTAGAATGCGGGTCGTTACATTCCCCCCCCCCCCCCCCCCGCCCCCCCCCCTCTTAAGAAATTTCGTCCCCGAAATTCCTTAACCCAAAACATACAAAGGATCCCGCATGCCTACCAATCATTAACAAAACAATAAAGCATACAAAACAACACAACAAGCCTATCCTAGCATGCGGTTTACTAACAAGCGAGTACTATACCGATATAAAAACCTTACCAGGCAAAGAGTTCTGGATACTTCCTCCTTATGTCCTCCTCTGTTTCCCAAGTACAGTCTTCCTCATCATCACCCCACTGAAATTTGACTATTTTACCGCCTTTCTTCGTATCGTTCCTAACAATACACATAGGTCTGCGGTTCCCAACCGCCTTGGGTTCAACCTCGATATCGTCCAACTGATCTGGTGAAATAGCCACACTAGGGTCATGCACAAGCTTCCTAAACTGGGAAACATGAAATACGCTGTGAACTCCTTCCATCTTCTCTGGTAATTCAACTTTATATGCCAAATTCCCAATTTGCTCGAGAACTGGGAATGTTCCAACAAATCTTGGTGTTAACTTGCCTCTCCTGCCAAATCGTATCACGCTCTTTAACGGAGAAATCTTGACAAACACCAAGTTGCCAATGGAGAACTTTAAATCCTTTCGCCTCTAATCAGCATAACTCTTCTGCCTATCTTGGGCAGCCTTCATTCGTTGTTGAATGATCTTAATCTTATTTGAAGTTTCTCTTATCACATCTGGTCCAAGCACAAACTTCTCACCAGTTTCTAACCAACATGACGGGGAGTTGCACGGTCTTCCGTACAAAGCTTCAAATGGAGCCATACCAATACTGGATTGATAATTATTATTATATGCAAACTCTACTAGATGTAAATGGTCATCCCATGATCCACCAAAATCCAATATGCAAGCTCTCAAGAGATCTTCTAACACTCGATTCACCCTCTCTGTCTGACCGTCGGTTTGAGGATGATACGCGGTACTGAGATGTAATTCTGATCCTAACGCCTCTTGTAAGCTCATCCAAAATCCACTAGTGAACAACGGATCTCAGTCACTCACAATGCTTTTAGGTACTCCATAAAATCTCACTACCCATTTCATATATAGCTCAGCTAACTTAGTTGTCATTCTATTCGACTTGACGGGTATAAATCTAGCACTCTTGGTCAATCGGTCCACAATCACCCAAATGCTATCATGGCCCGACCCAGTCCTTGGTAACCCATCAATGAAATCCATTGAGACTTGTTCCCATTTCCATTCTGGAATTTCTAATGGTTGCAACAAGCCACTAGGCTTCTTTTGCTTAGCTTTAACTAACTGGCAATTCATACACTTGGATATAAACTTCACTACGTCTCTTTTCATTCCTTCCCAATAGTAGGTCTGCTTCATGTCTCGATACATTTTGTTACCACCGGGGTGTATGGCCAGCTTTGAGTGATGACATTCTTTAAGCACTTCATCTCTCAATCCGTTCACGTTGGGTACAACCAGTCTTCCACACTTTCTAAGCCATCCATCTCGATCAAGCCCATATTTGTTCATCTCTTCGTCGACTCCCATCTCTAACTTTGAGATGATTTCTAGGTTAGGATCGTCCCTCTGGCTGGAACCAATCCGCTCAATCAAAGTGGGTCTGACCGTCAAACTTGCTAATACTTCTGGATCCAATTCGTACTTTGGTCTGAAATCATACCCAGCAATGTACTCCAGTTGCTTCCATTCTAGAAACATAGCCCCTAAACTGGCATGTCTCCTACTCAATGCATCAGCTACCGCATTGCCCTTTCTTGGTATATAAGCGATATCGAAATCGTAGGAAGCCAAGAATTCTAACCATCTTTGTTGTCGGAGATTTAGATCCTTTTGAGAGAAAAGATACTTTAACGACTTATGATTGGTAAACAACTCAGATCTTTCTCCCAAGAGATAATGTCTCCACATCTTCAATGCGAACACGATCGCTGCCAATTCCAAATCATGGATAGGATATCTTTTCTCATGCGGTTTCAGTTGCTGACTAGCATAAGCTACAACCCTACCTCCTTGCATCAATACAGCACCTAGTCCGGTACCACAGGCATCTTTGTATACCGTCATCTCTTCATTCCCTTCAGGAATGACTAACACTGGTGCACATGTCAACTTTTCCTTTAGACTCTTAAATGCATTCTCGCACTTTTCGTCCCAGACGAAAGCTTGATTCTTCTTGATCAACCGAGTCAACGGTGTTGCTATCTTGGAGAAGTCTTGGATAAACTTACGATAATATCCAGCTAATCCCAAGAAACTTCTTATGTCCGTTGCATTCTTGGGTGTAGACCAATCTTGTACCGTAGCCACCTTCGCAGGGTCCACGGCAATACCATTCTCTAAGACAACATTGCCCAAGAATCTTACTTCCCTCCTCCAGAAGCGACACTTAGAAAACTTTGCTTTCAATTGGTGTTTTCTCAACACCTCCATCACTATCCTCAAATGTTCCTTGTGTTTTTCCTCTGTCCTCGAATAAACAAGTATATCTTCCGCGAACACAAGAACAAATTTATTCAACTGATCTCTGAATACCCTATTCATAAGATCCACAAAATATGCTGGTGCATTGGCTAACCTGAATGGCATGACCAACCACTCATAAAATCCAGACGGCGTCCGAAATGTCGTTTTAGCTATACTCTCAGCTTCCACTCTAAGATGATGAAAACCTATCGTGAAATCCAACTGGGAGAACACTCTCGCGCCACTCAACTGATCAAATAAATCATCTATCCACTGTAGAGGGCACTTATTCTTCCTTGTCACCTTATTCAGCTCGCGATAGTCCACACACAATCGAAGGGAACCATCTGCCTTGGTAGCGAACACAACTAGTGCTCCCCACTTAGAAACACTTCTTCTGATAAATCCCTTCTTCAAAAGATCGCTTACTTGCACCTCGAGCTCTCGCTGCTCCCTTGGCGCCATACGACGAAGTGACATCACTATAGGTCTGGCATCTTTCACTAAATCAATACGGAACTCAATATCTCGGTGTGGTGGAAGTCTGGTCACTTCCTCGAAGATGTCCGGATACAGGCCAGCCATGGGCACATCTGACAACTCATCATGTGGGATGCCGAGGGAATTTATAAAACTAGACATTACCCCATCACTAGGTAGACCACCAAACACCACCCTTCGCCCATCATCCGCTCTAACTGTCACCAAAAAGCCCTCACAGTCTACCACTACCCCGTATCTTTGGAGCCAATCGACTCCCAAAATAATGCCAAACCCAGTAATGCCCAAAACAAAGCAATCACAAACAAACATGCATCCATGACTCGATAAGACCACATTACGACAAATCATGCTAAGGCTATTTGAACCACCTATCGGGTTCGTCACTACTAAAGGTCTATCGACTATCTCGGGTTCCAATCCCAATCTATCTACCAGGTCACTAGATATGAAGGAACGGGAAGCTCCGATATCAAACAATACTCGAACAGGAACATCGTAAACAGAAAGCATACCTTGAATGACGACATTCTTTCCTTTCTCCGCCGTGGTTGGGGCATTCGACGAAGAAGGAACAACATTAATAGCATATGCTTTCACAATCTGCTTTTCTTTAGGGGGTTGCGGACACTTATCCTTGTGATGTCCCACTTGGCCACAGTTGAAGCACTTCATATCCGCTAGCTTGGCCCGACATTCCTTGGCATAGTGGCCCTTCTTACCACAGCTGAAGCACTCAACATCTTTCTTATTCTTTTTCTTCTGGCCATCCTTGGTCTGATTCTTCTTTCTCTTATTCTAAGAACCATTCTTGCCTCCACCGCTTGCTTGCGGCTTTGGCTCCTCTACAGATGCAACCTCAGTCTTTGACTTAGGATATAGACTCTTTGATCTCGAAGCTTTCCCCACAACCGATTCAAATGTCTCATCGACATGCTTTATAAGCCTTTCCTCCAAGTACTGATCTAAGCCTGTTATAAACTTTTCATTTTTCTTCTCGGTAGTATCAATAAGGGATAATCCATATTTCGATAGAGTATCAAACTCTACAATGTACTCTGAGACTGCCCTACCATTTTCCTTAAGCTCCAGAAATTTCTAAAACAACTCTGACTTCTGGGCAGCTGGGATGAACTTATCACTGAATCGGGCCTTAAACTGATCCCATGTAACTTGATCCTCTGGAGTAGCTTCCTTAATAGCATTCCACCAATTCATTGTCCGTCCGTGCAGATCGCATCCTTGATACCCAAGTCTTCGAAGATACGCTCACAGCTATCCAACCAATCCTGAACATCCGTGGCTGATTCCGTTCCATGGAACGGTTTCCCACCAAAACTAGTGGTCCTTACAGAGCTTGGCGAAATCGGCCCTAGGCGCCTGCACCGCTGCACCACCACCATTAGCAGCATTAGGAAATGCCCTCTGAACGTCCCTAAGCATCTCTCTCATGAAGTCAGTGAACACAGTCCTCATGTCAGGAGCATTCCCATTATTGGCTCCTCTACCAGCACCCCTCGGATATCAGCTCATCGTTCAATCTGTAAAGAGAAACGATTAACCATCCTCTTTGTGGTGTCAGTGCGGTGCGAATTCATCCTTAGCTATACTAATAGTATATATATAGCTTTTGAGAACCAAAATAATCACAAATACGTGCTCTCATATACGTATTATCTCTCCCTGGTTCTTTCCCTGGGTTAACTACGCAACCTAGAGATCTGATACCAAATGTGACAGCCCGCCCCGCATCAGCCGACATTTCCAATGAAAGAGCGTTGTGCCGATGTCCAACCAGCACGGGACGGTCGCCAAAGAAAGGGAAGGAAAGGAAACTTAACAGTGGACTAACAAAGAATCTGTAGAATGTCTCACAGCGCATGGAATAAAATATAATAATAACATACTTTGACATAAAACAGGCAAGACAGTGCATAAGCTGAAATCTAAACATCGTAGCAGCGGAAAATCCAAATACAGCTTATGTTCCACATCATTATTATTACAACTTTTGAAAACTGTCTCTAAAGCAAATAAGGAAGGTACACTACTAATGCCCAAAGTAGTGACCAGCAGCAACACGGGGAGAATATCTATATATATATCATACGTGGGAGCCTCATGCTCATCTTCGGTATAGCTACTCGTGCATACCACCTAACCTGTCTCTAGTATGCCCGTTTAAGAGCACCCAGAGTAATAAGAAGAGACATAAAACTTTGGGTCAGACAAAAGTCTGGTATGAGCAATAAGCAGCAAAACAGAATAATAACATGTATACGAAACCATACCTGAACCTGGACCTGCGACCAAAGAGTTAGCACAACATACCGTATAATACTCTAAGGTCCACTAACATATGGTCTAAGGAATACAGGGGGTGGGGTGTGCATGTCATAATGATGTCAAAACAATCAAGCATACCAACCATCCTCACATCTCTTACTCGGTGCGTAAAGTATACGATATCTACCACTTTGACCACCCAATTCCTTGCTATGATCACTCTGCCCCATGGAGTCGTAACGACACCACTACACTGATCCATAGCCACTAATACTTTGCTATGTCCACTCTGCCCCATGGATTCATGATGGCTCCACTGCACTAGCTCATAGACTTGCTACGATCACTCTGCCCAATGAAGTCATAACAACTTCACTGCACTGATCCGTAACCAATATTCGTCTTTTCGTGGTGAGTCAAGGCTATAGACGTCGATAACCCCTTAGCACACGTCTCGCAGCAAAGCCCAACTCATGAATTTAACTCATTGGTTCCCATCTGGATCCTGAGCTCTACTTCCTATTTGGACTTCCTTTGCATCTCGCGTTTTGGTCAAATTGGAGTTGGTCTTCAGAAAAGTCGTCGCGTAGAAGTAGTTCCAAATTCGGTTCGGTTCGGTCTCTATACCCCGTTCGGTTCGGTGCCCAGAGCCTATGCCTCGGTTCGGTTCGGGTCTCTCATCCAGTTCGGGTTGGTCATCTCCATCCGGTTCAGTTCGGTTACGACGAACCGATCCCATCTGTTGCCCCAGCTCCTCTTCTCTGATCCGATCCCCTCTTCCTTGCTTCCGCTATGAACCCAACTCCAACTCTTTATGCAAATGGCTTTCCTTCTTGCCACAGTCTTTTCAGGTGCCTAGTTCCGATCCGAATCAAATCCCTTGCCCAGTTCTCCTATCCGATCCGAGCCTAATATCCGATCTGATCCGAAACCCTGCACAATTTTCCTGCGACTTTTCCACTGACGGTTTTATGCCATACGACGGCGTTTTCAACCAACCTAACAGTTCTAATCAATCACAAAGCATTCCATACAGTCATAGCAACATGTATAATCAACCACAAACATCAAAACAACAATATGATGTATTAAAATGGACCAAACATAGCCAAAAACTCACATTTTCCCTTAATCATGTTTAAGCATAACTAGTGATATGATTAGCAAAACTTAACCAAATTAACCAAATTTTCTAACAGAGGCCTAAAACAATATTTCAAAATTTATAAATATTTTTCCAAAATTTTAACATGCATAATTTCGTTAATTAACGCTAATCAATCCTAACTAGCCATAATTAGTGTAAAAAGGGTGCTAATCACTCATCTTAGCCACAAACAAAATACCAAATCTGAACTAATCCTCTGTTTGGCGCTATTCCTAAGGCTATACAGCAGTTCTAACCTTACTTTGGTCTATTTCTCCTTAACTTGATGTAATTTAGCCAAATCTTCAATTAGAAAGTGGTTTAGAGGTGTTTTAGATGTTGGAGGCCATTACTAAGTTGAGAGGGATGATAAGCGGCGGTTGAAAAATGAGAAAAGGGTGTTCTCTAAACCCTAACAGCCCTTAAATACTCCAAATCCCGAAATCGCCCTCTGGGCCTAATTGTTAATTACCCAATTAAGCCCGGTTAAGCTGTTTTTCACCTTCTAAACCTTAATTCAGCCATATCTCCCAAACGGTAAGTCCATTTTTCACACATAACCACTCTACTGAAAGGTAAACCATCATCCAGATCTAATGGAAGTGGTTTCAAGTCTAAAATCCTTTCTAATCAAAAGTTATGGCCGAAACAAGATCAGCTAGGGGAAAAACGATCATTTAAAAATCGGCAAAAATCATGAACATGGGAAATGACCCCAATAGTCGTCTCCCAAACTTACATGACCATATGACTTCGTATGTGAAAGAAATAAATATCCTATGATCCTTCGACGCATAGAATGCGGGTCGTTACAATAACACAACTAAAAGAGATACACGGATACAGAGCTTTCCGAATATCGCTTTAGCTGTAAATCCAGGATCCTAGGAAAAAAATATATGCGAAAACCAAAACTACTAGCTGTCCATTTGGAAAATATGGGAACCCAAAGTTTAGGTTAAAACAATAAACTCCTGGTCAGTCATGGGACTGGTGTGAGAACTAAAATAGTTATTTAAAACTTTCCTTTAAAAATAAAGTAAATCAAGGGACCACGCCACATAACGCGGAACATGTTTTCTCCAAAGAATATCAGTGCATAAACAGTTTATAATCAACACAATGCTTTTTGAAAAATGAAGCTATTATAAGACTCAGGTCCTATCACACAATGCAATGCAAGCCGGAGGATAGAGTTTTTTTTATAATAGCCAAAAGTGCTTGGTACGTTTTAAAACAAATCATTTTGATACTATTATAAGTGCATAGTGTTTAAAAACAACTTCAAATATAAATGTATCAATCATAGATGGCATGGGTACCATATATCATGTCGCCATACTAGTTCTACCATTAAAACCACACAATGTCATATTGGAAGTTGGATTTCCATCATGAACCAAGGCAAGGGATCGTCCTTACCGAATTCGAGACAATCTAGCCCATGTCTCAGGATCAGCCGCAACTGCACCTTGGATCTTCAGGGTCAGTCCACACTTACGTTAGTGGATTGGTAATTCCTGAACAATATGTTTCCCCACCCTATGGGGCGTAAGTCTGGTCAGTATGTTGACCATATCATCCATCGACCCCATAGTGACTGATATATCCGAGGTACCTCGCTTTCCATCATCCACATAAGTAAAAAATTCTGGGCTCCATACCATGACACCACTCCTAGCTAAAAAGAAACGCATGTTCTCCCTGCAGTCCTCTCCCGTTTCTGGTTCATACCAGGGTATGAGGCTCGCGAATTAATTCTATACACAAAGCCATACTATTTAAAGCCGTGATTTGATCATCAACCACAAGGCTCTGCTTTTCAACAGAAGCCTTGATCATTTGCATCTCAGCATGCCACACTGACAATTCATGCCTTGCGACTGATGTCTATCGATATATAACCTCTAAGCTCGTACATCTCAGAGAAGTGTGTTAAGCAAGAGAATAAATTCTCCACCACCAAAGAGATATATATTTAATAGAAATCAATCAACACAGAATAAAATCCAATGTCAGACTCCATTTACTAGTTCGTTCTGGGTCTAAACGAAACTGGAGGCACCTTATTCCTCGTTCCATATGTCCAATACAGGAGAGAGGTCCTTGCATATCCAGTCGATCTCCAAGTATGTCTGGACGATCATCACTTATTACCTTGTCTTGGGTGTACAGCCCAATCAAGACATAAGTAATCATCCAAATGATGTGAAGATCTCTGGTTTTCAACCACCATCTTCATCGTCGACTTATCATTGAATCATTTATTCAGAATGGGCATAAACCCAGTCTTTCCGAATAACTCGCATATCTTATAATCAAGTGCTATAAAAACACAACATATGCCTCATTCCAATCCAGAATATTCTTTTATTCAAATATTCACATCTTTAAGGAAAGGTTCCCATTAATTTTATTAAAGATAAATTCTTTTAAATTTATTCTTTAATCTTCCTTTGGATATCATTTCAAAAGATTTCATTATCTTTTCAATTCTAAACCAAATTAAGGTTTATCCAACTAGTCGGGATTAGCGAGCCATACTGAAGTAATCATTTCTTTTATTATCCCAATCCCAACCTATTCATCCCATGGAGTAAAACTGGTGATACTCCATATCTAACACCATTGTGTTATCGGTAAAAATTAATTACCATTTCCCATTCAAATCTAATTAAAGATTCAATTATCGCTTGGAGCAAAACTGGTGATACTCCATTCTCGATCATTTCCCAAATTTGATAATTTAAATGATCACATTTCATTCTAATTAAAGATTCATTAAAACTCCACTTAGTTTTAATCTTCCTAAAAATCATTATTAATGATTATTTAACTTTGGAAACACAAACATGCCACATCGACAATTTACGTCGTACCATTGATTTCTGCCAGTATATAACCTCTAAGCTCATACGTCTCAGAGAAGGGTGTTAAGCAGGTGAATAAATTCTCTGCCACCAAACAAATATATATATATTTAATAGAGATTAACAATACAGTTTGAAATACAATGTTAGACATGTATTCCTGTTTTAACTGGGTTAAAGAACCAATGTCATTTAAAACACAGTTCACGATAAACCCAAAATCACATTCCATTAATTATGGAATCTTCACGGAAAATAGATCAATTTATATAAACGATATAAATTCCCGTATCCAACCAATGATATAAATGGAATAACGGCCAAGCCTTTTAAATTCCATATATATTAATAGTCTTCCTCCATAGAAGCTCACTTCGATTATTACCAAATCGAATTCCATTCTATACCAATTTAATATATTAAATAGGAAAATTTTACTTTGGAAAATTTCCATTAAATCTTAATAAAAGATTTAAAATTCCAAATCACATTTCAATGTTAATTGGGTTAAAGAACGAATGTCATTTAAAACATAGTTCACGATAAACCCAATTCACATTCCATTCCAATTCCAATTAAATGTTAATTAATTGGTAAACTTCTCTAAATCTTAATTAAAAGATTTATTCTTTTCTCAGTTGGGTTTAAGAACAGTGTTAATGAAGACACCATTCGCGACAAACCCAAAATCCAATTTAATATTAAATACAAGGCTCTGGATAGAAATTATATTGGCTTATATTCAATATCAAATTCTGAACTTAACGGATATCGTATTGGGAATAACGATATCAGTATCTTCCAAATTCCCATAACAATATCTGTATAACCATAGAATCCAATATCAAAATATTCCAAAGATGATTTCCATTCTAATCAATTCCAATTTATTCATTGGAAAATTTTGGTTATTTTAAAACCATTTCAAATCCAATTTATTTATTTAAAAGAATTGGATTATTATTCTTGTTAATAACAAGTTCATTTCGATAAAAATATATTTTTATCTTTCCAAACGTGAAGTTTTTCATTCAAATTATTTCCAAATCATTTATTATGATTTTACACAAATTATTAATATTTTCAGTAATTTTATCAAGGCCCGTACAATCGGTTTCCAATAACGGCCACCGAACTGCATCCATAGCGACCTTTTCCAAATTTGATTTGGACATAATTCCAAATCCAACTGTTATATTTCAGATATCTTATATTCATTGGAAAGCTCTTTTCGATACGAACCCAACGGTTCCGGTTTTAGGAGAATCCGACGGTCGGATCTCCTGTAATGTCAATTCGAAGTCAATGATCGAAATTCGCAAACGATCGCTGCGCTGCGCATTCTATCTAAGCCATTTAAATATATATATATATAATATTTTTATCATCGATTTATATTTAAAGCGTTTATAAATTCGCTTTAAAAACGATTCCAACTTCCTTTTCAATTTTAAATCAAGATTGAATACTCCTTATCATTGTAATATATAAATGATAATATTTTCAAAATATCAGATTTTGAAATCAATTCCTTTTCGATATTCATTATAAAAATGAATAAAATCGATATAAATATCATTCACGTTAAAATGGCGCATAACTAGTCAACATGGCTTCACACATTTCAATATTTTCGTGTCCATCCAAAATCGGACATCAACTTCACATTTTTATCCTTTACTGAACTGGAATCAGACCCAATCAATTACCATATAATTTCAGTTATACGGATTTCATACATCGCATGTATACAACAATATAAACAATCATAAAAAAATTCATACAACATCCAGAGTGCATTTTACAACTGTATAAGCATTAAAATAAATAAATAACGCTTATACAGTCTGTCAACCCATCAATTGCCATACCACTAATTATTGGGATTAGTGCATGTCAAATATCATCCCAATACTCGTGTGGGATTTTCAAATAGTAAATACTGAATATTATTTGTGCAGTTGGGCAATGTGTAATATTTATCGTCCCAATCAATATTAGTTAAATGGGTGCACATAAAAAAAATCATCCGATTTGTAAATGAATATTTATTTTCATTTCAGGAGAATTTATTGTCGTTCATATATATGTTAAAAAGTATATTTTTAAAGATAAAATATTTATTTCAACACTTGACTATTTTATATAGTTCATACATTAATTAAAAACGATATTTTTATTGTTCAAATATTTTATTCAACACATGAATATTTTATATAGTTCCTTTATATAATAAAAATGATATTTTTATTGTTCAAATATTTTATTCAACACATGAATATTTTATATAGCTCCTTTATACAATAAAAATGATATTTTTATTATTCAAATATTTTATTCACAATCAATTTTATAACCACAATCCAAATTTCCACAATACAATCCAAACAAACAACCATGGTTTGTACAATAAATAGTATCGGGGGCTTCTAAGCCCCATCGGCATCCTAGTATATATTTAACTGTAAAATAATTAGAGTGAGAAGGAGTTCTCACCATTGGTTTCCACTCCGTCATTCTTTAAAGGACGTTTTGGATTCGAATTTTCCATAAATTCTAACTAGCTCCAAATTGGACCCGGTCAGTTTTCTTGCAAAGCTCTCGACTCCATGATCGCAACGCAACTGGAATCATTGCATTTGGACCTCGTATGGAAAAGTTATCGCATTACAAACATTATATAATTAAATGGGTAATTAACGAAATTAATTAACTATATAATTACATCATTAATCCATCTTCATCGTTTTAACATATCCTGGAATGCGTCGAACAAACCCTCGACTTCAAAAACCGCCTACCGTCGTCGATTGACTCCACCGGACTCCGATCGGCCGATGCCATGCCCAAGGTCTTGCCGCCAGCCACCACCACCGTGAGTCGCTCGACCTCCGATGGCCCCACTATCATGAAAAACTGCCACGAACTTTGGCGGTTCATAATGGAAAATCGAGCTCCATGCTTGATGATAATTGATCATACATGTATGGATCGAAAGAGGGTGAAAAGTACTAGAATTTTGGTTTTATATGTTTTTGAAATCTATTTCTGTATAGGGCGCGATTTAGGGTTTAATTCTGGAGCTTTGGGGTCGTCGGTTATGAGGGTGGCGGCTGTCGTAGAGGGTTAGGGTTTGTGATATGGGGGAGGGGTATTTATACTATTTATTTATTATTTTATTTTATTAAATTCAATTTTTTTTGATTGTTTAATGCTCCGAACTCCAAACCAAACCCAATGACCGTCGCCACTAACCAAATATCCCCATTCCGGTGAAAATGGAATATGTTTCATAAGCCAGTTCGACTGTTTTGATTAGTTTTTATCAAAATTAAAATTTAAATCAATGTATATTGAATTCAAACATACATTTTAATTTATTGGGGCCACATACTGACTCGAAAAACTCCAGAAAAATAAATCTAGCTATGTTTTGACGATACGGTGCTAACAAAACTAATTTAATCGAATTTGGAGACCATTTGAAATATGGCCCTTTTCCAGTTGATTAAATTCAAACTGAAATTACCAAACACGTTTTAATTCACTGCGCTCACATATTAATTCAAAAATTATGAAAATTGGAATATAGAAATAATTTTACATTCTGGATCCAACAAAAGTGGTTTTGTCGAAAACGGAGGTCGTTTGCAAAATGGCTGTTTTTAAGGGCTATGTATTATATAAAATATATATAGATTCCATAGCGACTATTTTGAATTTTAAACTGGACATAACTTTCACTTTATATTGTGAAGTCTTAATTTTTCACATTCGTTAGAAAGATATAGTTAATCAGATTCCAATGTTTCTTGTTTCGTCCAATTTTGACTTATATTGAATTCTGTATATCCATTTGAAATTTCAAATCGATTTTTCAAACTACCGCGCCATTTCAAGCTTGTTTTATAATTAAAATAAATTTATACGTTCTAACTTCGATTTAAATAAATTTTAAATCGTTATTATTTAAAATAATTCATTTTAAATATTCAAAATCCATTAAAATTGCTAAAATAAAAATTTTAAATTGGTTCAAAATTTCCGGGTTATTACAATTAATGTATGTTAGTAATTTATTTAATGAATTAGCAAATATCATTTAGTAAAATTTGTTTAAATAAATTAAATTTAAAATTACTAAATTAGTTTAACTGTATAGTATAATAGGAAAAATTGAAAAGAATTCTACAAAAAAATGAATAAATTTATTCTGGAGTTACTTATGTTTATTTAAAAAAATATGATATAATATATGGTAAATTCCTGATATAAATAAATCATAAATAATTTAAGAATTAATTTTGTCATTATTGTTGATATACATCGTTCATGTTATGTGATTTATAAGTCTTTATAGTAGCATATGAAAATAACTTTTTTAATATGAATATACATAGTTAAACTGATGTATATTTTTATAACTTATTAGAAAAATGGTCTAAATATCTTTAAATAATTAGAATTTAAGATCCCCATGAGTAGTTTAAACATATGGATGAAATATAAAATATCATAAATGAATTGAGACGGTTCACAAAATAATTGTAGAAATGTTAAAATGCAACTATTTGAAACAGAAATTGTTTTGTTCAATTTATGACAAATTTTTTGAGATATGTGTAAAATACATTATTTTTTATTATTATTGTTTACATATATTATTTAAATTGTGTGACTTGTATAACTTTATATTTGAAAAAAAAAACCTAATTTTGCTATTTTTATCGATATGAACATGGTATACATTTTAAAACATTACATTTAGCATTAATTAGACGAATTAACAATAATTTATTGATTGAATCCATTTGTTAAACTCAAAATCACATAATTATTTTAAATATATTGACTTAAACGTTCTATGTTAGTGATATTGTATAGTGTTTTGTAAATAGCCAAATGAAATTTAAAATGTAAGCGTTTGACATTAATATTACAATGCAACACAAGGTAAATATATTGACGTATATAAGTTCAACTTTGAACTTGTGATAGTTATTTATGTGTATAATCTATATTATGTATAGAAACAGTCATAGATTTATTTATTTTTTCGATTTTGTTAATATGAATATGGTTAATCTTGATGTGATTTATTAGGCGAATCAACGAACAATAGTTTGGTAAATTTATTTAAATAGTTTTAATATTATGTACTTAATTCTAAAATATGGTACTAAATGTAAAATATTAAAAAGAATTTTGAGAAACTAAAATGATTATAAAAAATTGAAGTGTAGGTGCTTAGTGCCAAAAAAACATAATTTTGTCATTTTTAGTATTTAAAAGATATATTAGTTAACTAAGTTTATTTAAATTACTTAAATTTTGGATTTTGTAATTAATTTAAATATGTGGACTTAAATACAAAATGATATAAGAAAATTGTTAATAAATAATTGTGTAAATTTGAAATGCCCATACCAAAATATATGATGTTAAAAGAAGTAAAATGTGACGGCAAGGAATTTCGCTCGGTCCGAACCAGTCGCTAAACCGACCCAGACCGTTCGAAACGCCCTATCGCTTGAGAACACGACAAATCATAGAACGCATACAGAAGAACATTTCACTGTATATTACAACAATGCATCAGATTACAAGAATATACAGAGTATAAATGAATATTACACAGAAATATCAGAGATTTAAATTACATTTAAATACATGGCAGCGGAAAATAATACAATATACAACTAGAAGTAGATATACGGATACAAAGCTTTCCGGATATCGTTCCAGCTGTAAACCAGGATCCTGTGAATATAAATCTGCAAAACCAAAACTACTAGCTGCCCGTGTCGAAAATAAGGGCACCCAGAGTTTAGGTTAAAACAATAAACTCCAGGTCAGTCATGTGACTGGTGTGAGAACTAAAACAGTTATTAATCTTTATTTTAAATCATTAGGTAAATCAAGGGACCACGCCGTATAACACGGAACGGGTTTCCTCCCAAGAATACCAGTGCATAAAACAAACAGCGCAATGCTAAATAAAGAAAAATGAAGCTGTTATAAGACCCAGGTCCCATCACACAATGCAACGCAGCCGAGGATAGGGTTTTCCCTTATAACAGCCAAAGAATGCTTGATACGTTTAAAACAAATCATTTGATACTATTATAAGTGCATAGTGTATAAAACAACTTCGAATCATAAGTATCAATCATAGGCGACATGAGCGTCCCATGCCACTATGTCGCCATATATAGGTTTACAAATAAAACCGCAAAGTCACGTATTTGGAAATTGGATTTCCGTCTATGAACCGAGGCAAAAGATAGTCCTCAACCGATTCGAGACGCTCTAGCCCGTGTCTCAAGATCAGAGCTCGAGTGACCCTTGGATCGTCAGGGCCGGTCCACCGATGTTGATTAAAATGCCTGAACACTGCGTTTCCCCACCCTTTGGGGTGTCAATGAGCCAACGAATGACTCCATCGGTTCGAGAACGACCGATCAATCCGAGGCGCCTCGCAACAGCAACAACCACATAAGTCAAACTCGTCAGGGCGTGTAAAACCACTGACGCCACTTCTAACTAGAAAGAAACGCATGCCCTCCCTGAGGTCCGTCTCCCGTTTTTGATTCATACCGGGTGTGAAACTCGCGAATCAAACGTTACACAAAGCTACGCCACAAAGGCCGTGCTTTGATCATCAACCACAAGACTTTGCTTTTCAACAGAAGCCTTGATCATTTGCATCTTAGCATGCCACACAGGCAAGCCATCCTATGCAACCGATATCAGTCACACAGAATGAAATCCGATGTCAGACACACAGTCCATTTACAAGTCCGTTCTGGGTCTGAACGAAACCGGGGGCACCTAGTACCCCGCATATCCATCGATCTCCAAGTACGTCTGGACGATCCCTAACTGTTTCCATCTTCTTGGGTGTACAGCCCAATCAAGATCATCAGTTATCACCCAAACGACGTGAAGACCTCCGGTCTTCGACCATCGTCTTCATCTTCGACTTATCGTCGTATCAGTTATTCAGAATGGGATAAACCCGGTCTTTCCGAATAACTCGCGTATATATTATAAAAGTGTTACACAAACACAACATACGCCTCATTCCAACTCATTAGTCATTAACCGTAAATTAATCAAGAGAATAATTCCCCAAATATTAACCCCGAAGGCCGAAACCAACATCAGATCAATATCCAGAAAACCATTCTACTTAGCTAACCGACAGTTAGTTTCTAAATTTCACGTTCAAATCTAATTAAAGATTTAACTATCGCCTGGAGCAAAACTGGTGATACTCCATTCTCGATCTTTTCAATCTAATTAAAGATTCATTAAAACTCCACTTAGTTTTAATATGTGACTGGGTTAAAGAATCAGTGTCATTTAAAACACGGTTCACGATAAACCCAAAGTCACATCCCATTAATTATCGGGTTAAAGAACAAGTGTTATTTAAAACACTGTTCACGATAAACCCAAAAATCAATATCCATTCAATTCCAATTAAATATCATTTAATTGGTACACTTCATTAAATCTAAATAAAAAGATTTAATCTTTTCTCAACTGGGTTCAAGAACAGTGTTAGTGAAGACACCATTCACGACAAACCCAAATCACATTTATTAATTATCGGGTTAAAGAACAAGGGTTATTTAAAACACTGTTCACGATAAACCCAAAAATCAATATCCATTCAATTCCAATTAAATATTATTTAATTGGTACACTTCATTAAATCTAAATAAAAAGATTTAATCTTTTCTCAACTGGGTTCAAGAACAGTGTTAGTGAAGACACCATTCACGACAAACCCAAATCACATTCGATATTCAATACAAGGCTCTGAATAGAAAATATATCGGCTTATATTCAATATCGAATTCTACGACTAACAAATGTCGTATTGGAAATAACGATATCAATATATATCTTTCAAATTTCCATAACAACACCTGTATAATCACGAATTCGAACATCGAAATATTCCGAAGACAATTTCGATTCAAATCCACTCCAATGCAATCATTGGAAATTTTGGTTATTTTTAAAACCCTTTTCGAATTCAATTTATTTATTTAAAAATAAATAAAATTATAACTCTAGTTCAAAACTAGTTCATTTCGATAAAAATCCATTTTTATCTTTTCAAATATGGAGTTTTTCATCCCAATTCTTTCTAAATCATTTCTTATGATTTTACACAAATTATTACTATTTTTAATAATTTTATCAAGGCCCGTACAGTCGATTTCCATCAATGGCCATCGAACTGCACTTACAGCGACCTTTTTCGAATTTGATTTGGACGTATCTCCAAATCCAACCGTTAGATTTCAAATTTCTAATATTCGTTAGAAAGCTCTTTTCGATACGAACCCAACGGTTCCGGTTTTAGGAGAATCCGACGGTCGGATCTCCCGTAATGTCCGTTTGAAATAAATGGTCGAAATTCGCGAACTACCGCGGCGCGGCGCGTTCTATTCAGGCCATTATATTATATATATAATATATATTTCGTCGATTTCTATTCAAAACGAATTATATAAATAGTTTTAAATTCGTTTCAAATTCTATTTCAACTTCTATTTCAATTCAAAGCAAAATTGAATTCTTCTTTATAAATTCGTTTCAAAATTCATTTCTATTCAATTCGAATTTCAATTCAATTTGAATTCATTTCAATTCGCTTTCAATTCCATTTGAATTCGTTTTCAATTCAATTCATTTCGAAATCGTTTTCAATTCAATTCATTTCGAAATCGTTTTCAATTCAATTCATTTCGAAATCGTTTTCAATTCAATTCATTTCGAAATCGTTTTCAATTCAATTCATTTCGAAATCGTTTTCAATTCAATTTGAATTCGTTTTCAATTCAATTCATTTCGAAATCGTTAAAATCGATATAAATATCGTTCACGTCAAAATGGCGTCAATCTAATCAACACGGCTTCATAAATTTCTATTTTCAAATATTCTATTTCAAATATTTCTTTTTCAAAATAGTTGTTATTATCAAAATATTTCGTTCAACACATGACCAATCTCAATGAATGAGTACTGTCAACACATGAACTTTTATTTTATAATATTCTTTATTTTTCAAATTGGAATGAGGCCCAATCAATTACCATATAAAGTTAATTATATGGATTTTCATACAACACATGTATATCATAGCATTGAAAAATAATCAACCATCAACCAAAGTGCACTACACTGCATAAGCATCAAATACAGATATTCAACGCTTATAACAGCCTGTCAATCAATCGATCGACATATTTAATCAATCAGGATGAGTGAACTGCATATTTCATCCTAACACCCGTGTGGGGTTTCAAACAATCAAACACAGATTTTATTTGTGCAGTTGGGCGATGTGTGAAATTTATCGACCCAATCAACATCATTCAAATAAGTGTACATAAACAAACCATCTGGTTTGTAAATGAATATTTATTTATTCACTTCACTATTTTCATATTCACGTTAAAAATTATATTTTTAACGATAAAACATTTTATTTCAACCTATGAATTTCTATTCAATTCATTTATTCAATAAAATGATATTTTTATTTTTCTAACATGTTTTAGAAAATTTCGGCGGCATAACGGCACGATACTAGAAACGGGACGAGGCCTAGCCTTATCCCCGGTCTAGTGAAGGCCCACGCCATTCACATATCAATCAAATCCATTCATCTCACCAAACAATTTAATTTCAATCAAATAATCTAACCAACTACACAACCAATCAAACAAGTCCATGGTCTGTGGACGGGTGTCGGGTGCTTCTAATAAGCACCGTCTGCATCCTAGTATATATATATATAACTAGAAAAATAGAATTTGAGTGAGAAGTTCTCACCTTTAGCTATCCTAGCTCCACGGCTCTTCTAATGCAGGAAACCTTCGCCAACTCGCCTTTTGTCGCTTTCGTTGACCGCTTTCACTACATATGTAAAAATCGAATTTTACTTCGCTATTCCATATATAAAAATCGAATTTTTTAGTTCAAAGTTCAATATATAAAAATCGAATTTTTATTTCAAAGTTCAATAGATAAAAATCGAATTTTTATTTCAAAGTTCAATAGATAAAAATCGAATTTTTATTTCAAAGTTCAATAGATAAAAATCGAATTTTTATTTCAAAGTTCAATAGATAAAAATCGAATTTTTATTTCAAAGTTCAATAGATAAAAATCGAATTTTTATTTCAAAGTTCAATAGATAAAAATCGAATTTTTATTTCAAAGTTCAATAGATAAAAATCGAATTTTTATTTCAAAGTTCAATAGATAAAAATCGAATTTTTATTTCAAAGTTCAATAGATAAAAATCGAATTTTTATTTCAAAGTTCAATAGATAAAAATCGAATTTTTATTTCAAAGTTCAATAGATAAAAATCGAATTTTTATTTCAAAGTTCAATAGATAAAAATCGAATTTTTATTTCAAAGTTCAATAGATAAAAATCGAATTTTTATTTCAAAGTTCAATATATAAAAATCTTATTTTTTATTCTTAAAGTCTATTCTATCTTATTTTTCAAAAACAAAGCTATTTTATTTGTAGACAAAGCGAAATTTTATTTTTAAACACAATGCTTTTTATATTTATTTTCTAACAAAACTTTAAACAATATAATCCTTTATATACAATTAAATATGTAATGTCAGTATTTTCACATAACAAAAATCAGTATTTTAACATAATAAAAATCAGTATTTTAACATAACTAAAATCAGTATTTTAACATAACTAAAATCAGTATTTTAACATAAGAAAATTCAGTTTTAAAAATAAATAAAAATCAGTTTTAAAATAATAAAAAAAAAACAGGTTTCAAGTAAAATAAAATAAAAAAACAGTTTAAGTAAAATAAAAAATACAGTTAAAGTAAATTTAAAAAAAACAGTTTTTAATCCCCTTTTTTTTCTTCAGTTTATATAAACAAAATAAAATAATAAAAAAAAAATAAAAAGAAAAAGGAAGACTTACAGAGAGGGGGGGCTTCGGGTAAAAAGAAGAGGGACAGAGGAGGAGATCGGGGGGGGGGGGGGGCGGTTAGGCTTAGGCGGTTAAGGGGGTGGAGGCGCGTTAGTTGGAGTCTGGTGGTGCTCCCTGTTGCGATGGAGGAGGAGATGAGAGGGAGGCGATAGCGGAGGGGCGACGGAGCGAGGGTGGGGGCTCGAGGAGGCGGCGCGGCGCTGATGGGGGAGGCGCGCGATCGATTAAAGTTTAGGGTTTTTTTTTTTTTTTTTCCTTCTGAAATCGAAATGAGAAAAAGAAGGGGGCCAGAGCGGGTTAACGAGGGAGGGAAAGAAAAGTTTTTTTTTTTTATTTATTTAATTATTTTATTATCTAAAAAGTTGACTTTCACAAACGACCTCTAAACGAGGCCCACCGCCTGTCGCCCGTAGCGTTTCACCCCCATTCCGAACACAATGGGATATGTACCGCAAGCTGAATCGACCGTTTCGATCAGTTTCCGTTGAATTTACATTTTAAATCACTGTATTGAATTTTAAACGTACATATCAAATTACCGGGGTCACATACTAACTAGAAAAATTCCAGAAAAATATTTTCTAGCTTCGTATTGACGATACGGTCCTAACAAAACTAGTTTCGTCAAATTCTGAGACCGTTTGAAAAATGGCCAATTTCCAGTCGATTAAAATCAACTGAAACTGGTCAAACGCGTTTTCCTTTGCCACGCTCACATATTGATTCGAAAAATTATGAAATTTGGAATCTAGCAATAACTTAACATCACGGACCCAACAAAACTGGTTTCGTCGAAATCCGAGGTCATTTGCAAAATGTCCATTTTTAAGGGCCTGAATTCCATAGCGACTATTCAGAATTTTCAACTGGACATATCTTATCATTCCTAAGATGAAATCCTAATTTTTCGGATTCGATAGAAAGATATCCACTATTAGATTCCATTATTTTTGGTTTCACTAAAATCCGGATTGTTTTGCACCCGGTACATTCAATTGAAGTTTGAAATCGAATTATCGAACTACCGCGCCATTTTCAATTCTATTTATAATTATATATAAATATTTATATTCTAACGACGACGCGTATAATATATACGTTCTAATTATATTCAAAATAAATTTCTCGTCGATATTATTTAAAATAATTCATTTTAAATAATCAAAATTCGCTAAAATTGCCAAAATAAAAATTTTAAACTGGCCCAGATTTTGCGGGTTGTTACAATCTCCCCCACTTAAAACTTTTCGTCCCCGAAAAGGAACAAAGTCGAAAGTGGTTGGATTAATCAACTCTACGATCGATCAGGCTTCCATTCTCCAACTCTTTAGTTTCTGAGAATTTTCCAAATTTCAAAAATTTGGCTAACACCCTAAATTTTTGAAAAATTTCGCCATAACCTCCCCTACACCGGGAGCATCGGGGAATTTCAAATAGCTTCCCCGGTCCTTCAGATCTCAAAAAGAAAAAGAAAAAGCCAAGCGGCTAGCCAATAGGCTCACAAAATCATCATCACCCAAACAAAACAGGAAATTATGTAGTAAACGTGTACCTATTTGTCGGGCAAACAAATTTTATTCTCTGCTCTAGCCTCCTTGCTATGACCTGTTCAATGTAAGTATATGTATATGCAAGCAAATGCGACCAATTTTCAATACAATTCAATATTTGTTTCAATTAGGCATAATGGTTCAAAATTAGCAAACAAATGAACAAACAACACAAACATCAATCAATTAGTGAATTTAACGTTTCAAATTCATAATTTTGATACATATACAGAAAATCTTGTTTTTGATGCCGATTCACAACAAAGTGTTCTAGCTATATAAGATTTGGTTCTCACACCAGTCTAATGGAAATATATAGATATCACACCTTCGAAACACGAATATAAATACTGATGATGTGGCCACATCATCAGAATTATCCCCGGGTGTCTAGAATGTGACTCTATATCTATCCAGTATATTAAAATTTCAAATACACGTGGATCAGACGTATACGCAAAATCTTTATAAACTGGACTGTCCAACTCAATATAAATAGATAATCAAATACGAATAATTGATTTACATTTTCAAAACAAAAAAAATTTGTTTTCATTTTGAAAAATATACTCTTCACACTCGTTCTAGGATACTACTGATCCCATCTCTAACGAGTCATCCCCATTGGATATTACTAATCCAATATCTGATGAATTCTTTCGTATGGTTCTAATGTGCCTTGTTCTCTGAGCTTTGTAAACCAAAGCTCTGATACCAACTGTGACGGCAAGGAATTTCGCTCGGTCCGAACCAGTCGCTAAACCGACCCAGACCGTTCGAAACGCCCTATCGCTTGAGAACACGACAAATCATAGAACGCATACAGAAGAACATTTCACTGTATATTACAACAATGCATCAGATTACAAGAATATACAGAGTATAAATGAATATTACACAGAAATATCAGAGATTTAAATTACATTTAAATACATGGCAGCGGAAAATAATACAATATACAACTAGAAGTAGATATACGGATACAAAGCTTTCCGGATATCGTTCCAGCTGTAAACCAGGATCCTGTGAATATAAATCTGCAAAACCAAAACTACTAGCTGCCCGTGTCGAAAATAAGGGCACCCAGAGTTTAGGTTAAAACAATAAACTCCAGGTCAGTCATGTGACTGGTGTGAGAACTAAAACAGTTATTAATCTTTATTTTAAATCATTAGGTAAATCAAGGGACCACGCCGTATAACACGGAACGGGTTTCCTCCCAAGAATACCAGTGCATAAAACATACAGCGCAATGCTAAATAAAGAAAAATGAAGCTGTTATAAGACCCAGGTCCCATCACACAATGCAACGCAGCCGAGGATAGGGTTTTCCCTTATAACAGCCAAAGAATGCTTGATACGTTTAAAACAAATCATTTGATACTATTATAAGTGCATAGTGTATAAAACAACTTCGAATCATAAGTATCAATCATAGGCGACATGAGCGTCCCATGCCACTATGTCGCCATATATAGGTTTACAAATAAAACCGCAAAGTCACGTATTTGGAAATTGGATTTCCGTCTATGAACCGAGGCAAAAGATAGTCCTCAACCGATTCGAGACGCTCTAGCCCGTGTCTCAGGATCAGAGCTCGAGTGACCCTTGGATCGTCAGGGCCGGTCCACCGATGTTGATTAAAATGCCTGAACACTGCGTTTCCCCACCCTTTGGGGTGTCAATGAGCCAACGAATGACTCCATCGGTTCGAGAACGACCGATCAATCCGAGGCGCCTCGCAACAGCAACAACCACATAAGTCAAACTCGTCAGGGCGTGTAAAACCACTGACGCCACTTCTAACTAGAAAGAAACGCATGCCCTCCCTGAGGTCCGTCTCCCGTTTTTGATTCATACCGGGTGTGAAACTCGCGAATCAAACGTTACACAAAGCTACGCCACAAAGGCCGTGCTTTGATCATCAACCACAAGACTTTGCTTTTCAACAGAAGCCTTGATCATTTGCATCTTAGCATGCCACACAGGCAAGCCATCCTATGCAACCGATATCAGTCACACAGAATGAAATCCGATGTCAGACACACAGTCCATTTACAAGTCCGTTCTGGGTCTGAACGAAACCGGGGGCACCTAGTACCCCGCATATCCATCGATCTCCAAGTACGTCTGGACGATCCCTAACTGTTTCCATCTTCTTGGGTGTACAGCCCAATCAAGATCATCAGTTATCACCCAAACGACGTGAAGACCTCCGGTCTTCGACCATCGTCTTCATCTTCGACTTATCGTCGTATCAGTTATTCAGAATGGGATAAACCCGGTCTTTCCGAATAACTCGCGTATATATTATAAAAGTGTTACACAAACACAACATACGCCTCATTCCAACTCATTAGTCATTAACCGTAAATTAATCAAGAGAATAATTCCCCAAATATTAACCCCGAAGGCCGAAACCAACATCAGATCAATATCCAGAAAACCATTCTACTTAGCTAACCGACAGTTAGTTTCTAAATTTCACGTTCAAATCTAATTAAAGATTTAACTATCGCCTGGAGCAAAACTGGTGATACTCCATTCTCGATCTTTTCAATCTAATTAAAGATTCATTAAAACTCCACTTAGTTTTAATATGTGACTGGGTTAAAGAATCAGTGTCATTTAAAACACGGTTCACGATAAACCCAAAGTCACATCCCATTAATTATCGGGTTAAAGAACAAGTGTTATTTAAAACACTGTTCACGATAAACCCAAAAATCAATATCCATTCAATTCCAATTAAATATCATTTAATTGGTACACTTCATTAAATCTAAATAAAAAGATTTAATCTTTTCTCAACTGGGTTCAAGAACAGTGTTAGTGAAGACACCATTCACGACAAACCCAAATCACATTTATTAATTATCGGGTTAAAGAACAAGGGTTATTTAAAACACTGTTCACGATAAACCCAAAAATCAATATCCATTCAATTCCAATTAAATATTATTTAATTGGTACACTTCATTAAATCTAAATAAAAAGATTTAATCTTTTCTCAACTGGGTTCAAGAACAGTGTTAGTGAAGACACCATTCACGACAAACCCAAATCACATTCGATATTCAATACAAGGCTCTGAATAGAAAATATATCGGCTTATATTCAATATCGAATTCTACGACTAACAAATGTCGTATTGGAAATAACGATATCAATATATATCTTTCAAATTTCCATAACAACACCTGTATAATCACGAATTCGAACATCGAAATATTCCGAAGACAATTTCGATTCAAATCCACTCCAATGCAATCATTGGAAATTTTGGTTATTTTTAAAACCCTTTTCGAATTCAATTTATTTATTTAAAAATAAATAAAATTATAACTCTAGTTCAAAACTAGTTCATTTCGATAAAAATCCATTTTTATCTTTTCAAATATGGAGTTTTTCATCCCAATTCTTTCTAAATCATTTCTTATGATTTTACACAAATTATTACTATTTTTAATAATTTTATCAAGGCCCGTACAGTCGATTTCCATCAATGGCCATCGAACTGCACTTACAGCGACCTTTTTCGAATTTGATTTGGACGTATCTCCAAATCCAACCGTTAGATTTCAAATTTCTAATATTCGTTAGAAAGCTCTTTTCGATACGAACCCAACGGTTCCGGTTTTAGGAGAATCCGACGGTCGGATCTCCCGTAATGTCCGTTTGAAATAAATGGTCGAAATTCGCGAACTACCGCGGCGCGGCGCGTTCTATTCAGGCCATTATATTATATATATAATATATATTTCGTCGATTTCTATTCAAAACGAATTATATAAATAGTTTTAAATTCGTTTCAAATTCTATTTCAACTTCTATTTCAATTCAAAGCAAAATTGAATTCTTCTTTATAAATTCGTTTCAAAATTCATTTCTATTCAATTCGAATTTCAATTCAATTTGAATTCATTTCAATTCGCTTTCAATTCCATTTGAATTCGTTTTCAATTCAATTCATTTCGAAATCGTTTTCAATTCAATTCATTTCGAAATCGTTTTCAATTCAATTCATTTCGAAATCGTTTTCAATTCAATTCATTTCGAAATCGTTTTCAATTCAATTCATTTCGAAATCGTTTTCAATTCAATTTGAATTCGTTTTCAATTCAATTCATTTCGAAATCGTTAAAATCGATATAAATATCGTTCACGTCAAAATGGCGTCAATCTAATCAACACGGCTTCATAAATTTCTATTTTCAAATATTCTATTTCAAATATTTCTTTTTCAAAATAGTTGTTATTATCAAAATATTTCGTTCAACACATGACCAATCTCAATGAATGAGTACTGTCAACACATGAACTTTTATTTTATAATATTCTTTATTTTTCAAATTGGAATGAGGCCCAATCAATTACCATATAAAGTTAATTATATGGATTTTCATACAACACATGTATATCATAGCATTGAAAAATAATCAACCATCAACCAAAGTGCACTACACTGCATAAGCATCAAATACAGATATTCAACGCTTATAACAGCCTGTCAATCAATCGATCGACATATTTAATCAATCAGGATGAGTGAACTGCATATTTCATCCTAACACCCGTGTGGGGTTTCAAACAATCAAACACAGATTTTATTTGTGCAGTTGGGCGATGTGTGAAATTTATCGACCCAATCAACATCATTCAAATAAGTGTACATAAACAAACCATCTGGTTTGTAAATGAATATTTATTTATTCACTTCACTATTTTCATATTCACGTTAAAAATTATATTTTTAACGATAAAACATTTTATTTCAACCTATGAATTTCTATTCAATTCATTTATTCAATAAAATGATATTTTTATTTTTCTAACATGTTTTAGAAAATTTCGGCGGCATAACGGCACGATACTAGAAACGGGACGAGGCCTAGCCTTATCCCCGGTCTAGTGAAGGCCCACGCCATTCACATATCAATCAAATCCATTCATCTCACCAAACAATTTAATTTCAATCAAATAATCTAACCAACTACACAACCAATCAAACAAGTCCATGGTCTGTGGACGGGTGTCGGGTGCTTCTAATAAGCACCGTCTGCATCCTAGTATATATATATATAACTAGAAAAATAGAATTTGAGTGAGAAGTTCTCACCTTTAGCTATCCTAGCTCCACGGCTCTTCTAATGCAGGAAACCTTCGCCAACTCGCCTTTTGTCGCTTTCGTTGACCGCTTTCACTACATATGTAAAAATCGAATTTTACTTCGCTATTCCATATATAAAAATCGAATTTTTTAGTTCAAAGTTCAATATATAAAAATCGAATTTTTATTTCAAAGTTCAATAGATAAAAATCGAATTTTTATTTCAAAGTTCAATAGATAAAAATCGAATTTTTATTTCAAAGTTCAATAGATAAAAATCGAATTTTTATTTCAAAGTTCAATAGATAAAAATCGAATTTTTATTTCAAAGTTCAATAGATAAAAATCGAATTTTTATTTCAAAGTTCAATAGATAAAAATCGAATTTTTATTTCAAAGTTCAATAGATAAAAATCGAATTTTTATTTCAAAGTTCAATAGATAAAAATCGAATTTTTATTTCAAAGTTCAATAGATAAAAATCGAATTTTTATTTCAAAGTTCAATAGATAAAAATCGAATTTTTATTTCAAAGTTCAATAGATAAAAATCGAATTTTTATTTCAAAGTTCAATAGATAAAAATCGAATTTTTATTTCAAAGTTCAATATATAAAAATCTTATTTTTTATTCTTAAAGTCTATTCTATCTTATTTTTCAAAAACAAAGCTATTTTATTTGTAGACAAAGCGAAATTTTATTTTTAAACACAATGCTTTTTATATTTATTTTCTAACAAAACTTTAAACAATTTAATCCTTTATATACAATTAAATATGTAATGTCAGTATTTTCACATAACAAAAATCAGTATTTTAACATAATAAAAATCAGTATTTTAACATAACTAAAATCAGTATTTTAACATAACTAAAATCAGTATTTTAACATAACTAAAATCAGTATTTTAACATAAGAAAATTCAGTTTTAAAAATAAATAAAAATCAGTTTTAAAATAATAAAAAAAAACAGGTTTCAAGTAAAATAAAATAAAAAAACAGTTTAAGTAAAATAAAAAATACAGTTAAAGTAAATTTAAAAAAAACAGTTTTTAATCCCCTTTTTTTTCTTCAGTTTATATAAACAAAATAAAATAATAAAAAAAAAAAAAAAGGAAGACTTACAGAGAGGGGGGGCTTCGGGTAAAAAGAAGAGGGACAGAGGAGGAGATCGGCGGGGGGGGGGGGGGGGGGGGGCGGTTAGGCTTAGGCGGTTAAGGGGGTGGAGGCGCGTTAGTCGGAGTCTGGTGGTGCTCCCTGTTGCGATGGAGGAGGAGATGAGAGGGAGGCGATAGCGGAGGGGCGACGGAGCGAGGGTGGGGGCTCGAGGAGGCGGCGCGGCGCTGATGGGGGAGGCGCGCGATCGATTAAAGTTTAGGGTTTTTTTTTTTTTTTTTTCCTTCTGAAATCGAAATGAGAAAAAGAAGGGGGCCAGAGCGGGTTAACGGGGGAGGGAAAGAAAAGTTTTTTTTTTATTTATTTAATTATTTTATTATCTAAAAAGTTGACTTTCACAAACGACCTCTAAACGAGGCCCACCGCCTGTCGCCCGTAGCGTTTCACCCCCATTCCGAACACAATGGGATATGTACCGCAAGCTGAATCGACCGTTTCGATCAGTTTCCGTTGAATTTACATTTTAAATCACTGTATTGAATTTTAAACGTACATTTCAAATTACCGGGGTCACATACTAACTAGAAAAATTCCAGAAAAATATTTTCTAGCTTCGTATTGACGATACGGTCCTAACAAAACTAGTTTCGTCAAATTCTGAGACCGTTTGAAAAATGGCCAATTTCCAGTCGATTAAAATCAACTGAAACTGGTCAAACGCGTTTTCCTTTGCCACGCTCACATATTGATTCGAAAAATTATGAAATTTGGAATCTAGCAATAACTTAACATCACGGACCCAACAAAACTGGTTTCGTCGAAATCCGAGGTCATTTGCAAAATGTCCATTTTTAAGGGCCTGAATTCCATAGCGACTATTCAGAATTTTCAACTGGACATATCTTATCATTCCTAAGATGAAATCCTAATTTTTCGGATTCGATAGAAAGATATCCACTATTAGATTCCATTATTTTTGGTTTCACTAAAATCCGGATTGTTTTGCACCCGGTACATTCAATTGAAGTTTGAAATCGAATTATCGAACTACCGCGCCATTTTCAATTCTATTTATAATTATATATAAATATTTATATTCTAACGACGACGCGTATAATATATACGTTCTAATTATATTCAAAATAAATTTCTCGTCGATATTATTTAAAATAATTCATTTTAAATAATCAAAATTCGCTAAAATTGCCAAAATAAAAATTTTAAACTGGCCCAGATTTTGCGGGTTGTTACATAAAATAGTGTGAGAGAAATAGTAAATAAGTGTAAAGTGATAAATTAATTTAGAAATAAAATATCTAGAGAGAAGTAAGGAGAAGAGAGAAAACTCCACGAATTAATGAGAGAGCTTTAAAAGCTTCTGTTTTACTATTATTTTATAGATTACCAATGTAGGGATTAGATAAACCTTGACAACTTCACACTTCCTGGGACTGATAACCCTACCAATGATAGATTCACCACTACTAGCATCATAAAGAGTCCCACCTTGCACTGGCTTTTGAACAACCACAACAACCCCATTTTGTTATCTACTTCTAATTGTTATCTGGTTACACTTTTCTTCCTACCATTTACCTTTTTCCAAACAGATTTCTTCTTGGATGTTATTCCTTCACAAGCAGCAACGGTAATAGATTGCTGTCCTAAATTACCTCCTACGCTTTCCTTCTGCAGAGAGACAACAGTAGGACAAGGATTCAAACTGTTATCTTTAGAAATCTTGCTACCATCTTCAGTACCAGAAATACAACCACTAGGGAAATAGTAGCACCACTTATCATGCAGCTTCCAATTACAAGGACGAACACCCTACATTATTTACATATTTCGGGCCTCTATAGCTAGTGCATGAAACTGTTTGCTCAGACCCAACGACAAGTTTAACTAGAAACCTGAGGGTAATTCATTATTTGATGACCATCAACCATGTAATTCGCATACTCCAACCTTTCAATTTTCTTAGTAGTCTCGTCTCATCCATACACTAGAAATTTCACACACGTGAAGCTGAATAATTTATTCCCATTTTCAACCAAGCTAACAACGGGATATTCCTTAACTTAATCCAGATAGGCACTCTTTTTATGCTACTCATCTTACAACCCATCTCAATGTCCCAAGGTTTCACGACAAAAATCTTGATTTTAATGATTATCGGGTCAGGACTTGATAGTTTAACACTATTTATAACATTGGAAAGATGAAAAAAAGAAAATAGAGTCGTTCGAATTCACCTTGATACAACAAGGAAGTTTCCATATCTGCTTCAAATGGGTGATAACCATCATGTAGCTTAGGGGTTTTTATAGAAAGAAACCCACCAGAAAATCATTTCATTGCTTGTTCACTGTTTGGTAAATTCGTCAGAGGGCACAATTTCCTTGCTAGAGTACTTGAGGGTGAACGGGGGAGGAGTGAAGGTGCCAGCGTTCTTTGTCTTTATGTTGAATTGGGAGGACCACCTCGGCTGTTTAGAATGGGCTAAGAGGATGGGCATCGAAGGAGGTGGGGAGGGTCAACAACACAAGGTGGCGGGTCAGATGGAGGAGGTACAGGTAGGGGAGGAAGTAGAAACGATGGAGGTGATTGATGTATGACCGTTTGAGAGATGGTATGTGGACCTCATACCCAACCAAATACCCACATTCTGGTGACAATGGAATATGTTTCGTAAGCCAATTCGATTGTTTTGATTATTTTTTATCAAAATTAAAATATAAATCAATGTATATTGAATTCAAATGTACATTTTAATTTACTGTGGCCACATACTAACTCAAAAAATTCCAGAAAAATAAATCTAGCTATGTTTTGACGATACGGTCCTAACAAAACTAATTTCGTCGAATTTGGAGACCGTTTCAAAAATGGCCCTTTTCCAGTCGATTAAATTTAAACTGAAATTACCAAACACGTTTTTATTCACTGCGCTCACATATTAATTCCAAAAATTATGAAAATTGAAATGCTGCAATAATTTGACATTCTAGACCCAACAAAACTGGTTTCGTCAAAAATGGAAATCGTTTGCAAAATGGCTATTTTTAAGGGTTATATATTTATAAAATATATATAAATTCCATAGCGACTATTTTGAATTCTAAACTGGACATAACTTTCACTTTATATTATGAAGTCTTAATTTTTCACATTCGTTAGAAAGATATAGTTAAACAGATTCCAATGTTTCTTGTTTCGTCCAATTCTGACTTATATTGAATTATGTATATTCATTTGAAATTCAAAATCGAGTTTTCAAACTACCACGCCATTTCAAGCTCGTTTTATAATTAAAATAAATTTATACGTTCTAACTTTGATTTAAATAAATTTTAAATCGTTATTATTTAAAATAAATCATTTTAAATATTCAAAATCCATTAAAATTGCTAAAATAAAAAATTAAATTGGTTTAGAATTTCCGGGTTATTACAATTAATGTATGTTAGTAATTTATTTAATGAATTAGCAAATATCATTTAGTAAATTTTTTTAAATAAATTATATTTAAAATTACTAAATTAGTTTAACTGTATAGCATAATAGGAAAAATTGAAAATAATTCTACAAAAAAATGAATAAATTTGTTCTGGAGTTACATATGTTTATTTTAAAAAAATGATATAATATATGGTAAATTCTTGATATAAATGAATCATAACTAATTTAAGAATTAATTTTGTCATTAATTTTGATATACATCGTTCATGTTATGTGATTTATAAGTCTTTATAGTAGCATAGAAAAATAACTTTTTTAATATGAACATACATAGTAAAATTGACGTATATTTTAAGTAGTTATTAGAAAAATGGTCTAAATATCTTTAAATAATTAGAATATAAGATCCCTATGAGTAGTTTAAACATATGGATGAAATATAAAATATCATAAATGAATTAAGGAGGTTCAGAAAATAATTGTAGAAATGTTAAAATGCAACTATTTGAAACAGAAATTGTTTTGTTCAATTTATGATAAATTTATTGAGATAAGTGTATATAATACATTATTTTTTTGTTATTGTTTACATATATTATTTAAACTGTGTGACTTATACAACTTTATATTTGGAAGAAAAACTAATTTTGCTATTTTTATTGATATGAACAAGGTATACATTTTAAAACATTACATTTAGCGTTAATTAGATGAATTAACAATAATCTATTGATTGAATCCATTTGTTAAACTCAAAATCTCATATGTATTTTAAATGTATTGAATTAAACGTTCAATGTTAGTGATATTGTATAGTGTTTTTTAAATAGCCAAATAAAATTTAAAATGTAAGCGTTCGACATTAATATTACAATGCAACACACGGTAAATATATTGACGTATATAAGTTCAACTTTGAACTTGTGATAGTTATTTATGTGTATAATCTATATTATGTGATATAAACACTCATAGATTTGATTTTTTTTCTATTTTGTTAATATGAATATGGTTAATCTTGATGTGATTTGTTAGGCGAATCGAAGGACAATAGTTTAGTAAAGTTATTTAAATAGTTTTAATATAATGTACTTAATTCTACAATATGGTACTAAATGTAAAATATAAAAAAGAATTTAGAGAAACTAAAATGATTATAGAAAATTTGAAGTATAGGTGCTTGGAGCCAAAAAAACATATTTTTTTCATTTTTAGTATTTAAAAGATATATTAGTTAACTAAATTTATTTAAATTACTTAAATTTTGGATTTTGTAATTAATTTAAATACGTGGACTTAAATATAAAATGATATAAGCAAATTGTTAATAAATAATTGTGTAAATTTGAAATGCCCATACCAAAAATATGATGTTAGAAGAAGTAAAATAATATGAGAGAAATAGTAAATAAGTGTAAAGTGATAAATTAATTTAAAAATAAAATATCTAGAGAGAAGTAAGGAGAAGAGAGAAAACTCCACGAATTAATGAGAGAGCTTTAAAATTTTCTCCTTTACTATTATTTAATAGATTACCAATGTTGGGATTAGATAAACCTTGACAACTTCACACTTCCTGGGATTGATAACCCTCCCAATGATAGATTCACCACTACTAACATCACAAAGAGTCCCACTTGCACTGGATTTTGAACAAACCACAACAACGCCATTTTGTTTTCTACTTCTAAATTGTTATCTGATTACACTTTTCTTCCTACCATTTACCTTTTTCCAAACAGCTTTCTTCTTGGGTGTTATTCCATCACAAATAACAACGGTAATAGATTGATGTCCTAAATTACATCCTACGCTTTCCTTCTGCAGAGAGACAACAGTAGGACAGGGATTCAAACTGTTACCTTTAGAAATCTTGCTACCATCTTCAATACCAGAAATACAACCACTAGGGAAACAGTAGCACCACTTATCATGCAGCTTCCAATTACAAGGATGAACACCCTACATTATTCACATATTTCGGGCCTCTATAGGTAGTGCACGAAACTAATTGTTCAGACCCAACGACAAGTTTAACTAGAAAACCTGAGGGTAATTCATTGTCTGATGACCATCAACCATGTAATTCGCGTACTCCAACCTTTTAATTTTCTTAGTAGTCACGTCTATACACAAAAAATTTCCCACACGTGACGCTGAACAATTTATTCCCATTTTCAACCAAGCTAACAGCGGGATATTCCTTAACTTAATCCAGCCAGGCACTCTTTTTATACTACTCATCTTACAACCTATCTCAATGTCCTAAGGTTTCGCGATAAAAATCTTGATTTTAATGATTATCGGGTCAGCACTTGATAGTTTAACATGATTTATAACATTGGAAAGATGAAAAAAGAAAATAAAATCGTCTAAATTCACCTTGATACAAAAAGAAAGTTTCCATATCTGCTTCAAATAGGTGATAACCGTCATGTAGCTTAAGGGTTTTTCTAGAAAGAAACCCACCAAAAAATCATTTCATTGCTTGTTCACCGTTTGGTAAATTCGTCAGAGGGCACAATTTCCTTGCTAGAGTACTTGAGGGTGAACGAGGGAGGAGTGAAGGTGCCAGCATTCTTTGGCTTTATATTGAACTGGCAGGACCACTTCGGTTGTTTAGAATGGCTTAAGAGGATGGGCATCAAAGGAGGTGGGGAGGGTTAACAACACAAGGTGGAGGGTCGGGTGAAGGAGGTACAGGCAGGGGAGGAAGTAGAAACGATGGCAGTGACACAGGGATCAAGGAGGTATGGTGCGAGGGCATTAAAAAAATGTTGATGTTTTATTTTAGTTTAGCCATTATTTGCCAATTTCATTTATTCATAATTTTGGACAGTGAATAAAAAATGAAAATGTTATTTAAAAGCAAGTTGTTTATAAATGGGATTAGTTAAATAGGATCAACTGAATTGGATTCATTAAATGAGTTTCTTAAATGGAAGATTTATCAGTAAGGATAAAATTAAGATTTACTAGAAATGTAAAGAGAAATTTTTTAATTAAGAAAAGAACCGTTATTCAAAATTTGATATTGATCCATATTCATTTATTTTAATCAATAACCGGATTCGAAGGAACCAAGATTGGATTAGTTGATACCTATCCGAAAACCACTTTGAACCAATCTGTGTTACGAAGTAATGAATGATGTGAATGAAGACATATAAAGATGATGATTATCGAAGATCGAAGATCTTCACATTGAAAGGACTGCTTTTTGACATCTCGGGTTCATTACCCATTATGAGATTACTTATAGCAATGGTCTTGACATATTTGAAATCTTCGAATTGCAAGAGCTTCTTGCCAAATAATGGCCGAGGAAAGTGCCTTAGGTTTCATTCAATCTTAGAACAAACTTGTATGGATGATTTATTGACGATTTCATTTCTGGACCTCGTGTTTAACTTTTAGCAATTGTACATCACGGTGATGGGGAAGGCAACTTCTCTTAGCTTAATACTATTCCCTGAGATGTATGAGCTTAAGGGGCTGTATACTTTGTGACAAAGTTGGGCAGTAGTCATTAAAATATTGCAATGTGAATAATTAAAGATAACGGAGATGATATGTGAAAGGCAAATCATTACCTCTACTGAGCCTCACACATCAGAAATGACCAAAACAGGATAGATGCAGTAGGGATATGTGGGTTGCTTCCATTTGGTTATTATCATTTCCTTCTAGATAAAAATACTATAGTTGGAGCCTTGGTATATTTCAAATGTGGTGTACAGAAACTCCGAGCTCTTGGTTTAAAGGTCGATTACGATCGGGAAATGCGGTGTAAGATACCATCTAAGTGTAGGACATAGAGGTGGGCCAGTCTTTTGTTGGAAGAGAATATATGGCAGTGTCAAATTCTCAGGGAATCCCTCCAGAGGCGTTTCCAATCGTTGAAAAGGAAAATCTTTAGCCTAGTCATTTTTTATGGGAAACTCATTCTCCAATAAGAACCACCGTTGTAGATTATACAACATAGTAGCCCCGGAATTTAATAATGGCAACAATTTCAGGTACTGAATATTTGTATTTGAAAATGATTTCAAAGATTAGACATTAGTAATAATATCAAATAATTATCTAAAAAAATTTTAGTTATCATAAGGGAAACATGTTTGTGTTTATTTTTAGACATGGTCTTATGAGATACTCTTTTTTCAAAAGAATTTTCATTCACTCGAAAACTGATATATATGGCACTGTCATTTATTATTGAGATTTTTTCGTGCTACTTTATCCAAGCCTGATCTAGGTGTTTTCAGTCCTCGGGTCAGATCCGAGTTATTTATAGACTATTGAAGTTAGTTGAATTTTTCCAGAAGAAGAGGTGGATATCTTCATTGGACATATGGTCGTATTTTATCGGTTGTGCATGTATGTTATATTTATTTCTGTTTTCAACAAGTTGTAAGGGAAGGTATTGTTTGCGAACAAATTATGCAATTGTAAACAACTGTAAAATCCTTTCGGCTTTCCTATACAACAAGGATTGTTGTAGAGGGTGTCGAACTCTGGGACCAAAAATATTTTAATTAATAAATCCAATCAAGTCATTCCAAGATTTTGATTGATTGAAAACAGAGGAAATAACAACAATTAAATAAATAAGAGAGATTTATCTAATAAGAGAAAGCAATTAGGGGATAATGACATAGATTAGATTCACACTCATCAATAGCCAACAAATAAATATAGATCTAATTCATGTTTTTGTCACAAACACGAATCAACGATAAATAGATTCTTAGAAACAAATAAGTAAATAACGACAAGCATAGCCTATGCAGGAGCTGAGCTCTTAAACAACCATAGACTATCAGGAAAGATTCACAAATTAATTTCTAAAAACCTAAAATTAGATCTAAATCTGATAATTGTTAGATCGAACACGAATATACCCTGTGAAGGAGCATAGCTCTTAAACGACACAGAATATGATGGTTCAGATCTAACCCTTGATTCAGGTCTAGATCTACATATATAAAGTCCTCATCTATTGGCTATGTGATTTATGTTGAATCATATCTATTAGCGTCATCGCCCCCTAATCAAAGGGGATTAGCTAGACATAGCTAAAGAAGAAAAACAGAAATTAAATAACATGAACATAAATAAAACTAAAACTAAATAGAACAGAGGAAGAAGAGTTTTATTCCAAGAGAAAAATTACAGAATAAAACTTAGTGTTTTACAATGAATGAGATAAAGTGTATTTATAGCTGATATGACAAAGGCTACTTGGCAAATTCCATAATGTGGGACTAAAGAATTAGCCCAACTAACACATAAGCTAGTGTGAACGCAGCTGTAGAGTGAGAGGCCTTGCAAATGAGCTAATGTGAACGCACATGAGTGAGATGCCCTGCAAATGAGCCAATGTGAACGCAATATGAGTCTTTAGTGAGCCAAATCTACCCAAGTGAACCCTATTTGCAACCGTTCTTCAAGCTTTAAACTCTTCAAGCTTTAGTAATTTCAACTTCACTCTTTTTAAGCAAATTCTTCATGCTTTATCCATCAAATGCTCTAAACCAAGCATTTTATCAACAATCTGAAAATACAGCTATAAATACACAATATTAATTATTTTAAATAGAAAACTAGATAAATAAGCGGATAAAATATACACATTTACGTGTATATCAAATACCCCCACACTTTTCTTTTTATTCATCCTCGAATAAACTAAACTAAGATATGTCACACTTTCGTAGGAAACACGATTGCATTTAGCGTATGCAACAAGCCGTTAAACCCCTAGGTGTCCCTAGTAGGAAGAGTGTTGTCTCGTGAGGGTTTTCAGCGGATACTACCCACAAAATCCAAAGCGTCTTAAGTACGCTGATTAATCAAATGATATATTTAAGGTTTTTCAAATTCCAAGGATTTCACCTAACTTCAATAATAACGGTTTAGCCCCAAATTGTCCATCCCATAATTGGTGCAAAAATGAATAAAAAATTTCAAGCTGAATCGTAATTCCTTGATAACACTGTAATTGTCTTGAAGGTTAAGAGCGTGGTGTCAACCAATGTTCTACACATCGACAATGTGCACCCAATCATTTCTTTATTCTTTTTTTTTGTATTGGATGTGAGTTATGCATAAATGGAGGAAAATTTTGTAAGTTCTAAAAATGTTATAGATAAGAGGGCAAGTGTATTAGTTGAACTTCAAGCCACAAAAGATAAAGTAATACTAAGGCACATATAGACATTTTGTTTCCTTTCATCTCCTCTACTACAATCCTCGCTTCCAAGTACGGTGTGGTGGATATGGATGGAATGGAAATGAATGCTTTATAGTCAAGAATGATGAATGTCTATTTTATTCTGAGAGACTCTCTCTTTATTTCATTTTTTTCTTCTTTTTCTTTCTTTCTTTTTTTTCTTCTTCTTTTTTTAGATCTAAATCTGATAATTGTTAGATCGAACACGAATATACCCTGTGAAGGAGCATAACTCTTAAACGACACAGAATATGAAAGTTCAGATCTAACCCTTGATTCAGATCTAGATCTACATATATAAAGTCCTCATCTATTGGCTATGTGATTCATGTTGAATCATATCTATTAGCATCATCACCCCCTAATCAAAGGGGATTAGCTAGACATAGCTAAAGAAGAAGAAAAGCAGAAATTAAATAACATGAACATGAATAAAACTAAAACTAAATAGAACAGAGGAAGAAGAGTTTTATTCCAAGAGAAAATTTACAGAATAAAACTAAGTGTTTTACAATGAATGAGATAAAGTGTATTTATAGCTGATATGACAAAGGCTACTTGGCAAATTCCATAATGTGGGACTAAAGAATTAGCCCAACTAACACATGAGCTAGTGTGAACGCAGCTGTAGAGTGAGAGGCCTTGCAAATGAGCTAATGTGAACGCACATGAGTGAGATGCCCTGCAAATGAGCCAATGTGAACGCAATATGAGTCTTTAGTGAGCCAAATCTACCCAACTGAACTCTATTTGCAACCGTTCTTCAAGCTTTAAACTCTTCAAGCTTTAGTAATTTCAACTTCACTCTTTTTAAGCAAATTCTTCATGCTTTATCCATCAAATGCTCTAAGCCAAGCTTTTTATCAACAATCTGAAAATACAGCTATAAATACACAATATTAATTATTTTAAATAGAAAACTAGATAAATAAGCGGATAAAATATACACATTTACGTGTATATCAGGTATTATAATTGTCCAAGCTGAATCTAGGTTAGACTCTGATATGTATTTTAATTTTTTCCGCTGTAAAAATATTGTCCCACGATTATAAGATTCTATTCTGTTATATTTTCTTATAATACCCCTGATGATCCAAGGACTCGTGCAA
Source organism: Allium sativum (assembly GCA_030737875.1). NCBI lineage: Eukaryota > Viridiplantae > Streptophyta > Magnoliopsida > Asparagales > Amaryllidaceae > Allium > Allium sativum. The sequence continues at coordinate 454,833,166 of CM060920.1, read as the reverse complement.
TTAAAACGGACCTGGTTTGGTCTATTGTGATGCAGTGCATCATGATAAGGGGCTCGCGCCTGGTGTTTGGATGCGAGCAATTGAATCTTACCCCCAACATGTTCCTATTTAGGGTAGCTGCGAGTAGAGAGGCTGGCCATAAAATCACTTTCGTGGTACCAGTGGGAGCCACGGTGGGTTGTCGTTGGATGATGGTTGAAAAGCCTAGTTCTTTCACATTTGGTATCAGAGCTGAAGGTTAAGCTAGAAGCTTGGCTTTGTTCGGGTAAAGACTAATCAGAGATAGAATTAGTAATATTCTAGGATAAGTAGCTCATTAGAGATAGGGTTAGTTTTGCCTTAGAATGAGTTTTTGAGAGTATTATATATAAGCGCGTGTTTGTTAATTTTATAAATGAAGGATTTTATTTTGAAAAATATGGTAAATGAAATAATTTTACATAGGATTATATTTTTGATATAAAATGTATATTTTGAAATACCCTATAGGTAGAAATTAATAATTGTTTGTAGATTGGTTTAAATCTAAGATTTGAACATCTTGGGATTAGAATATCACAATTTGACTATTAGTTGTTTCGTAAAAAATAATCAATAAAGTTGGGGAATTTTCGATAGATGATAATTTAGTTAATTTAAGATTAGCAAATTTGTTTAACTAAAAGTTAAGAAATTTGATAGATAAGTGATTAATGAGATTAGTAAAAGAATTAGATTATACAAGTTATATTAAAATGAGATTCAAGATAATAAATTTAACTTTAGAACCTAATTAGAATATATAATCTAAAATATCAATGCCTTGTGAATTTAGTTTCACAATTTGATTATAAGGTATTCAATTGATTTAGAAATTTGAGAAGGTTAGTCAGATAGTTTATTAGATAATCATGCACTTAGAAAGGAGAAAAGTTAAACGCTTAGTGAAGTTTTCATACAAGAGAAGTAAGGATAAGTAATCTGAGTAGTTAAGACCTTAGAAAAATTAAGGAAAAATGAAATATTGAATTTTATACCTTTAGGAAAAATGGTAGGTTTGAATTATTGTTTTCGTACCTAAGTGATAAAGATAAATACTAAGGTTAGTAATGAGAAATTAAAATTAGTTCAGACACTAAACTCTAGTAACAAGGATGAGAATTCCTTCGTAGGGGAGAATTTAAGAGTAAAACCAGATTTAGAGGATCACTCAGTTTTAATATTTGATAAGAAGATAGTTTCCACCCAAAGAGATACCGAAGAACTAATTGTTTAGAATAAAATGAAGTTGGATAGGAATTTAGCTTAAATAAGGTTAAATTAATGTTATAAAATAAGTTGTTGGAAAGCAAATACAGAAAGGAGGGTAATTTGAGTAAATGAATGAAATAAAACTCATGAGATAATTAGTTAGTAAATTTAAAATATGTTTGAAAAAGATAAACATAAGTGAAGTGTTTATGATGGCTATTAACATAAGTAAATAGTTTATGGAATAAAATCCTGAGTTTTGTTTGTAATTTAAGAAACTAAATTGGATGAATATAGAATGAAATGAAAAGAAATGTTGTTAAATGTAAATTGATGTTAATCAATCAAAATGCAAATGAATTGATAAAGGTGTTAAACCAAATTTAATACAATGAAAATAAATATGTAGGTTGAATCATGTCGATTTGGTTATAATAGATGTGCATTGGTCAACAGTTGGATATTGGATGTGACGACCCCAAACCCCGATAAGACGGTGTCAAGGGTAATCTTTGGAATATAACACATAAAAAGATAACAACTAAACAGAAATAAATAAATACACCAGATAATGTACAATAGAATACACTGGATAAACATAATCATCAGAGTTACACATTACACAGGATCATACTTAGTACAAATACAGTTCAGCTATACATAAATGTCTACAGTGGAAAACAAACATAATATGTACAATACGAGTTGAATAGCATAAAAAGAGATAAATGATAGAATCCATCTTCAGCTCCAGCTATCCAGAAAGAGCCTGCTAAAACCTGAATACAAGGCTACCCGTGTAGAAATAGGGGCACCCGAGTTTGCAAGTGAAACAAACTACGAGTCAATCATGGGACTGGTATGAGAAATCAACTTAACACATTTTATAATATGGCAAATCAAAGGACCACGCCACTTTCGTGGAACGGGTTTACTCCATTGGATTGCCAGTGCTTTAAAACAAGTAAATCTTTTAAATATCGCAATGCTTTTTATAAAAATGAAGCCATTATAAGACTCGGTTCCCATCACACAATGCAACACAAACCGGAGGATAGAGTTTTACCTTATAATGGCCAAAATATGCTTGATACGAGCAAAACAAATCATTTGATATTATTGCTAGTGTATATATGTTTCAAAAACAATTTCAATCATAACTATCAGTCATAGATGGCATGGGTACCATATATCATGTCGCCATATATATATATATATATATATATATATACACACAATAAAAACCGCATGGTGTCATATTTGGAAATTGGATTTCCGTCATGAACCAAGGCAAAAGATAGTCCTTACCAAATTCAAGACAATCTAGCCCATGTCTCAGGCAAGCGCGCAGGCAAGCCTTGGATCGTCAGGGTCGGTCCACCGATGTGGATTATTATGCATGAACACTATGTCTCCCTGCCTTTTGGGGCGTAAATGAGTCCTATGACTCCATCGGCTCCACATAGTCACTGATATATCCGAGGCGCCTCGCAACAGCAACAACCATACAGGTGACAATAATATAAATGTCAGGGCTGGTAGGTCACTAACACCACCCTAGCTAGAAGGGAACGCATGCCCTCCCTGATGTCCTATCCCGTTTCTGGTTCATACCGGGGTGTCTGGCTCGCGAATCAACATTATACACAAAGCTACGCCATACAGGCCGTACTTTGATCACCAACCACAAGACTTTGCTTTTCAACAAAAGCCTTGATTATCTGCCACTTAGGCATGACACACAGGCAATTCACTCCATGCGATTGATTTCTATCGATATATAAACTCTGAGCTCGTACGTCTCAGAGAAGGGCGTTAAGCAAGAGAATAAATTCTCCACCGCCAAATAGATATATATTTAATAAAGATCAGTCAGCACAGAACAAAATCCAATTTCAGACACACGGTCCATTTACAAGTTCGTTCTGGGTCTGAACAAAACCGGAGGCACTCAATACCTCGCACGTCCGTACAATCAACAAGTACATCCGGACGGCTACTACTTCAGCCCCGTCAAGCTAGCTACTCCTATCATGAGCATCAGTAGCACTCCTCCATTCGACATGAAGATCATCGGTCTTGCACCTTCTTCATATCTTCGATTTTCACTCGTCGATCAATTATTTGAAATGAGAACCAACTCGGTCTTTTCAAATAATTCATGTATATTTAGAATTTCAAATCAATTTGTTTCAATGGTTAAATTATTTGATATCACTAATTCTATTCTTTAATGTAATTTTCACGCCAAACACATTCAACCATCACATATCACATAAACCGAGCAAATTCAGTTTATTTCCATTCCATATCGTTTATAATATCTTATCACGATTTATCGCTATTTTTATTTATTTAAAAAAAAAGCCAATTCACTCAAACGACGTTTCAGGCCATAACGCGGCCGTGGCGCTGTTTTTCTTCAGATTTGATTTACACATATCTGAAAATCTAACCGTTGGATCTTCACAAATTTTATATCATTAGAAAGATCTTTTCAAAACGAATCCAACGGTTTCAGTTTTGGGAAAATCCGACAGTCGGATCTCCCGGTACAATCGTTTGAAGTTACATTTTCAAAATACGAACTACAGCGTCGTTATTCGATTTAATTTAATTATATTTATATTTATATATAAATATAATCGATTCTGGCGCTGTTTTTCTTCAGATTTGAATTAAACATTCCAGACAATCCAACCGTTGGATCTTTACAAAGTGGGTGTCGTTGGAAAGATATTTCCAAAGCGAACCCAACGGTTTTGGTTTCGGGAAAATCCAATGGTCGGATCTCCCGCACTAATCGTTTGGAAATCACGGTTTCAAGACACGAACTACAGCTTCGCTATTCGATTTATTTTAATTATATATATTTATAAATATAATTCATTCTTCGATTTCAAAACTATATCCACTTCATATATTTGATAAAAATGATATTTTTATCATCAAAAATATTTATTCAACACATCACCATTTTTAACACTTCATATTTCGCATAAAAATGATATTTTTAGCGAACACAAATATCTCTCAACGCATGACTATTTTATTTAGTTCATACACATGTTAAAAATAATATTCCTATCAAACAAGTATTTATTTCAACACTTGTGTATTTTTAGCGAGTCGTTCACATGATAAAAAGGATATTTTTATCATCAAAAATATTTATTCAACACATGAATATTTTTTTAGCACTTCATACTCACAATAAAAATGTAGATTTTATTATTCAATCTATATATTCAACACATGAATGTTTTCGACTTCACACATACGATAAAAATATGATTTTTATCATTCTAGTTCTTTATTCAACACATGAATATTTTCTATAGTTTATATATATAATAAAAATGTGATTTTTATTGTAAAACAATTTATTTCAAAACATGATTATTTTATATAGTCTATACGTAAGGTAAAAATGTTATTTTTAGTGTCAAAACAATTTATTTAAAATACAAATATTTTATATAGTCTATATATATAATAAAAATGTTATTTTTATCTTTCAAAGAATTTATTCAACACATGAACTTCATTCAACACATGAATTTCTACTCAACACATGAATTTCTATTCAACACATGAATATAATTTCAACACATGAAAATAATTCTAACACATGAATATTATTGAAACTTTCGGCAGCATAACGGCAGGGTAGTTTAAACCGGCACCGTCCCTAGTACGGCTCCTCGCTCTACCTTAAAACCTCGCAGTTTTTGACAATGGGGATTTTCAATATCTAGTTCGTACGCAGACGAATTTTCCCATATTTTAATCCTATTGGGATTTCAATCACAATCAATCATTTCAAATCAACCATTCATGACATTCACCAAATTTCACATCAACCAATAATCCGAACAATATCACAACCAATATATATCGTCCATGGTCTGTGGACGAGGGGAGTATATATATATATATATATTTGTACATAAATATATTTCGATTTCATTTCAATATCAATTTATTTCAACGCATCTATCACTTTTACAACGCATATATAACTTATACATCGAACATACAGCTTATACAACGCTTATACATGAGGTGTACAACGCTTATATAACTCATACATTGACTATATAATTTATACATCGTCGTTTCCATATCGTTTATAAATTAGAAATCTCGCATTGGGTTCCACTCCACCAAAAGTTGTAGAAGGCTCAGAAAAATATCCGGTCTCTTCTAAAATGTAGAAGACGTCCTCACGGTCCCGGTGTCTCTTATTTCACTGAATTTCGATAAAACAGCAAAAAGATATGATTTTTATATGGTTAATCAAATTTGTAGCGCTTTAAAGTGTTGTTTTCCTTTAAATTTAATAAGGTCGTTTAACTTTTAAACCAATTCCAAACTAGGTTTTCATTTTGCGATCGAACGGTGTAGTATGAGGCCGATCCACTAGCTCTACGCCGTTGAGCCTCGAAATCCGCATCCAGGGGTGGTGGTAGGGTCCAGTTCGATGCCACGGCGGAGGAGATAATCGACACGAGGCGGGCGAACTTCCTAGGGCCGATTCTCCACCAACATGCAACGAGAGAAGTCCAGACTGGTTTAGATTTGAAGAACGCGAGATGCTCTACAAAATTGCCATAAAAATCAGGTGGTTTCGTTGAGTGGATCGTGCGTTGTGGAGGAGAGAAGTTTTGAGCTCTAGCCGCCTTTCGTCGTGAGGGTTACGGGCGATTTCAGAAGAGAAGACGAAATATGATTGGCCCACCTTTATTTTAAATTATTTTTAATTCCTTAAATTTCGAAAATACCCATCCGTTCATACGAACTCCAATCCGAACCAATGACTATCGTCCCTAGCTAAATACCCCCATTCCGAACACAATGGAATATGTTTCGTAGGCCAATTCGATTGTTTCAGTAAGTTTTCCTTCAAATTAAAATATAAAACATTCAATATTTAATTTGAACGTACATTTCAATTTTCCGGGGCCACATACTGATTCTGAAAATTCCCGAAAAATAAATCTAGCTATGTTTTGACGATACGGTCCCAACAAAACTAGTTTCGTTGAATTCTGAGACCGTTTGCAAAATGGCCATTTTCTGGTCGATCCAATTTAACAGAAATTCACCAAACACATTTTCCTTTGCCACGCTCATATGTTAACTTCAAAAATTATGAAATTTGAAATCTAGCAATAATTTGACATCCTGGATCCAACAAAAGTAGTTTTGTCGAATTTCGAGGTCATTTGCAAAATGTCTATTTTCAAGAGCAATATATTCTCTATAGGGACCTTTCTGAAAATTCATTTGGCCATAAATTTTTATCCCTGCTATGAAACTTCGATTTTTCAGTTTCGTTAGAAAGATATTCACTAACAGATTTAAATATTTTTGGTTTCACTAAAATCCGTTTTATTTTGCACCCGGTACAGTCAGTCAAAGTTTGAATTGAAATTTTGAAACTGCCGCGCCATTTCAGGCCTTGTTTATAAATTAAAATAATTATATTTATTTTCAAACATCGATTCAAACTACTTTTCGTCGTTATTATTTAAAATAATTTATTTTAAATATTTAAAATCCACTAAAATAGCCAATTTAAAAATTTTAAACTGGCTCAGATTTTCCGGGTTGTTACAATCTCCCCCACTTAAAACTTTTCGTCCCCGAAAAGGAACAAAGTCGAAAGTGGTTTAATTAACCAACTCTACTTTCCTTCTGGCTCTCATTCTTCAACTTTTCAGTTTCTAAGAATTTTCAAATTTTTCAAAAATTTGGCTAACACCCTAAATTTTCAAAAAATTTCGCCATTACCTCCTTTGTACGGGGAGCTTCGGGATATTTCAAATAGCCTCCCATGGCCCTCACCAATTCAAAAGAAAAAGGAAAAGCCAAGCGGCTAGCCAATCGTCTCATAAAATCATCAAATCCCAAGAAATACAATAAATATGTACCTATTTGTCGGGCAAACAATTTTATTCCTCTGCTTAGTTGTTTATCCATAACCTGTTCACACATATATAATGCACATGTATATATTTCTATCTATTTCTAAATCAGTTCAATACTCGATTCACTTATAGCTTAAATTAACTACCATTCTAATAATTTAATTAATCAAATTCACAATCACACAACGCAACCAACAATCAATTTTTTTTTTAACTTTTCAAAAATATACCAAATAATTCATATACTCTTTTGAAAACATTCAGACTATATAATTAAAAAGTTTACGTGCATGAAAAGAAAACAACAGCAAAGTAGAGAACAAAATGGTAATGCAAAGTATGGTAAATGTACCTTGCACCAGAGTCAATCAGAGATATCCACCCTGCATTTAGGATAGGCTTTCTTAATGCTTTCCTCTGTTTCCCATGTACAATCTCGCGGATCTCCACTCCATTGCACTTTGACTAAGCGAACCTTCTTGTTCCTCGGTTCTTTGGTTTCTTTGCCAATAATATTTAGCGGTTCTCTTCTCACAGCCAATTATGGAGTAATTTCTATATCCCATTGTGTTGCTTCTTCCACGTTCAAGTCCGGATCATGAATATGCTTTCGAAGTTGAGATACGTGAAACACATTATGTACTCCAGGCAACCAATCAGGCAATTGAACCCTATAAGCGAGAGTTCCAACCCATTCCAGAATAGGAAACGGACCAATAAATTTAGGCGCCAATTTCCTTGTTTTACCGAACCGGATAACTCCTCTCATCGGAGATACCTTCAAATACACGTGGTCGCCAACAGGAAATGATATATCTCTTCTTCTCTTATCTGCATAGCTTTTCTGTCGGCTTTGAGCAGCTATTAATCATTTCTTAACGAAATTGACTTTGTCCGCAGCTTCGCGGATCATACCTGGTCCCAATACGAGTCTATCACCAGGTTCTACCCAACAAGCAGGAGATCGGCACGGTCTACCATACAATGCTTCGAATGGTGACATTGTCAGGCTCGCTTGGTAGCTGTTGTTGTATGAGAACTCGGCCAAATGCAAATGGTCTTCCCATGATCCGCCAAAATCAATAACACAAGCCCGCAATAAATCTTCAAGAATACGATACACCCTCTCAGTTTGACCATCTGTTTGAGGATGATATGCGGTGCTCAAGTTCAGTTTCGTTCCCAATTCTGCTTGGAATGCTTCCCAGAATTTACTAGCAAAAATTGGGTCACGATCACTAACGATGCTCGTGGGAACTCCGTGCAGTCTAACTATTTCCTTGAAATAAACCTGCGCCAGACTCTAAGCAGTTCTACTCGATTTGACAGGTATAAAATGGGCGGTCTTCGTGAAACGATCTATGATCACCCAAATACTGTCATTTCCTTTTCTGGTTCTGGGCAAACCATCTATGAAATCCATAGAAATCTGTTCCCACTTCCCACCTGTAACTTCCAAAGGTTGCAACAATCCAGCGAGCTTCTGCTGATCTCTTTTGACTTGTTGACAAGTAGAACACCGGCTAACATATAAAGAAATGTCCCTTTTCATAGATTTCCACCAGAAAGTGCGTTTGATGTCATTATACATTTTTCTCACCCATGTATGGATACTAAGCTTGGCTTTGTGACATTCATCTAATACTTCTCTCCAGAGTTCAGGAATGTTTGGCACACATATTCGGCCTTTCAACCTCAAAATCCCCTCGTTATCTACCTGAAAACTCGAGGGCTCGCCTTACTGAATTCTCTCTCTGATCTTCTGAATGAAGTGATCATCCTTCTGAAGAGCAGATATGTTATCAATCAATGAAGGCGTGATAATAAGACTGGCGATAATTACATTCTTTCTGCTGAGCGCATCAGCCACAACATTAGCTTTCCCCGGAGTATATAAGATATCAAGAACATATGCCGCGAGAAATTCTAACCAACGCTGCTGTCTCATATTCAGATCCTTCTGGGTGAATAAATATTTCAATGATTGATTATCAGTGTATAATTCAAACTTCTCACCCAATAGATAATGCCTCCAGATTTTCACAGCAAACACGATAGCTAGCAATTCAAGATCGTGTGTAACATAATTCTTTTCATGTGGTTTCAATTGACGGCTAGCATAAGCGACTACATGGCCTCTCTGCATTAACACTGCGCCAAGGCCTTCTTTAGAAGCATCAGTCCAGACCTTTAAATCCTAGTTGCCATCAATAATTGTTAGCACTGGAGCAGTCATCAATTTTAACTTTAGCTTCTGGAAAGCTGCCTCACATTCGGGAGTCCAGTTGAATCTCAAATGTTTCTTAGTAAGCTTTGTTAAGTGACTGGATATCTTCGAAAAATTCTTAACGAACTTCCGATAATAACTAGCCAATCCGAGAAAACTTCTGACTTCTGTGGGCATACGAGGCTGTTTCCAATTCTGAATAGCAGTGATTTCACTGGGATCCACTGAAATTCCTTGTTTTGACACGACGTGGCCAAGAAATTTGACTTCTTCTTGCCAGGAAAAAACATTTGGAAAACTTTTCTTTTAAAACATTCTTTCTGAGAATTTCTAACACTTGTTCCAAATGTTTTTCATGTTCGCTTTCTGATTTAGAGAAGATCAATATATCATCAATGAAAACCAGGACAAACTTATTCAATACTTCTCTGAATACACGGTTCATTAGATTGACAAAATAAGCTGGAGCGTTACATAAGCCGAACGACATTACTAACCACTCGTAAAATAAATCTGGGCCTCTGATTGCTGTCAAAGGAACACACTCTTCGGCAATACGAAGCTGATGGAAACCTGTAGCTAGGTCTATTCGGGAAAATACTTGCGCTCCATTTAATCGATCCAACAAATCATCAATCCGCGGCAATGGATATTTGTTCTTCAGTGTCTTCTTGTTCAAGTCACGATAATCTACGCATAGTCTGAGAGTACCGTCTGACTTTGGGACAAATAACACAGCTGCTCCCCAATCAGAGAAACTAGGCCTGATCAGACCTTTCCATACTAGCTGTCGAGTTTGATTATCTAACTCTTCTTTCTCTTTCAAGGTCATTCTTCGAATAGCATGAACTACTAGCCTTGCATTCGGAACTAAAGAGATTTTAAAATCAATTTCTCTCTGCGGAGGTAAGCTAATAACTTCTTCGAACACATCCGCATAGTTCTTGACAACAGGGATATTTTCTATGTCGACCGGAATATTCTCGGGAACGACAGGAACAGGTTCTAATTGAGCAGGAGAAACATCCAAATCTGACCAAAAATCTTTTCTATCTGAATTCGGCCCTTCACATGGAATGGTTATATAATTGCCTGATTTAATCCTCGCCCTTACGACTCTGTCGGCACATTTAACCTCAGCTTCATATTTGGTTAACCAATCCATTCCCATAATCAAATCAAACTCTGTAAAATTCATGACAATCGCGATAGTAGGGAATCGATAGCAGGAAAAAGAAACCAACACTCCACAAACCCAATTAAGATCGAGGGAACCCCCAACCGGATTATGAACAGTAATGGGTGTTTTGAGCTTCCTCAAATTCAAATCCAGTTTCTTAAACGCATTCTTTGCAACAAAGCTTCGCGACATGCCTGTATCAAACAGTACTTTAACTGGAATTTTTTTGACAGTAAGCGTGCCTTCTAAAACATCTGGCCTTCCCTGACTAGCTGAGGGTTCAGAAGTTTCTGCCACTTCATTTACTTGAGCCACTTTGGCCGCTTTCAACTGCCAGTAGTTTCGCTTTATATGACCAGCCTGATGACATAAATTGCACTCTCGGGTCACTTGAAACTTGTTCCTGGATTTAAATTCATTCCCCTTTCGTTTCTTTAAAGATCTGCATTTTCCTTGCAAATGCCCTTGTTTATGGCAGTTATTGCATATGGCAGTCATGATTGAATCTGGGCTTCTTCCTGAACTCAGACTTCGTACTGGCCTCAGGCTGTGCACTTGTCACTGGGCTATCAGTTTCAAACTTCCTTTTATTGCTAAAACTGACTTCCTCTTCATCGACAAAAAGGCCTCGCTTATCTAGATTTTCATACTGATAAGCCATGTATATCATTTCAGAAAAAGGAAGCTTTACATGCCCCATTACGCTATTCTGGTATTTTCTTTGGAGCCTATTAATAAACCTCCGATTCTTCCTCTTTGGATCTTGAATTAGATGAGGGGCAAAATGAGAAAGTTCATTGAATCTCTTATGATATTTTGGGATATTCATATCCCCTTGTATCAGATAATAAAATTCATCACATAACCGATCAGTTGCTTCTAGAGGAACAAATCTTTCTTTGAAAATTTCTTTAAATCTATCCCAGGTAATATTACCTTCTGGATTATCCTTAGTAACCGTTTCCCACCAGATTAAAGCTTCATCTTTGAGTGCCCAAGATGCCACTAATATTTTCTGGTCATCACTCAGCTGGGAACGTTCAAAAATTCTTTCTGAAGTACTCATCCAAGCTTGAGTTTGAATAATGGATTCATTGCCCGAGAATTGTGCTCCACCCATATTTCGATATCTCTTTAATAGAGCCTCTAGATCTGGTTCTGCATTCCTTCTGTTTCTAACACTCATTTTCTAGTACTTCTGCAAATAGCAGACCAAGTGTCAGGTCAACAGAAAAGGTAATTTTAAAGCATAGAGACATATACTTGAACGTAAATGTGTCTATCGAGGTGTATGTCATTCTGCTATTCTCATACTAGGATATTACTGATCCTATCTGTAATGAATTACTCGTCTTAGAACACTACTGGTTCTATTTCAGACGAATTCGTTAATATGTTATATTCCAGAACTAAGCTTAACCAAGGCTCCGATACCACGTTTGTGATGACCCCAAACCCCGATAAGACGGTGTCAAGGGTAATCTTTGAAAAATAACACATAAACAGATAACACCAGAACAGAAATAAATAAATACACCAGATAATGTACAATAGAATACACTGGACAAACATAATCATCAGAGTTACACAGTACACAGGATCATACTTAGTACAAATACAGTTCAGCTATACATAAATGTCTACAATGGAAAACAAACATAATATGTACAATAGGAGCTGAACAGCATAAAAAGAGATAAATGATAGAATCCATCTTCAGCTCCATCTATACAGAAAGAGCCTGCTAAAACCTGAATACAAGGCTGCCCGTGAAGAAATAGGGGCACCCGAGTTTGCAAGTGAAACAAACTACGAGTCAGTCGTGGGACTGGTATGAGAAATCTACTTAACACATTTTATAATATGGCAAATCACCGGACCACGCCACTTTCATGGAACGGGTTTACTCCATTGGATTGCCAGTGTTTTAAAACAAGTAAATCTTTTAAATATCGCAATGCTTTTTATAAAAATGAAGCCATTATAAGACTCAGTTTCCATCACACAATGCAACACAAACCGGAGGATAGAGTTTTACCTTATAATGGCCAAAATACGCTAGATATGAGCAAAACAAATCATTTGATATTATTGCTAATGTATATATGTTTCAAAAACAATTTCAATCATAACTATCAATCATAGACGGCATGGGTACCATATATCATGTCGCCATATATATATATATATATATATATATATATACAATCAAAACCGAACGGTGTCGTATTTGGAAATTGGATTTTCGTCATGAACCAAGGCAAAAGATAGTCCTTACCGAATTCGAGACAATCTAGCCCATGTCTCAGGCAAGCGCGCAGGCAAGCCTTGGATCGTCAGGGCCGGTCCACCGATGTGGATTATTATGCCTGAACACTACGTCTCCCCGCCCTTTAGGGCGTAAATGAGTCCTATGACTCCATCGGCTCCACATAGTCATCGATATATCTGAGGCGCCTCGCAACAGCAACAACCACACAGGTGAAAATAATATAAATGTTAGGGCTGGTAGGTCACTGACACCACCCTAGCTAGAAGGAAACGCATGCCCTCCCTGATGTCCTCTCCCATTTCTGGTCCATACCGGGGTGTGAGGCTCGCGAATCAACGTTATACACAAAGTTACGCCGCACAGGCCGTGCTTTGATCATCAACCACAAGACTTTGCTTTTCAACAAAAGCCTTGATCATCTACCACTTAGGCATGCCACACAGGCAATTCACTCCATGCGACTGATTTCTATCGATATATAACCTCTGAGCTCGTACGTCTCAGAGAAGGGCGTTAAGCAAGAGAATAAATTCTCCGCTGCCAAATAGATATATATTTAATAGAGATCAATCAGCACAGAACAAAATCCAATGTCAGACACACGGTCCATTTACAAGTTCGTTCTGGGTCTGAACGAAACCGGAGGCACTCAATACCTCGCACGTCCGTACAATCAACAAGTACGTCTGGACGGCTACTACTTCAGCCCCGTCAAGGTAGCTACTCCTATCATGAGCATCAGTAGCACCCCTCCATTCGACGTGAAGATCATCGGTCTTGCACCATCTTCATATCTTCGACTTTCACTCGTTGATCAATTATTTGAAATGAGAACCAACTCGGTCTTTTCAAATAATTCATGTATATTTAGAATTTCAAATCAATTCATTTCAATGGTTAAATTATTTGATATCACTAATTCTGTTCTTTAATGTAATTTTCACGCCAAACACATTCAACCATCACATATCACATAAACCGAGCAAATTCAGTTTATTTCCATTCCATATCGTTTATAATATCTTATCACGATTTATCGCTATTTTTATTTATTTAAAAAAAATAGCCAATTCACTCAAACGACGCTTCAGGCCATAACGCGGCCATGGCGCTGTTTTTCTTCAGATTTGATTTACACATATTTGAAAATCTAACCGTTGGATCTTCACAAATTTTATATCATTAGAAAGATCTTTTCAAAACGAATCCAACGGTTTCAGTTTTGGGAAAATCCGACGGTCGGATATCCCGGTAAAATCATTTGAAGTTACGTTTTCAAAATATGAATTGCAGCGTCGTTATTCGATTTAATTTAATTATATTTATATTTATATATAAATATAATTGATTCTTGCGCTGTTTTTCTTCAGATTTGAATTAAACATTCTAGACAATCCAACCATTGGATCTTCACAGAGTGGGTGTCGTTGGAAAGATATTTCCAAAGCGAACCCAACGGTTTCAGTTTCGGGAAAATCCGATGGTCGGATCTCCCGCACTAATCGTTTGAAATCACGGTTTCAAGACACGAACTGCAGCTTCTTTATTCGATTTATTTTAATTATATATATATATATATAATTCATTCTTCGATTTCAAAACTATATCCACTTCATATATTTGATAAAAATGATATTTTTATCATCAAAAATATTTATTCAACACATCACCATTTTTAACACTTCATATTTCGCATAAAAATGATATTTTTAGCGAACACAAATATCTCTCAACGCATGACTATTTTATTTAGTTCATACACATGTTAAAAATAATATTCCTATCAAACAAATATTTATTTCAACACTTGTGTATTTTTAGCGAGTCGTTCACATGATAAAAAGAATATTTTTATCATCAAAAATAGTTATTCAACACATGAATATTTTTTAGCACTTCATATTCACAATAAAAAAGTAGATTTTATTGTTCAGTCTATATATTCAACACATGAACGTTTTTGACTTCACACATACGATAAAAATATGATTTTTATCGTTCTAGTTCTTTATTCAACACATGAATATTTTCTATAGTTTTTATATATAATAGAAATGCGATTTTTATTGTAAAACAATTTATTTCAAAACACGATTATTTTATATAGTCTATACATAAGGTAAAAATGTTATTTTTGGTGTTAAAACAATTTATTTAAAATACCAATATTTTATATAGTCTATATATATAATAAAAATGTTATTTTTATCCTTCAAAGAATTTATTCAACACATGAACTTCATTCAACACATGAATTTCTACTCAACACATGAATTTCTATTCAACACATGAATATAGTTTCAACACATGAAAATTATTCTAACACATGAATATTATTGAAAATTTCGGCAGCATAACGGCAGGGTAGTTAAAACCGGCACCGTCCCTAGTACGACTCCTCGCTCTACCTTAAAACCTCGCGGTTTTTGACAATGGGGATTTTCAATATCTAGTTCGTACGCAGATGAATTTTCCCATATTCTAATCCTATTGGGATTTCAATCACAATCAATCATTTCAAATCAACCATTCATGACATTCACCAAATTTCACATCAACCAATAATCCAAACAATATCACAACCAATATATATCGTCCATGGTCTGTGGACGAGGGGAGTGTATATATATTTATATATTCGTATATAAATATATTTCGATTTCATTTCAATATCAGTTTATTTAAACGCATCTATCACTTTTACAACGCATATATAACTTATACATCGAACATACAACTTATACAACGCTTATACATGAGGTGTACAACGCTTATATAACTCTTACATCGACTATATAATTTATACATCGTCGTTTCCATATCATTTATAAACTAGAAATATCATATTGGGTTCCACTCCACTAAATTGTAGAAGGCTCAAAAAAATATCCGGTCTCTTCTAAAATGTAGAAGACGTCCTCACGGTTCCGGTGTCTCTTGTTTCACTGAATTTCAACAACACAGCAAAAAGATATGATTTTTATACGGTTAATCAAATTTGCAGCGCTTTAAAGTGTTGTTCTCCTTTAAATTTAATAAGGCCAAACCTTTTAAACCAGTTCCAAACTAGGATTTCATTTTGCGATCGAACGGTGTAGTATGAGGCCGATCCACTAGCGCTACGCCGTTGAGCCTCGAAATCCGCGTCCATGGGTGGTGGTGGGGTCCAGTCCGATGCCACAACGGAGGAGATAATCGACACGAGGTGCGCGGACTTCCTAGGGCCGATTCTCCACCAACACGCAACGAGAGAAGTCCGGACTGGTTTAGATTTGAAGAACGCGAGATGCTCTACAAAATTGCCATAAAAATCAGGTGGTTTCGTTGAGTGGATCGTGCGTTGTGGAGGAGAGAAGTTTTAAGCTCCATCCGCCTTTCGTCGTGAGGGTTACGGGCGATTTCAGAAGAGAAGACGAAATGTGATTGGCCCACCTTTATTTTAAATTATTTTTAATTCCTTAAATTCCGAAAATGCCCATCCATTCATACGAACTCCAATCCGAACCCAACGACTGTCGTCCCTAGCTAAATACCCCCATTCCGAACATAATGGAATATGTTTCGTAGGCCAATTCAACTGTTTCAGTCAGTTTTCCTTTAAATTAAAATATAAAACATTCAATATTTGATTTAAACGTACATTTCAATTTGCCGGGGCCACATACTGATTCTAAAAATTCCCGAAAAATAAATATAGCTATGTTTTGACGAAACGGTCCCAACAAAACTAGTTTCGTCGAATTCTGAGACCGTTTGCAAAATGGCCATTTTTTGGTCGATCCAATTTAACAGAAATTCACCAAACACATTTTCCTTTGCCACGCTCACATGTTAGCTTCAAAAATTATGAAATTTGAAACCTAGCAATAATTTGACATCCCGGATCTAACAAAAGTGGTTTCGTCGAATTCCGAGGTCGTTTGCAAAATGTCTATTTTCAAGGGCGATATATTCTATATAGCGACCTTTCTGAAAATTCATTTGGCCATAACTTTTTATCCTCGCTATGAAACTTCGATTTTTCAGATTCGTTAGAAAGATATTCACTAACAAATTTAAATATTTTTGGTATCACTAAAATCCATTTTATTTTGCACCCGGTACAGTCAGTCAAAGTTTGAATTGAAATTTTGAAACTGCCGTGCCATTTCAGGCCTTGTTTATAATTTAAAATAATTATATTTATTTTCAAACATCGATTCAAACTACTTTTCGTCATTATTATTTAAAATAATTTATTTTAAATATTTAAAATCCACTTAAATAGCCAATTTAAAAATTTTAAACTGGCTCAGATTTTCCGGGTTGTTACATTGGATTAGTAAATCAAGTTCATTAAATATGTAATGAAATTTAATCCATGAATTGAAAGCTAAACAATTGAATTCAAGTTGAGAAAGTAAAATGAATCTAAATGGAATTGAATTTGATGATGGGAAAATAAGATGAATAGTAAGACTAAAACCATAAGAATAAATATGTATGTGGTACGTAGTTAATCTCCTTAGATAATAATTGAATAATATTCAAGTACAAAACTTTAAGGTATTTACACTGATCCGAAAAAGGATTTATCACTTGATTTTGAAAGATCGAACATTTATGAGAATTTGTAGTTAGTTACTTAAGTTTTCCACCATAGTTGAGAACTATGCAAGTAAAGCAAATGTATCTGATTGAAATTACTGATCAAAGTTCGCATTAGAGAATCGGGGGATTGGGACTAGTTCGGCAGTAAAATTGTGAATCTAAATAGTAGATCGAAAGGAATATTTCATATAGATGTTCTATGTATAACATAAAAACTTAAGTTGTGAAATAAAGTTATAAGCAAACAGTTCAAGTTTGAGTGTGGCTAATTTTGAGGGAGAAATTCTTTTAAGTAGGGGAGAATGTAATGACCCAGAAATTCCAATATTTTGAAAATTCGAGTTTTTAAGAATTTAGGATAACTGTGCACGGTTCAAGATATATACACTCATTTTCCATTACGATTTCAAAAATTATAACGATCAGATAAGATATTTATATCAGTTTTATCACCTTACTAGTTCAAACAATTTATCGTACATTGCCAGAAAATAGAATTTGACATATTTAGACGATTTTATCAATTAGCTCTAAAACCAAAAAAATTGGAATTCAGGTTATATGACTTTTAAATATGAATAGACATGTTTTAATTTATATAAGGAAGTACGAAATCTGTTTTACGGATTTGTTTGCATAAAATAGTTCGTTAAATAAAACGTCAAGATATGGATGTTGATTGTTTTTATCGAAAATCAACCGTTTAACCATAATAAGTTGTTCGAGGATTTCGTGACTTGAATAGTAACATAAAAATATGTTAACAAGTATTTAAGTCTCTCTTAAGTTAATTTAAGAATAATTAAGCTAAGAAATTAATTAAATTAAGAAAAGTGTGATTTGACATAAAGTAAAGTCATAATTACAAATCAAATCAAAGAAAATATAATCATTAGATTCTTTAATTAACATTTAAGTGATCAAGACATAAACAAAATCATTACTACAACTTTCCCAATTTTTAATGCGGTAAGACAACTTTACATGGAAAATTAACAACCAAAACATCATCATTTCAAATATTTCAAATCACTACAATGAAAACGAGCATATAATTCAAAACATCAAAATCTTAACCTTGAAATTAGCATCACATCACCATTTTTACTTTACTTTCCTCTTAAGTAAAAGTTTTCCTGTAATACCCTATCATTTTCTCACATTTCACCACTTCGTTCACATATTAAAATCCATTTTCTTCTTCATTTTAATGGCTTTCAGAATAGCTACCTTACTTCCATCTCCTAAATTCCACAATCCATGGGCGCAACTTACACTTCTCATGCCCAATACCCCACCACCCTAAACCAAGCCAAAAAGGAAATCCACTCCATTTTTATCCAACTTCAAACTACCATAACTCATTGTCCCAAACAACAAATGTAACAACCCGAATTTTGACAAACCGATTTTATCTTCAAAAATCTCAATCTACCGAAGCTCGAGTTGGCTTGTCTGGTATCCTGCAGAAAAGACAGAGATAATAAATTTATCAGAGCTTGGTAAATATTTCACAATGGAATGGATTGATCAGCTGGCGATAAAGAATGCCTCCGAAGGATAGAAGAGGTGAGCAGTAGAGACCGGTTATCGAGTTTTCCAAAGGCAACACCCAGGGCATCAATTAACTCCTTATCCGCAAAAACTTGGCAATTTGGGAACAGCATCTACAGGATATCAACAAAGAAAAACTTTTGGGAGTGAATACTTAGGGCGCGAATACCGCCAGTGATACCTGGAGGGCATCGGATGAAGAAAAATCGATTCTTCCAATCTTTGACCTTGTTATTACTTCGGACAACGGTTTCTTCATAGGATTTGCACGAAAAATCTGAGGATCGGCGTCACTAAGTTTGGAAGGACGAACCAAGTAGTCAATAGTGGAAGGACTTAGAGGACCATTACCCAATTCTAAAGACAAAAATTCTAAGCCCAACAGGTAGGTGTAGGTGTTGGGACATAACTGTATAGGAGCAATTCCCAAGTGCTGTAGATAACGATGATGGAAATTTGGAAATGGAATAAAACCACCCTGCCAAAGACGAACTACAGGAAAAAGTAAAGTAACCCTCCGAAGAAGAGGAAATGGTGTCCTCTTCACAAGGAATGCTAGCGTCAACACCCGAAATCCCGAAATCCTGGAAGATAGCGTTAACTTGCTCTTGAGACGAAATCAAAGAATGCTTCTCAACAGCGCTAACTTTCCTAGAGGTAGAAAGATCATTTGTGTAACAACCCGTATTTCGATAACATGATTAAGACGAGAATCAAGGCAGAATTTAATTTTAAATTCTGAATCAAGTTAAACGGGCTATGCCATTGCGTTCGTCTCGGAAAAATACGTGAAATAGAGTCCGAGTTTTCGAAAATCGGAGTCCGTATGACCCGATTAAGGCCCAACGAAGTTTTCAGAAAATTCCTAAGTAAAAACAGATTTCAAATTCAAACTTGAATTTGGAAAATTGGGCCAGTTGGGCCAGGCGGGAAAAATTCCCGCCACAGTACCCAAGTCGACAGCCCTGTCGACTTGGGAGTCGACTTGGTCTGACCAAGTCGACAGCCCTGTCGACTTGGCTGTCGACTTGGCTCAGACGAGCAGTTTTGCCTGGTGCACCTATTTCTATCTTGGCTAGGTTTTTGGGCCTGGTTTGAAATCTGACGGTTCAGGTTGGTCCTAGGGTTAATCTAAGGGTCCTAACTAGCCTAATCTTCTATAAATAAGCCCCTAACCTACCCCTAAACCCTCATTATTCATTCATGTAACTAAACTATGGCCAAATTTCTACTCTCATGGCCTCCACTCAACTATCCTAGCCTCCACTTCATTTCTATGAGAGTGTTAGAGAGTCCATATGTTAATATGAGAGCTTCTCAAGTTGGTTCCAAGGCAAAAGCTTTGATCTTTGTTCATAAAGATGGTGTTTTTGTTGATTTGGAACATCCATCTTTGGGTTTTTGGGGTGATGGCATGCATAGGCTTCATCACAAGCTTTAGTGTAATCGATTTAGGCCTTAATAGCAATGTAAGCCCTTCCCTACTCTTAGATATTAACCATGAAGTTAAATGTTCATGTTGCAAATTTGGGTTTGATCATTGAGTATGATTTATGCTATCATGTCATGCAAGTTTATGAAGTCATCATCTTGATCTTATGAGCTAAAAGCTACAACCTTTATGTTGGAAAGTTGCATTATGCAACATGAGAATCGTCATAATCTTTATGTCAACTTGCATATAAAGTCATAACCCTTATATGATGATATATGCGAGTCTCTAGTCATCATTCCATGTCTTTTGTCACCATGATTCGTTTATGTGCCTAGTTTAGGTTTATGCATGTTTTTGAGGCTTAAGAATGTAACATGCAAGTTAATGAACACATGTGTGCCTCATTTGCCACCATGATTAACTTGTGGCTTAATATCCACTTTTGATATGCTTTTGCCAAGTCTCTTCTTGTAATCCATTACGTTGTTGCGAACATATATGCGAGTTTAAAAGTGTTGGGTTATGTTATGGGTAACTTCTAATGACATAAAAATACAACTTGAAACATGACTTGAAAGATAACATGGAAGTTGACATGTAAATATGCATAAAAACATAAGCTTGGGAATTTACCTATTAAGTTAGGTCTACCCTTTGGGAATTTACCTATTAAGTTAGGTCTACCCAAATGCTTGAAAAACTTGTAACATGTTTTGGAAACATGATGAACGCGACACTTAGATAATATAAGTGTGGCCAACTCGAGGTTGGGTTGAGTTTGCAACGTAAAACTACCCGGAACCGACCGGCCTAACTAGTAGTTGCAAACAATAGGACCCAATGTGAGAAGTTGGTCATGTTGTGCTTGAACCCGAGGTTAGACCAAGTTGTGGTGTAAAGCTACCCAGAACCGACCGGCTTAACTAGTAACCACAACAAAGTCTAATGTGAGAGGTTGAGGTGCATTAATTAAATTAATGCCACATGATAAGGTTAAGTAAATTTGACTAATGACACTTAACCGATATGACACGAATGGGTAGGTTAAGTGGGACCGGGCTTGATTTCTTAATGACACTTAACCATGCAAGGTGATTAGGGGACGGGGTTAAGTAATTTACACTTAACTGATCCGACTTGGTAATTAAATGGGGTTAAGTAATTAAGGCTTAACTAATCTGAACACGGTAATTGGACGGGGTTAAGTAATTAAGACTTAACTAATCTAAACATGGTAATTAGATGGGGTTAAGTAATTGATACTTAACTAATCTAACCACGGTAATTAGATGGGGTTAAGTAATCCACACTTAACTAATCTAAACACGGTAATTCGATCGGGTTAAGTTAAACACTTAACCAATTTAAACTGGGTAGTTCAATGAGGTTAAGTAACCAATACTCAACCAACTTAACGTGATAATTTAATGGGGTTAAGCAACTCATACTTAACCAATTATACATGATGATTTGATGAGGTTAAGTAACCTACACTTAACCAATCTAATACGCGGACCTGATAAGGTTAAGTCACAAGACCTTTTTTTTTGAATATACTTAACCATTGTAGTACAATTAGAGGATGGGGTTAAGCTAACCTATACTTAACCAATCCGACTCGATAATTTGATGGGATTAAGATAATCTATGCTTAATCAATCTAGCAAGATAATCCGATAGGATTAAGGTAAACTAGTACTTGACCAATTTGATTCGATAGGGTTAAGTCATGAGCCTCTGGGTACACTTAACCCACTTGTAGGGCTAAGTCTTGAACTTAAATACTTAGCCAATCTTGACGTGATTCGTGGGCGGGTTGAGTCATGGACTTGAATGATAACACTTAACCCAATAGACAAACCCTAGTTAGAGGAACTAGGTAGAAAATCGTGGTTAATCAAGGATAACGGGAAAGGAAGCTAAGTGGTAAACCTTAGTTAGGGGTAACTAAGTAATAATTCTTAGCTAAGGACATGGGACTAGTTCATAAAGGGATGAGTAACCTGATACAGTAGGTCATCGCTTAGTATACGAGGAGGAGCAAGTTATCTGACTTGGATAAAAGCTCCAGCGAACTGGGTGCCGAAGCGGAAGCTTCGGGGAACGTGAGGGTACTCTTGGTATCCCTCTGTGAGGTGGCAAGTGGTCCATGAAACCCGGCCTGACAGGGGTTAAGGTCTGCGGTAGAAGAGCCAAGAGTATGCCTTGGTTGCTATGCGAGCGACCTAAAGACTGGGATGGATTAGCGTGGAGTCGACGATTCTTGGTTTTCGCCCCGGGATAGCATGTCGCCGACTACCTACCATCTTTAGTCAATCGTGTACGTACGGAAAGGCAGGGAACTCCCAACAGACCATATACTAGCTATCAAGTTATGGGCGAGGATGGCTATCAGGAATTGGGCATCGATGGGCCTAGTGTAGTTCTCATACATGATTTTTCGTGGTTTGCCTTTCAGTAGTTGAGGGAGGGGTCACGTGGGACCATAGCCACGGGTACAAAAACAGACCTTGATATCTGCATCAGCAGACGACTTAAAAGCTCCCGACCGAGTTCTGTATTTCTTGGTTTGCCCTGGCACGGAACTCGGATGGCACATTGAGGAACATGTGCGTCTAGACATGGAAAACGATTCACGATACATACGTGGGATAAAGGGCGCGGTTGACGGGTGGCATAATCCCTAGTGGTCCTAGGTGGCTGAACCCAAACCGAGACACGGAGACGTTCATTAGGTAGCATAATCCCTAGCGGTCCTAGGTGGCATAAATCCTAAGTGAACGCGCGATAGTTCATGGTAAGGAAACATAACTAAATCAAGGGTTGCAGTCCAAAACAACTTCAAGGATAAAACGCTTACATGGGAAAGCCCGTATGGCCTACGGCAAAGGACTGAACTTACACATGGAAAGAAACATACGAGTTGGGAAAACCTACATATGCTATATATTAGGTTGTCATGGACCATTACATGACATTGGGCAAGGGACATTCATGGTTAACACATGACGTGGGTCGGGATACTAGTACGAGAGGTGCAGAGCAAATATACATGTTAGAACCAGGAGAAATATACATGATAAATACCGGGGGATGTTATACAGGGTAGGTACCTTGGGATAGTATACTGGATAGAAACCTGACGATGTGATGCCTTGTTTTATCTTGACATCGTAATTTATCATGACACCTTAGTTTACCTGAGTTCAGTAGTTCATCCTGTTATTTTGATTTAGCTGATCTATCTTGTTATCATGTTTATGTTCATCTCAGTTTCTCATGTCAGTTAACTTTACTAGTTTTTATACTAATAGTAGATAGGGCTTACTCAGTCTTTTTGACTGACCCGTTTTGTTTCGCCTCTTTTCTTCCGTTCCCCCCCCCCCCAGGTTACAGGGAGGAAATACTGTTGTTTAGTTCAGACTTCTTCTGCTTGAAGGTCATCATGGATGGCTTGGACTTTTCTTGGCTATGGCTACTTTACTGTTTTTACTTGGGGAATAATTCATGAAAATGTCTTTATGCTTCTTTACTATTGCAAGACAGGTTTTGATGTACTCTGATGTAAAAGGCTTTAGACCTTATTTATTCATGTAATGAAAAGTTTGATTTTACTTCCGCTATTTTATATGTTCTGTCTTGTGATATTTCTGTGCATGTTTACCAATAATGCCCCTCTAAAGCTAGTGCATTCCTTTGCGAGTGACCCTAGCGGAGGCGGGGTGTTACATTTGGTATCAGAGCAGAAGGTTACCAGACTGGGCAAAAGTTTTTAAAGACCTTCGGAAAACTATTTGAAAACCGTTTATAAAGAAGCATTTTTCAAGAAAGTTTTCTTTTAAAAGAAAAAGAGCTATTCCCCAAAGGCCATTAGCACTATCCTTGTTTCCTTAATTGAATCCCTTTTCCTTTCTTTCCTCCATCTGTAGTCACAGTGGTTTTCACTGCGACTAGTCTTTTCTATCTACGGAAGTGCTTTCCATACGATGGAGGTGGTTCTCGAGAGACCAGTGGCCGCGTTATAAGAAAGGATAGTAAGAAAGAGGATAAAGGATACGAGCTTAAGGATGAGCAACTTGTTGGTATGGTTTAGCCCTCAAAGGAGGGAGAAAGATGAACAATGAAACCCATGATGAGAGAGTACCTTTGGCATGGTGAAACGGGGTGGATAGTTAAGTATCATGGGACAAGGACAAGATCATCGGGAGGGCAGTAGTATGCTCTCATTTCTAGGGTACCTCGGAAGGAGGGTAACGATCTTGTTAAAGGTTTAGCTTTTCTTCTCTATCATCCCGTTAGGACTTTGTTTTGATCATCGTATCATTTAAGTCTGCTTGGATAGTTGAGTCTCTGCACCTTAAGTACTAGCGTAATAGAGAATCCCAATTTTTGTCTCAAAGTCCTATTGGAGAGTCAGTCCATGTATACATGACTTGTTTGGATTTGAGAATGTCTATGCCAAGTGTTGAGTTTGGAAATAATGCTTATGTTATATGCTATGGATGGATTCTAGGGATGAAGTGGTTATCCAGTAGGGGGTGCCACTCTCGGTTTTGATAGGAGGGTAGTTAGACCTTTTGACTAGCCTAGGTAATACCCTCGAAGTATCGTATGACCTTTTTGAGGTTCTGTCATGACTAGTTACTTAGAATCCCTGGATGCCTTTATTGGAAATTTGAAGCCCGATCGAGTGGTGTTCGCCGATGAGACGGATGGTCTATTTCACTTATGCATGGGTTATAGAGGTCACCCTAGTAAGTGCGCTTGATAACCTGGTTGACATCTGCTTACTTTCAAGAGAAAGTTCTTCTACGTGGAATACCTGGTGGTACGAGGCCCGAGATTCTGTAACACCCCGGAAATTCTATAACTGTGGAATTAACAAATTAAAGTATAATCAAATTCAAATCAAAGAACTAAGGGAAACGGGATACGCCATTGCGTTCGTCTCGGAAAAATACGCGAAATAGAGTCCGAGTTTTCGAAAAACGGAGTCCGTATGAAGAAGATATGGCCTTCGGAAGTTTTGAATTAAATTTAAAATTCAAACAGAATAAAATAATAATTTGAAATGGGGCCCAATGGGCCAGGCGGATAAAACACCCGCCTAGCCACCCAGGTCGACTGGGCTGTCGACCTGGGCTACCCATGTCGACAGGGCTGTCGACAGCCCTGTCGACAGGGGTGTCGACCTGGTCGAGCCCAGTCAACCTGGCTGGCCAGGTCTGTATTTGGTCGAATTTCTGTGGTCTGCTTTGTCATTAGGGCTAGGTGGCGGGTTTTTATTGGTCTCTCTTCCTAATGAATGGCTATGATCTAACCTAGCAACATCAAGGGTCCTAATCAATTCCTAACCTCTATATAAACAACCCTAGACTAAACCCTAATCTATTCATTCAAATTAAGAACATAGCCGCCATGTTGCTGAGGAACGACAAAGAATAGCCGCCAACTAAAGAGAGGATTAGGGAGAAAGTTCTAAGGCCTAAAGCAATTCAAGCAACCTAAAGCTAATCAATTCAACAAAGGAATTTGCGTCTTCAATCCCTAAACTAGAGAATTCATCAAACCATTGTAAGTAGAGTATTACTTTGGTATTAATAAACAACTGTGTTGATGTGTATGCTTGAATTGTGGCAATGGAAGTAATTCATATTTGTGCAAAATTATGTTATTCATTATAAAGAACTACATGCGGTAGTTCTATGCAAATATACGTTTGGAATATTGCGCAAATTATGTAATCTATGTTGAAGCTACATGTATGTAGTTGAGTGAAATTTATGCAAGTTTGGGGCTTTGTTATTATGTCGTCATGATGTATACTTTGTGCATAAATCGTTTTGCAAGCAATTGAGACAAGTTTGGTTGTTATAGTTCATATGAAACTATGTTGGAATTTTGACACCATAATCCATGTATTAAGTCATGCTTTTGCAAACTTATGAATATGGCTAGGAATGATATTTGGCATAATTGAAATCCGTTATTAAGTCTATCTTGTTTCAAAGGATTATATGATGACATGGCTAGGTTGGACTCAAAAATCCCCTTTTTGCAAGTTTAAAGCAAACACCATGATTAGGAATATTTATGCATAAGTATGTTTATACCATCGTTATGTGATTAGGCTTAAATCATGATTAAGTTGAATTATGCTATGCCTATGCTAGAAGTATTTTATGCCATGCTTATGTTTGACAATATGCCATGTTTATGCTAGAAGTATTTAGGCCATGCTTATGTTTGACATTATGCCTAAATAAGAATATAGGTTCATGTTGTAGTTAAACCTATGCAAGTTTACATGCCTTGATTTATGTCACCTATGTTTTATGACCAAAATATATGTCACCACTATGCAAGTACACCAATTTCTATTATGTATTTTTCCAACGTCATATGCAAGTTCATGCGCTCACTTTCCCCTCTTTGTGTATACGCCATAAGCCTCCCCTTTTCGCATGGCAAAATTGGGCTTTAAAAGGCTAAGCCCAATATATATAAACGGACGTATAAAACGGGGGAAAATAACGTTGGGTTAAAAATTAATTAATGAATGAAAATATGAAATAGAAGGGCCCAAAGTCAAGTATGGGTTGGGCCCATGGTTGGTGTAACCTTTACACCATTAACATAATAATGGGCCGCAAATATTTACATATAAGAAATAAAGAAGAATGACAAAATATGTAAATGTAGAAAAGACGATGTGTTTAACCCGAGGTTGGATTGAGTTGTGATGTAAACCTGCCCGGAACCGCCCGGCTGTCCAGTAGTCACAACAATACCTATCCAATGTGGGAGGTTAAACATGGAGCCCAGCAAGGACCCGAGGTTAGACTGAGTTGTGGCGTAAGACTGCCCGGAACCAACCGGCAACAGGCAGCCACAACAATACCTGTCTAATGTGAGAGGTCAGGGCCTTAATAAGACAATTAAGGCTGAGTCAGGATTGTTAGGATTAAGTGAACTAAAGACTTAATCAAAATGGAACATGCTAAACTAAACGGACTAGTGGGGTTAGGTTAGGAAACACTTAACCAACTTAGCATGTTGGCTAGAGATAGAAAACCTAGTAACGGGGGACCCTTTTCAGCAGTAACCCTAGAAGGTGTATCAGGATACCCTGAAACTAGGCAGGGTGGGGCACGATACTGGGCTGATTGTAAGAGGTCAAATCGACGGCGGTGGTGCAGCAGTGTAGGTTCTAACGGTGTGCGGGCGTGCACGCACTCCGGCGCAGAAAAATAAAGCACTGGACACCAGTAGCATACCTTTGCACTCTAAGGTTGTGTCGGGTTGCCACTATGGGACTTGATACACCCCATGGTGGGACCAGCATAGGTAACTACAGACATCGGGGGCCGTAAGACACATGTAACTATGCGAGTAGGAGCCGATCATCGTAGAATGGATCACATCACCCTGATTTTGGGGTGCAAATTGGAAACTAGTTTATATGGGTTCAGAGATTAGCATGGGGTACGATAGTATATTCGACCCTAGACAACTTAACCAAGTTATAATGCATGCCCACTTCTTGTTTATACTTATCATACCCAGTTCTTTATTCATAGACAAAGTAGTACTAGACTTACTCAGGCTTTATGTCTGACTCTATTTTTCTTTCGTCTTCTTTCTTCCGTTTCCCCCCCAGGTCCTCAGGGAGGGAACACAGCAGCTTGACCTACCTCAACATCCAGCTTGAAGAAGAGAAATGTATTGCTTGGACTTTCCTGTTTTGAACTATGGCTTTGGACAATCCACTATGGGGCTTTGGCAGTTTGTCTATGTTTTATTTATGCTTCTTTAAAAATGATGTACTCAAGACAGATTATGAAGTGTTATGTTATGTTTTTGGAAAGGATGTTGTTGTAACACGTATTTGACTTTATGAAATAAAGTTTGTTGTTCTTCCGCTGTTTACAAATATGTGTTCTTATATCTGTCTTGTATATCTGTGACTTGTACTTATAAACCTCCACCAAAATTAGGGCATTCCCTTTGAGAGTGACCCTAACGGAGGTGGGGTGTTTCACTTGGTATCAGAGCATAGGTTTACCAGATAAGATAAAAAGTTTTGAAAAATTGTTTTCAAAAAGGAAATTTAAAGAAGCATTTTTAAAAGAAAAATATTATTTTATTTTAAAGAGGCAAAGTCCACTCCCCAAAGCCATAGGAACTATCTCTTATCCTTCGTTTTGAATCTATCCTTTTGTTTCAGCATGTCCCAAGAACTTAACTTGCCTGAAGGGGTGCCAATACCTGGTTGGTTTAGACGGTTCTTAGAAGCAAGGGCCACTCAGCCAGGTCCTACCGTTCCTCCTCCTCCAGCTGAAGGAAATCATCCAGCTGCAGCAGCACCTTTTCCTCCACCTCCTCCTCGGGGAAACACGTTTGCTAAGATATGCAAAGATTTTAAAGCTATGGGAGGAAGGGATTTCCATGGAACTGAGTCCTTCGTGGCAGCTAGAAATTGGCTGAAAGAAACGGAGGACCTATTCATCATCTTTGAGGTAGAAGATAGACAAAAAGTACAATTGGCAGTGTGGCTATTGAAGGGTGAGGCTTCCTACTGGTGGGAAGTCACTAATGCTGAAAGACCAGTGGAGACATGGGAGGACTTTAGGGCAAGGTTTGAGACCAAATTTCTCTCAGATGCGGAAAGAAGTTTGCAGTTGGAAAAATTCTTATTTCTTAAGCAAGGAGACAAGACTGTCAGGGAGTATGTGAATCAGTTCGATGAGCTGGCTAGGTTTGGACTTGACCTAGTCAACACCCCGCACAAGAAGGCTCTCCGTTTCGTCAAAGGGTTGAATGAGCCATTACACAGTTTGGCCATGACCCATATACCCATGGGAGCAACGTATGAAAGATTGGTGCAAATGGCATTGCTGAATGAAGAGGATAAGGGCAAGAAGAAAGAGGGTTTGCAGCCCAAGAAGACAGACTTTAAGAAGGGCGGAAAAGGCAACAAAGAGAAGAGGAAGTGTAATTTCTGTGGCAAAGTGGGGCACTTAGTAAAGGACTGCCGGAAGAAGAAGGCTAAGGAGAATGGTGGGTGCTTTTCGTGCGGTCAGACAGGCCATAGGGCTAAGGACTGCCCAAGGAAACGAGGACAGGGGCAGGGCACTGGATCCACCCCAGGGGCACAGGTTCATGTGCTAGAAGCGCCACCATTGCAACAGCGAGGTATAAATACTTCTGTAGAAAGTGTAGTTTATCTTTATGATCACCCCGTTCGCACTTTGTTTGATTCTGGCGCATCACACTCCTTTATCTCGTCTGCTTTAGTAGAATCTCTGCACCTAAAAACTAGTATGGTAGAGGACCCCTTAATTGTTTCAAACCCAATTGGGGGCCCAGCTCATTTGTCTATGATCTGTTTGGATTTGAAAATTTCTATCCTAAGTGTTGAATTTCTATGTAGTGCCTTTGTTTTGGGCTTTTCGGGGTATGGTTTGATTTTGGGTATGGATTGGCTATCCAGTAATGGGGCCGTCCTTGATTGTGAGAAAAGGGTTGTTAGGCTCCTAACCCAGCTCGGTAATACTTTGGAAATTTCTTGTAATCCCTCGTATGCGGTTATGCTTAGTTATCTTGAATCGCTAGATGCCTCTGTTGAAAATTTGAAATTAGTTAGAGTGGTCCGGGAATATCCGGATGTCTTCGAAGAGGTGAAGGGCTTACCTCCGAAGCGGGAAATAGACTTCCGCATATATCTTGTAGATAATGCAAAGCCCGTTGCGTTACCCGTTAGACATATGGCTCCACGAGAAAGGAAAGAGCTCAGTAAACAGATTAAAGAGCTTCTAGAAAAGGGGTTCATTAGGAGGAGCATTTCAGAATGGGGCGCTCCAGTGGTGTTCGCTACAAAGGCGGATGGTTCACTCCGTCTATGTGTTGACTATAGGGAGCTCAACAAGCTAACGAAAAAGAATAGGCACCCTCTCCCTAGAATTGACGATTTATTTGACCAGCTTGTAGGAGCGTCTGTTTTCTCCCAACTCGATTTAGCAACCGGTTTTCATCAGCTAAGGGTGGCTGAAGATAGCATCGATAAAACGGCTTTCAGAACCCCAGACGGCTTCTTTGAATGGCTTGTCATGCCTTTCGGCTTGACAAATGCACCTGCTTACTTCGTGGACCTGATGAGTAGGGTATTTAGAGATTTCCTCAACAAATTCGTAGTGGTCTTCGTAGATGATATCCTTATCTTCTCAAAGAATGAAGAGGAACATGCTCAGCACTTAAGGGCAATCATGGAAACTTTGCGAGTCCATCAACTAAAAGCCAAATTCTCCAAATGCCACTTTTGGAGAGAAGAGGTGAGGTTCCTTGGGCACATAGTATCCAAACAAGGGTTAGCAGTGGACCCCGCTAAGGTAGTGGCGGTACAGGATTGGAAGACACCAAGGAATGCGACTGAGGTCCGAAGCTTTCTAGGACTAGCAGGTTTCTATCGAAAGTTCATAAGGGATTTTGCGAAAATCTCAGCTCCGCTCACGAAATTGACTAAGAAGAATCTAGTGTTCAATTGGGATTTGGATTGCGAGTTTGCTTTCCAACGACTGAAGAGGGCTCTTACAACAGCCCCAGTTTTGACGCTGCCAGATGGGAGCAAGATGTTCACTGTTTATACGGATGCATGTGGGACAGGGCTAGGCGCCGTCTTAATGCAAGAAGGAAGGGTAGTAGCTTATGGCGGGAGGCAGTTGAAGGTGCACGAAAAGAACTACCCAACCCACGATCTAGAGCTAGCCGCCATCGTCTTTGCACTCAAGTCTTGGCGACACTATCTCCTAGGTGAGAAGTTCGAACTTTACACTGACCATAAATCGTTGAAATATCTTTTCTCGCAGAAAGATCTTAACTTGAGGCAACAAAGATGGATGGAGTTTCTTGCCTCGTACGATTTCGAAATCTCCTACACTCCGGGCAAAGGCAACGTAGTGGCAGACGCGTTGAGCCGAAAGAAATTGACCCTAAGCCCATTGTTTGTTGAAGACAAAGCCTAGAGTTTATAGCCAGCTTCGACTTTAGGCCCTCCTCCGATTTCGTACCGGGCTTGCTTGCATCTCTCGAAGTGCGCCCAACTTTAGTAGATTCAGTAGGGGCAGCACAACGCGAAGACCCTCAGCTTGTGGAAATAATTGATAGGCTAATTAGGGGTGAGACTTCAAGTCACCTCAACAGATACTCCATTGACGATAAGGGTGTACTAAGGCGAGATGGAAGACTATGCGTCCCACAGACAAACGATTTAATAAAGAAGGTTCTCGAGGAAGCACATCACTCCAAGATGACGATACACCCAGGCGGAGATAAAATGTACAAAGACATAAAAAGGACTTTCTTCTGGAACGGCATGAAAAAGGACGTGGCAGAATTCGTTTCTAAGTGTATGTTGTGCCAACAGGTTAAGGCGGAACAGAAAAAGCCTGGCGGACTGCTACATCCTCTGGAGGTCCCGCAGTGGAAGTGGGATAGCATCTCAATGGACTTCATCGATGGGCTGCCTAGGTCTAGGAGAGGCAACACTAGTATTTGGGTAATAGTGGATAGGCTTACTAAAAGCGCCCACTTTTTACCTGTCAAAAGTAAAAGAACTGCCTCATCCCTAGCATCACTTTACCTTAAGGAAATCGTGCGACTCCATGGAATACCATCTAGCATCGTTAGTGACCGAGACCCCATCTTCACCAGCGAGTTTTGGCGGAGTCTGCAAGAAGCAGTAGGAACGCAGTTATGCTTGAGCACGGCCTATCATCCCCAAACCGACGGCCAAACAGAGAGAGTGAACAGAGTTTTAGAAGACCTTTTAAGGCTATGCGTCCTTGACTTCGGAGGGACATGGGAAGACCACCTCCCTTTGGTGGAATTCGCCTACAACAACAGCTATCAAGCAACCATAGGAATGGCGCCCTTCGAAGCTTTATACGGAAGACCGTGCCGATCGCCCACTTGTTGGTGGGAGTCCACGGATAAGCTCATACTTGGACCAGACATGATCCGAGAGACCTCAGAGAAAGTAGACTTAATACGAAGAAGGATGAAGATGGCCCAAGACAGACAAAAGTCCTATGCCGACAAAAGGAGAACCGACCTTGAATTTGAAGTTGGAGACAGAGTTTTTCTCAAGGTATCACCGCTAAGGATGTTGTTGTAACACGTATTTGACTTTATGAAATAAAGTTTGTTGTTCTTCCGCTGTTTACAAATATGTGTTCTTATATCTGTCTTGTATATCTGTGACTTGTACTTATAAACCTCCACCAAAATTAGGGCATTCCCTTTGAGAGTGACCCTAACGGAGGTGGGGTGTTTCACTTGGTATCAGAGCGTTGTTCGTTTTGGAACCACAGGAAAGCTAGCGCCAAGGTTCGTAGGTCCATTCCCTATTATCGAGAAGATTGGGAAAATGGCCTATAGATTAGAGCTACCCGAGAAGTTGGCTGGAGTCCACAACGTTTTTCACATTTCACATCTCCGAAAATGTCTGCATGAGTCAGCTAAAGTGGTAGAGCCAAACATCCTCGAAGAGGCCGAAGTGGAACGCGAAGCAACCATAAGGAGAGTTCCTACCCGCATCTTAGGAACGGAAGTGAAGAGGCTACGCAACCGCGAAGTCAAGCTCGTCAAAGTTCAGTGGAGCGACGCCGAGGGAGACGCGACTTGGGAAACTGAAGCTAGAATCCGTACTGCCTACCCTTTTCTGTTCGAGGGTACATCCTTGATCTTTCTTTTCCTTAAGTTGCGCTTTTATCTATCTATCTTTTTAGGTATATTTCCTCGACCGTATCTTTTAGGTAGAAAACCTTTGGATGAAAACATGTAGTTGAAACATGTTATGTATGAATGGTTGCAAGTGGTTGCAAGTGATTGCTAGTGGTTGCTCGTGGTTGCATATACACACACAATCTAGGTTTTAGATCGGCTCAGTCACTTCATATTGCATATGCATATATGTTTGTATTCGTATGTGGTTGAACTATAACGTGTTGTCATGTGGATGTTGCATTTGTATTGAATGATTGTGCACTCATGTAGAATCATGAATAGGAAAATTTGCATACATAATGGATTCATGGCACTTACATAATTCGCATTAAGGAGGTCAACTGAATCAGTAGACCGCCTGATTTTGCATTAGATAAGTACATGTACACACACACTTTGCATATGATCATGAAGCATTAGAAGTCTTTTAAGGACAATGGATGCTCGTGTTTGATGGATGAGTAGATGGATTATTGGATGTTAGGATTTACATTCCTCCTAACTTGAAGATTTCGGGGACGAAATCCTTTTAAGTGGGGGAGAATGTAACACCCCGGAAATTCTATAACTGTGGAATTAACAAATTAAAGTATAATCAAATTCAAATCAAAGAACTAAGGGAAACGGGATACGCCATTGCGTTCGTCTCGGAAAAATACGCGAAATAGAGTCCGAGTTTTCGAAAAACGGAGTCCGTATGAAGAAGATATGGCCTTCGGAAGTTTTGAATTAAATTTAAAATTCAAACAGAATAAAATAATAATTTGAAATGGGGCCCAATGGGCCAGGCGGATAAAACACCCGCCTAGCCACCCAGGTCGACTGGGCTGTCGACCTGGGCTACCCATGTCGACAGGGCTGTCGACAGCCCTGTCGACAGGGGTGTCGACCTGGTCGAGCCCAGTCAACCTGGCTGGCCAGGTCTGTGTTTGGTCGAATTTATGTGGTCTGCTTTGTCATTAGGGCTAGGTGGCGGGTTTTTATTGGTCTCTCTTCCTAATGAATGGCTATGATCTAACCTAGCAACATCAAGGGTCCTAATCAATTCCTAACCTCTATATAAACAACCCTAGACTAAACCCTAATCTATTCATTCAAATTAAGAACATAGCCGCCATGTTGCTGAGGAACGACAAAGAATAGCCGCCAACTAAAGAGAGGATTAGGGAGAAAGTTCTAAGGCCTAAAGCAATTCAAGCAACCTAAAGCTAATCAATTCAACAAAGGAATTTGCGTCTTCAATCCCTAAACTAGAGAATTCATCAAACCATTGTAAGTAGAGTATTACTTTGGTATTAATAAACAACTGTGTTGATGTGTATGCTTGAATTGTGGCAATGGAAGTAATTCATATTTGTGCAAAATTATGTTATTCATTATAAAGAACTACATGCGGTAGTTCTATGCAAATATACGTTTGGAATATTGCGCAAATTATGTAATCTATGTTGAAGCTACATGTATGTAGTTGAGTGAAATTTATGCAAGTTTGGGGCTTTGTTATTATGTCGTCATGATGTATACTTTGTGCATAAATCGTTTTGCAAGCAATTGAGACAAGTTTGGTTGTTATAGTTCATATGAAACTATGTTGGAATTTTGACACCATAATCCATGTATTAAGTCATGCTTTTGCAAACTTATGAATATGGCTAGGAATGATATTTGGCATAATTGAAATCCGTTATTAAGTCTATCTTGTTTCAAAGGATTATATGATGACATGGCTAGGTTGGACTCAAAAATCCCCTTTTTGCAAGTTTAAAGCAAACACCATGATTAGGAATATTTATGCATAAGTATGTTTATACCATCGTTATGTGATTAGGCTTAAATCATGATTAAGTTGAATTATGCTATGCCTATGCTAGAAGTATTTTATGCCATGCTTATGTTTGACAATATGCCATGTTTATGCTAGAAGTATTTAGGCCATGCTTATGTTTGACATTATGCCTAAATAAGAATATAGGTTCATGTTGTAGTTAAACCTATGCAAGTTTACATGCCTTGATTTATGTCACCTATGTTTTATGACCAAAATATATGTCACCACTATGCAAGTACACCAATTTCTATTATGTATTTTTCCAACGTCATATGCAAGTTCATGCGCTCACTTTCCCCTCTTTGTGTATACGCCATAAGCCTCCCCTTTTCGCATGGCAAAATTGGGCTTTAAAAGGCTAAGCCCAATATATATAAACGGACGTATAAAACGGGGGAAAATAACGTTGGGTTAAAAATTAATTAATGAATGAAAATATGAAATAGAAGGGCCCAAAGTCAAGTATGGGTTGGGCCCATGGTTGGTGTAACCTTTACACCATTAACATAATAATGGGCCGCAAATATTTACATATAAGAAATAAAGAAGAATGACAAAATATGTAAATGTAGAAAAGACGATGTGTTTAACCCGAGGTTGGATTGAGTTGTGATGTAAACCTGCCCGGAACCGCCCGGCTGTCCAGTAGTCACAACAATACCTATCCAATGTGGGAGGTTAAACATGGAGCCCAGCAAGGACCCGAGGTTAGACTGAGTTGTGGCGTAAGACTGCCCGGAACCAACCGGCAACAGGCAGCCACAACAATACCTGTCTAATGTGAGAGGTCAGGGCCTTAATAAGACAATTAAGGCTGAGTCAGGATTGTTAGGATTAAGTGAACTAAAGACTTAATCAAAATGGAACATGCTAAACTAAACGGACTGGTGGGGTTAGGTTAGGAAACACTTAACCAACTTAGCATGTTGGCTAGAGATAGAAAACCTAGTAACGGGGGACCCTTTTCAGCAGTAACCCTAGAAGGTGTATCAGGATACCCTGAAACTAGGCAGGGTGGGGCACGATACTGGGCTGATTGTAAGAGGTCAAATCGACGGCGGTGGTGCAGCAGTGTAGGTTCTAACGGTGTGCGGGCGTGCACGCACACCGGCGCAGAAAAATAAAGCACTGGACACCAGTAGCATACCTTTGCACTCTAAGGTTGTGTCGGGTTGCCACTATGGGACTTGATACACCCCATGGTGGGACCAGCATAGGTAACTACAGACATCGGGGGCCGTAAGACACATGTAACTATGCGAGTAGGAGCCGATCATCGTAGAATGGATCACATCACCCTGATTTTGGGGTGCAAATTGGAAACTAGTTTATATGGGTTCAGAGATTAGCATGGGGTACGATAGTATATTCGACCCTAGACAACTTAACCAAGTTATAATGCATGCCCACTTCTTGTTTATACTTATCATACCCAGTTCTTTATTCATAGACAAAGTAGTACTAGACTTACTCAGGCTTTATGTCTGACTCTATTTTTCTTTCGTCTTCTTTCTTCCGTTTCCCCCCCCCCCCAGGTCCTCAGGGAAGGAACACAGCAGCTTGACCTACCTCAACATCCATCTTGAAGAAGAGAAATGTATTGCTTGGACTTTCCTGTTTTGAACTATGGCTTTGGACAATCCACTATGGGGCTTTGGCAGTTTGTCTATGTTTTATTTATGCTTCTTTAAAAATGATGTACTCAAGACAGATTATGAAGTGTTATGTTATGTTTTTGGAAAGGATGTTGTTGTAACACGTATTTGACTTTATGAAATAAAGTTTGTTGTTCTTCCGCTGTTTACAAATATGTGTTCTTATATCTGTCTTGTATATCTGTGACTTGTACTTATAAACCTCCACCAAAATTAGGGCATTCCCTTTGAGAGTGACCCTAACGGAGGTGGGGTGTTTCAGATTCACTAGTGAATTTTGGAAGGCTTGCATGAGATCATGAGTACGCAGTCATGTTTGCGTCAAGTATTTTAGAAAAAGGATAAGTGCAAGTGGAACGAGAGGCGACGAAGGAATGAGTTCCAGCTCATGTTAAGGAAACAGGAAATAAGAAGCTACGAAATCGCGAAGTTAAGAGACGGTCAAGGCACAATGGAATTGAGCTCAAGGAAATACGAATTTGATGGTCAAAGACTAGATACGCGCATGATATCTCTTTTTGGGAGTATATCCTTGATCCCTGTTTCTGTGGAGCTTACTTGTAGGCTATCTTTTGTGGACACCCTCTCGGTCCTATTTTCTGTTACAAACCCCGTAAGGAGTTTGTCTTGTTTATCTTCTCGGCCCTGTTTCAGGGAATCCTAGGTAGAACCCTATGGATGTAAACATGTATTTGAAACATGTTATGATTGATATGGTTGCAAGTGGTTGCAAGTGGTTGCTCGTGGATGCGCGAATACACATTAGATGCTAGCTCGACTCGGTCACATTTCATATTGCATATGCACGAGTATTTATACTTCTTTATGGATGAAATTGAATGTGTTGTCATGCGGGTGTGGCATATGGATGAATGTTTGCGCACGCATATAGTACTTATATGACTAGGACTATTTGCATACATGTTGGATTCATGGCACTTAACATATCTTGCATTAGAAAGATCATTCAGGCCTGATCATTAGCATTAGCTAAGGAGCATATACACACACGTTTTGCATATGTTCATGCAGCATTAGAAATCATCTAAGGACAACGGTTGCTTGTGGATAATGTTTTGAGTAGATGGATGATGGATGGTAGGATATGTTCTTCCTAACTTGGAGATTTCGGGGACGAAATCCTAAAAGGTGGGGAGAATGTAACAACCCGTATTTCGATAACATGATTAAGACGAGAATCAAGGCAGAATTTAATTTTAAATTCTGAATCAAGTTAAACGGGCTATGCCATTGCGTTCTTCTCGGAAAAATACGCGAAATAGAGTCCGTGTTTTCGAAAATCGGAGTCCGTATGACCCGATTAAGGCCCAACGAAGTTTTCAGAAAATTCCTAAGTAAAAACAGATTTCAAATTCAAACTTGAATTTGGAAAATTGGGCCAGTTGGGCCAGGCGGGAAAAATTCCCGCCACAGTACCCAAGTCGACAGCCCTGTCGACTTGGGAGTCGACTTGGTCTGACCAAGTCGACAGCCCTGTCGACTTGGCTGTCGACTTGGCTCAGACGAGCAGTTTTGCCTGGTGCACCTATTTCTATCTTGGCTAGGTTTTTGGGCCTGGTTTGAAATCTGACGGTTCAGGTTGGTCCTAGGGTTAATCTAAGGGTCCTAACTAGCCTAATCTTCTATAAATAAGCCCCTAACCTACCCCTAAACCCTCATTATTCATTCATGTAACTAAACTATGGCCAAATTTCTACTCTCATGGCCTCCACTCAACTATCCTAGCCTCCACTTCATTTCTATGAGAGGTTTCATGATCACGAGAGTGTTAGAGAGTCCATATGTTAATATGAGAGCTTCTCAAGTTGGTTCCAAGGCAAAAGCTTTGATCTTTGTTCATAAAGATGGTGTTTTTGTTGATTTGGAACATCCATCTTTGGGTTTTTGGGGTGATGGCATGCATAGGCTTCATCACAAGCTTTAGTGTAATCGATTTAGGCCTTAATAGCAATGTAAGCCCTTCCCTACTCTTAGATATTAACCATGAAGTTAAATGTTCATGTTGCAAATTTGGGTTTGATCATTGAGTATGATTTATGCTATCATGTCATGCAAGTTTATGAAGTCATCATCTTGATCTTATGAGCTAAAATCTACAACCTTTATGTTGGAAAGTTGCATTATGCAACATGAGAATCGTCATAATCTTTATGTCAACTTGCATATAAAGTCATAACCCTTATATGATGATATATGCGAGTCTCTAGTCATCATTCCATGTCTTTTGTCACCATGATTCGTTTATGTGCCAAGTTTGGGTTTATGCATGTTTTTTAGGCTTAAGAATGTAACATGCAAGTTAATGAACACATGTGTGCCTCATTTGCCACCATGATTAACTTGTGGCTTAATATCCACTTTTGATATGCTTTTGCCAAGTCTCTTCTTATAATCCATTACGTTGTTGCGAACATATATGCGAGTTTAAAAGTGTTGGGTTATGTTATGGGTAACTTCTAATGACATGAAAATACAACTTGAAACATGACTTGAAAGATAACATGGAAGTTGACATGTAAATATGCATAAAAACATAAGCTTGGGAATTTACCTATTAAGTTAGGTCTACCCTTTGGGAATTTACCTATTAAGTTAGGTCTACCCAAATGCTTGAAAAACTTGTAACATGTTTTGGAAACATGATGAACGTGAGACTTAGATAATATAAGTGTGGCCAACTCGAGGTTGGGTTGAGTTTGCAACGTAAAACTACCCGGAACCGACCGGCCTAACTAGTAGTTGCAAACAATAGGACCCAATGTGAGAAGTTGGTCATGTTGTGCTTGAACCCGAGGTTAGACCAAGTTGTGGTGTAAAGCTACCCAGAACCGACCGGCTTAACTAGTAACCACAACAAAGTCTAATGTGAGAGGTTGAGGTGCATTAACTAAATTAATGCCACATGATAAGGTTAAGTAAATTTGACTAATGACACTTAACCGATATGACACGAATGGGTAGGTTAAGTGGGACCGGGCTTGATTTCTTAATGACACTTAACCATGCAAGGTGATTAGGGGACGGGGTTAAGTAATTTACACTTAACTGATCCGACTTGGTAATTAAATGGGGTTAAGTAATTAAGGCTTAACTAATCTGAACACGGTAATTGGACGGGGTTAAGTAATTAAGACTTAACTAATCTAAACATGGTAATTAGATGGGGTTAAGTAATTGATACTTAACTAATCTAACCACGGTAATTAGATGGGGTTAAGTAATCCACACTTAACTAATCTAAACACGGTAATTCGATGGGGTTAACTTAAACACTTAACCAATTTAAACTGGGTAGTTCAATGAGGTTAAGTAACCAATACTCAACCAACTTAACGTGATAATTTAATGGGGTTAAGCAACTCATACTTAACCAATTATACATGATGATTTGATGAGGTTAAGTAACCTACACTTAACCAATCTAATACGCGGACCTGATAAGGTTAAGTCACAAGACCTTTTTTTTTAATATACTTAACCATTGTAGTACGATTAGAGGATGGGGTTAAGCTAACCTATACTTAACCAATCCGACTCGATAATTTGATGGGATTAAGATAATCTATGCTTAATCAATCTAGCAAGATAATCCGATAGGATTAAGGTAAACTAGTACTTGACCAATTTGATTCGATAGGGTTAAGTCATGAGCCTCTGGGTACACTTAACCCACTTGTAGGGCTAAGTCTTGAACTTAAATACTTAGCCAATCTTGACGTGATTCGTGGGCGGGTTGAGTCATGGACTTGAATGATAACACTTAACCCAATAGACAAACCCTAGTTAGAGGAACTAGGTAGAAAATCGTGGTTAATCAAGGATAACGGGAAAGGAAGCTAAGTGGTAAACCTTAGTTAGGGGTAACTAAGTAATAATTCTTAGCTAAGGACATGGGACTAGTTCATAAAGGGATGAGTAACCTGATGCGGTAGGTCATCGCTTAGTATACGAGGAGGAGCAAGTTATCTGACTTGGATAAAAGCTCCAGCGAACTGGGTGCCGAAGCGGAAGCTTCGGGGAACGTGAGGGTACTCTTGGTATCCCTCTGTGAGGTGGCAAGTGGTCCATGAAACCCGGCCTCACAGGGGTTAAGGTCTGCGGTAGAAGAGCCAAGAGTATGCCTTGGTTGCTATGCGAGTGACCTAAAGACTGGGATGGATTAGCGTGGAGTCGACGATTCTTGGTTTT
Organism: Allium sativum; assembly: GCA_030737875.1. NCBI lineage: Eukaryota > Viridiplantae > Streptophyta > Magnoliopsida > Asparagales > Amaryllidaceae > Allium > Allium sativum. The sequence goes on along the minus strand of CM060920.1, from coordinate 454,792,270 downwards.
CGCCCCGGGATAGCATGTCGCCGACTACCTACCATCTTTAGTCAATCGTGTACGTACGGAAAGGCAGGGAACTCCCAACAGACCATATACTAGCTATCAAGTTATGGGTGAGGATGGCTATCAGGAATTGGGCATCGATGGGCCTAGTGTAGTTCTCATACATGATTTTTCGTGGTTTGCCTTTCAGTAGTTGAGGGAGGGGTCACGTGGGACCATAACCACGGGTACAAAAACAGACCTTGATATCTGCATCAGCAGACGACTTAAAAGCTCCCGTCCGAGTTCTGTATTTCTTGGTTTGCCCTGGCACGGAACTCGGATGGCACATTGAGGAACATGTGCGTCTAGACATGGAAAACGATTCACGATACATACGTGGGATAAAGGGCGCGGTTGACGGGTGGCATAATCCCTAGTGGTCCTAGGTGGCTGAACCCAAACCGAGACACGGAGACGTTCATTAGGTAGCATAATCCCTAGCGGTCCTAGGTGGCATAAATCCTAAGTGAACGCGCGATAGTTCATGGTAAGGAAACATAACTAAATCAAGGGTTGCAGTCCAAAACAACTTCAAGGATAAAACGCTTACATGGGAAAGCCCGTATGGCCTACGGCAAAGGACTGAACTTACACATGGAAAGAAACATACGAGTTGGGAAAACCTACATATGCTATATATTAGGTTGTCATGGACCATTACATGACATTGGGCAAGGGACATTCATGGTTAACACATGACGTGGGTCGGGATACTAGTACGAGAGGTGCAGAGCAAATATACATGTTAGAACCAGGAGAAATATACATGATAAATACCGGGGGATGTTATACAGGGTAGGTACCTTGGGATAGTATACTGGATAGAAACCTGACGATGTGATGCCTTGTTTTATCTTGACATCGTAATTTATCATGACACCTTAGTTTACCTGAGTTCAGTAGTTCATCCTGTTATTTTGATTTAGCTTATCTATCTTGTTATCATGTTTATGTTCATCTCAGTTTCTCATGTCAGTTAACTTTACTAGTTTTTATACTAATAGTAGATAGGGTTTACTCAGTCTTTTTGACTGACCCGTTTTGTTTCGCCTCTTTTCTTCCGTTCCCCCCAGGTTACAGGGAGGAAATACTGTTGTTTAGTTCGGACTTCTTCTGCTTGAAGGTCATCATGGATGGCTTGGACTTTTCTTGGCTATGGCTACTTTACTGTTTTTACTTGGGGAATAATTCATGAAAATGTCTTTATGCTTCTTTACTATTGCAAGACAGGTTTTGATGTACTCTGATGTAAAAGGCTTTAGACCTTATTTATTCATGTTATGAAAAGTTTGATTTTACTTCCGCTATTTTATATGTTCTGTCTTGTGATATTTCTGTGCATGTTTACCAATAATGCCCCTCTAAAGCTAGTGCATTCCTTTGCGAGTGACCCTAGCGGAGGCGGGGTGTTACAATTTGGCAGAGGGCCATTTCTCTCAGGTTTTAAAGCAACGTGCTTCTTTCCCATAATACTAGGTATGGTATGCTAAATTTTGCACAACAAGGTGAGATCAATATCCGAGAGGGTATGAACTTTATTATTCTATGCAAAACCCATTAGTGGTAGGGTACTTTATTTTCAAACGCCACCACAAATATATAAAGGCAAAGTTTAAACGCTAATTTAAGCTATCAAATTTGGAGTTGTTCGTTTAGAACTAGTATAAGAGACCAAAACAAGGATGGCTTACCAATATGATTATTTAAATAGCTGACATTTCATTGAGATAAATTTTTCAGGAAATGATAGAGGAAAGAAAGGAGTCAATAAGGAGGGAGTATATATGCTGGAGGAGAGAGATAGCAGATCCGTAAAAAAGTTTGACTTGAAAAGTCGAAAATACCCCTTCATTAGGGGCAAATGTTACTGTAACGACCCGGCTTTTTACTCGGTTTTCGCCGGTAATTAAACTAACTTAAACCGTTCATAAAGACGGATTGTTATGGGTACTTACACATTTGCACAAAATAAAAGGAACTTTTCCATTATCATTACAATAATATTACATTAGAGTTACGAAAGATACATCAGCGTACATCGATTACACAACGGAAGAGATACTAAACTCAGTAGAAGGATAAGCATGCTCCAAGATATAATAGCTTCAGCTAAACCATCATCCTACTCTAACCAACTCCAAGACTAAATCTGCAAACCAAATTACTAGGTTGCCCGTGCAAATATTATAGGCACCCAGAGTTTAGGTGTTGGAATAATAAACTTCAGGTCATTCATGGGAATGGTGTGAGAAATCAAAACAGTTGTTTTTAGGGTTTATTCTAAAGTTAGGTAATTCACTGGACTACGCCGCTAAAGCAGAACAGGTTTACTCCATGTGAATACCAATGCATAGAAATTCGCAATGACTTTTTGAAAAATGAAACTAACATAAGGTCTCACGACACACACACAATGCAAATGCACACATGGCGAGGTTTCTTCTTATGCAGTCAAAAATGCTTGATACGTGAAAATCCTCTTTCAATACTATAACATAGTGAGAAAACAATTTCGAAAGTAAATGTATCAATCCTAGCCAGCATAGGTATCATATACTATACTGACGTATGGTATACAATCAAAATCGCGGGCTCGTAGAGAAGATTGGGTTTCCAACAATGACCAGGCAAAGGAACTTCCTTTTGAACCGAATTTTGAACACCTCTAGAGGGATGTCCGAGGATCAACAGTGATGCTCCTCACGCCAACACACGGTCGGGTTACCCCTTAACTGGGTAACTTAGAGTACGCCTGAGTATGTCATCTCCCGTTCATTACCGACCTTTCCGAGCATGCGCCAACAACAACCACAAAAGTAGATGCTTTTACCACGTAGGTTAATACCTGGGATCCATACCATAGTACACCTTTTATCTAGAAGGAGACAACACCCTATAACCATGATGAATTTCTTCCTGTTTTGGCCTTGTACCGGGGTGTGAGGCTTGCCGAGGTCCGGATATACACAAAGCTACGCTTAAATAAGCCATGCTTTGATCGTCCAAAGCTCACCACATAACTTAAGTATGCCACATTGTCCATTCACAAAGCATCACTAATTTCTATCGATATATAACCTCTGAGCTCGTACGTCTTGGAGAAGGGTGTTAAGCAAGAGAATAAATTCTCCGCCACCAAACAGTTATATATTTAATAGAGATCAGTGCTACGCAGTCAATTACAATGTCAGACACACAATCCATAAATGTCTGTTCTGGGTCTAAATGAAACAACAATCCGAAATTTCTTCATATACATTTGGGATTCTTTCCATTTAGCTGATATAAAATCCATCTGCAAATGGGAGCTACCCAATTTACGATATGAATTTCCACAACTCAATCTCATTGGGCTTCAAGAATGATATTGTTGAAGATATGATTCACGACAAAACCCAAATCAATCGATATTTAACATAATTTACACAAAAATTGTATCTACTTATATTCGATATCAATTCTCATAATCAATGAATACTATAATTGGAATAATGATATAATAATAATATCTTCCAAATTCCTCAAATAGTATAAGTTTACACCAAAGAATTTCATATCAAATATCCGAAGATTATTTCTATCCAACTTATCCCAATCAAATTGGGAAGCCCGTTTCTTACTTAAAAGATTTATCCAACTCATTGACGTTAAATCTGGAGAGAAATACCAACAACGTATACTTAATATTAATCTCGATATCCAACACACACTATAAGCAGAATAATAGTGAACTACTTTTTAAATTTCTAAAATAGTAAGAGTCATCATCTACCGAATTAAAATCAAACATCCGAAGAATTATCTCTAACCATATCCAATTTTTTAAAATTGAAAACCCGTATTAATATCAGTTTAAATTCCATATAAAATATTTCTAATACTTTTAAACCTTTGTAAACATTCCACAAATCATTTCTTATAGTTCGGAAAATAGTTTACGATTTAAAACTTCAAAATAGATTGTTTTCGAAGGAAGTGTTACAATAACATTTCAAAAGTGTTACAAAAGCATTACAAAACAGTTATCTTAATTATTTTGATCAAAATATCGTTTATCTTAGCCAAAACTTAAACTTTATAATTCAAAACACCTTTTTATAGTTTGTAATGATTTTACAATTTTTTTCCATATTTTTAAAACATTTAAAAATAGTTGTTTATAGTTATGATCAACAATTGTTCTTACATCGACCTTTTCCAAAACGGTTTCAAACATAACTTGAAAATTATAACTCGAATTTAAAATCTGCTTTTACTCATTTGAAAGTTCTTGTTAATGGAAATCAACGCTTTTCATTTTATGGAAATCCGATATAGATTGCAAAAATTATAAGCGTTTAAAGTTTGCATCTAAAATTCACATATTGCCTTTGTGCAACAAGCTCTATTTTGACCATAATAACCATTGTTCTATGATACTTCAAAATACCTTAGAAAACCATTATATCCTTATATAACCCATTCAAAATTACTTTCCAAATTATTTTGGATCTAAAATTTAACTTTTATTTTTTACCTAATAAATCAAATTCCAATTCATTTCTAAATTCAAATAACTTCAAATTAACCATCCCATTCGTCGGATAAGTTAGGGATAGCCAGGGAGTGCAGGAAACTTTATTTCCAAACCCAAGCCTAGATATTATCCTCTCTGTCATTCGAGAATGTTCCGGTATTTGTTTATTCATTTAAAGGACTTTATCAATATATATGAATTCATACATATGTTCTTTCCAAATTATTAACCTTCAAATTCCATAATGATATTGCTTCTAATTACGAAGGAGATTTGTCGATCACCAATGTGATACCATAATTGTTGTGTCACAGTATGTGCAAAACAACATCAACAACCATTTAAACATCAATAGCAACCATCATCAACATAATTAAATAAATCATAACTTTGCACAAGCATTATAACACTAACGCTTAATAGTGTGTGTGGTCTAAACTACGCATCCATCATCCATCACAACAAACATCAATCATCATTAACCACTAATAATTCATCACTATATTTAAATTAGTCTAACTACTAATTAAATATATAAACCGTGGTTAAAGAGTTCTCACCTAACAGCTTTTCGAATCTTCATGGTGGGCGACCTAGTTGAGCCAACCATCAGACAGTATTTTGGCGCAATGTCTTCTTCACCAATATATATATATACACACACACACTAATCTCTCTCTCTCTATCATAATAGGAAGAGGAGGAGGATGACGCCGAACTTCGGCAAGGTGATGGTGGAAAAGAAGAAGACTTATGCCATGGAAACCATGGCCATAAGCTTAAGAAGTAGGAGGAAGATAGGAAAAATGAAAATGGACGATAAAAGTGAAGTAAATAGCTCCTTATGTAGGGAAAAGGAGGTAAAGACACATAAGGGGACAAGTGGAAACCATGCATGAAAGGAGGCATGCAAAATACAAGTGGCCTTACACTTGTCTTAAGGAGGGAAAGTGATCTTTTGGTAGAATTTCCTTTAAAATGCTATGAAAACTAAGGACAACACTTAGTTCTAATGCTACTAATTCATGTTATGGTTTGACAAATCCGATCAAACAACAAATAGTATCAATAAATCCAAACTTGTTAATAATCATTCTCATTTATAATTCAAGTAAAATCTATCGTATAACTTATCAAAATTATTAAATATTCTCAACCATATATATTTATGTCAAATTCAAATTTAAATTCAAATTAAGTAATAAAAATTCCAATTTTGATTAAAAATTCTGGATCGTTACATTCACCACCCCATAAAACTTTTCATCCTCGAAAAGGAAAGGGAATCGCAATTACCCATTCAACATCTTGTAGATTTTTAGATACAAGATTAAAATTCTTTATAGCAAAGATCCCCATTCTCATAGTGGATATACTGGGTAGAATATTCTAACACACATATTTATGGATAACCATATTTACATGTCCTCTAACGATATCTTCCAATCACCCATTATATTTGCTTCATCGTTTACTGGGCCAATTACTTATACTCAACCATTGACCTCCTTCAAGAAAAATCAGAGTTATAAATTTATTCTCTTATATCTTATCTTGCAAATACAATGGTTATCAAACTTATTCCTTTTCAGTTTCCAAAACTACTATTATTATTTATACAAAAAACTCAATCCTCGAAACTCAACTAATATAAACGTTTCAGTTTAGGAAATTTCTTCTTGTTATTCCTGCTTGCCAAATAACCTTCAATAAAACGTTGAAACTTAATTCACACGGTATCCATGCTTAATCAAACAGTTCCTTTAATGATCGCAATATACTTTAGAACTTATCAACTGTCCAAAATCACCTATAATTCCATATTTTTGTTCCTTATGTTGTTTAATTTTGGCTATCCTCATTAATTGTTCCAAATTCAAGGTTACGAAACTTATTTCCTTCAAATTTAGAGAAACCATTTAAATATATTTTTATTAACATCATTAACCAACGTAGTCCTTAACCAAAATATCGTCAAATATCTTATAGTCATATTGAATTCTCAAGATATTTGCATTTCAAAATTTAATTAGTTGGGAAGGACTAATTATCAATATTCTAATTAATTAATTCCAACTCAGCCTTTAAATCATGCCTAAACTACCTTTTCTATATTGGATTGCTTATGTAAATTACAACTTTACATAAACGTCTTTTAATTAACTGAGAAATTCCAATCACAAGATGTCTGTGCTCGAGTTTTTAATTTCCAAATATTTTCAAAGATGTTTTTCCTTTATATTCAAAATATATCCTTTCAAAATCAATTCCAAAGTAACTGCCAATTCTTACTCAAAATTTTGATTTGAGTTTTCACATTATACGTCTTTTCAAAACCTTTATATATATATATATATATATATATATATATATATCACAAATGCACTTTCTCAAAACTCTTTACTGGCTTATCCCTTACCAAAAAGTTTACCTGGTATAATTCTTATAACTCAATCAAATTTTCACTTTTCTATTTAAGTTCACATCAATTTACCAAACAATTTCAAACACTTATATTGATGTTTTAATCGGAATCATATAGTCATCCCACTTTCGAAATTCGAAAATAATACTGATGATGCGACAGTCATCAACAGAATCATCTTCAAGCAATTAGAGTGTGATTCTATATCTATCTAGTATACTTAAGACTTCGTATATACATTGATCAGACGTATATGCAAAATCTTCCTATACTCGATAGTCCAACCTCAACATCGAATACAATACTCAAATTCTAATTTTTAATTTCTAACCATATTGATTAGTTTCTTTAGAGGAGAATTACCTTAACAATTTTTACCCAAGTTTTTCTCTTAACATGAATTCTAATATATTATAATCCCAACTTAAAATTTACTTGGAAGGCGCTCTCTCAAATGTACTACTCCAAAATCTCATACTAGGGCATTACTAACCCTATCTCTAATGAGATATTATGACTCTGATGAGTCTTTCCTTTTGTTCAAATGAGTCGTACCCAATAGCTTTGTATAAACCAAAGCTCTGATACCACAATGTAACGACCCGGCTTTTTGCTCGATTTTCGCCGGTAATTAAACCAACTTAAACCGTTCATAAAGACGGATTATTAGGGGTACTTACACATTTGCACAAAATAAGAAGAACTTTACATTATCATTACAATAATATTACATCAGAGTTACGAAAGATACAATAGCGTACATCGATTACACAGTGGAAGAGGTAATAAACTAAACAGAAGAATATGCATGCTCCAAGATATAATAGCTCCAGCTAAAGTAGCATCCTGCTCTAACCAACTCCAAGACTAAATCTACGAACCAAACTACTAAGCTTCCCATGCAAATATTATGGGCACCCAGAGTTTAGGTGTGGGAACAATAAACTCCAGGTCAGCCCTGGGACTGGTGTGAGAACTCAAAACAGTTGTTTTTAGGGTTTATTTTAAAGTTAGGTAATTCACCGGACCACGCCGCTAATGCGGAACGTGTTTGCTCCATGTGAATACCAATGCATAGAAATTCGCAATGAATTTTTGAAAAAGGAAACTAACATAAGGTCTCGCAGCACACACACAATGCAAACGCACACATGGGCGAGATTTCTCCTTATGTAGTCAAAAAAGCTTGATACATGAAATCCTCTTTCAATACTATCATATAGTGTGAAAACAATTTCGAAAGTAAACATACTAATCCTAGCCAGCATAGGTACCATATACTGTACTAACGTATGGTATACAATCAAAATCGTATGGGCTCGTAGCGGAGATTGGGTTTCCAACAATGACCAGGCAAAGGAACTTCCTTCTGAACCGAATTTTGAACACCTCTAGAGGGATGTCCGAGGATCAACAGTGATGCTCCTCATGCCAGCACAAGGCCGGGTTACCCCTTAACTGGGTAACTTAGAGTACGCCTGAGTATGTCATCTCCCGGTCGTTACCGATCTTTCTGAGCACGCGCCAACAACAACCACAAAAGTAGATCCTTTTACCACATAGGTTAATACCTGGGCTCCATACCATAGTACACCTTTTATCTAGAAGGAGACAACACCCCCATAACCCTGCTGCATTTCTTCCTGTTTTGGCCATTTACCGGGGTGTGAGGCTTGCCGAGGTCCCGATATACACAAAGCTATGCTTAAATAAGCCATGCTTTGATCATCCAAAGCTTACCACATAACTTAAGTATGCCACATTGTCCATTCACAACGCATCACTGGTTCCTATCGATATATAATCTCTAAGCTCATACATCTTAGAGAAGGGTGTTAAGCAAGGGAATAAATTCTCCGCCACCAAACATATATAAATTTAACAGAGATCAGTGCTAGCAGTCAATTATAATGTCAGAAACACAATCCATAAATCTCTGTTCTAGGTCTGAACGAAACAACAATCCGAAATTCTTTCACATACGTTTGGGCTTCTTGCCACTTAGCTGATATAAAATCCATCTGCAAAAAAGAGCTACCCATTTGAGACATTCAGCAAGTCGTCCTTACAATATGAAGGTTCCTGGTCTTCAGTACCATCTTCAACGTCTTCAATTGCTCCACAACGTCGTATTATTACTTGGAATGGTTTTCCGACATACATCCGATCCTGGTCTTCCCAAATAATAAGCATAATTTTTAAAACAAAATTACGGAACACACAGGCTTTCAACCAAATCTCCTTCCATCTTAAATTTTGTTAAATTAAATTTCTTTAAACCCATTCTGAAATTATAAAAAAATCCATATTTAACCTTTCTCTTTTACAACACATCCCTTAAATCAAAGAAAATTTAGCCCCAAAGCCTTAATTAATTTTTCGTTTGATAACTCGTTATCAAAACCCAGTTTCTTTTGAAAATCCTTTAATCCATTTTTCAGCCATAGTTTCTAATTAAATCGATTTTCCAACATTCAATTCTTTGATCTTAAATAAAAGACTATACTTTGTTCCCAATTTCATATTTTTAATTTTCTCAAATTAAAGATTTGATTAAATCCCAATTTACGATATGAATTTCCACAACTCAATCTCATTGGGCTTCAAGAATGATATTGTTGAAGATATGATTCACGACAAAACCCAAATCAATCGATATTGATCATAAGTTACACATAAATTGTATCTACTTATATTCATTATCAATTCCCATAATCAACGAATATTATAAGTGGAGTAACGATATAATAATAATATCTTCTTCCTCAAATAGTATACGTTTACACCAAAGAATTTCATATCAAATATCCGAAGATTATTTCTAACCAACTTATCCCTGTCAAATTGGGAAACACATATCTTAATTAAAAGATTTATCTAACTCTTTAACATTAGATCTGGATAGAAATACCATCAACTTATATTTGATATTAATCTCGATATCGAACTCACACTATAAGCGAAATAACAGTGAACTATTTTTTAAATTCCAAAAATAGTAAGAGTCACCATCTACCGAATTAATATTAAACATCCAAAGATTTATCACCAACCATATCCAGTTATTTAAAATTGAAAACCCGTATTAATATCAATTTAAATTCCATAGTTTTCGAAGGAAGCGTTACAATGGCATTATAAAAGTGTTACAAAAGCGTTACAAAACAGTTATCTTAACTATTTTGATCAAAATATCGTTTATCTTAGCCAAAACTTAAACTTTACAATTCAAAACACCTTTACATAGTTTGTAATGATTTTACAAAAAAAATCCATATTTTTAAAACATTTAAAAATAGTTGTTTATAGTTATGGTCAACAATGGTTCTTACATCGACCTTTTCCAAAACGGTTTCAAACATAACTTGAAAATTATAACTTGAATTTAAAATCTTCTTTCATTCATTTGAAAGTTTTTGTTAATGGAAATGAAACGTTTTTCATTTTATGGAAATCCGATATAGATTGCAAAAATTATAAGCATATAAATTTTGCATCTAAAATTCACAGATTGTCGTTGTGTGATAAGCTCTACTTTGGCCATAATAACAATTGTTCTACGATACTTCAAAATACCTTAGAAAACCATTATATCCTTATATAACCCTTTTGAAATCATTCAAATTTACTTTCCAAATTATTTTGGATCTAAAATTTAACTTTTACTTTTTACCTAATAAATCAAATTCCAATTCGTTTCTAAATTTAAATAACTTCAAATTAACCATCCCATTCGTCGGATCAGTTAGGGATAGCCAAAGAGAGCAGGAAACTTTATTTCCAAACCCAAGCCTAGACACTATCCTCTCTGTCATCCTAGAATGTCCCAGTATTTGTTTATTCATTTAAAGGACTTTAACAATATATATGAATTCATACATATGGTCTTTCCAAATTATTAACCTTCATATTCAATAATGATATTGCTTCTAATTACGAAGGAGATTTGTTGATCACCAATGTGATATTATAATTGTTGTGTCACAGTGTGTGCAAAACAACATCAACAACCATTTGAACATCCATAGCAACTATCATCAATATAATTAAATAAATCATAACTGTGCACAAGCATTATAACACTAACGCTTAATAGTGTGTGTGGTCTAAACTACGCATCCATCATCCATCACAACAAACATCAATAATCATTAACCACTAACAATTCATCACTATATTTAAATTAGCCTAACTACTAATTAAATATATAAACCGCGTTTAAAGAGTTCTCAGTTAACAGCTATTCAAATCTTCACGGTGGGCGACCTAGTTGAGCCAACCATCAGACAGTATTTTGGCGCAACGTCTTCTTCACCAGAATATATATATACAATAATCTCTCTCTCTTTATCATAAGAGGAAGAGGAGGAGAATGACGCCGAACTTCGGCAAGGATATGGTGGAAAAGAAGAAGACTTATGCCATGGAAACCATGGCTATATGCTCAAGAAGAAGGAGGAAGATAGGAAAAATGAAAATGGATGATAAAAGTGAAGTAAAGAGCTCCTTATATAGGAAATGAGGAGTAAGGAGGTAAAGACACATAAGGGGACAAGTGGAAATCATGCATGAAAGGAGGCATGCAAAATACAAGTGGCCTTACACTTGTCTTAAGGAGGGGAAGTGATCTTTTGGTAGCATTTCCTTTAAAATGCTATGAAAACTAAGGATAACACTTAGTTCTAACGCTACTAATTCATATTATGGTTTGACAAATCCGATCAAACGACAAATAGTATCAATAAATTCAAACTTATTAATAGTTATTCTCATTTATAATTCAAGTAAAGTCTATCATATAACTTATTTAAATTATTGTATATTCTAAACCATATATATTTATGTCAAATTTAAATTCAAATTAAGTAATAAAAATTCCAATTTTAAATTGGTTGAAAATTCTGGATCGTTACAGTTACTACCAAAATTAACTCTGAAACAGGCTGACGTTGAAGGGGTAATCAGATGAACACAAGAAAACAAGAGTTCTCCAAAAGCAAAAGCCAGACATTAGAGAGAACTCAAAAGATACAGATTACCAACAGAGTCCATCTGGCTAGGTCAATCCGGTAGGGGAGTTCTGAAGCGAAAGGTCATCCAAGTCAAAAACTAAGAAAGAGGGAGGCAAGAGTTCCGCTAATCAAAATCCCGAAAAATGGAAGGGTTATCGGTATTAACCTACTTCACACCAACATATCAGGAGATAAAGGCATCAAGGACATCAAATCGAAAGTATGTATGGGTTATCCAGAACCAGCTTCCAAAACATCCACTACATAAACACCGAAGGGTCATATTGATAGACAATAGGAAAATCGCTAGAACCTACCATCCAGAAGACCAGGTTATACCCGGAGGCTCCACTAGAAGGCCAACCGGAACCCTAAAGGAGATACCGACTATCCATACTAATATGCTCGGTATCGACACCAATAGGGGTTCCAAACCGACATGTGTCTACATACATCACGAGGGCAAGCTCCTCAAAGTATTCATAAGGAAACCGGAAGCCTACACCCAAAAGACACTACTAGGAACATGAATGCCTTCTAAAAGCCATTTATATCGACAAGCTCATATCAATCTCAAAGAAGCCTTAACTGACCGGGACCCTCACTCCGGAGGCTATACTCAGAACCATAAAGCGATCGTAAGCTAAAGCATTTGAGACCAAGGAGAAAAGCGGCCGACAAAGGCTTCTACAGGCCTAATGGCTTAACAACAGAAGGGCCCCGGAATCTTCCATAAATAAGACCCCAAGGTCACATTTTGGGGACGATTTTCTCATTCTTATTCTTGTATTCTTTTCTTTAGAGTAAACCCTAATTCTTAGATCGATTTGGGGATTTCTTCTGTCCTACTCATGTATTCTAAATCAAGGATCAATAAAGGGTGGATCAATTATCAGATTTAGGCCCTACATGTATATAAGTCTCTATCCAAACCTTCCTGTAAACCAAGTGAAATACCCTTCTTCTTACAAATTTAGGCCCTTCGCATGCTCAGTGTAGAGCCCCTCTCTACAAGTTGTTAAGTCCTTTTGCTGAGGGTTGCGCTTAGGAATCCTTCATCCCAAGATAACTGTTGGTTCTTGAATCACTTAAGCATGATACACTCCCCATTGAGGGAAGAGTAACTATTCTTTCAGATTCTGAAATCTTCATATTTAGGAGACGGTGAACTAACTCAAACTTGCGAAGTCTAAACAACTTATTTGTCCCCTAGTTCCACTTCCATAGACCTATCTCCGGTGTTGACGAAAAATATCGTCAACAATAAAACAAGAAATAAATATTGATTCTAAGAAAGATTTTTTTTTGGATTAAGAAGTCCATAATTGAACTTAATTCATTGTTGATCTAAGGATTTACATTAAGATAACAATGTGGCTATTGCTCAGGCCTAAAACCTTAAACTCACTATAGATCCAAACAAATATTAAAGAAATATAATTCTTATGTTAAGTTAATCACAGAGCACATAAACATATCTGTAAAGTTGCAAAAGTTGTAATGTTGTAGACCTACTGAATTAAACTCAATCGCAACGGAAGTTTAATAGTCACACTAGTTTCATGTGTATACGATACATGAATGATTGACTCTAGTGCAAGTGGGAGATTTTTAGAGTTTATGCCCTAGAGGAAATCCATTTGATGAGATTAATAACATTGTTGATGTTATTATTTTATTTGGAATAAAATATTCTATTATTTTATATTTACTACGTACTATAAATATTAACATAATAGAAGTCCTTAGAATAATAATACGGAATTATATAGTTCGAGTAAGACTTGAACATGAGATTATACAATATGTTAAGTATTATGATTCTTAAATGTACCTAGTCAAGTTTTATTATATACAAAGGACAACAATAAAACATTAAGACTAATATGTTGATTGACTGATGATCATTAATATACGTGATATTAATGTCAAGACATAAATACGTATTTTAAAATAACGTATTGGGATGATCCATCATGAGAAAACTACATGGAATATAATTAACAGTATCATAAGTTATTCTCATAGTGACAATGATGTAGTGGTCCTCATACCTGAAATTATTATAATTTTATTCAAGGATATTTGCGTTTTGATATCATCTAAAGTTACTTGTAACAGAGTAGACGATAACGGTGATTATTGAATACATCTTGAATCGAATGAAAATTATGAATGATCTAGATGGAATTTAACCATACAATATATTTGTAGTTATATCTATGGGCCCCTTGATTGAGTAAGACAATGAAATGCATGGTCATGCTCAAATATTGATTTGTTATAATTAGTCTACTCATCAATCAAGATAAAAGGATTAAATTATAAAGAGGGTGATATGTTCCATGCCTCGAGTTTAATTCTGGATATACTGGTTAAAAGGATTATATTACATTGATACAATGGTCACGAAAAAAGTGGTATTGAATCGTCAATATTATTATAACTTATGTAGCAGTGACGTATTACTAGATGCCAATCATTGCTTATGATTTTTAAATACGATTTAAAATCATTGCTAACGTTATAATAACCTATAGGGTCATATAATAAAACGTTGTAAAAGAGAAAATATTTTCAGGTTAAATAAAAATCAATTAGTTGATATTTTATTTAACGTTGGAATTAGTATTCGGGTCTGTTCCTATGTTTATGGTTAACATTTAATTTTAAAAGAGATATTTATAATTTTTCCCTTTTTAAAGTAAATGGCTAACCCTATATAACTATTATTATTATCCGATTAGGGTAGAAAAAGGAACCCGAATACTCCAATTCCAAAAACATTAGAATATCATAGCCATGGCTAGTAACGCCTTTTCTTTTCTTCTTCAATTCGATTGAAGAAGACAATGTTCTTGTGGATAATTATGGAGGCTTGGCGACTAACGTGCTCACGATTTGATGCTCCACCCCCTTCCTTTTTCGATTTGGAGAATGATTTGAATTCTATGGAATCGATATGCTAGGTATAAAAAAATCCGAACTTAAATTAATTTTTATTTACTATTTTGCAATAGATCTGTAGTTTTAGTTGTTAAACTATACAAATCAGGGTTACCAATTAGATCTCGAAACCCAACACTTATTATTTTCTTAATTGTCAGGTAGTGCAAAATACAGTGATTTCACTATTTTGTGTTGAACCTAACTTTTCTTACCTTTATTCTTTCAATTACATCTACCATCTTTCTTACATTATTAAATTACGGAATTATATCCCTCTTTATCTACCTACAAACTAATCTAATACTAACTTCCAAACCAAATTATTCATTAGGATTCCTTTTCTATTACAGTTCTCAGGTTCAGACATTTTACTATAAATTCTTTACTTTTAGGCTTATGCCTTTTTCCACAATTCTTAATTCTAACATTACTTATATTCATTTATTTGGATTCTATTCCACAATAAAAACAATTAAACATAAGTATAGTTTTAATCTTTTATAGTTTAGATATGAACAACGTGCATAACCCATTTATATAATTATCTTAAGCATAACTTATTCCTAATCCAACAACTTAGCAGAATCTAATGATATTATATACCATTGGTCAGTAAAGATGTATAATTTAAATTCACTCACCTGGAAAAAGCATTCAAAATTCTAGATTTAATTTAAATCAAGTTCTATTATCCGTAGCCTTCCTTTTTGTGACGCTATTTGGGTCCACAAACTGGAATTTGCACGAGTTATAAATCAAGATCTAAAAAAATAAAATTTAACAAATTTAAAACCCATATCTGTATAAATTACCTCATATGAGCAGGATTATTGATGTCCAAAAGTTGGCACAACACCCAAAGATTTCCATGTAAGTGAATATATATATATATAATGAGGATTTTAATAAGGAAAATGCAGTAAGGTAAATCACATGGAGTTTATAGTGGTTCGATCCATGTGAACCTACATCCACTTTGAAGGCTTTTGCTATTTGTCCACTTCTAAACCAATATTACAATGGTGGAATCAAATTCCCAAGTAGCTACTATGGTAATGGTTGAAAAGAGGTCCAAATAGGTCAAATAAGGACCTTTGTTTCTTCTTCCGGAAATGCCAAGACAACCCAAAAGTCCAAGTGGAGGTGAACTTCTTCTTCCCGAACTGATGGAGTAAGCCAAGGAGTCCAAGATGTAATATCTTCTTCCCAAGATTTCATGAGATCAAGGAGAAACCCCTGGTTCATATCTGAATGGTGTATTTATAGGGGAGATCAGGCAAGGGAGTTCAGTTAAAAGAAGGCCAAAAAGGCACTAAGCCCAATAATAATGTCCTTCCGGGTTGGTACCGGTCCCCAATGCCTTAGTAGTTTTCCGTTGTTCCTCAAATCCTTAAATCCTCTTCGAAAACTGACATTGTGTCCGGGAATACAATTTACTCAATAATGATCTAGAGTGGATTTAATGTTTAGCACCAATTTGGAAGAACTTAGCGAACACCGATCCGGAAGATCCTGCATTTACACCAATCCTTGAGCACATGTATTTTTCTTGTGATTCTGGAAATTGTAGGAAGAAGCACCGATCTTGGTGATTGTGGGAATGCACATCAATCCCACATACTCCAGAGATACATACTATCCTTGGAGATCTGTGCAGATTTCTTGAGTTATCTGAAGCTTGGGGATACATACTGATCCCTGAAGTTACATAATATAGATCACTAAACACTTAGCCATTTGAAAGCTGTTTTGATGAGCTGGGACGACCATACTCATTCGTCTCCATCTGGACTTGACTTCTAGATGTTTAGACGATACTTCTGAGTCATTTAACCATACGACAGCCAAGTCGTATCGGCCTGGATTACTTCTGGTAGTCCGGCTAAATGGTCAGGTAACGCTTCCCCCCAAAGTGTGTCTTGTGTTAACATGATGTGCTTTGAATTGAGACAAGTCTTTGGTGATTGGAAAGATCTCCAAGTCGTGTCTTAGTGAATGGTTGTGACCTTTCCGCTAAGTAGTGCATTCTAAGAAGTACATCATTTTTGTGCAGCTATGACGCTTTGTAGATGCTTGTTGATATAAGTACGCAGTTCCAGCATTGTTGATTCTAGTTTCTTTGAACTTCATTGCTCGGACTGGAACTTGTGTGATTGCTCAGGCATGTGTCTAATCTCTGTCAATTCAAGAAATCAAACGTTAGTGCTGAATCCCGTTTACGCCAGAACATAAATGAGTAGCTAACTCATGCATGCACCCACACGTTTATACGTGATTTTGTGTGATACAATCAGAGTTCATGATGGAACATAAATAGAATTATATTGTTCGAGCATGTGATCGCATAAGTTAATTTCATAGCGTTATCGGATTCGAACTCGATCGCTTGGTATGTACTCTTGAATCGTGTAGATTAGCGAGTACACGGTTAGTTAACGATTCAAGTTGGTTTCGACGATCGAAGTTTCAAAACACATACGCGCTATCGTAGCCATTGTGTTGAGTTTAGAAGTTTTCACTAATCCATGGAGTGTTCCCTTTTCTTATTCTCACCATTTTCCCTTTTGTTTTTTGTATAAGATTTATGACACCCCACGTCCGTTTATGTCAGTCTTTAACAGAATGCATTAAGTTTCATGAAGCATTATAGGTAAACAGAAACAGAAACATCAGAATATAGATATAAAATAACAGCGGAATTTAAAACTTTATTTTCCAAATAGAAAACATCGTGGTCCAAAATCCAGTTACAACACTAGTTTGAAGTACAGAAAACCCATTACATCAAATTATAATATATTCCTTGTACTAAAATCATCAGAGTACAGTAATATAAAAGCGTAGTCCCAGAAAAGAGCCATATCAAAGTAGATAGGAAATCAAGCGGTACATTTAAGCAGCTCCAAGCAGAAATAGAAGAGAGAATCCTAATCAAGCCTGAGTGTTCCCACCCTGAGAACCTGGGGGGAAAAGGAAGAGACAAAGAAGGAAACAAAACGAGTCAGACATGAGCCCAGTTACTTTTAGCATATAAATAAGTAAAAGCATCATGACAGGAATATAAATTTGATGAGAGAGATAACAATATCATAAGACAGGTATAACAGACAGAGCAGGATAAACAGAACAGAATATATTGCGCTTCCCAAGTACTTTTCTCTGCACCAATGCTAGTATAACAAAAACAAAATGATCCCAACAGAAACAGATGGTAGACTTAGGTGTACTTCTAGTGACGGTTTTTACCCCCAATGATAATAACAGGTAGCCCAACAGAAATTGCAGGTGTTACCCCCATAACGGGCTCCTAAACAAGCAGGATTAGATGCACCCTAATTACTACCCCAATCGATCGGCTCCCTATCCTGTAGATACCATGTGCTGGCCCCACAGTAGGATGTATCACTTCCTAAAGTGGCAACCCCTTTTTTTGAGAGGCACAGCAATATCTACTAATGTCAAAGCGTCTTAATTTCCCGAGCAATCCGGACCCATGCACGCACATGACTCCGTTGGAATGCGCCATCAACACCTCCACCCATATGAACCTGTTATAATCAACTCAGTAAGCGTTCCCTGACCCCTACATAGTTTAGGTTCCCTCTTTTGATACCAAGATGGGTTACTGACTGATACGAGTTCCAAACAACAGATGATACAAGCCACCCCCTAGGCTTGCATCCCCACTACTAGGATTTTGACAGGTTATGCCTACTAGATTAACAAGCCTGCATAACCCCACCATATAAAACATGTTAAGTTTATAGGGTTTATATAATCCCCACTACTACAAAATTGGGCATATTCGACACTAATTTGTGTGCATTGCATGAAAAGTGTGGCGAAAGCTATAATTTCTTTGATCCTCTGCAACAACATTCATAGGTAGTTGCATTAGATGTGAATGCAGTGCTGCGGTTGGAATTCTTATGCTGTAACATGCAACACTAGTTCAAAGTGTTGCTTTACATAAATACATGCCAGGTCAGCGATCCTCATTATTAGTTTAGACAAATAAATGACCGTAGATGTTGATTAATCCAACGGTTCAAACCAATCCCTGCTTCAGTTTAGTGAAAATTTGGTGTGATGTTTTCTCCATTCACGAATTACTTCCCCCCAAAACAAATTTCTCCCGTACTCTTCCTCCTGTACGTTACTCTCTCCACGAAATCCATCCACGAACACCTCCAATTGCTACTCTACCTCTGGTTACAAACTATAAACCTCTGACTGCTCCTATTGTGCAAACTTTACACCTCTGATTCGATTTATTTAGGACAGTTACACGTAGTTAGGGCTTCATAATTTCAGTTTTATTTAGATGATTTCATCTCTAACTTATTTTGGTCTACATTCAAAGTCTCTGGGTGATTTGGGTATAGCGATTTCCTTAAATTAGGGTTTTTTTATACTTGAAATGTTGTATTCATATGTTTGCATATGTTGAAATTGTGCAAGTTCTATATATTTATGTTTGCTAAACCATTGATGTATTGGTAAATAATGCCTATTTCGAAAAGTGGAAAAAAAATTATATGGCAAAATAAATCCAATTTAAGTGTTTAAATGTCTATTTTTGTTTGTAGTTAAATAATGCCTATTTCTATTCCTACATCGTATGACTACGAAGATAACCTAGGCATGGGTGATCTACGACTGTCAAACCCATCATCGCTAGAAGCTCCTATTGATTTTTATATAGAGATGCAATAAAGGCACTATGGTGATTTGCGTGAGTATGAACTAGAGCGAGAAGAACTCCGAAGACAATGGTGAGAAGAAGAACAACGTGAAGAAAGGGCAATGCGACAACATTATTGTGCTGCCTTGCATCGTCAGCATCAAAACAACCAAGTGGATTACGAACAGCAAGCTGACTCACTATTTGTTACAATTTGATATGAAGAAAGCGTCAAAACCCGAGGTTTCGTTATCAATTATCAGATTTAGTGCATTCCTTATAGGACTACGGAGCAAAGTTATCGAAGTGGATGATATCAATGATTTTTCCACAGGCTTTTTTGATATAATGGTACACTTGCCTATTCATTTATGCAGAGAAATCGAATACGGCGGGCCTGAACACCTTAGATGCATGTATCCAATTGAGCGATATCTAGGAAATTTGAAATCTTATGTGTGAGATAGAAATAGCCCGGAAGGTTCGATTGCAGAAGGCTACTTGACCGAAGAGTGTGCGAACTTCTGTTCAAAAATTTTAAGCGTTGATGGGGGAACATAAAACATGTCGATTGATTTTGGAAGATGTCCAACAGATTTGGAATATCGTATTGAAAAAAATAAGAATAAAGATGAAAAGATGTTCAATTTGAAAGATGCAGATTGGAAGGCAATGCATCACTATATTCTGTTCAATTCCGGTAATAAATAAATTGAGAGTTTGATCGGGTAAGTTCTTAAGTTCCTATATCATTTTCCTTAACTATTAATTAATATTTGCATTTTATAGTTTTTTGACCTTAATTATTATTTAGGGTTCATCGAGCTTTTGTGGATGGTCTTGCAGATCCAAGAAGATACAAGAGGGAATGAGAACATTTCGAAGAGTTTTGGAATTGGCTAAAAGAAGAGGTTCTGAAAAAGGACAATAATTCAAGAGATTTCGAGGTGTTTGCATTAGGTCCTTATCAAGTAGTTAGGAAGTTTACAGGTCATATAGTAAATGGATATAGATTCCACAAAAAATTTAGACATTCTCGATGTAACACACAAAAGTAGTTGTGTATTTTTGACTGCCAAAACCACCAGCTTTGCAAGTTCAAAAGACCAAAACCCAATAGCGGGTGATGTCAATTACTACAGATCAATCGAAGAAATTTTTGAGCTTGATTATTGGGAAGCTTTCACAGTGGTCCTTTTTAAGTGTTGTTGGTACCAAGAGGAAAAAGATTCATATGGTCTTAATCATGTAAATTT
The DNA here is from genome assembly GCA_030737875.1 of Allium sativum. NCBI lineage: Eukaryota > Viridiplantae > Streptophyta > Magnoliopsida > Asparagales > Amaryllidaceae > Allium > Allium sativum. The sequence goes on along the minus strand of CM060920.1, from coordinate 454,771,389 downwards.
TAGCAAGTGCCATAAAACTGATCCTTATGTCATGTCTTCACAAGTGCAGCAAGTATTTTTTGTGGAAGATGCAGTTGAAAAGAACAGTCGTTACGTTATTAAAAAATTTCTGAGAGATTGGTGTGATACTGAAAATCAGAATGCAAGGGAAGAAGACATATGCAATACGCATTCACATGATATGGGCATAGGTGGTGAACTAGAACCAGAAGTTGTTGATGGGGTTTGGATTAGGGATGATGTCGCCGTAATACAACTAGAAACATAATTATAAATAGAACTAGAAGCAAAAGTTCCTGATCCTGTTCCATCTTGTTAGGACAAAAAATTCCTCTTTCTTATTGTTTTAATTTGGTCTAATCTATTGTCTAATTTATGATGTATTTGGCACTTTTTGTTTTAGCTATAAATTATTATCTTTGATGAATGTATTTGGCACTCTTTTCTCATAATGCAATCTACATTGTTCACATGTTTTATGATTTAATGTCTTTCTTTACTGTCATCTAAATTGGTTATAGAACAAAATGTTAGTTTTTGTTTTTTGTCCACTTCAGCATGCATGTACCTTGTTCTAATGTATTCATTTTGTACAGGATGGATGAACTTATAAATATCCAGCTGCACCAGGGCGGACAGTTTTGAAGGACATGTTATGTCGGTGGAGAATCCTTCGTAGTAACAAAATATGATGTAGATCGCTTTTCTTATAGTGTTCTTATTGACTTTATTAAAGATTGCCTCCATTACACTGAAATAGGAGGAGTCTATATCAGCAAAGGAACGAGGGGTGGCTGGCAGCTGATATTGAATGAAAAGGACGTAAACAAATACATATAGGCCTGCAATAAGGAAGAAGAAGTGGTTTTTTACATTGACAACACCGTTGACAAAGACAGTGAGCCTTTGATTCAACTGCAGCCACATGTAATCATACGGCCAAGGAAAAACATAATTCAAGGTATATATGTATATGTAATATAGATCCATTCTTGTGTGTGTATATATATATATATATATATATGTATATTTGTGTGTATAAAGAACTATGAAGGAGGCTATCGTTATTATTATTATTTTTATAGGTTCTGTTAAGAAGCCGGTTACAAAGCGCAAGTGTATTACTGCACATAAACTTCAACAGCAACACAAAATGATGAAAAACAACCCAACTTAAGTGGGTCAGAAGAAACTATCGTCGGAGCCTGATATGAATAATGATGAAGAAGATGTTATTGTGATGGACAAAGGAACCAAGAGGAAATTAAATGTAGAAAATGAAATAGATAATGATGATGATGATACCCGAGAGAATGAAGTTGATGTTCAAGTACTTTTCAGTTTTCATTTCAGTTGTATTAATCAGGGTGAAATATTGTATTTCAAACTTCTTTTTATTAAACTTCTGCACATAAAAGCAAGAACTACATTTTAGTGTTTTCTATTACTGTGTCGATGTCCTATTCCAACCATGAAGGTTGTAGCTAATTCAAATAACTATTGGTTCTTTGTGCATGCATTCTGTAAAAATAGTAAGAACGGTTTATACGTCGACTCTATTTGGTTAACTAGCTTAAATTTATCATCGATGGTGAGTAATAATGCTAATATGCTTGCAGTTCTCACAACCATCAGTTTTGATGAAGTATGAACAAGTGTGAATCGCGTGAATGCAATAAAATGATGCAGTTAGTAGATCACTTGGGGTGCCTTCGTGGGTTAGTTGTATGCAAGAGGCTGTCGCATGAAATAGGAAAGATAAAGAAATTGTTGGACGTGATGAATACATCCCAGAAAGTGCTGGTGAAGATGTCAGTGATGATTCATCGGATTCAGAGGTATAAAAAGTTATTTGTTTATTACTTATTGTCTTTGCCTTTATGAACGTAAACATTCTTGAACTTCGACTTAATGCTAGAGAATCAAAGTTAATGTTAAGTCAAACGATCCTTTACCTGGACCGAGAACTCGTTTGCGAACCAATGCAGCCATTGAAATTGAGAAGGAAGCGATGACCCACACCCCCTCCAAAGAAAGCTGGCTCCAAAAAGGAGTTGATGACATGCACTCCCACTCCAAAGAAACTCAGTAACCGGGAGAAACTCGCAGAAACATTAAAGAAAATCACGAAACCTACACCGTTTTATTCAGGAGTTTAAAAACCTACGACGTCTCGTCCACCCATTTTAAAACCACATGTAGCAAAATGTTCAACCAATTCATGTGAAGCTGATGGTTCAGTTGCTACTTACTTAGCGATGCAGAAACGTCAAAAGTAGAATGTTGAAGCACCTCCAACAATGGAAAATCTTACTGGTCGATTAGAGGAGGAATGGATTGCACAGGAAGATGAAGCAGGTACAATGTTTCTTTATTTATGCACTACACTGCAGTGTTGAGTATGTCTGGTTTAAGTTTTGCACGCATATTATGTTTCTATAATGCCATACATTAATTTTCTATTCATTTTTTTGAACCTGGCACATAAAGTACAAGGTCAAAAAAAACCTAGAGGAAGTCAAAAATGACCAAGGTGCATGCTAGAACCCCTAATGATAAAATAGTCATTGAGTTGAATGAGGATGGTCAGCCAGTATCTGATAATATTGCGGAGTTAACCAATTTTCTTGGGACTCTAGCAAAGGATAATGTGTCTCTTACTTACATCAATTGGCATTTTGTTCCTGATCAATTAAAGGGACAAATGTTGGAATATTCTCTGGTACAATCTATCACCCTAAACCATAGTTCAACTGACTTCCTATATGTTTGGTTGTAATTAATTAGTTTGTTCCCTGAATTTTGTGTTCGATATATTCTAGGCTAGGTATGTCACTCCGGAAGAAGGACACAAACGGGTCTTGAACACGCTTAACGACTCTTGGAGATAGTACAAGTCTCGCATCAAAGCAAGGTATTATAAAAAATATTCAACTGGTGAGGGAAGGCTTGCAAATAGGCCCAGTACAATTCCATTGGAGGATTTTAAAATGCTCTTGAATACTGAGGGGACGAAGCAGTTTAGGTACGGCTTTAATGTGACCACAAAAGAAAACTATTTTGTATAATGCTAATTAAATAATCATGCAACAGATGGAAAAAATAAATAAAATAATGATATTCACATTTTCTTGTTTAGTGCTAATCTTTTCTTGTTTAGTTCTAACTTAATAATCATGCAACAGACGGGAAAAAAAATTAATGATGCATTTGTATAATGTTTAATAGTTCACATTATCTTGTTTAGTGCTAATCTTTTCTTTAGTAGTTCGCATTATCTTGTTTAGTGCTAATCTTTTCTTTAGTAGTTCGCATTATCCTTGTTTAGTGATATTTTTTGGATTTCTAGGCCCTAGCTGAGACTAATTATGTGCATTGTAATTCATTAAATGAGACACATACCATGGATCCCAAAATTCATGCAGTGCAAAAGAACAGATAGTACATGTTTTTTTGAACTTAAGAACACATACCATGGTTTTCATTTTATAGGCGAAGATTCAATCAATGGTGGATGCAAGAAACATTGCTAAGGCAGATGCATATGTCTCAGGTGGGAAGAGCCACACACGGAACTGGCTTGTAGGAAGGCGAGGTAAATTGGCTGAAAAGTCTCCAACAACTCTTGGTTCTCCAGATAGTTATGTGCAAGAGTTGACCAAAAAAATAAGGCAAGAGCTTGAGGCATATTTGGAAGAAAAGGCGAACAAAAAAGTGAAAGAGAACATGTCATGGGTGTTAATAAAGCTAGGTGAAGCCAATCTAGATCTTAATTTAGATGTCGGAGACTTTTGTGTCACCACAACAAGTGATGAAGATGACATTGGTACTCCTGCAACCCCGGCAACTGAATGAAGTATTTGAATGGTATGTGTTAGCACTTGTGATATATTCGAATTGTTCTTTTAAATTATGACACTTGTGGTATGTGTTCATGATGGCACTTGTGTTATGCCTTGGTGATGGCACTTGTGGTATGTGTTGGTAATGACACTTGTGAATTGGTATATATAATTGGTTGGTCTAACTGTGGCGATGAATGTTTTGGGAGGATTTATTGTATGAATATTTTGGTATATATGTATGAATGTGGTACAATGTTTTGGATCGTATATATGTACTGCAGAATTTGTAATTATAGGGTTGTATTACAGTTGAAGTTGATTTTTTTCTGGTGTTGCATTTGATTTTTTTACTATTGCAGATGATTTTTTCTGGTGTTGCATTACAGTGTTGTGGTGTTGCATTAGATGGTGTTGTGGTGTTGCATCACATTATTCTGGTGTTGCATTAGATGGTGTTGTGGTGTTGCATTAAGTGCAATGTTATTAATTCCACAATGGTATGGCACGTGGGGCCCACAACTTACGTGGTGCCATGTGATAGCTGATGTGGCATGTGACACATGTGCAACTAATGTGGAGAGCTGACATGGCATGTGACATGTTGTGAGCTGACATAGAAAATTCATGTGAGCCACACTACCATTACCTGGAAGCCGGGCTCTGGCTTCTGCTTAAGGCAACGCTGTATGTTGTTGCATTACTTGCATATACTGTTGCAATAGGGTTATAATGCTACAATTTCTTTCCATGGTCGTAGATGGGCGAAAGTGTTACCTTAGAGGGCTAATGCAATGGCTGCAGAAGGCATTCCCCTTTGGTGTTGCCTATTTGAAAAAATGGCCTACGACAACGCTTTTTTGATTTACGACCACATAAAACTAGTGTCGAATATGCCCACTTTTATAGTAGTGCCCCCATAGATTTAATAGATTTACTTAACCCCCCATTGATTCAAGCAATTTTACTTAACCCTTACACAATTTGACAGGTTCATGTAACCCCCACAGATTTAAAAAGGTTAAGTATTACATATTAACGGGTTCATATAACCCTAACAGACATAACAGATTAAGTCTTACATATTAACAGGTTCATATAAACCCCACAGATTAAACAAATTTACTTAACCCCCCATTGATTCAAGTAAGTGTAACAACCCGAATTTTAAACAACATGTTAAGACAAGAATCAAGGCAGAATTAGATTATAAAATCTGAATCAGGATAAACGGACTGTGCCATTGCGTTCGTCTCGGAAAAATACGCGAAATAGAGTCCGAGTTTTCGAAAAACGGAGTCCGTATGACCAAGTTATGGCCCAATGAAGTTTCACGAAAATTCAAAACCGAAAACAGATTTGAAATTCAGCCCAAAAAGAGAGGCGGGAAAATTCCCGCCAGACACACAGGGTGTCGACCCCTGGGTCGACCCCCCTCCAGGGGGTCAACATGGGTGTCGACCCCAGGGTCGACCCCTCCCCAGGGGGTCGACATGGGTGTCGACCCCTGGGTCGACCCCCCCCTCCCCCGTAGAACCCCGACCTGGTGCACCTGCTTGTCATGTTGGCTCGGTTTTGGAGGCTTGTGACGATTTTTGAGGGTTCAGATCTATCCTAGGGTTTATCCTACGGCCTAAACTACTCCTAATCTCTATAAAAAGACCCCTAAGCCTACCCTAAACCCTCACAAATCACTCATGCCACGAAGTGCTGTCCAAATGCCAAGTGATCATGGCCTCCATCTCCAACTCCAAGAGCTCATGCATTCAAATCGGATCCGAATCAAAGATGCTAGCTTGCTACATCAAATCAAGGGAGTGAATCAACGTTGCTATGCAAGTTCCATGACGATTCTTCGACAAAGGAGCCACCTTTCTTCGTCAAGATGATGCATGATCCTTTTCCTAAGCCTCGCTAGGTAAGTTCTAGCTACTTGTAGATTCTAACGGTGGTTCTAATGTGACATGGGATAAAATGCGATGAAACATAAGTATGCTAGCTTATGTGAACCTAAGTTTGCCCTTTTCTATGATCTATGACCTTGGGCTAAGTTGTAGCGACTTAATCATGCAATTCATGTTATGTTTAACCTAGTATATCTTGCAAGTTTGAATCTTTATCTATGAAATGTTAGCATGAACCTTTGGGAATCACTTGACTTGTGAAACATGGGCAAAAACTTGACTTTGGGGCTTATGCATGTTTGTGGCCAAAACCCTTTATGATACTATGCATGTTCGTGGCCAAATTCCCGTATGATACTATGCATGTTTGTGGCCAAATTCCTTTATGATACTATGCATGTTTGTAGCCAAATTCCCTTATGATACCATGCATATTTGTGGCCAACCCCTTCTTGACATCGTGCATGTTTTGAGGCCATTATGTAGCATAGTATCCTTACTATGTTGACTCGCTTTTACTTGAATTGTAAAACACGATTTGGGGTAGGATAGACGAGCGTGATTATGACATGAAAATTTGATATGGGATTTCATGAAAATATGACACTCATGATACACCTAAATGGGGACATGACATGTGGGGTAAACATGGGACTTGAACTAGACATGGGTGGGTTGTAAGTGTAATTAGACACTAGACCAAACATGAAAGTGGCCAACTCGAGGTTGGGTTGAGTTTGTAGCATAAATCTACCCGGACCCGCCCGGCTTAACTAGTGGCTACAAACAGTAGGATCCAATGTGAGAAGTTGGTCATGTCGCGCTTAAGACCCGAGGTAAGACTAGGTTGTGGTGTAAAACTACCCGGACCCGCCCGGCTTAACTAGTAACCACAACAAGGTCTAATGTGAGAGGTTGAGAGTGCATTAATTAAATTAATGCCACATGATAAGGTTAAGTAAATTTGACTAATGACACTTAACCGACACGAATGGGTAGGTTAAGTGGGACCGGGCTTGATTTCTTAATGACACTTAACCATACAAGATGATTAGGGGATGGGGTTAAGTAATTTACACTTAACCAATCTGACTTGGTAACTAGATGGGGTTAAGTAATTTAGACTTAACTAATCTAAACACGGTAATTAGATGGGGATTAAGTAACCTACACTTAACTAATCTAAACACGGTACTTCGATGGGGTTAAATTAAACACTTAACCGATCTAAACTTGGTAATTCAATGGGGTTAAGTAGCTAATACTTAACCAACTTAACAAGATAATTTAATGAGGTTAAGTAACTTATACTTAAGCAATTATACATGATGATTGGATGAGGTTAAGCAACCATACTTAACCAATCTAATATGAGAACTTGATAGGGTTAAGTCATAAGACCTTTTAAATATACTTAACTAATATAATACGATTAGTGGATGGGGTTAAGTTAACCTATACTTAACCAATCCGACTCGATAATCCGATGAGGTTAAGATAATCTGTGCTTAACCAATCTAACACGATAACCTGATAGGGTTAAGATAAACGAGTACTTAACCAAATTGACTTGATGATTGAATAGGGTTAAGTCATGAGCTTCTTGGTATACTTAACCAACTGGTAAGGCTAGGTCTTGGACTTGGACAATTAGCCAATCTTGACATGATTCATAGGCGGGCTAAGCCATGAACTTGAATAACAACACTTAACCCAATAGGCAAAACCCTAGTAGAGGAACTAGGTAGAAAATCGTAGTTAATCAAGGGTAACGGGGAAATGAAGCTAAGTGGTAAACCTTAGTTAAGTATAACTAAGTAATAATTCTTAGCCAAGGACATGGGACTAGTTCATGAATAGATGAGTAACCCGGTACGGTAGGTCATCGCTTAAAACACGAGGAGGAGCAAATTATCTGACTTAGATAAAGGCTCCAACGAACTGGGTGACGAAGCGGTAGCTTCGGGGGACGTGAGGGTACTCTTGGTATCCCTCTGTGAGGTGGCAGATGGTCCACGAAACCCGGCCTCACATGGGTTAAGGTCTGCGGTAGAAGAGCCAAGGGTATGCCTTGGTTGCTATGCGAGCGACCTAAAGACTGGGATGGATTAGCGTGGAGTCGACGATACTTGATTTTGCCCTGGATAGCGCGTCGTCGACTACCAACCATCTTTAGTCAATCGTGTACGAACGAAAAGGCAGGGAACCCCCAACATACCATGTTCTTGCTATCGAGTCATGGGTGAGGTTGGCCCATAGGAAAGTGGGGCTATAGTGGGGCCGGGATGTGGTTCTCATACATGATTTTTCTTGGATTGCCTTTCAGTAGTTGAGGGAGGGGTCACGTGGGACCATAGCCACGGATACAAAAACAGACCTTGATATCTGCATTAGCAGACGACTTAAAGCTCCCGACCGAGTTCCGTATTTCTTGATTTGCCCTGGCATGGAACTCGGATGGCACATTGAGATACATGTGCGTCTAGACATGGAAAACGATTCACGATACATACGTGGGATAAAGGGCGCGGTTGACGGGTGGCATAATCCCTAGTGGCCCTAGGTGGCCTGAACCCAAACCGAGACACGGGAACGTTCATTAGGTAGCATAATCCCTAGTGGTCCTAGGTGGCATAAATCCTAAGTGAACACGCGATAGTTCATGGTAAGAAAACATAACCAGATCAAGGGTAGCAGTCCAAAATAACCTCAAGGATAGAACGTTTACATGGGAAAGCCCGTATCGCCTACGGCAAAGGACTGAACTTATACATGGACAAAAACACACGAGTTGGGAAAACCTATATATGCTATATATATTAGGTTGACATGGACCATTACAGGACATTGGGCAAGGGACATTCATAGTTGACACATGACGCGGGTTGGGATACTAGTACGAGAGGTGCAGAGCAAATATTCATGTTAGAACCATGAGAAATATACATGATAGATACCGTGGGATGTTATACAGGATAGATACCTTGGGATAGTATACTTGATAGAAACCTGACGATGTGATACCTTGATTTATCTTGACACCGTAGTTTATCATGATATCTTAGTTTACCTTGCTACAGTAGTTCATCCGGTTATCTTGGTTTAGCTTATCTATCTTGTCGTCATCCTTATGTTTACTTTCAGTTATGCATGTCATGTTACCTTTACCTGTTTTTATACTGGAAGTAGATAGGACTTACCAGTCTTTATGACTGACCCCATTTTGTTTCGCCTCTTTGTCTTCCGTTTCCCCCCCCCAGGTTTCAGGGAGGAAACACTGTTATCTAGTTCGGACTTCTTCTGCCTGAGGATCATCACGCATGGCTTGGACTTTTCTTGGCTATGGCTACTTTACTGTTTTACTTGGGGAATAATTTATGAAATGGTTTTATGCTTCTTTACTATTGCAAGACAGGTTTTGATGTATTCTGAAGTAAAGGGCTTTAGACCTTATTTTATAAGGTAATGAAATTTGTTTTACTTCCGCTGTTTTATATATGTTCTGTCTTGTAATATTTCTGTGCATGTTTAACTCGATAATGCTTCACCAAACCTAGTGCATTCCCTTTGTGAGTGACCCTAGCGGAGGTGGGGTGTTACATTTGGTATCAGAGCAGAAGGTTACCAGACTGGGCAAAAGTTTTTAAAACCTTCTGAAAACTATTTGAAAAATCGTTTACAAAGAAGCATTTTTCAAGAAAAGTTTTGTTTTAAAAGGCTATTCCCCAAAAGCCATTAGCACTATCCTTTGATTCCTTGATTGAATCTCTTTTCCTTTTTTCCTCCATCTGTAGTCACAGTAGTTCTAACTGTGACTAATCTTTGTCTAGCCACGTAGGTGTTTTTCTGTACGATGGAGGTGGTTCTCGAGAGACCCGTTGCCGTGGTACAAGGAAGGATAATAAGAGTAAGGATAAAGGACGCGAGCTTAAGGATAAGCAACTTGTTGGTATGGCTTAGTCCATCAAGGAGGACAAGGACAAGATCATCGGAGAGGGCAATTGTACGCTCCCATTTCTAGGGTACCTAAAAGAGATGGTACCGTTTCTGGTAAAGGTTTAGTCGTTCTTTTCTATCATCCCGTCCAGACTTTGTATTGATCATCGCATCATTTAAGTCTGCCTCGATAGTTGAGTCTCTGCACCTTAGTACTAGCATGGTAGAGGATCCCAGTTTTTGTCCCAAAAATCTAGTTGGAGAGTCGGTCCATTTCTTCATGACTTGTTTGGATTTGAGAATGACATGTCTCGGCTACAGATGGATTCTAGGGATAAAGTGGTCACCCAATAAGGGGTGCCATTCTCGGTTTTGGAAAGAGGGTAGTTAGACTCTCGACTCACCTTGGTAATACCCTCGAAGTCTCGTATAACCTTTTGGGTTCTGTCATGGTTAGTTACCTAGAATCTCGGGATGCAGTTGATTGGTAATCCGTTCGAGTAAGATTCACTGCTAAGTCGGATGGTTCGTTTCGCTTATGCATGAGTTATGGGGATCACCCTAGTAAGTACACTTGGCAACATGGATTGGCATCGACAGACGAGATCCAGAATTCCCTAGTGAATTTTGGAGGGCTTGCATGAGTAAGTGGATACGTTTGAGCCAAGTATACTAGGGAAAGAATAAGTGAAAGTGGAATAAGAGGCGACAATGAAATGAGTTCTAACTCATATCTTGGAAATAGGAATCAAGGAGCTACGAAATCATGGAGTTAAAAAGATGGTCAAGGCACCGAGGAATTAAGCTCAAGGAAACGCGATTTAGAAGACGTAAGGCTAGACATGCGCATCGTACCTCTTTTTAAAGTGTGTATCCTTGATCCCTGGTTTTTCCTGTAGAGCTTGCTTGCATGTTATCTTTTGGTGAATATCCTCTCGGTCCTGTTTCTGTCCTCGATCCTATCGTGAGAACCTTAGGTAGAATCCTATGGATGTAAACATGTATTTGAAACATGTTATGATTGATATGGTTGCAAATGGCTGCAAGTGGTTGCTCGTGGATGCGCGAATACACATTAGATACTAGATTGACGCGGTCACGTTTCATGTTGCATATGCACGAGTATTTATACTTGCTTATGGATGAAATTGAATGGGTTATCATGCAGATGTTGCATATGAATGAATGTTTGTGCATGCATATAGCATTTATATGACTAGGGCTATTTGCATACATGTTGGATTCATGGCACCAAACATATTTTGCATTAGAAAGATCATTCAGGCCTGATCATTAGAATTAGCTAAGGAGCATATACACACACGATTTGCATACGTTCATATGGCATTAGAAATCGTTTAAGGACAATGTTTGCCTATGGATGATGTTTTGAGTAGATGGATGATGGATGGTAGGATACGTTTTTCCTAACTTGGAGATTTCGGGGATGAAATCCTTAAAGGAGGGGAGAATGTAACAACCCGAATTTCAAACAACATGTTAAGACAAGAATCAAGGCAGAATTAGATTATAAAATCTGAATCAGGATAAACGGGCTGTGCCATTGCGTTCGTCTCGGAAAAATACGCAAAATAGAGTCTGAGTTTTCGAAAAACGGAGTCCGTATGACCAAGTTATGGCCCAATGAAGTTTCACGAGAATTCAAAACCGAAAACAGATTTGAAATTCAGCCCAAAATGAGAGGCGGGAAAATTCCCGCCAGACACATAGGGTGTCGACCCCTGGGTCGACCCCCCTCTAGGGGGTCGACATGGGTGTCGACCCCAGGGTCGACCCATCCCCAGGGGGTCGACATGGGTGTCGACCCCTGGGTCGACCCCCCCTGTAGAACCCCGACCTGGTGCACCTGCTTGTCATGTTGGCTCGGTTTTGGAGGCTTGTGACGATTTTTGAGGGTTCAGATCTATCCTAGGGTTTATCCTACGGCCTAAACTACTCCTAATCTCTATAAAAAGACCCCTAAGCCTACCCTAAACCCTCACAAATCACTCATGCCACGAAGTGCTGCCCAAATGCCAAGTGATCATGGCCTCCATCTCCAACTCCAAGAGCTCATGCATTCAAATCGGATCTAAATCAAAGATGCTAGCTTGCTACATCAAATCAAGGGAGTGAATCAATGTTGCTATGCAAGTTCCATGAGGATTCTTCGACAAAGGAGCCACCTTTCTTTGTCAAGATGATGCATGATCCTTTTCCTAAGCCTCGCTAGGTAAGTTCTAGCTACTTGTAGATTCTAACGGTGGTTCTAATGTGACATGGGATAAAATGCGATGAAACATAAGTATGCTAGCTTATGTGAACCTAAGTTTGCCCGTTTTCTATGATCTATGACCTTGGGCTAAGTTGTAGCGACTTAATCATGCCATTCATTTTATGTTTAACCTAGTATATCTTACAAGTTTGAATCTTTATCTATGAAATGTTAGCATGAACCTTTGGGAATCACTTGACTTGTGAAACATGGGCAAAAACTTGACTTTGGGGCTTATGCATGTTTGTGGCCAAAACCCTTTATGATACTATGCATGTTCGTGGCCAAATCCCCTTATGATACTATGCATGTTTGTGGCCAAATTCCCTTATGATACTATGCATGTTTGTGGCCAAATTCCCTTATGATACCATGCATATTTGTCGCCAACCCCTTCTTGACATCGTGCATGTTTTGAGGCCATTATGTAGCATAGTATCCTTACTATGTTGACTCGCTTTTACTTGAGTTGTAAAACACGATTTGGGGTAGGATAGACGAGCGTGATTATGACATGAAAATTTGATATGGGATTTCATGAAAATATGACACTCATGATACACCTAAATGGGGACATGACATGTGGGGGTAAACATGGGACTTGAACTAGACATGGGTGGGTTGTAAGTGTAATAAGACACTAGACCAAACATGAAAGTGGCCAACTCGAGGTTGGGTTGAGTTTGTAGCATAAATCTACCCGGACCCGCCCGGCTTAACTAGTGGCTACAAACAATAGGATCCAATGTGAGAAGTTGGTCATGTCGCGCTTAAGACCCGAGGTTAGACTAGGTTGTGGTGTAAAACAACCCGGACCCACCCGGCTTAACTAGTAACCACAACAAGGTCTAATGTGAGAGGTTGAGAGTGCATTAATTAAATTAATGCCACATGATAAGGTTAAGTAAATTTGACTAATGACACATAACCGACACAAATGGGTAGGTTAAGTGGGACCGGGCTTGATTTCTTAATGACACTTAACCATACAAGATGATTAGGGGATGGGGTTAAGTAATTTACACTTAACCAATCTGACTTGGTAATTAGATGGGGTTAAGTAATTTAGACTCAACTAATCTAAACACGGTAATTAGATGGGGGTTAAGTAACCTACACTTAACTAATCTAAACACGGTACTTCGATGGGGTTAAATTAAACACTTAACCGATCTAAACTTGGTAATTCAATGGGGTTAAGTAGCCAATACTTAACCAACTTAACAAGATAATTTAATGAGGTTAAGTAACTTATACTTAACCAATTATACATGATGATTGGATGAGGTTAAGCAACCATACTTAACCAATCTAATATGAAAACTTGATAGGGTTAAGTCATAAGACCTTTTAAATATACTTAACTATTATAATATGATCAGTGGATGGGGTTAAGTTAACCTATACTTAACCAATCCGACTCGATAATCCGATGAGGTTAAGATAATCTGTGCTTAACCAATCTAACACGATAACCTGATAGGGTTAAGATAAACAAGTACTTAACCAAATTGACTTGATGATTGAATAGGGTTAAGTCATGAGCTTCTTGGTATACTTAACCAACTGGTAAGGCTAGGTCTTGGACTTGGACACTTAGCCAATCTTGACATGATTCATAGGCGGGCTAAGCCATGAACTTGAATAACAACACTTAACCCAATAGGCAAAACCCTAGTAGAGTAACTAGGTAGAAAATCGTAGTTATTCAAGGGTAACGGGGAAATGAAGCTAAGTGGTAAACCTTAGTTAAGTATAACTAAGTAATAATTCTTAGCCAAGGACATGGGACTAGTTCATGAATAGATGAGTAACCCGGTACGGTAGGTCATCTCTTAAAACACGAGGAGGAGCAAATTATCTGACTTAGATAAAGGCTCCAACGAACTGGGTGACGAAGCGGTAGCTTCGGGGGACGTGAGGGTACTCTTGGTATCCCTCTGTGAGGTGGCAGATGGTCCATGAAACCCGGCCTCACAGGGGTTAAGGTCTGCGGTAGAAGAGCCAAGGGTATGCCTTGGTTGCTATGCGAGCGACCTAAAGACTGGGATGGATTAGCGTGGAGTCGACGATACTTGATTTTGCCCTGGATAGCGCGTCGTCGACTACCTACCATCTTTAGTCAATCGTGTACGAACGGAAAGGCAGGGAACCCCCAACAGACCATGTTCTTGCTATCGAGTCATGGGTGAGGTTGGCCCATAGGAAAGTGGGGCTATAGTGGGGCCGGGATGTGGTTCTCATACATGATTTTTCTTGGATTGCCTTTCAGTAGTTGAGGGAGGGGTCACGTGGGACCATAGCCACGGATACAAAAACAGACCTTGATATCTGCATTAGCAGACGACTTAAAGCTCCCGACCGAGTTCCGTATTTCTTGATTTGCCCTGGCACGGAACTCGAATGGCACATTGAGATACATGTGCGTCTAGACATGGAAAACGATTCATGATACATACGTGGGATAAAGGGCGCGGTTGACGGGTGGCATAATCCCTAGTGGCCCTAGGTGGCCTGAACCCAAACCGAGACACAGGAACGTTCATTAGGTAGCATAATCCCTAGTGGTCCTAGGTGGCATAAATCCTAAGTGAACACGCGATAGTTCATGGTAAGAAAACATAACCAGATCAAGGGTAGCAGTCCAAAATAACCTCAAGGATAGAACGTTTATATGGGAAAGCCCGTATGGCCTACGGCAAAGGACTGAACTTATACATGGAAAGAAACACACGAGTTGGGAAAACCTATATATGCTATATATATTAGGTTGACATGGACCATTACAGGACATTGGGCAAGGGACATTCATAGTTGACACATGACGCGGTTTGGGATACTAGTACGAGAGGTGCAGAGCAAATATTCATGTTAGAACCATGAGAAATATACATGATAGATACCGTGGGATGTTATACAGGATAGATACCTTGGGATAGTATACTTGATAGAAACCTGACGATGTGATACCTTAATTTATCTTGACACCGTAGTTTATCATGATATATTAGTTTACCTTGCTACAGTAGTTCATCCGGTTATCTTGGTTTAGCTTATCTATCTTGTCGTCATCCTTATGTTTACTTTCAGTTTATGCATGTCATGTTACATTTACCTGTTTTTATACTGGAAGTAGATAGGACTTACCAGTCTTTATGACTGACCCCGTTTTGTTTCGCCTCTTTGTCTTCCGTTTCCCCCCCAGGTTTCAGGGAGGAAACACTGTTATCTAGTTCGGACTTCTTCTGCCTGAAGATCATCACGCATGGCTTGGACTTTTCTTGACTATGGCTACTTTACTGTTTTACTTGGGGAATAATTTATGAAATGGTTTTATGCTTCTTTACTATTGCAAGACAGGTTTTGATGTATTCTGATGTAAAAGGCTTTAGACCTTATTTTATAAGGTAATGAAATTTGTTTTACTTCCGCTGTTTTATATATGTTCTGTCTTGTAATATTTCTGTGCATGTTTACCTCGATAATGCTTCACCAAACCTAGTGCATTCCCTTTGTGAGTGACCCTAGCGGAGGTGGGGTGTTACAGTAAGTTTGCTTAACCCTTACACAATTTGACAGGTCTATATAACCCCCATAGATTTAGATAGGTTAAGTATTACAGGATAACGGGTTCATATAACCCCAAAAGATATAACAGGTTAAGTCCTTACATATTAATAGGTTCATATAACCCCCACAGATTAAACAGATTTACTTAACCCCGTAGATACAACAAATTTACTTAACCCCGCAGATTCAACAAATTTACTTAATCCCACAGATTCAATAAGTTACAGTTTAACAACTTATATAATCCTCGCGGATTAAACAGGTTAAGTATTACAGGTTATTATCATCCTCGTTCATGGATGTTAATGCACCAAACCTCTCACATTAAGTTGACCACTTGTGGATGCTGGATGTGCCGGGCGGTTCCGGGCAGACTTCTACAACAAGTTGGACTTAACCTCGTGTCTTGGCATTGTTACATGTATATTTATGCACTAGACCCCTTACATTAAATTAACAACTTGTAGATGCTGGATTTGCCGGTCGGTTTCAGGCAGACTTCTACCACAAGTTGAATTTACTCTCGTGTCTAAGTGCGGTTACAATTTCTATTTACTGTAAATTTAGGTAGATTTGTTCTTAAACAATTATTCATGTTCATCATAGAATTTTCAATTAAAGTATTCAGTTTTCAACAGGTTTCAGCAGATTAGTCATTTTAACAGATTAAACATCTCCGCAAGTTACAGCAGGTTACTTGCAGTTTCATTAACATGTTCCGCTTAATCTAAATTAAGCCTACAAACTTATATTCCCCAAATTATGGTCATAATTCACATTATAACATATGCCCCTTGTTTAGTCTTACATCACAGTATAGGTTATGCCCCCAAATCCCTGTCATGATTCATAATATAAGTTATTACCCAAATTATAGTTATAATTCAAAGTATAACATATGCCCCAAATTCATCTTTCCCAACCATTCCCAATTTCGTCCGTTCGCATATTTCGGCGATATGCCTAGGTTCGAAGTTGGCCTAGGCTATAAAAATAAAAAGGGAAAGATGGAGAGAAGAGAACAGAATTAGGCCTAATAACAAAATAGATATATGATGACAGAAATAGGCATACTAGGAATATGCATATGAGAACTGAATAGTAGATCAGGTGTACAGATGAATACATGCAATGACATATTTGTTTAGGTATGAATCAGATTCTTAATAGGCATAGGTTTAGATCTAGATTTAAGAACGTGTCAGGATTACTTATTAAATATTTACATCTAAAAGCAACATAAACTCACAGAGACCAGATCTAAGGAACAAAGAACAATAGGCTGAAGTTGTAGAAGAAATTCTTGTATGCATATAAGCTGTTGTTGGAGAAAATAGGCTGATTCAATCAAGCTAGGGGAGCATCTTATTATCTCCATTGTTTTTTATGTGTAAAAACAATAGAAATAGGGCCCTATTTATAGCCTAAAGCCCACGAACCAAGCCACAAAATAAGTCCACATTCAAAAAGGTGAATCTTCCCAGATCGGCATAGCGGTCGACCCCTCCCCTTTCTATTCCGACCCTAGGGTCGACCAAACACCCTGGGTCGACCCCGGGGTCGACCCAGCTAGCTGGGTCTCGGGTCGACCCCTCCAACCGGACGATTCCGCTCCTACCCATTCCAGCTTCGCTGTTTTGAATTATTTTGAAAATTTTAATTTTTTTTGTTTATATATAATTCTCTTATGCGTATACAAATATCTTGGCTTAATAACTTCTTCCTACGATGTTCATTTTACGCAAACTTAGAGTCTATCTTAAGAAAAATTCTGAGACAAATGCAATGGCGCTGTCCATTTTACTTAATTCCCAATATTTAATTAAGTATTTTTTAGTTTATTATTATAGTATTATTTAAAATTACGGGGTGTTACAAGTATTGTACTGGTCATGGGATTGGTATTGATCCCAAAAGACTTAAAAATTGAAGAAGCAATGGAAAGAAAATTTTCCACTCCCTCCCATGTATAAAAGTAGGATACGTGCTCGATCTCCTTTTTCTTCCTTTGCATTCCTTGAACTTGAAGTTTTTTGAATATTCAAAAAAAAAACTTATAGCCTTACTAGTTCGTCTTAGCCATCGTACTACTTTTCCTGCCACATAAGTGCCTTGAGATCACCGCGCCCCTCTGCTCGACCAACATCTCTTAAAAATAGGTCATCTTTTCATGATTTACCTCGAGTTTAATTGGTTTAGGTCGAGGCGTTTAGGGTTTGTTCTATATGGAGATGGACAGAAGAGGAGAGGTTTGTCACGTTTGTGGAGCTGATGCTGATGGCCAACCATTGATTGGAGATGGTGGGTTCAAAGCATTATAGGATGGAGGGTTGGAAAACGAAGAACCCGAAGAGGAGATGGAGGAAAAAGACAAATGTTTGTGGATACGAAAGTTGATTTCGTATCCCAAACACTTTGGGATTTTCAAAAATATAAAACCAATTTTCGTACCTCTTAAACTTAGCATTTTTTTGAAGTTACGGAGGAAGGGACCTAGGAGACGGAATGGGAGAGACAAAATAGAGGATTAGTGAATTAGGAGGAGGAAACTCGATTGAAAAAGATAAGTGTTCTAGGATACAAAATTATATCTCATATTCCTAAACACTTATCTTTTTTGGGAATTAAAGTTTAGGAGTTTTTCTAAGTTGGGGGGTATACGAAATTTTAATTTGTATACCGGAACACGTATAACATTTTCGACTCTGAAATTCGAGTTTATGAATTCGAATCGTTTCATGACGTCACGCGATTAGGTTAGGATAGAAATCTAAGGTATCGTCATTTAACTCCCTAACGCTCGAAAAATGAACCCATTTGGACCGATAATTCATACATGCACATACGATTGTGGCATATAATCGAACTATGGACATATCTAAACCATCGATTACAGAACTCTATTTTCAACCCAACCACGACATAATCGCGACTCGACCCGAATTCCACGACATTAGTTAGTGGCAATGATGGTTTTATTTTAAGAAATTGGAAATGAACGTCGCGTCCCACAGACTGTAGCTGCATCAACATTCTCAACACTGCACGTTCCATGTTAGTTTGCACCAACACAGAGGATACACATTTCAGTGTGTTTACTAATGCAACTATCTTGAAAGTGTAGATTGTTATGGGAAAACAAAGCTCTAGATGACTCCAAAGCTTAGCAGCCGAAGCCTCAAAACCGACGTCGAGTTCACCCAAATTTTCATACGATTCCAGCCCAATAGCTAACGAACGTGTGACTTCTAAAACTTCCACCCCTTCTCAATATGTGAGCTCTCCCAACATGCACAGTCAGAAGGAGTAATCCGAAGGATCACAACATTTAGTCTAGTATATGGATGAATAGATAGTTCAAGAAAAGGTGGAACTAGCAAAAGTTGGCCCGCAAGAGGAGAAAGATATAGGTAGCAAACACGAAGGCGTTCCTATCGCATTAGATATGATCGGAGACACTGTTATTCTTGATAATCCTCTGGATTTGATGCATTGCTCCATCATGCGCATACATTCGTTATATTATGTGCTTCCTTCGCCTAGCGCCGATGCAGCTACACCTAAATGTGTACGCCTTCCTTCTTAGCACTTACATCTTGTACATATAGTGGTTGGGCGTGGAGCCGACTGGGGATGACATCCGATATCTATACTCCTCAAAGATAAGAAGCATTTCGTCTTCCTTCATCTATCTGGAGGCGCACTCCAATAGTCGCATCATCCCAGGAGTGTGGAACAAGCTCAATTACTTCACACATGATTAGATATACGTTCAATGCCCTCCTGGATTTGCAAGGAGATGGATCGCTGGCTTTAAGTGCTTTAATACTTATGTTGTATTTTAAGTTAATTGAGTTGTAAGCTCCAAACCGACTTGAAATTTTATGTGGCAGGTATCCCCAAAATTCCAAGGGCTGATATTTCTCTTGACTGAGTCTTGGCTCTAAGGGATGTCCCAAACGCACTCTATGATGCCCAAACTTTGTTGTAATACCATCTCCACCATGTATTAGGCTTACTTCCTAAATGTTGCTCGATGGATCTTAAGGATGAGGATGAAGAAGGAGAAGAAGTGGTGGATGCGGAGGGAGGAGATGTTCCTCTGAGTTCAAAAGAATAAATGTCCTATGTCGTGCTTCCTAATAAGACATTAAAAGAAGAGGAGGCGGTCGGAGCTCAAGGGGAAGTAGGTATCGCCGATGGTGGTGACGAGGAGGAGCTCACTGGAGGAGATGGCTTGCAACCCACTTCCATTCCCTCTCCAACAAAGGAGACGAGGATGGGAGAGGTTTCCGCACTAATTTCTCCAGTCACAACTTCAAAGCCTATCGTGCCGATAGGGTTGGAGGGTCAGTTTAAGGATCTGGGAAAACTCCCCATTGAAACACCTTCATTTGGGCTTACTGAGACAAATGTTGAAAGCTTATTTTAAAACATTGGGGAGGTTACCCCTTCAAGCAAGCCATCAACTGGTCCGAGGAGGGAACACTAGGACACACACACACTTACAAAAATTGCATCACACAACATTCAACTTGTGCATGCATGAGATGTTTGATTTTGATTCAATATTTGCTTTGTGCAGGCACTATGACTCGAGTAGGAGATAGAGATCGAGGCTGAGAAACCGAGAGTTCTCGCCGACTGAAAGCACAAATCGTTGGCTCCTTTTTCAAGAGTACAGAGTTAAGAGGTTCGATGTCCAGACGACCCAAAGATTATGAGAGTAGTTGCTGCCACTAAGATTATCCTTGATGCTCGATGTCTCTACCACCAAGCACGAGGTGAGATGATGTGGAAGACTGAACAAAACAATAATCATGAAGCAATCTGTAGCTTTTGCTCCTCCTTGCGTTCCTATGACAAAGTATATGCCATCTACACCAACGATCAAAGAAATAGGTAGGGAGAGGACTGACAGAGGACTGCGAGGAGGAAGGAAAGAGCAAAGGGCTGGTCCTGTGGTTGAGAGGAGTTCTGAGATCCCAGAGCTCTCTTAAGAGGGGAAAAAGCTTATTTGATAAAATATTTTCCAGGTTTCTATTTTGAAGAGATGATCTGTAGGATGCCTGAAATGTATCCTATCTCGATGGACTTTGAGAAAGAAACTTGTACCCCGGTATTCAATGTTTATAACCAATAATGGGTTATGTGGCAGTATTGTTAGAGACTCTCCGAGTTGACTTTTCAAAAGAATGCTAAAATTCAGGGGCTAAAACTTTAGGCTTAGGGTAATCAGGAGAGGATACAGTCTCTGGATACTGAGATGGGTGAGCTAAAATTATGATTGCCATCTACTTCTGCGTATTCGATTAGTATACTTATGTGCTAACTCTTTGGTGCTGAAATAGACGAGCTGAAGAAGGAGATAGAGGTTGCGATTAACAGGACGAATGAAGTCTTTGCAGTGATGGCTTAGATAAAGGATCGACACAAATATGTAGCATCTTCCATCTCATCTCGGGTAGCCACAATGGAGAAAGATAATAAAGTGCTTTCTGAGGAGAACCTCCTGTTATGGAAAGACAACGAAGAAGTTGAGCGGCTCAGAAAAGAAAACTATGTGCTGGTGGAAGAAAATGAAAGGCTGAGAAAGGATAATGAAGAAACTGAGTGCTTGATAAGAGAGAATGAAGAGATCAGGAAGACCATAGAAATGAACTGTGCTGAGGTCGAGCTGGGGACGAAAGAGAGGGAGATGACAAAGGCATCTAATAGGACGTACTTATACAATCAAAAGGAGCGGGGAAGAATTTAACGCCAAGCTGGTGAAGCTTAGGGCCCAAGAAAGAGATGCTCAGACGGAGGCGGAGAGAGCGATAGACCCAACAATCTTAGGACTTTATGTCAAGACCCTCTAATGCCGGGGAATCTCGTGGGACAGTTATTATGCTCGAATACTTGCTCTAGCCTAAGAGAACCTGCTAGAGGATAAGGATGTCTCCAGGGAGGTGGATGTCAAGATGGTGGAGGAAAAGGCGTTGATGGATGATTATTTGATCAAAGAGGAGCATCCAGTATTGGAAGAACGAAAACCAATGCTCTAGGAAGATGCCAAAGTAGAAGCAGCGGAAAGATCACCTACTACCAAAAAGGGAAGGACATCGTTATCGAAAGCATTGTAGTTTCTCACGAAGTCGAGGGTAGTGCTTCCCTAAACAAATCATTCTTCCCACTTCCACAGTTGGCCCATCCACACCAGCTCCGAAAGACCCAAGGTATGATCCCGAGCATCCAGGACTTTGCACTAGAGGTTTTCCTCTGCCAGTAGCCAGAAGAACAATGCCAATGGGAGTCACCCAGCAAATGCTCAGAGGTATATCCACTTTCTCTCTAGTATTTTAAAGGATGATAGCGAGAAGTAAAAGTAGACTGACACATCTTTCCTTTCGACGTACAGATATTCTTGGAATGAGGATCCCAACTGGCTTAAAGACCACCATAGCTGCCAGACCCACATTCGATGTCGAGGCGAATAAGAAGCATATAAGTGAAGAGTTTGGGCCTGTCAACATCTATGTGGACTTGAGCTTAAGCGAGACTGGTCATAGCTGGATGTTTGGGGAGATGGAGGAGTCCACCCACATGTCGGAGGAGGAGAAAGGGAAGGAAAAGGTGGATCCCAAATTAGTTGGACAAACGGAAGGAGGCAGGTTGGCAATGCACAATTTAATTGAATGACAACGGGATCAAATTCTAGTGAAGTCTGTAGAGCTTGAGGCAAAAAAGAAGGGGATAAGGAGGTATGGCTCAAAGCACAGGAGGAGACCAGGGAGAACGCTGAGGAGGAAGTCCAGGCCAAAGTCCAGGAGGATGCCAAAGAACAGGCAGCTCGTAAGAGAGCAGAGAAAGAGTTTAGGAAGCTTAAGGTCGAGGAGGAGGCAAAGCGGAAAGCTAAGCAGGAAGCTCAGAAAAATAGGCCAAGAAGGCCGAGAAGGAGGCTCAAAGGAAACAGAAAAAGGAAGCTAATAAAGCACAGACCTTTGGAGCTGTGTTCGAAATCACTCCTCCACTGAATGTCATCCTCACTGCAATAACGGAGTTTTATGATGAAGTAGTGCAAGAACTCCCAGCATCCTTAAGAAAAGGCTTTGAGTTGAGGTTGCATCCTACTTCTACTCCACTAAAAGAGAAAAAAGGATCCAGATGGAGTTGATAGAAGAGGAAGAGAAAGAAAGATAAGGATGCGCTGCCCAAGATTGAGTAGAAGAAGAGGAAAAAGTGGGGCGACTCCAAGCGATGATTATAAGATAGTTTTTCTTTGATAGGTCAATATGATACGCGAGTATGGCCCTTGTTTTCGGAGTTACGATGTGGTTTTATGTACATCGTTTCGTAAGATATATATATATATATATGTATGTATGTATGTATGTATGTATATAGACATGTGAATGAAAGTTAACTTTACTTACATTAGATATTGTTTCAGGTTTTCGAGTTTATTTTACGCTTTCCAGTTGTTGTGCTTACGTAATGTACTCATCGTTTCACTGAAATTAATGTTTTTTGATACTTCGCTCTAAAGAAACTCAAGTCGTGTGAAGTTCGGGTGAGGATTCCATTCTCGAGACTTCCTTTTGGTTGTTGACTTCGAGTAGTGTGGATTCTAATTACGTAAACTTCGATCATAATTCCTTTTGGTCGTTAGTCTTGAGATGTGTGAAGTTGGGTTTGGTAACTCCGTTCTCGGGACCTCCTTGTGGTCATTGATCCCAAGTCATGAGGAGTTATAAGTGGATTTAGTTGGTATGTCCATTATACTCTCCCGTCGTTTTGTTCGGATTAGAGTTGAGGACGTCATTGTGTCACTAGTTTATACCTAAATCCAAACTTTTAGGGTCGTAGTTAGCCAAGTCAGTGGTCGGTATAACACTTGCTTGACTAGCGAGTTTCCCTCAAGTCCGTAGACTAAGGAGAGGAGTTGGACACTTAAATCAATAATCATAGCGAGTTATTTATACCCATCCTTGTCGTTGGTTCGAGACTCGAATTGACTTGTGGAGGGCAGACCACTCCACAAGGTTTGAGCGTTAGTAAAACTCGAGTGGTGGATCGATTTCAAGCTCTGAGGTGTAGATCCAGTGTTGTGCGCTTATATATGCAAGTCGGTTGTTATCACAACTTTAACATACTACGTAGAAATTAAATACACCAACAACATGGATATCTAAAAGTCGTTGCTGATATTGTTGGCGATAGCATCCTGTTTACAGTGCCCTAAACTGAAAACAAAACATTTGTGGAAAGCAATAAGTCAGTACAGTAAGCTAGGTGAAGTAGCGGTGAAGATGCTCGTTGTTTCATGCGCTTGGTAGTTCGGAACCATCAATGGTCTTTAGCTTGAAAGTACCATTTCCATGTCTCCGTTGAATGATGCGTGAACCTTCCCAGCGAGGACCGAGATGGGTCAGTGTGGGAAAGACCCACTAAAGGATGAGGTCGGCGATGTCAAAGTGCTTTGGACGGACTTATGTGTTGAAGTATCAGGCAACCCGTTGGCAGTGTACAGCTGCTCTGAGTTTGGACTCAACCTTTTCTTTTTGAGTAAGTCGAGAGATTCCAAGAGGAATCTCTATTAGTTATCGGATTGTAATAAGTGACGTGGTGAGATTGTAGTTCACGCCCAATGGGAATTATGGCTTCAGATCCATAAGAGAGAGCAAATGGAGTATGGTCGGTCATTGACTTGCGGGTAATTCGATATTGCCAAAGGGATAAAGGAAGTTCATCTACCAATTTCCTCCAACATTTTCCAACCACTTCTTGATGATGGATTTAATGACTTTGTTGACAGCTTCGACTTGTCTATTGGCTTGGAGATGAGTTACTACTGAGAACTGTTTCTCAATGTGATGGCGGAGATAATAATCTTTGAACTCAAAACTCTCAAATTGGTTCTCGTTATTAGAAATGATAGTCTTGGGAACTCTAAAGCAACCGATGATATTTCGGATGAAAAGTTGATTACTTTCTTGGTCATAATTATCGAAAGGGGCCCGGCTTCGACCCATTTGATAAAGTAATCAACAACGAATATAGCATATCGAGCACCATCCTTTGCCATTGAGAGAGTACCGATTATGTCGATTCCCAACATTGCGAACGACCATGGACAAACCATTTGTGTAAATCTTTAGGCAGGGTTGTAGGAATCTTAGAGAATCTCTAGCATTTGTCAGATTTGCGGGCGTAATTAGCTGCATCCCATTCAAGAGTTGGTTAGAAATAGCCATAGCGAAGAATCTTCTTTTCCAAAGTTATCCCGCAGGTGTGGTCACTGCACTCGCCTTCGTGCACCTCCAATAGCATACACTTGGCGCTATTGTGGGCTTACACAACGGAGTAGTGGAACAGAGAATCCTCTCTGGTATAAGACTCCATCTTGAATGATGTAGCCCGAAGCTTTATGAAGGAGCTATTGTTTTTCATTCCAGTTGTCAGGGATGATTCCACGTTGCAAGTAATTTTTGGCTGGAGTCATCAACGACCCCGTTTCGGGTTCCGTCATTAGTGTCACATAAGTCTGCATCTGATTGATACTCAAAGAATTGAGCACCTTGACTGGATGATTCCCAAGACTTGGGCATCTCCAGAACTTGCTTACTTGGCCAAAGATTCGACCTTCTCTTTTTTTTCTCTATGGATATGAGTGATGATGTAGTGCTCGAACCCATTGAGTATTTCAAGAAACCCGAGTAAGGTAATGAACGAATCGCGTCCCTTTGTCTTGATATTCCTCACGCACTTGGAACACGTTGAGGTGCGAATCTAAGAGGATTTGGATGGCCATGACGTTGAGTTCTTTGAAAATTCTAAGCCCAACGATCAAGGCCTTATATTTTGCATCGTTGTTAGTGGCAAGGAAGTTGAGCTTTAGAGAATAATAAATTGAGTGTTCCTCGGGGGTAATAAGTATAACTCTAGAGCCAGAACATTGATTGTTTGATGAACCATCCAAATACAACTTCCATTGGATGTTAGGAGGCTCGCTGTCTTCCGATGGTCGTCGGAGTAATGAATTCGACTATGAAGTTTGTTAGGGCTTGTCTTAGGATGTCTCTTTGAGGAATGTAAGCTAGGTCAAACTGACTCGAGTCGATAATCCACTTCAAGAGTCTCTTAGACGCCACAAGTAATTAAAGGACCTATCATTGCAGCTGGTTAGTGTTGACCTTGATGGAATGTGACTGGAAATATAGGAGAAAATTTTGGGAAGAGATCAACAGGCAATATGTGATCTTCTTGATCTTTGGATAATTTCTTTCGGCTCCTATCAATCTCTTGCTGATGTAGTAAACTGGCCTCTGGACACGATCTTCTTTGCGCACAAGCATCAAGTTGATTGCCTGTACAGAAACAACTGAATAGATAAGTAAGTCCTCATAATCCATAGGCTTTAGTAGAATAGGTGGCCTCTCTAAGTGACTCAGAAGTTCTTTGAATGCGATGACATGTTCCGGTGTCCATGCAAAGTTGTGCTTCCTCTTTTTGATTAAATCAAAGAAAGGAATGCACTTATTGTTTTTTTTTTTTGAGATGGATCGACCTAGAGCAACCACTTTTTCATTTAAGCTTTGAACATCTTTGAAGTTATCTGGAATTCTGATTCATTGATTAGCCTCAATTTTTTCTGGATTAGATTAAATTTCTCCTGAGTTGACAGTGAAACCCAAGAATTTTTCCCAATGCAATGCCCAAAGAGCATTACAAGGGATTAGGTTTCATGTCATAATTGTGAAGAATACTAAATATCTCCATGAGGTCATTGACCTAGTTGTTAGACAACCATATTTTCACAACATGTCATCCATGCAAGCTTCCATAGATCTCCTAATCTGATCTTCGAACATTCGATTGACCAATCGTTGATAGATGGCTCCAGCATTTTTGAGACCAAAGGGCATAACAACATAGCAATACAACCCAGGATCGATAATAAATGAAATTTGCTATTAGTTGGGGACATACATTGGAATCTGATTGTAGCCTAAGTATGCATCCATGAAAGATAGAAGCGAATGGCTGGTAGTGGAATCAACGAGTTAGTCGATCTTTGGCAGCGAGAAGCTGTCTTTTGGGCATGCTTTGTTTGAGTCAGGATAATTAACGCATACCTGTCATTTCCCATTTGATTTCTTCACCAAGACCATGTTGGAGACCCACTATGGATAGAGGGAATCACAGATAAAGCCATGTTAAGAAGTCTATCTTTCTGGCCCTAAGAATCAGTGTTTACGTTAGACGAGAAGGAACTTTAGGTCGATGCTAAGCATGTGACAAGCAATTCTTGGGTCGATGACACATATATTGGAGTGGGTTTAAGCAAAGACATCTAGATTGGCATGTAAAGAGTCAACAAGTTCTTCCCTAATAAATGGATGGAGCTGTGATCCATTCTTCAAGAGCTGAGGTTGGCAGGGTTAATCGGAACGTTGGAGGTGGGTTCCACCGGTGTAGCCCTTTCATACTCGGGATCTTCATCCTTCCGTGGATCAAGATCTTAGGAAAGACGGTTGTGGCATCTAAGCTAGGACTCAGACCCTATTAGCTGCTAGGAACCGAGACTTTTGGTGCAGAGTTCCATCTCTACACCTTTTCCCTTCTCGTTGTTAAGGGAATCTTTCCATTCAATGAGATAATAGGGTCTCGCAGTGACTTGGTCTCCCCGGATAATTCCAACCCCATTCTCAGTTGGAAACTTGATGAGTAAGCACCAGGGTGCCACGTAGATTTGTAATTCCATCAGGGCTGGACGCCCCCAAAAAGACGTTGTAAATGTCCATGATGACGAAGCTGAGGATTCTGACTTGGCACCTATCCATATGTCTGATTTGTATCAGTAGTTCAACGAGTTCGACTGGTCGATTTCTTGAGTCGTTAAAGTTGCGAACCGTTACGTGGTAGGGCTTCAAGTCTTTGGCCTTTAGTTTCATTTTATCTTAGGCCCTCTTGAAGATTATGTTCATGGAACTCCTCGAGTTGACGAGGATCTTTTTAACATAGGCCAGGCCTATGTAAGTGGAGATGGAAAGTTGATCAATTGTTGGGGACTCAACCTTAGTAGCATCTTATTCCCTTAAGACGATGTCTCTCTTATGGTCTTCTGCGGTTTTGTTGGGACCGTCTCATCCGCAGCAGAGAACTCTCCAAAATCAGCGTGCTTGATGCAGTTAATTTACTCCTCCATACATCAAAAGCTTTCATTTGTAGGGTAAGGACCACCGTAGATGATTTTAATCACGGTACCCCATGGGGTCTTGGATTGGACGGCCCAGATGCCGCTTGGATTTGAGGAGGTGTGGGTATTATGGGGCCCATAACTGCTTCCTTTGGAGCCGATTTCTGAATGTAGTGTTTGAGATGCATTTCATGAATAAGATTTTCAATTTCATCTCAAAGTGCCTACAATCATTAGTGTTATGACCGAACATATTGTGGAATCTGCAATATTTGCCAGAGCTCTTCTCTCTGTTGATAAGTTCCCTTGATGTCTGCTTCTTATAATACATCGTGTTATAGGTCTCGAAGTAAATTGTCTCCAACTGAGTATTCATTGAAATGCAGGCCTTATAAAAAGGAAAGCGGTCACGCTTTTAGACTCCTTCTCTTGAGTACGGCTCTCAAGCTTGTCATTGTTTAGTTTGGGCATGAATTAGGAAATCTCTTTACCCTTCTCGGAGCTTTCTCCGGTTTGTTTAGCCACGACGCTGTCTTGCGCCGCACAATGGTGTGGGTTATTGCACTACAACAAAACAGATCAATTACAATGGGCAATGCCCGTTGTAATTGGGATTTTACAGCGGTCGGCCGGTCCGTTGTATTAGGCCATGTTGTAATATGCCATCTTTAACAATTGGCAATGACCGTGGTAATCGTTGGTTGTAATAGACTTTTTACAATGGTCTTTTGTTGTTGCTGTATGTTCCTTCAGTAGAATTGCATCCCATTGTAATATTTTTTGCAATAAGCATTGACTGTTGTAATATCTTCTATTACAACGGACATTGCCCCTTGTAAAAAGTCTGTTTCGCTATAAAATGTTGAAACTTGAAAAGAGATCCGATCGTTGCAATATAAAAAATTTGCAAAAATTAAAATATTGAACTCAGAGTTTCTAATTTTAATAAATAATTTATTACGCTTTTGAATAATACACAGTTTTATTTCTTTCTGTTATACAATTACTATATAAAATACTCATTCGTATAAATATTGCCTCACTACATACACTCAGTTACACTCACTCACATCGTCTCACACTCAATATCTTCATCTTTGGTAATTGATCGATCAATTTTATAACAATCCATCTAAAGAAGACTTAGTTCCATTTGCAGGTAATGTCTTATGTCAATTCCTACAAAAAAAAACCTGTTGAAATAATTAAATGCCCAATGCCGCTACAACAAAAGCATCCATTAAGCACTTGACTTCAATAAATAAAGACAAAACTGAGTTGAAATAACTTGTAAACCACATTGAAGTTAAAACAAACAGCTTGTATGCATAATTTACAACATACAAAAATAAAAAATATGCAAAAGATAGTCTAACCAGAACCTATTATATTGTCTAATCTTTCAAACAATGTGTTAAGAAAACTAATTAATTGTTTTAGATTGTTATGACTGCATAAATACCAGAAGAAGAAAACTAATAGGTGGTGAACCTGGAACGACTGATAGGTGACGGTGCACTTACGTTGTTGATGGTCATGGCCAGTAGATGCAGCGATTGTTGATGGTGCACAAACAGTTAAGTTGAAAACTACAACCAAGTGAAATGGAACAAAAGAGAACTTAATAACAACAATACATTGGAATAAAATAGTATCAAAATCATCTACTTCTCACCATTGAACATTTATCTGATGCGTTCTCAGTATCAAAACTACCAAAAAGCAGACTAAAAATTAAAAGCAGCGCATATGTTACTATATAAAAAAATAATGCAGAAAAAAATAAAGTATGTTAGCAATGAATATAAGGTAAAATAATGTTATGTCTTCATAGAAACTGAGTTCGGATCAGGCAATTTAGTCAGGTAGGATACTTGGTAAAACAATGTTATGTCTTCATAGAAACTGAGTATATTACTTTTTGATTTTTCAAGGGAGTATAAAACATTGATATAAGCCTATATACGCCTCAGGAAATTTAGTTAGGTAGGATACTGGGTAAAAAAATTGCAATTCTTCTCATGTGGTCATTTCTGGATTTTATCTACCAAATACAGAAAAACTAGTGCACCTACTAAGGCATATATCAACATATAATTTTACATCAAGTTATAAACTTCTGGGTTTAAACCACTGTACATTGAAAACCCGTCACTCTATGTATATAATTTCAAGGATTTTTAGTATACTCTTTCCTATATTTGGTACTTCACATGGCAGCCTATATCATATTCACAAGGATATAGCTATTTCCTAGTACATTTTGCATGAAAACTAGAGCATATATATACATACTTTTGGTCACACCAAATACTCAGGCTTACTGCTTCATTTTTATATGACACTGCCAAGTTTATTTACTTCAATACAAAGTTTCAATATGTATGTCCAGTTGTATATAGACTTGGGCAATATTACACGACTTAAACAAAACTTTTAAGGTTCATTCTTACAACTCTTTAACTTTGTCAAAACCTCAAGTCCATTCAGAAATTTATAACTAAGCACCTCAACATTGTAACCTTAGTATCTTTAATTCAAGTCAGCAGATAAATGGACTTTCTTATTGTATATAACATGTAGCTATCAATCAGACCACAAGGCATATTTCATTTTACTAGATCTATTGGAAAAATAGAATTCTATTTTCAACATAAACATCATGCTACCCAGTTAAAATATAATGGCTTACATTTCAAACTAACCTGGTCTTATCTTATCCAAACACTTACTATAGAAATCTAGCCAACTCAAAAGCGTTTTAATAAGTTTGTGCATTTAAATAAAGTTTGCATTATTTGTTGTAACCTATACTATTTATATGATTAGTCTTGTCATAGGCACACCATTTGCATAAGAAATAGAAAGTAGGAATCCGACCATACTTCCTTAAGGATTACATATTTTAGTTATATTTACATAACTCTATGATATCCTATCACCTACATAACCAACCCGTATTATAACAATACACAGCTTAATATAACTGAGCATCATATTCACAATGTATAGGAAGTTTTAAAGACATTTTCCATTTATCAAACCCCTATGTTTTCTAGTTGTTTTATGTAACTACCCAGAAAATCCGAACCAATTTAAAAAATTTAGTTTGGTAATTTTAATGAATTTTGAATATATAAAAGGAATTATTTTAAATAATAACGATGAGAAATTTATTTCGAATAGAATTAAAATGTATATATTTATTTGAATAGAAATTAGAAAATATATATTTTATTTTAATTATAAAAGGAATTGAAAATGGTGCGGTAGTTTGAAAATTCGATTTCAAATTTCAAATGAACGTACAGGATTCAAAATAAACCGGATTTTAGTGAAACCAAAAATATTAGAATCTATTTGAAAATATCTTTCCAACGAATCCGAAAAATTGAAATTTCATAACGGGAATTAAAAGTTATGTCCAGTTGAAAATTCAGAATAGTCGTTATTGAAAATATAGCCCTTAAAAATGGAAATTTTGCAAACGACCTCCTTTTTCGACGAAATCACTTTTGTTGGATCCAGGATGTCTAATTATTGCTAGATTCCAAAATTCATAATTTTTGGGATTAATATGTGAGCGTGGCACAGGAAAACGTGTTTTGACAGTTTTAGTCAATTTGGATCGACCCGAAAATAGCCATTTTTCGAACGGTCTCCAAATTTGACGAAATTAGTTTTGTTAGAACCATATCACCAATGTGAAGCTGGAAAATATTTTTCGGGAATTTTTAGAGCCCGTATGTGGCCCCGGTAAATTGAAATGTGCATTCAAATTCAATATATAGATTTATATTTTGATTTTGAGGGAAATTGATCGAAACAGCTGAACGGGCTTATGAAACATATCCCATTGTGTTCAGAATGGGGGTGATTAGCTAGGGCGAAGTCGGTGGGTGTGATTTCGAGCTCGAATTAAAATCTAACTTTCGGAAAAAAAATAATATAAAATATATATTGCCCTCCCCCTCTTTATCTCTCTTTCTCCTCCTCGTTGACCATTCAGATCAAAATCAAAAAAAAAACCGCTCGATGATCGCATCGCCCACCCTCCCCGCCGCCGTTCCTGGCGCCGCACCCCCCTTGGACCACCACTCGCTCCCCCTCTCGCTCCTCCGCTTCTCTCTCTTCATTGCCCCCTCCTCCGTTGAAAAAACCCGCGAGCCCTACCCCCAAAATAGCCGCGCCGATCACCTGAAAGGGCCCCACCACCACCGGAGCTTGCTTGCGCCGCCTTCACCTCACCAACCACCTCCAGCGCAGGCCATCTCCACCTCGATTCCATCAGTGAGTATTTAGTTTTAATTTACTTTAAATAATTATTTTAAAAAACCAGTTTTTTTCTATTAGAGCACTGTTAAAAAAATCAGCTCTTATGTAAAATAGCATTATTTAAATCTGAATTTTTTTTACATCATAAAGATTTAATTTTTAATATGATTTTTATATCCATGGCATGGATATAAAAATACGATTTTTATATAAATACTGGCAAGATAGAAATTTGATTTTTGTATACATATTATAGCATAATAAAAATATGTTTTTTATTATATGAATCGCATTATAAAAATCGGATTTTTACATAGAATACCAATGTACAAGAATGTGATTTTTAGTTTAGAAAAGGTTTTGATTTCTTTTAGAGAAATGGTAAGATTTTCATGTATATAAAAATACGATTTTTATGTAAGTAAAAATACGGATTTTATCGCTATGAAGATGTGATTTTGATCGTATAAAGAAAATATTTTTGGCAAGTTAAAAATCATATTTTTAATTAGGGTATGGCACGGACATATTCTTAGAAAGATAAAAATATGATTTTTAATATAGATTTCGTGAAACAGATTCCATTGGAATCAAAACGGCGAATCTGAGCGATAAGAAAAGAATGGTGGAGTGGAACCCCAAGGTGAGAACTTCTCAATTTAATTTTATTTCTAGTTAAAATGTATACAAGGATGCAGACGGTGCTTAGCAGCACCCGACACCCATCGTCCACCGACGATGGACGACTTGTTTGTTTGTTTGATTGTGTTGTGAAATTTGATTGTGTGATGTGGAAAGGAATAAAATATTTTATATAGTTAAAAATATAATTTTTAACGTGTATATGAATGAAATAAATATTCATAAACAAATCAGACGATTTGTTTATGTACACACATTTGACTGATATTGATTGGGACAATATATTTTACACATCGCCCAACTGCACAAATAAAATTCATTATTTGTTGATTGAAACCCCACACGGGTATTGGGATGATATTAGACATACACTAATCCCAATATTTAGTTGTATGTCAATCGATTGATTGACAGGCTGTTGTAAGCATTGAATATTTATATTTGATGCTTATGCAGTGTAGAATGCACTTTGGATGATGGTTGACTGTGTTTGACTGTTGTTGTGTACATATGGTGCATGAAATCCATATAATCACATTATATGGTAATTGACTGTGTCTGGTTCCAGTTCAGAAGGAATGAATATTTTAAAATAACAATTATTTTAAAATAACGAATATTTTCTAATAATATTCAGAAAAGAATCAAAATATGATTTTGATGTTCGATTTGGGATGGATACGAAAATATTTAAATATATAAAGCCGTGTTGATTAGATTAACGCCATTTTGACGTGAACTATATTTATATCGATTTTATTCATTTTTATAGTGAATATCAAAAAGGAAATGATTTTGAAATATAATATTTTGAAAATATTATCATTTATATATTAATGATATGGAACATTCAATTTCGATTTGAAATTGAATATGAAGTTGAAACTGTTTTGAAAACGATTTATAAAATACGTTTTAAATGGAAATCGACAAAATATATATTATATATATTATATAATGGCTTGAATAGAACGCGCCGCGCAGCGGCAGTTCGCGAATTTCGACCATTGACTTCGAACGGACATTACGGGAGATCCGACCGTCGGATTCTCCTATAATCAGAAACTTGGGTTCATATCGAAAAGAGCTTTCTAAGAATATTAGGGATTTGAAATCTAACGGTTGGATTTGGAATTATGTCCAAATCAAATTTGGAAAAGGTCACTGTAAATGCAGTTCGATGGCCGTTTATGGATATCGACTGTACGGCCTTGATAAAATTATTAAAAATATCGATAATTTGTGTAAAATCATAATAAATGATTTGGAAAGAATTAGGATGAAAAATTCCATATTTGAAAGGATAAAAATATATTTTTATCAAAATGAACTAGTTAAATTGGATTTGAAATGGTTTTAAAATAACCAGAATTAAATTGGATTTGAAATGGTTTTAAAATAACCAGAATTTCCAATATATGAATTGGAATGGATCGGAATCGAAATTACCTTCGGAATATTTTGATATTGGGTTTCGTGATTATACGGATATTGTGGAGGAATTTGGAAGATATTTATATCGTTATTCCAATACGATATTTGTTAGTTTCAGAATTCGACATTGAATATAAGCCGATATATTTTCTATTCAGAGCCTTGTATTTAATATCGAATTGGATTTTGGGTTTGTCGTGAATGGTATCTTTAATAATACTATTCTTAGACCTAATGGAGTTAAGAAAATTAGAATTTGACTGAAGATTAGCAAAGTTGAATGGTTTCCCGGGTATTGATCTGATGTTGGTTTCAGCCTTCGGGGTTAATACTTAGGGAATTATTCACTTGCAAATTTACGGTTAGAGGCTGACGGAATGGAATGCGATTTTGGGTTTATCGTGAACCGTGTTTTAAATGACATTGGTTCTTCAACCCAGTTAAAGACAGGATATGATTTCCCATGTTAAACAATCATTAATATTGATTTTTGGGAAGATTAAAACCGAGGGGAGTTTTAATGAATCTTTAATTAGATTGAAATGGAATATGATAATTTAAATTATCAAATTTGGGAAATAATCGAGAATGGAGTATCGTCAGTTTTACTCCTAGCGATAGTTAAATCTTTAATTATATTTGAACGTGAAATGGTAATTGAATTTACCGATAACACCGTGGTGTTAGATATGAAGTATGATCAGTTTTGCTCCATGGGATGAATAGGTTGGGATTCGGAAATAAAATAAATGATTACTTCAGTGTGGTTCGCTAATCCCGACTAGTTTGGAAAACCGTAATATGGTTTGAAATGATATCCAAAGGAGGATAAAAGAATAAATTTAAAAGAATTTATCTTTGATAAAATTAATGGTAACCTTTCCCAAAGTATATGAATATTTGAATAAAAGAATATACAGAACTGGACTGAGGCGTATGTTGTGTTTTTAAAGCACTTGTTTATTATATACGCGAGTTATTCGAAAAGGCCGGATTTATATATACCCATTCTGAATAACTAATTCGATGATGTGTCGATGAAGAAGACGGTGGTTGAAGACTGGAGGTCTTCACATCGTTTGGATGGTTACTGATATCTTAATTGGGTTGTACACCCAAGACGAGGTAATAAGTAGTGATCGTCCAGACATACTTGGAGATCGACAGATATGCGAGGACCTCTCTCCTGTATTAGACATACGGGACGAGGAATAAGGTGCCTCCGGTTTCGTTCAGACCCAGAACGAACTTGTAAATGGATTGTGTGTCTAACATTGGATTTTATTCTATGTTGATTGATTTTTATTAAATATATATCTGTTTGGCGATGGAGAATTTATTCTCTTGCTTAACGCCCTTCTCTGAGACGTATGAGCTCAGAGGTTATATATCTATAGATATCAGTCGCATGGCATGAATTTCCTATATGACATGCTAAAATGCAGTGATCAAGGCTTTTGTTGAAAAGCAGAGTCTTGTGGTTGATGATCAAATCACGGCTTTAATATAGCGTAGCATTGTGTAGCATTAATTCGTGAGCCTCACACCCCGGTGTGAACCAAAAACGGGAAAGCACTTCAGGGAGGACATGCGTTTCCTTCTAGCTAGGAGTGGTGTCAGCGTTTTGCAAGCCCCGACGTTTTACTTATATGGATGATGGATAGCGAGGCGCCTCGTTATATCGGTCGTTCCGGGGCCGATAGTTTGGTCGGGATATGACCAGTTTACGCCCCATAGGGCGGGGAAACGTAGTGTTTAGGCATTTTAATCCACATCGAGTAGACCGGCCCTGATGATCCAAGGGCCCACCTGAGTCCGGGTCCTGAGACACGGGCTAGAGCGTCTCGAAGCGGTGAGGATGATCCCTTGCCTCGGTTCACAGATGGAAATCCCACTTCCAATATGACATTTTGCAGTTTTAATTGTAAACCTATATATGACGACATAGTGGTATGGGGCACTTATGTCGTCTATGATTGATACTTATGATTGAAATTGTTTTGACACTATACACTTATAGTAATAATAAAACATGAAATTTTATGTACCAAGCATTCTTGGCTATTATAAGGTAAAACTCTATCCTCCGACTTGCTTTGGATTATGTGATGGGACCTGAGTCTTATAATAGCTTCATTGTTCTTTATTCAGCATTGCGCTGTTTGTTTTATGCACTGTATTCATGGGAGGAAACTCGTTCCGTGTTATACGGCGTGGTCCCTTAATTTACCTAACTTTAAAATAAAGATTAATAACTGTTTTAGTTCTCATACCAGTCACATGACTGGCCTAGAGTTTATTGTTTTAACCTAAACTCTGGGTGCCCCTATTTTCCACACATGCAGCTAGTAGTTTTGGTTTTACAGATTTATATTCACAGGATCCTGGTTTACAGCTGGAATGATATTTAGAAAGCTCTGTATCCATATATTCCTTTCAGTTGTGTTTTGTATTATTTTCCGCTGCATTGTAATTTGTAAATCTCTGATATTTAGTAAATGTGTAATATTTATTCATACTCTGTATATTCTTGTATTCTGATGAAATTGTTGAAATAAGCAATGAAATGTTCTTCTGTTTTTGTTCTGATTCGGCGTGTTCTTAAAGTCAATCTGTTCTTTCTCTTCTCTTCGGAGTCCGGGGAAGTTCCGGTCGCCACATTTGGTATATCAGAGCTTTAGTTTACAGAGCTCGAGAACAAGACACATTAGAACCAAACGAAAGAATTCATCAGAGATTGGATTAGCAATATCCAATGAGAATGACTCGTTCGAGATGGGATCAGTAGTATCCTAGAACGAGTGTGAAGAGTATATTTTTAAAATGAAAACAAATATTGTTTTGAAAATTTAAACCATTTCATACGTATTTGAATATTTTATTTGTATTGAATTTGGACAATCCAATATATAAAGATTTTGCATATACGCCTTGCAAACGTGTATTCGAAGTTCTAATATACTGGATAGATATAGAATCACACTCTAGTCGCTCGGACATGATTCTGATGATGGCGCGCCATCATCAGTATTTATGTTCGAGTTTCGAAAGTGGAATATCTATATATTTCCAATTGATTGGTGTGAGAACCAAAACTAGATAGGGCTTATTGTTGTGAATTGGCATCAAAACATGATTTTCTGTATATGTATCAAAGTTATGCATTTGAAACGTTAATTCACTAATTGATTGATGGTGGTGTTGTATGATTATTTGTTATCTAATAAAACCATTATGTGAAAGAAAGGTGAATTTAGGCCAAATTGAACCAAATATTGAACCGTATTGAAAATTGTTTGAAATTGCATGCATATACATGCATATATATTGAACAGGTCATAGCAAGGAGGATAGAGAAGAGGAATAAAATTGTCTGCCCGACAAATAGGTACATGTTTACTAATTTATTGGGTATGGATGATTGTATGAGCCGATTGGCCTTTTCTTTTTCCTTTTGAGAAGATAGGGCCTGTTTGGCGGTTTGGGGATTTTCCCAGTGCTCCCGTACAGGGGAGGTTATGCGATTTTTTTTGAAAATTTAGGGTGTTAGCCAAATTTTCAAAAAATTTGAAAAGTTCTTAGAAACTGAAAAGTTGAAGAACTTAAGCCATAATGAAAATAATGAAAGTTGAGTTGATTAGTTAAACAACTTTCAGCTTCATTCCTTTTCGGGGATGAAAAGATTTTAAGTGGGGGAGATTGTAACAACCCGGAAAATCCGAACCAATTTAAAAATTTTATTTTGGCGATTTAATGAATTTTGAATATTTAAAAGGAATTATTTAAATAATAACGATGAGAAATTTATTTTGAATAGAATTAGAACATATATAGTTATTTGGATCGACGTTAGAAAATAAATATTTTATTTGAATTATAAAAGGAATTGAAAATGGCGCGGTAGTTTGAAAATTAGATTTCAAATTTCAAATGAACGTGCAGGATTCAAAATAAACAGGATTTCGGTGAAACAAAAAATATTAGAATCTATTTGAAAATATCTTTCCAACGAATCTGAAAATTTGAAATTTCATAGCGGGAATTAAAAGTTATGTCCAGTTGAAAATTCAGAATAGTCGCTATGGAAAATATAGCCCTCAAAAATGGAAATTTTGCAAATGACCTCCATTTTCAACAAAACCACTTTTTTTTGGATCAAGGATGTCTATTTATTGCTAGATTCCAAAATTCATAATTTTTGGGATTAATATATGAGCGTGGCGCAGGAAAACGTGTTTTGATAGTTTTAGTCAATTTGGATCGACCAGAAAATGGCCATTTTTCAAGAAGTCTCCAAATTTTACGAAATTGGTTTTTTTAGAACCGTATCGCCAATACGAAGCTAGAAAATATTTTTCGGAAATTTTTAGAGCCTGTATGTGGCCCCGATAAATTGAAATGTGCGTTCAAATTCAATATATTGATTTATATTTTTATTTTGATGGAAACTGATCGAAATAGTCGAACTGGCTTACGAAACATATCACATTGTGTTCGGAATGGGGGTAATTAGCTGGGGGAGATAGTCGGTGGGTTTAATTTCGAGTTCGAATTAAAATCTAACTTTTGGAGAAAAAAATATAAAATATACATTGGCCCCCCCTCTTTATCTCTTTCCCTCCTCCCCGTTGACCATTCAGATCGAAATAAAAAAAAGAAAAAAAACCGCTCGATGATCGCGTCGCCTACCCTCCCCACCGTCGTTCCTGGTGCCGCACCCCCCTTGGACCACCGCCCGCTCCCCCTCTCGCTCCTCTTTCTTCATCGCCCCCCCCCCTCCGCTGAAAAAACCGCGAGCCCTACCTCAAAATAGCCGCGCCGACCACCTGAAAGGGCCCCATCACCGCCGGAGCTTGCTTGCGCCGCCTCCACCTCACCAACCACCTCCAGCACTGGCCATCTCCACCCCGATTCCATCGGTGAGTATTTAATTTTAGTTTACTTTAAATAATTAGTTTAAAAAACCAGTTTTTTTCTATTAGAGCACTGTTAAAAAAATCAGTTCTTATGTAAAATAGCATTGTTTAATTCTGGAAAAAAAAATTATCATAAAGATTTAATTTTTTAATATGATTTTTATATCCTTGGCATGGATATAAAAATATGATTTTTATATAAATAATGGCAAGATAAAAATTTGATATATATATATATATTATAGCATAATAAAAATATGATTTTTATTATATGAATCGCATTATAAAAATATGATTTTTACATAGAATATCAATGTACAAGAATGTGATTTTTAGTTTAGAAAAGGTTTTGATTTCTTTTAGAGAAATGGTATGATTTTCATGTATACAAAAATACAATTTTTATGTAAGTAAAAATACGATTTTTATCGCTATGAAGATGTGATTTTGATCGTATAAAGAAAGTATTTTTGGCGAGTTAAAATCAGATTTTTAACTAGGGTATGTCACGGACATATTCGTAAAAAGATAAAAATATGATTTTTAATATAGATTTCGTGAAACAGATTGCGTTGGAATCAAAACGGCGAATCTGAGCGACAAGAAAAGAATGGCGGAGTGGAACCCCAAAGTGAGAACTTCTCACTTTAATTTTATTTCTAGTTAAAATATATACTAGGATGCAGACGGTGCTTAGCAGCACCCCACACCCATCGTCCACAGACCATGGACGACTTGTTTGTTTGTTTGATTGTGTTGTGAAATTTGATTGTGTGATGTGGAAAGGAATAAAATATTTTATATAGTTAAAAATATAATTTTTAACGTGTATACGAATGAAATAAATATTCATAAACAAATCGGATGATTTGTTTATGTACACACATTTGATTGATATTGATTGGGACGATATATTTTACACATCGCCCAACTGCACAAATAAAATTCATTATTTGTTGACTGAAACCCCACACGGGTATTGGGATGATATTGGACATACAGTAATCCTAATATTTAGTTGTATGTCAATCGATTGATTGACAGGCTGTTGTAAGCATTGAATATTTATATTTGATGCTTATGCAGTGTAGAATGCACTTTGGATGATGGTTGACTGCGTTTGATTGTTGTTGTGTACGTATGGTGTATGAAATTCATATAATCACATTATATGGTAATTGGCTGTTCCTGGTTCCAGTTCAGAAGGGATGAATATTTTAAAATAACGATTATTTTAAAGTAATGAATATTTTCAAATGATATTTAGAAAAGAATCAAAATATGATTTTAATGTCCGATTTGGGATGGACACGAAAATATTTAAATATATAAAGCCGTGTTGATTAGATTAACGCCATTTTTATGTAAACGATATTTATATCGATTTTATTCGTTTTTATACTGAATATCAAAAAGGAAATGATTTCGAAATATAATATTTTGAAAATATTATTTTTTATATATTAATGATATGGAATATTCAATTTCAATTTGAAATTGAATATGAAGTTGAAACTGTTTTGAAAACGAATTTAAAACGATTTGTAACATACGTTTTAAATAGAAATCGACGAAATATATATTATATATAATATGATAGCCTGAATAGAACGTACCGCGCAGCAGTAGTTCGCGAATTTCGGCCATCGACTTTGAACGGACATTACGGGAGATCCGACCGTCGGATTCTCCTAAAACCGAAACCGTTGGGTACGTATCAAAAAGAGATTTCTAACAAATATTAGGGATTTGGTATCTAACGGTTGGATTTGGAATTATGTCCAAATCAAATTTGGCTAAGGTCGTTGTAAGTGCAGTTCGATGGCCGTCTATGGAAATCGATTGTACGGGCCTTGATAAGATTATTAAAAATATCGATAATTTGTGTAAAAGCATAATAAATGATTTGGAAAGAATTAGAATGAAAATTTCCATATTTGAAAGGATAAAAATATATTGTTATCAAAATGAACTAGTTATGAACTAGAATTATAATCCAATTTAATATAATTAAATTGGATTTGAAATGGTTTTAAAATAACCAGAATTTCCAATATATGAATTGGAATGGATCGGAATTAAAATTACCTTCGGAATATTTCGATATTGGGTTTCGTGATTATATGGATATTGTGGAGGAATTTGGAAGATATGTATATCGTTATTCCAATACATATTTGTTGGTTTCAGAATTCGACATTGAATATAAGCCGATATATTTTCTATTCAGAGCCTTGTATTTAATATCGAATTGGATTTTGGGTTTGTCGTGAATGATATCTTTAATAATACTGTTCCTAGACCCAATGGAGTTAAGAAAATTAGAATCTGACTGAAGATTAGCTAAGTTGAATGGTTTCCTGGGTATTGATCTGATGTTGGTTTCGGCCTTCGGGGTTAATACTTAGGGAATTGTTCTCTTACTAATTTACGGTTAGATACTAATGAGATTTTGGATTTGTCGTGAACTGTGTTTTAAATGGCAATGTTCTTAAACCCAGGGTAAAAAGAATAAATCCTTTAATTAAGATTTGAGGAAGAATTACCAATTAATTAACATTTAACTGGAACTAAAAATAGAATGTGAATTGGGTTTATTGTAAACGGTGTTTTTAACGACATTCGTTCTTTAACCCGATTTACGGTGAAATGTGATTTGGAATTTATAAATCTTTTTATTAAGATTTAACGGGAATTTTCCAAAGTAACGGTTTTCCAATTTAATATATTAAATTTAAATTGAATGGAATTCGATTTGATAATAATCAAAAGGAAATTCTGTGGAGTAGGACTGTTAATACATATGGAATTTAAAAGGCTTTGCCGTTATTCCATTTATATTATTAGTCGGATACGGAAATTGATATCGATTATATATTGATTTGTTTTTCCGTGAAGATTCCATAATTAATGGAATGTTGTGACGAGAAGGAATTTCGCTCGGTCCGAACCAGTCGATAAACCGACCCAGACCGTTCGAAACGCCCTATCGTTTGAGAAAAGGACAAAACAGAACGCAGACGGAAGAACATTTCATTGTATATTACAACAATACATCAGATTACAAGAATACACAGAGTATAAACGAATAAATATCACATAGAAATATCAGAGATTTAAATTACATTTAAATACATAGCAGCGGAAAATAATACAATACACAACTAGAAGGAGATATACAGATACAAAGCTTTCCGGATATCGTTCCAGCTGTAAACCCGGATCCTGCGAATATAAATCTGCAAAACCAAAACTACTAGCTGCCCGTGTCAAAAATAAGGGCACCCAGAGTTTAGGTTAAAACAATAAACTCCAGGTCAGTCATGTGACTGGTGTGAGAACTAAAACAGTTAATCTTTATTTTTAAAGTTAGGTAAATCAAGGGACCACGCCGTATAACATGGAACGGGTTTCCTCCCAAGAATACCAGTGCATAAAACAAACAGCGCAATGCTAAATAAAGAAAAATGAAGCTGTTATAAGACCCAGGTCCTATCACACAATGCAACGCAAGCCAGGGGATAGGGTTTTCCCTTATAACAGCCAAAGAATGCTTGATACGTTCAAAACAAATCATTTGATACTATTATAAGTGTATAGTGTATAAAACAACTTCAAATCATAAGTATCAATCATAGGCGACATGAATGACCCATACGACTATGTCGCCATATATAAGTTTACAATCAAAACCGCAAGACGTCGTATTGGAAGTTGGGTTATCATTTATGGTATGAACCGAGGCTAGGGGCAAGATCCTCACCGATTCGAGACGCTCTAGTCCGCCCCTCAGGCAAGTACTCAGTCAAGCCTTTGGATCGTCAGGGCCGGTCCACCGATGTGGATTAAAATGCCTGAACATGCGTTTCCCCGCCCTTTGGGGCGTAAGCCTGGCCCGTCTCCCGTTTTTGGTTCATACCGGGAGTGAAACTCGCGAAGTAAACGTTACACAAAGCTACGCCACAAAGGCCGTGCTTCGATCATCAACCACAAGACTTTGCTTTTCAACAGAAGCCTTGATCATTCACCACTTAGGCATGCCACACAGGCAATCCACTCCATGCGTTTGATA
Organism: Allium sativum; assembly: GCA_030737875.1. Lineage (NCBI taxonomy): Eukaryota > Viridiplantae > Streptophyta > Magnoliopsida > Asparagales > Amaryllidaceae > Allium > Allium sativum. The sequence continues at coordinate 454,728,342 of CM060920.1, read as the reverse complement.
TCCATCAACATATAACCCCTGAGCTCGTACGTCTCAGAGAAGGGCGTTAAGCAAGAGAATAAATTCTCCGCCGCCAAACAGATATATATTTGATAGAGATCAATCGCACGGGCTAAAATCCAATGTCAGACACACAGTCCATTTACAAGTCCGTTCTGGGTCTGAACGAAACCGGAGGCACCTAGTACCCCGCATATCCATTAATCTCCAAGTACGTCTGGACGATCACCAACTGTTTCCATCTTCTTGGGTGTACAGCCCAATCAAGATCATAAGTAATCACCCAAACGACGTGAAGACTTCTGGTCTTCGACCACCGTCTTCATCTTCGACTTATCGTCGTATCAGTTATTCAGAATGGGATAAACCCGGTCTTTCCGAATAACTCGCGTATATTTTAAGTAAGTGTTACACAAACACAACATACGCCTCATTCCAATTCATCAGTCACTAACCGTAAATTAATCAAGAGAATAATTCCCCAAATATTAACCCCGAAGGCCGAAACCAACATCAGATCAATATCCAGAAAACCCTTCTGCTTAGCTAACCGACAGTTAGTTTCTAAATTTCACATTCATAGGGAAAGGTTCCCATTAATTTTATCCAAGATAAATTTCTTTAATTTATTCTTTAATCTACTTTTGAATATCAATTCAAACTAGTCGGGATTAACGAAATTTACCGAAGTAATTATTTGTTTTAATTTCCCAATCCCAACCTATTCATCCCATGAAGTAAAACTGGTAATACTTCATATCTAACACTACGGTGTTATCGGTAAATTCAATTACCATTTCACGTTCAAATCTAATTAAAGATTTAACTATCGCCTGGAGCAAAACTGGTGATACTCCATTCTCGATCATTTCAATCTAATTAAAGATTCATTAAAACTCCACTTAGTTTTAATCTTTAAATGGGTTAAAGAATCAGTGTCATTTAAAACACGGTTCACGATAAACCCCAAAATCATATTCCATCAATTATCGGGTTAAAGAACAAGTGCTATTTAAAACACTGTCCACGATAAACCCAAAAATCAATATCAATTCAATTCCAATTAAATATTATTTAATTGGTACACTTCATTAAATCTAAATAAAAAGATTTAATCTTTTCTCAACTGGGTTCAAGAACAGTGTTAATGAAGACACCATTCACGACAAACCCAAATCACATTTGATATTCAATACAAGGCTCTGAATAGAAAATATATCGGCTTATATTCAATATCAAATTCTACGATTACCAAATGTCATATTGGAAATAACGATATAAATATATATCTTTCAAATTTCCATAACAACATCCGTATAATCACGAATTCCAACATCGAAATATTCCGAAGACAATTTCGATTCAAATCCATTCCAATGCAATCATTGGAAATTCTGGTTATTTTTAAAACCCTTTTCAAATTCAATTTATTTACTTAAAAATAAATAGAATTATAATTCTAGTTCAAAACTAGTTTATTTCGATAAAAATCTATTTTTATCTTTTCAAATATGGGGTTTTTCATCCCAATTCTTCTCAAATCATTTCTTATGATTTTACACAAATTATTACTATTTTTAATAATTTTATCAAGGCCCGTACAGTCGATTTCCATCAATGGCCATCGAACTGCACTTACAGCGACCTTTTTCAAATTTGATTTGGACATAATTCCAAATCCAACCGTTAGATTTCTAATTTCTAATATTCGTTAGAAAGCTCTTTTTGATACGAACCCAACGGTTCCGGTTTTAGGAGAATCCGACGGTCGGATCTCCCGTAATATCCGTTTGAAATAAATGGTCGAAATTCACGAACTGCCGCGGCGCGGCGCGTTCTATTCAGGCCACTATATTATATATAATATATATATAATATATATTTCGTCGATTTATATTTAAAACGAATTATATATATAGTTTTAAATTCGTTTCAAAAACAATTTCAACTTCCATTTCAATCTAAAGCAAAATTGAATTCTTCTTTATAAATTCGTTTTAAAATTCATTTCTTATTCAATTCAAATTTCAATTCAATTTGAATTCAATTCAATTCGCTTTCAATTCAATTTGAATTCGTTTTCCATTCAATTTGAATTCGTTTTCAATTCAATTCAATTTCAAATTCGTTTTCTATTCGATTCAATTCAAATTGGTTTTCTATTCGATTCAATTCAAATTGGTTTTCTATTCGATTCAATTCAAATTGGTTTTCTATTCGATTCAATTCAAATTGGTTTTCTATTCGATTCAATTCAAATTGGTTTTCTATTCGATTCAATTCAAATTGTTTTCAATTCAATTCATTTCAATTTGAATAAAATCGATATAAATATCGTTCACGTCAAAATGGCGTCAATCTAATCATCACGGCTTCATATATTTCTATTTTCAAATATTCTATTTCAAATATTTCTTTTTCAAATATTTCCTTTTCAAATATTTCTATTATTAAAATATTTCGTTCAATCACATGACTAATGTAACAACCCGAAAATCTGGGCCAGTTTAAAATTTTTATTTCGGCAATTTTAGCGAATTTTGATTATTAAAAATGAATTATTTTAAATAATATCGACGTGAAATTCATTTTGAATATATAATTCGACGTATATATTATACGCGTCGTCGTTAGAATATAAATAATTATATATAATTATAAATAGAATTGAAAATGGCGCGGTAGTTCGAAAATTCGATTTCTAATTTCAAATGAATATACAGAATTCAATATAAGTCAAAATTGAACGAAACAAGAAATATTTGAATCTGTATAACTATATCTTTGTAACGAAGTTAACAAACTGAGATTTCATCTTAGAAATGATAAGATATGTCCAGTTTAAAATTAGAAATAGTCGCTGTGGAATTTATATATATTTTTATATATATATATAAGGCCCTTAAAAATGGACATTTTGCAAATGACCTCGGATTTCGACGAAACCACTTTTGTTGGGTCCGTGATGTCAAGTTATTGCTAGATTCCAAATTTCATAATTTTTCGAATCAATATGTGAGCGTGGCAAAGGAAAACGTGTTTTGACCATTTCAGTTGATTTTAATCGACTGGAAATTGGCCATTTTTCCAACGGTCTCAGAATTCGACGAAACTAGTTTTGTTGGGACCGTATCGTCAATACGAAGCTAGAAAATATTTTCCTGGAATTTTTCTAGTTAGTATGTGACCCCGGTAATTTGAAATGTACGTTTAAAATTCAATATAGTGATTTAAATGTAAACTTAATGAAAACTGATCGAAACGGTCGATTCAGCTCGCGGTACATATCCCATTGTGTTCGGAATGGGGGTGAAACGCTATGGACGACAGGCGGTGGACCTCGTTTTGAGGTCGTTTCAAAAAGTTGACTTTTTGAATTTTTAATAAAATAATTAAATAATTAAATTAATAAAAATAAAACTCTCCCCCTTTTTATTTCGTTCAGGCCCCCCGTTCAAAACTATTTCACAAATAAAAAAAAAAAAAAGAGGAACGGAGAAAACCCGTCGCCTTCATTCCCTCCGCCACCGCCGGCCTTCTGGCATCGCCGCCCCTGGCGCTCAGGCCAACCCCCGTCGTCCGCGCCCCCTCAGCAACCACCGACCCTCCACCTAGCGCCGCCACCCCTGTAGCGTCCCCCATCTTCAATTTCGAACCCTAACAACCCAAAACCCGCCTCCGCCTGGTCCTTCCTCCAGCCGCCGACCACCAGGCAGCGGCTGCCCTCCTCCGACGCGGATCCAAACCCCCCATTTTGCTGTAAGCCCCTTCTCTTCGTTTTATTTTATTTTGTCTTGTTTTAGTTTGTTTTAAATGATCAATTTAGGTTAATCAATTTAAAATCTGAGTTTTGAGAATTTTAAAATAAAAAGTGATAACTTTTAAAACAAAGAAAATGTTAAAGATATAATTTTTATTTAAGGAGCATAATAAAAATATGATTCTTATATTTTTAAAGTAATAAAAATATGATTTTTATATTTTTAAAGTAATAAAAATATAATCTTTACTGTGTAGAAGTAATAAAAATATAATCTTTACTGTGTAGAAGTAATAAAAATATAATCTTTACTGTGTAGATGTGGTAAAAATATGATTTTTGTTCATATAGAGAATTAAAAATATCACCTTTATATGTCTAGCGAAATAAAAATTCGATTTTTATATATTGAACTTTGAAATAAAAATTCGATTTTTATATATTGAACTTTGAAATAGAAATTCGATTTTTATATATTGAACTTTGAAATAAAAATTCGATTTTTATATATTGAACTTTGAAATAGAAATTCGATTTTTATATATTGAACTTTGAAATAAAAATTCGATTTTTATATATTGAACTTTGAAATAAAAATTCGATTTTTATATATTGAACTTTGAAATAAAAATTCGATTTTTATATATTGAACTTTGAAATAAAAATTCGATTTTTATATATTGAACTTTGAAATAAAAATTCGATTTTTATATATTGAACTTTGAAATAAAAATTCGATTTTTATATATTGAACTTTGAAATAAAAATTCGATTTTTATATATTGAACTTTGAAATAGAAATTCGATTTTTATATATTGAACTTTGAAATAAAAATTCGATTTTTATATATTGAACTTTGAAATAAAAATTCGATTTTTATATATTGAACTTTGAAATAAAAATTCGATTTTTATTTATGGAATAGCGAGGTAAAAATGTGATTTTTACATAGGTAGTGAATACGGGCGAAGAAAGTGACAAAGGGCGAGAACGAAGAAGATTTTCTTCTAAGAAGAGCCGTGGAGCTAGGATAGCTATATGTGAGAATTTCTCACCTTTCAATTTCTTTTCTAGTTATATATATATACTAGGATGCAGACGGTGCTTAGTAGCACCCGACACAATCGTCCACAGACCATGGACTTGTTTGTTTGGTTGCATAGATTAGTTGAATTATTTGTTTGAAATGAATTGAATTGTTTGGTGAGATGAAATTGATTTGATTGATGTGTGAATGGCGTGGGCCTTCACTAGACCGGGGATAAGGCTAGGCCTTGTCCCGTTTCTAGTATCGTGCCGTTATGCCGCCGAAATTTTCTAAAATATGTTAGAAAAATAAAAATATCATTTTATTGAATAAATGAATTGAATAGAAATTCATAGGTTGAAATAAAATGTTTTATCGTTAAAAATATAATTTTTAACGTGAATATGAAAATAGTGAAGTGAATAAATAAATATTCATTTACAAACCAGATGGTTTGTTTATGTACACTTATTTGAATGACATTGATTGGGACGATAAATTTTACACATCGCCCAACTGCACAACTAAAATCTGTGTTTGATTGTTTGAAACCCCACACGGGTGTTGGGATGAAATATGAATTTCACTCATCCTGATTGATTAAATATGTCGATCGATTGATTGACAGGCTGTTATAAGCGTTGAATATCTATATTTGATGCTTATACAGTGTAGTGCACTTTGGTTGATGGTTGATTATTTTCAATGTTATTATATACATGTGTTGTATGAAAATCCATATAATTAATTTTATATGGTAATTGATTGGGCCTCATTCCAATCGTGAAAATAAAGAATATTTTGATAATAACAAATATTTTGATAATAGGAAATATTTGAAATAGAATATTTGAAATAGAATATTTGAAAATAGAAATTTATGAAGCCGTGTTGATTAGATTGACGCCATTTTGACGTAAACGATATTTATATCGATTTTATTCATTCTAAAATGAATATTGAAAAGTAATCTCGAAATCGAATATTTCGAAATGAATTGAATTGAAAACGATTTCGAAAGGAATTGAATTGAAAACGATTTCGAAATGAATTGAATTGAAAACGATTTCGAAATGAATTGAACTGAAAACGATTTCGAAATGAATTGAATTGAAAACGATTTCGAAATGAATTGAATTGAAAACGATTTCGAAATGAATTGAATTGAAAACGATTTCGAAATGAATTGAATTGAAAACGATTTCGAAATGAATTGAATTGAAAACGATTTCGAAAGGAATTGAATTGAAAACGATTTCGAAATGAATTGAACTGAAAACGATTTCGAAATGAATTGAATTGAAAACGATTTCGAAATGAATTGAATTGAAAACGATTTCGAAAGGAATTGAATTGAAAACGATTTCGAAATGAATTGAATTGAAATATTTCGAAATGAATTGAATTGAAAACGATTTCGAAATGAATTGAATTGAAATATTTCGAAATGAATTGAATTGAAAACGATTTCGAAAGGAATTGAATTGAAAACGATTTCGAAATGAATTGAATTGAATATGAATTCAAATTGAATTGAAATTTGAATTGAATAGAAATGAATTTTAAAACGAATATATAAAGAAGAATTCAATTTTGCCTTGAATTGAAATGGAAGTTGAAATAGATTTTGAAACGAATTTTAAAACTATTTATATAATTCGTTTTAAATAGAAATCGACGAAATATATATTATATATATTATATATATAATATAATGGCCTGAATAGGACGCGCCGCGCCGCGGTAGTTCGTGAATTTCGACCATTGATTTCAAACGGACATTACGGGAGATCCGACCGTCGGATTCTCCTAAAACCGGAACCGTTGGGTTCGTATCGAAAAGAGCTTTCTAACGAATATTAGAAATTTGAAATCTAACGGTTGGATTTGGAATTATGTCCAAATCAAATTCGAAAAAGGTCGCTGTAAGTGCAGTTCGATGGCCATTGATGGAAATCGACTGTACGGGCCTTGATAAAATTATCAAAAATAGTAATAATTTGTGTAAAATCATAAGAAATGATTTGGGAAGAATTGGGATGAAAAACTCCATATTTGAAAAGATAAAAATAGATTTTTATCGAATTGAACTAGTTTTGAACTAGAATTATAAATAAATTGAATTCGAAAAGGGTTTTAAAAATAACCAAAATTTCCAATGATTGCATTGGAGTGGATTTGAATCGAAATTGTCTTCGGAATATTTCGATGTTGGAATTCGTGATTATACAGGTGTTGTTATGGAAATTTGAAAGATATATATTTATATCGTTATTTCCAATACGACATTTGTTAGTCGTAGAATTCGATATTGAATATAAGCCGATATATTTTCTATTCAGAGCCTTGTATTGAATATCGAATGTGATTTGGGTTTGTCGTGAATGGTGTCTTCACTAACACTGTTCTTGAACCCAGTTGAGAAAAGATTAAATCTTTTTATTTAGATTTAATGAAGTTTACCAATTAAATGATATTTAATTGGAATAGAATTGATATTGATTTTTGGGTTTATCGTGAATAGTGTTTTAAATAACACTCGTTCTTTAACCCGATAATTAATGAATGTGATTTTGGGTTTATCGTGAACCGTGTTTTAAATGACACTGATTCTTTAACCCAGTTAACGATTAAAACTAAGTGGAGTTTTAATAAATCTTTAATTAGATTGAAATGATCGAAAATGGAGTATCACCAGTTTTGCTCCAGGCGATAGTTAAATCTTTAATTAGATTTGAACGTGAAATGGTAATTGAATTTACCGATAACACTGTGGTGTTAGATATGAAGTATTACCAGTTTTACTTCATGGGATAAATAGGTTGGGATTGGGAAATTAAAACAAATGATTACTTCGGCAAGTTTCGTTAATCCCGGCTAGTTGAACCGATGTTCAAAAATAGATTAAAGAATAAATTTTAAAGAATTTATCTTTGATAAAATTTATGGGAACCTTTCCCTAAGAATGTGAAATTTAGAAACTAACTGTCGGTTAGCCAAGCAGAAGGGTTTTCTGGATATTGATCTGATGTTGGTTTCGGCCTTCGGGGTTAATATTTGGGGGATTATTCTCTTGATTAATTTACGGTTAGTGACTAATGAATTGGAATGAGGCGTATGTTGTGTTTGTGTAACACTTATTTAAAATATACGCGAGTTATTCGGAAAGACCGGGTTTATCCCATTCTGAATAACTGATACGACGATAAGTCGAAGATGAAGACGGTGGTCGAAGACCGGAAGTCTTCACGTCGTTTGGGTGATAACTGATGATCTTGATTGGGCTGTACACCCAAGAAGATGGAAACAGTTGGTGATCGTCCAGACGTACTTGGAGATCGATGGATATGCGGGGTACTAGGTGCCTCCGGTTTCGTTCAGCCCCAGAACGGACTTGTAAATGGACTGTGTGTCTGACATCGGATTTCATTCTGTGTGACTGATATCGGTTGCATAGGATGGTTTGCCTGTGTGGCATGCTAAGATGCAAATGATCGAGGCTTCTGTTGAAAAGCAAAGTCTTGTGGTGATGATCAAAGCACGGCCTTTGTGGCGTAGCTTTGTGTAACGTTTACTTCGCGAGTTTCACACCCGGTATGAACCAAAAACGGGAGACGGACCTCAGGGAGGGCATGCGTTTCCTTCTAGATAAAAGTGGCGTCAGTGGTTTTACACGCCCTGACGAGTTTGACTTATGTGGTTGTTGCTGTTGCGAGGCGCCTCGGATTGATCGGTCGTTCTCGAACCGATGGAGTCATTTAGTTGGCTCATTTACGCCCCAAAGGGCGGGGAAACGTAATGTTCAGGGTTTAAGTTTAATCCACATCGGTGGACCGGCCCTGTCGCTCCAAGGTCACTCGAGCTCTGACCTGAGACATGGGCTAGATTGTCTCGAATCGGTTGAGGACTATCTTTTGCCTCGGTTCATAGATGGAAGTCCAATTTCCAAATACGAGACTTTGCGGTTTTAGTTGCATAACCTATATATGGCGACATAGTGGGATGGGGCGCTCATGCCGCCTATGATTGATACTTATGATTTGAAGTGTTTTATACACTATGCACTTATATTAGTATCAAATGGTTTGTTTTAAACGTATCAAGCATTCTTTGGCTGTTATAAGGGAAAACCCTATCCTCGACTGCGTTGCATTGTGTGATGGGACCTGGGTCTTATAACAGCTTCATTTTTCTTTATTTAGCATTGCGCTGTTGGTTTTATGCACTGGTATTCTTGGGAGGAAACCCGTTCCGTGTTATACGGCGTGGTCCCTTGATTTACCTAATGATTTAAAACAAAGATTAACTGTTTTAGTTCTCACACCAGTCACATGACTGACCTGGAGTTTATTGTTTTAACCTAAACTCTGGGTGCCCCTATTTTTGACATGGGCAGCTAGTAGTTTTGGTTTTGCAGATTTATATTCACAGGATCCTGGTTTACAGCTGGAACGATATCCGGAAAGCTTTGTATCCGTATATCTCCTTCTAGTTGTGTATTGTATTATTTTCCGCTGCTATGTATTTAAATGTAATTTAAATCTCTGATATTTCTGTGTAATATTTATTTGTTTATACTCTGTATATTCTTGTAATCTGATGCATTGTTGTAATATACAATGAAATGTTCTACTGTATGCGTTCTGTTTTGTCGTGTTCTCAAACGATAGGGCATTTCGAACGGTCTGGGTCGGTTTAGCGACTGGTTCGGACCGAGCGAAATTCCTTGCCGTCACAGTTGGTATCAGAGCTTTGGTTTACAAAGCAGAGAACAAGGCACATTAGAACCGTACGAAAGAATTCATCAGATATTGGATTAGCAATATCCAATGAGAGTGACTCGTTAGAGATGGGATCAGTAGTATCCTAGAACGAGTGTGAAGAGTATATTTTTGAAAAGGAAAACAATTTTGTTTTGAAAATTTAGATCAATTATTCGTATTTGATTATTTATTTTATATTGATTAGGACAATCCAAAATATAAAGATTTTGCGTATGCGCCTAGCTAGCGTGTATTCGAAGTTTTGATATATTGGATAGATATAGAATTACACTCTAGTCGCCCGAAGATGATATTGATGATGGTGCATCATCATCAGCATTTATATTCGAGTGTCGAAGGTGTGATATCTATATATTTCCTATTTACTGGTGTGAGAACCAAAAACTATATAGGATCTATTGTTGTGATTTGGCACCAAAAATCTGATTTTTGTATATGTATCAAAATTATGAATTTGAAACTCTAATTCACTAATTGATTGATGTTTGTGATGTTTGTTTATTTGTTTGATAATTTTGAACCATTTCGCCTAATTGTATCAAATAATAAATTGTATTGAAATTGGTCGCATTTGCTTGCATATACTTGTACTTACATTGAACAGGTCATAGCAAGGAGGCTAGAGCAGAGAATAAAATTTGTTTGCCCGACAAATAGGTACATGTTTATTACATAATTTCCTGTTTTGTTTGGGTGATGATGATTTTATGAGCCTATTGGCTAGCCGCTTGGCTTTTTCTTTTTCTTTTTGAGATCTGAAGGACCGGGGAAGCTATTTGAAATTCCCCGATGCTCCCGGTGCAGGGGAGGTTATGGCGAAATTTTTCGAAAATTTAGGGTGTTAGCCAAATTTTTGAAATTTTGAAAATTCTCAGAAACTAAAGAGTTGGAGAATGAAAGCCAGATCGAACGTAGAGCTGAATAATCAAACCACTTTCGACTTTATTCCTTTTCGGGGACGAAAAGTTTTAAGTGGGGGAGATTGTAACAACCCGAAAATCTGGGCCAGTTTAAAATTTTTATTTCGGCAATTTTAGCGAATTTTGATTATTTAAAATGAATTATTTTAAATAATATCGACGTGAAATTCATTTTGAATATATAATTCGACGTATATATTATACGCGTCGTCGTTAGAATATAAATAATTATATATAATTATAAATAGAATTGAAAATGGCGCGGTAGTTCGAAAATTCGATTTCTAATTTCAAATGAATATACAGAATTCAATATAAGTCAAAATTGAACGAAACAAGAAATATTTGAATCTGTATAACTATATCTTTGTAACGAAGTTAACAAACTGAGATTTCATCTTAGAAATGATAAGATATGTCCAGTTTACAATTAGAAATAGTCGCTGTGGAATTTATATATATTTTTATATATATATAAGGCCCTTAAAAATGGACATTTTGCAAATGACCTCGGATTTCGACGAAACCACTTTTGTTGGGTCCGTGATGTCAAGTTATTGCTAGATTCCAAATTTCATAATTTTTCGAATCAATATGTGAGCGTGGCAAAGGAAAACGTGTTTTGACCATTTCAGTTGATTTTAATCGACTGGAAATTGGCCATTTTTCCAACGGTCTCAGAATTCGACGAAACTAGTTTTGTTGGGACCGTATCGTCAATACGAAGCTAGAAAATATTTTCCTGGAATTTTTCTAGTTAGTATGTGACCCCGGTAATTTGAAATGTACGTTTAAAATTCAATATAGTGATTTAAATGTAAACTTAATGAAAACTGATCGAAACGGTCGATTCAGCTCGCGGTACATATCCCATTGTGTTCGGAATGGGGGTGAAACGCTATGGACGACAGGCGGTGGACCTCGTTTTGAGGTCGTTTCAAAAAGTTGACTTTTTGAATTTTTAATAAAATAATTAAATAATTAAATTAATAAAAATAAAACTCTCCCCCTTTTTATTTCGTTCAGGCCCCCCGTTCAAAACTATTTCACAAATAAAAAAAAAGAAGAGGAACGGAGAAAACCCGTCGCCTTCATTCCCTCCGCCACCGCCGGCCTTCTGGCATCGCCGCCCCTGGCGCTCAGGCCAACCCCCGTCGTCCGCGCCCCCTCAGCAACCACCGACCCTCCACCTAGCGCCGCCACCCCTGTAGCGTCCCCCATCTTCAATTTCTAACCCTAACAACCCAAAACCCGCCTCCGCCTGGTCCTTCCTCCAGCCGCCGACCACCAGGCAGCGGCTGCCCTCCTCCGACGCGGATCCAAACCCCCCATTTTGCTGTAAGCCCCTTCTCTTCGTTTTATTTTATTTTGTCTTGTTTTAGTTTGTTTTAAATGTTCAATTTAGGTTAATCAATTTAAAATCTGAGTTTTGAGAATTTTAAAATAAAAAGTGATAACTTTTAAAACAAAGAAAATGTTAAAGATATAATTTTTATTTAAGGAGCATAATAAAAATATGATTCTTATATTTTTAAAGTAATAAAAATATGATTTTTATATTTTTAAAGTAATAAAAATATAATCTTTACTGTGTAGAAGTAATAAAAATATAATCTTTACTGTGTAGAAGTAATAAAAATATAATCTTTACTGTGTAGATGTGGTAAAAATATGATTTTTGTTCATATAGAGAATTAAAAATATCACCTTTATATGTCTAGCGAAATAAAAATTCGATTTTTATATATTGAACTTTGAAATAAAAATTCGATTTTTATATATTGAACTTTGAAATAGAAATTCGATTTTTATATATTGAACTTTGAAATAAAAATTCGATTTTTATATATTGAACTTTGAAATAGAAATTCGATTTTTATATATTGAACTTTGAAATAAAAATTCGATTTTTATATATTGAACTTTGAAATAAAAATTCGATTTTTATATATTGAACTTTGAAATAAAAATTCGATTTTTATATATTGAACTTTGAAATAAAAATTCGATTTTTATATATTGAACTTTGAAATAAAAATTCGATTTTTATATATTGAACTTTGAAATAAAAATTCGATTTTTATATATTGAACTTTGAAATAGAAATTCGATTTTTATATATTGAACTTTGAAATAAAAATTCGATTTTTATATATTGAACTTTGAAATAAAAATTCGATTTTTATATATTGAACTTTGAAATAAAAATTCGATTTTTATTTATGGAATAGCGAGGTAAAAATGTGATTTTTACATAGGTAGTGAATACGGGCGAAGAAAGTGACAAAGGGCGAGAACGAAGAAGATTTTCTTCTAAGAAGAGCCGTGGAGCTAGGATAGCTATATGTGAGAATTTCTCACCTTTCAATTTCTTTTCTAGTTATATATATATACTAGGATGCAGACGGTGCTTAGTAGCACCCGACACAATCGTCCACAGACCATGGACTTGTTTGTTTGGTTGCATAGATTAGTTGAATTATTTGTTTGAAATGAATTGAATTGTTTGGTGAGATGAAATTGATTTGATTGATGTGTGAATGGCGTGGGCCTTCACTAGACCGGGGATAAGGCTAGGCCTTGTCCCGTTTCTAGTATCGTGCCGTTATGCCGCCGAAATTTTCTAAAATATGTTAGAAAAATAAAAATATCATTTTATTGAATAAATGAATTGAATAGAAATTCATAGGTTGAAATAAAATGTTTTATCGTTAAAAATATAATTTTTAACGTGAATATGAAAATAGTGAAGTGAATAAATAAATATTCATTTACAAACCAGATGGTTTGTTTATGTACACTTATTTGAATGACATTGATTGGGACGATAAATTTTACACATCGCCCAACTGCACAACTAAAATCTGTGTTTGATTGTTTGAAACCCCACACGGGTGTTGGGATGAAATATGAATTTCACTCATCCTGATTGATTAAATATGTCGATCGATTGATTGACAGGCTGTTATAAGCGTTGAATATCTATATTTGATGCTTATACAGTGTAGTGCACTTTGGTTGATGGTTGATTATTTTCAATGTTATTATATACATGTGTTGTATGAAAATCCATATAATTAATTTTATATGGTAATTGATTGGGCCTCATTCCAATCGTGAAAATAAAGAATATTTTGATAATAACAAATATTTTGATAATAGGAAATATTTGAAATAGAATATTTGAAATAGAATATTTGAAAATAGAAATTTGTGAAGCCGTGTTGATTAGATTGACGCCATTTTGACGTAAACGATATTTATATCGATTTTATTCATTTTAAAATGAATATTGAAAAGTAATCTCGAAATCGAATATTTCGAAATGAATTGAATTGAAAACGATTTCGAAAGGAATTGAATTGAAAACGATTTCGAAATGAATTGAATTGAAAACGATTTCGAAATGAATTGAACTGAAAACGATTTCGAAATGAATTGAACTGAAAACGATTTCGAAATGAATTGAATTGAAAACGATTTCGAAATGAATTGAATTGAAAACGATTTCGAAATGAATTGAATTGAAAACGATTTCGAAAGGAATTGAATTGAAAACGATTTCGAAATGAATTGAACTGAAAACGATTTCGAAATGAATTGAATTGAAAACGATTTCGAAATGAATTGAATTGAAAACGATTTCGAAATGAATTGAATTGAAAACGATTTCGAAAGGAATTGAATTGAAAACGATTTCGAAATGAATTGAATTGAAATATTTCGAAATGAATTGAATTGAAAACGATTTCGAAATGAATTGAATTGAAATATTTCGAAATGAATTGAATTGAAAACGATTTCGAAAGGAATTGAATTGAAAACGATTTCGAAATGAATTGAATTGAATATGAATTCAAATTGAATTGAAATTTGAATTGAATAGAAATGAATTTTAAAACGAATATATAAAGAAGAATTCAATTTTGCCTTGAATTGAAATGGAAGTTGAAATAGATTTTGAAACGAATTTTAAAACTATTTATATAATTCGTTTTAAATAGAAATCGACGAAATATATATTATATATATTATATATATAATATAATGGCCTGAATAGAACGCGCCGCGCCGCGGTAGTTCGTGAATTTCGACCATTGATTTCAAACGGACATTACGGGAGATCCGACCGTCGGATTCTCCTAAAACCGGAACCGTTGGGTTCGTATCGAAAAGAGCTTTCTAACGAATATTAGAAATTTGAAATCTAACGGTTGGATTTGGAATTATGTCCAAATCAAATTCAAAAAAGGTCGATGTAAGTGCAGTTCGATGGCCATTGATGGAAATCGACTGTACGGGCCTTGATAAAATTATCAAAAATAGTAATAATTTGTGTAAAATCATAAGAAATGATTTGGGAAGAATTGGGATGAAAAACTTTATATTTGAAAAGATAAAAATAGATTTTTATCGAATTGAACTAGTTTTGAACTAGAATTATAAATAAATTGAATTCGAAAAGGGTTTTAAAAATAACCAAAATTTCCAATGATTGCATTGGAGTGGATTTGAATCGAAATTGTCTTCGGAATATTTCGATGTTGGAATTCGTGATTATACAGGTGTTGTTATGGAAATTTGAAAGATATATATTTATATCGTTATTTCCAATACGACATTTGTTAGTCGTAGAATTCGATATTGAATATAAGCCGATATATTTTCTATTCAGAGCCTTGTATTGAATATCGAATGTGATTTGGGTTTGTCGTGAATGGTGTCTTCACTAACACTGTTCTTGAACCCAGTTGAGAAAAGATTAAATCTTTTTATTTAGATTTAATGAAGTTTACCAATTAAATGATATTTAATTGGAATAGAATTGATATTGATTTTTGGGTTTATCGTGAATAGTGTTTTAAATAACACTCGTTCTTTAACCCGATAATTAATGAATGTGATTTTGGGTTTATCGTGAACCGTGTTTTAAATGACACTGATTCTTTAACCCAGTTAACGATTAAAACTAAGTGGAGTTTTAATGAATCTTTAATTAGATTGAAATGATCGAAAATGGAGTATCACCAGTTTTGCTCCAGGCGATAGTTAAATCTTTAATTAGATTTGAACGTGAAATGGTAATTGAATTTACCGATAACACTGTGGTGTTAGATATGAAGTATTACCAGTTTTACTTCATGGGATAAATAGGTTGGGATTGGGAAATTAAAACAAATGATTACTTCGGCAAGTTTCGTTAATCCCGGCTAGTTGAACCGATGTTCAAAAATAGATTAAAGAATAAATTTTAAAGAATTTATCTTTGATAAAATTTATGGGAACCTTTCCCTAAGAATGTGAAATTTAGAAACTAACTGTCGGTTAGCCAAGCAGAAGGGTTTTCTGGATATTGATCTGATGTTGGTTTCGGCCTTCGGGGTTAATATTTGGGGGATTATTCTCTTGATTAATTTACGGTTAGTGACTAATGAATTGGAATGAGGCGTATGTTGTGTTTGTGTAACACTTATTTAAAATATACGCGAGTTATTCGGAAAGACCGGGTTTATCCCATTCTGAATAACTGATACGACGATAAGTCGAAGATGAAGACGGTGGTCGAAGACCGGAAGTCTTCACGTCGTTTGGGTGATAACTGATGATCTTGATTGGGCTGTACACCCAAGAAGATGGAAACAGTTGGTGATCGTCCAGACGTACTTGGAGATCGATGGATATGCGGGGTACTAGGTGCCTCCGGTTTCGTTCAGCCTCAGAACGGACTTGTAAATGGACTGTGTGTCTGACATCGGATTTCATTCTGTGTGACTGATATCGGTTGCATAGGATGGTTTGCCTGTGTGGCATGCTAAGATGCAAATGATCGAGGCTTCTGTTGAAAAGCAAAGTCTTGTGGTGATGATCAAAGCACGGCCTTTGTGGCGTAGCTTTGTGTAACGTTTACTTCGCGAGTTTCACACCCGGTATGAACCAAAAACGGGAGACGGACCTCAGGGAGGGCATGCGTTTCCTTCTAGATAAAAGTGGCGTCAGTGGTTTTACACGCCCTGACGAGTTTGACTTATGTGGTTGTTGTTGTTGCGAGGCGCCTCGGATTGATCGGTCGTTCTCGAACCGATGGAGTCATTTAGTTGGCTCATTTACGCCCCAAAGGGCGGGGAAACGTAATGTTCAGGGTTTAAGTTTAATCCACATCGGTGGACCGGCCCTGTCGCTCCAAGGTCACTCGAGCTCTGACCTGAGACATGGGCTAGATTGTCTCGAATCGGTTGAGGACTATCTTTTGCCTCGGTTCATAGATGGAAGTCCAATTTCCAAATACGAGACTTTGCGGTTTTAGTTGCATAACCTATATATGGCGACATAGTGGGATGGGGCGCTCATGCCGCCTATGATTGATACTTATGATTTGAAGTGTTTTATACACTATGCACTTATATTAGTATCAAATGGTTTGTTTTAAACGTATCAAGCATTCTTTGGCTGTTATAAGGGAAAACCCTATCCTCGACTGCGTTGCATTGTGTGATGGGACCTGGGTCTTATAACAGCTTCATTTTTCTTTATTTAGCATTGCGCTGTTGGTTTTATGCACTGGTATTCTTGGGAGGAAACCCGTTCCGTGTTATACGGCGTGGTCCCTTGATTTACCTAATGATTTAAAACAAAGATTAACTGTTTTAGTTCTCACACCAGTCACATGACTGACCTGGAGTTTATTGTTTTAACCTAAACTCTGGGTGCCCCTATTTTTGACATGGGCAGCTAGTAGTTTTGGTTTTGCAGATTTATATTCACAGGATCCTGGTTTACAGCTGGAACGATATCCGGAAAGCTTTGTATCCGTATATCTCCTTCTAGTTGTGTATTGTATTATTTTCCGCTGCTATGTATTTAAATGTAATTTAAATCTCTGATATTTCTGTGTAATATTTATTTGTTTATACTCTGTATATTCTTGTAATCTGATGCATTGTTGTAATATACAATGAAATGTTCTTCTGTATGCGTTCTGTTTTGTCGTGTTCTCAAACGATAGGGCATTTCGAACGGTCTGGGTCGGTTTAGCGACTGGTTCGGACCGAGCGAAATTCCTTGCCGTCACAACTAATCTCAACGGATGAGTACTGTCAACACATGAACCTTTATTTTATATTGATAAAGATGTAAATTTTATTATTAAAATATTTTGTTCAATCACATGACTAATCTCAACGGATGAGTACTGTCAACACATGAACCTTTATTTTATATTGAAAAAGATGTAAATTTTATTATTAAAATATTTCGTTCAACACATGACTAATCTCAACGGATGAGTACTGTCAACACATGAACCTTTATTTTATAATATTCTTTATTTTCTAAATTGGAATGAGGCCCAATCAATTACCATATAAAGTTAATTATATGGATTCCATACAACAAATGTATATAATAGCAACGATAGATAATCAACCATCAACCAAAGTGCACTACACTGTATAAGCATCAAATATAGATATCTAACGCTTATAACAGCCTGTCAATCAATCGATCGACATATTTAATCAATCAGGATGAATGAACTTCAAATTTTATCCCAACACCCGTGTGGGGTTTTCAAACAATCAAACACAGATTTTAGTTGTGCAGTTGGGCGATGTGTAAAATTTATCGACCCAATCAATATCAGTCAAATCAGTGTATATAAACAAATCGGTCGATTTGTTTATAAATATTTATTTATTCACTTTCACGTTAAAAATTATTTTTTTAACGATAAAACATTTTATTCAACCTATGAATATTCTATTCGGTTCATTTATTCAATAAAATGATATTTTTATTTTTTTTTCTAACATATTTTAGAAAATTTCGGCGGCATAACGGCACGATACTAGAAACGGGACAAGGCCTAGCCTTATCCCCGGTCTAGTGAAGGCCCACGCCATTCACACATCAATCAAATCACCAAACAACCAAATTTCAAATCAAATCATCTAACTAATTTTTTGCAATCAAACAAACAAGTCCATGGTCTGTGGACGATTGTGTCGGGTGCTACTAAACACCGTCTGCATCCTAGTATATATATAGAACTAGAAAAGAAATTGAAAGGTGAGAAATTCTCACCTTTAGCTATCCTAACTCCATGGCACTTCTAAGGCAGGAAATCTTCACTGTTCTCGTATCATATCACTTTCTTCGCCCGTAGCCACTACATATATAAAAATCGAATTTTTACTTCGCTATTCAATATATAAAAATCGAATTTTTACTATGTTATTCAATATATAAAAAATGAATTTTTACTTTGCTATTCAACATATAAAAATCACATTTTTACTTTGTTGTTCAATATATAAAAATCGAATTTTTACTTTGCTATTCAATATATAAAAATCACATTTTTGCTTTGCTATTCTATATATAAAAATCGAATTTTTGCTTTGCTATTCTATATATAAAAATCCCATTTCAAAAATATAGATTTCGCCTTTATAAAAATATAGATTTCACCTTTATAAAAATATAGATTTCGCCTTTTCAAAAATATAGATTTCACCTTATCATATTTTTATAGTTCCTACTATGCAAAGATCATATTTTTATCTTTCTACAATATAAAAGATTGTATTTTTAATTCTTTAAAAATATAAAAATCATATTTTTTCTACTTCTATATAGTAAAGATTATATTTTTAATACTTTAAAAATATAAAAATCATATTTTTAATTCTTTAAAAATATAAAAATCATATTTCTACCTCACTACTCCTCTCAAAATCTCGTCTTTTCTATTTTTAAAAATCATGGCTTACCTATTTTTAAAAATCATGTCTTTCATTTTTAAAACTATGCTAAATTAGTAAATTAACTAAACTAATTACATGAAATAGACAAAGACAAATAAATAAATAAATTATTGATAATTACCTTTTTCCTTTTCACTGTTTATCACGTCGGTGGGGGGGGCTGTCGGATTTGTAGCCGCGGAGGGGAGGATGGGGGTTTGTTGTCGTCGTCGAAGACGGGTGGGGGGGTGCGGCGCGGTGGGCGCAGGAGGTCGGAGCGGCGGTAGGAGGTGGCAGGCGGGGGTTTAGGGCTGGGTTAGGGTTTGCGGGTTCGTGGGTTTTGGCAGAGGGGGGGCGCCACGTCGATCGAGGAGAAGAACGGGGGGGCTTGGTGGTAGCGGCGCCGCCCATGGCGCGGTGGCGGCTCCATCGGAGGAGCGACGAGCTCCTCCGTCCTTTTTTTCCTTTTTTTTTCTTTATGAAAATCGTTTTTGAAATAAAGAGCGGGGGGGCAGAAGGTAAAGGGAGAGATTTAATTTTTTAATTAATTTAATTATTTTATTTTGCAAAAAGTTGACTTTCATATACGACCTCTAAACGAGG
This sequence comes from Allium sativum, assembly GCA_030737875.1. Lineage (NCBI taxonomy): Eukaryota > Viridiplantae > Streptophyta > Magnoliopsida > Asparagales > Amaryllidaceae > Allium > Allium sativum. The sequence continues at coordinate 454,708,506 of CM060920.1, read as the reverse complement.
TCCACCGCCTGTCGCCCATAGTGTTTCACCCCCATCCCGAACACAATGGGATATGTATCGTAGGTTGATTCGATCATTTGAATCTGTTTCCTTTAAATTTACATTTAAATCACTATATTGAATTCTAAACGTACATTTCAAATTACCGGGGTCACATAACAACTCTATAAATTCCATAAAAATATTTCCTAGCTTCGTATTGACGATACGGTCTTAACAAAACTAGTTTCGTCGAATTCTGAGACCGTTGGAAAAATGGCCATTTTCCAGTCGATTAAAATCAACTAAAACTGGTCAAACGCGTTTTCCTTTGCCACGCTCACATATTGATTCGAAAAATTATGAAATTTGAAACCTAGCAATAACTTGACACTGCGGATCCAACAAAAGTGGTTTTGTCGAGATCCGAGGTCATTTGCAAAATGTCCATTTTTAAGGGCCTGAATTCCATAGCGACTATTCAGAATTTTCAACTGGACATATCTTTTGATTCCCGCTATGAAATTTTGATTTGTTGGATTCGTTGGAAAGATATTATCGATTTGATCCTAATGTTTTTGGTTTCACTAAAATCGGGATTGTTTTGCACCCGGTACATTCAATTGAAATTTGAAATCGAATTATCGAACTACCGCGCCATTTTCAATTCCTTTTATAATTATATATAAATATTTATATTCTAACGACGACGTATATAACATATACGTCGAATTCTATTCAAAATAAATTTCTCGTCGATTATTATTTAAAATAATTCATTTTAAATATTCAAAATTCGCTAACATTGCCAGAATAAAAATTTTAAACTAGCCCAGATTTTCGGGTTGTTACAATCTACCCCACTTAAAACTTTTCGTCCCCGAAAAGGAACAAAGTCGAAAGTGGTTTGATTAATCAACTCTACGTTCGATCTAGCTTCCATTCTCCAACTTTTCAGTTTCTGAGAATTTTCAAATTCTTCAAAAATTTGGCTAACACCCTAAATTTTCGAAAAATTTCGCCATAACCTCCCCTGCAATGGGAGCATCGGGAAATCTCAAATAGCTTCCCCGGTCCTTCAGATCTCAAAAAGAAAAAGAAAAAGCCAAGCGGCTAGCCAATAGGCTCATAAAATCATCATCACCCAAACAAAACAGTAAATTGTAATAAACATGTACCTATTTGTCGGGCAAACAAATTTTATTCTCTGCTCTAGCCTCCTTGCTATGACCTGTTCAATGTAAGTATTGTATATGCAAGCAAATGCGACCAATTTTCAATACAGTTCAATATTTGATGCTATTAGGCATAATGGTTCAAAATTATCCAACAAATAAACAAACAACACAAACATCAATCAATTAGTGAATTAGAGTTTCAAATTCATAATTTTGATATACATACAAAAATCATGTTTTTGATGCCAATTCACAACAATGTGTTCTAGCTATATTAGTTTTGGTTCTCACACCAGTCTAATGGAAATATATAGATATCACACCTTCGTCACTCGAAAATAAATGCTGATGATGTTTCGAACCACCATCAGAACATTGTCGGGCTACTAGAGTGCGGTTCTATATCTACCCGGTATATTAAAACTTCGAATATACGTTCATGACGCGTATATGCAAAACCTTTATATACTAGATTGTCCATATTCAAAATAAATAAATTATTCAAATACGTTTAAAAATGGTTTAAATTTCAAAACAAAATGGTTTTCAGTTGGAAAATATACTCTTCACACTCGTTCTAGGATACTACTGATCCTTTCTCTAACGAGTCATTCTAATTGGATATTACTAATCCAATATCTGATGAATTCTTTCGTATGGTTCTAATGTGTCCTGTTCTCAAGCTCTGTAAACCAAAGCTCTGATACCAACTGTGACGAGAAGGAATTTCGCTCAGTCCGAACCAGTCGCTAAACGGACCCAGACCGTTCGAAACGCCCTATCGTTTGAGAACAGGACAAAACAGAACGCAGACGGAAGAACATTTCATTGTATATTACAACAATACATCAGATTACAAGAATATACAGAGTATAAACGAATAAATATCACATAGAAATATCAGAGATTTAAATTACATTTAAATACATAGCAGCGGAAAATAATACAATACACAACTAGAAGGAGATATACGGATACAAAGCTTTCCGGATATCGTTCCAGCTGTAAACCCGGATCCTGCGAATATAAATCTGCAAAACCAAAACTACTAGCTGCCCGTGTCAAAAATAAGGGCACCCAGAGTTTAGGTTAAAACAATAAACTCCAGGTCAGTCATGTGACTGGTGTGAGAACTAAAACAGTTAATCTTTATTTTTAAAGTTAGGTAAATCAAGGGACCACGCCGTATAACACGGAACGGGTTTCCTCCCAAGAATACCAGTGCATAAAACAAACAGCGCAATGCTAAATAAAGAAAAATGAAGCTGTTATAAGACCCAGGTCCTATCACACAATGCAACACAAGCCGGGGGATAGGGTTTTCCCTTATAACAGCCAAAGAATGCTTGATACGTTCAAAACAAATCATTTGATACTATTATAAGTGTATAGTGTAAAAAACAACTTCAAATCATAAGTATCAATCATAGGCGACATGAATGACCCATACCACTATGTCGCCATATATAAGTTTACAATCAAAACCGCAAGACGTCGTATTGGAAGTTGGGTTATCATTTATGGTATGAACCGAGGCTAGGGGCAAGATCCTCACCGATTCGAGACGCTCTAGTCCGCCCCTCAGGCAAGTACTCAGTCAAGCCTTTGGATCGTCAGGGCCGGTCCACCGATGTGGATTAAAATGCCTAAACATGCGTTTCCCCGCCCTTTGGGGCGTAAGCCTGGCCCGTCAGCCGACCAGAAGCATCGACCGAAACCGATATCACGAGGCGCCTCGGTTTTCAGTAAGTAATAATAAGCAACATCCACATGAGTCAAACTCGTCAGCCAGTTCAAGCACTGACGCCACTCTTAACTAGAAAGAAACGCATGCCCTCCCTGAGGTCCGTCTCCCGTTTTTGGTTCATACCGGGAGTGAAACTCGCGAAGTAAACGTTACACAAAGCTACGCCACAAAGGCCATGCTTCGATCATCAACCACAAGACTTTTCTTTTCAACAGAAGCCTTGATCATTCGCCACTTAGGCATGCCACACAGGCAATCCACTCCATGTGTTTGATATCCATCAATATATAACCCCTGAGCTCGTACGTCTCAGAGAAGGGCGTTAAGCAAGAGAATAAATTCTCCGCCGCCAAACAGATATATATTTGATAGAGATCAATCGCACAGACTAAAATCCAATGTCAGACACACAGTCCATTTACAAGTCCGTTCTGGGTCTGAACAAAACCGGAGGCACCTAGTACCCCACATATCCATTAATCTCCAAGTACGTCTGGACGATCACCAACTGTTTCCATCTTCTTGGGTGTACAGCCCAATCAAGATCATCAGTAATCACCCAAACGACGTGAAGACTTCTGGTCTTCGACCACCGTCTTCATCTTCGACTTATCGTCGTATCAGTTATTCAGAATGGGATAAACCCGGTCTTTCCGAATAACTCGCGTATATTTTAAATAAGTGTTACACAAACACAACATACGCCTCATTCCAATTCATCAGTCACTAACCGTAAATTAATCAAGAGAATAATTCCCCAAATATTAACCCCGAAGGCCGAAACCAACATCAGATCAATATCCAGAAAACCCTTCTGCTTAGCTAACCGACAGTTAGTTTCTAAATTTCACATTCATAGGGAAAGGTTCCCATTAATTTTATCCAAGATAAATTTCTTTAATTTATTCTTTAATCTACTTTTGAATATCAATTCAAACTAGTCGGGATTAACGAAATTTACCGAAGTAATTTTTTTTTTAATTTCCCAATCCGAACCTATTCATCCCATGAAGTAAAACTGGTAATACTTCATATCTAACACTACGGTGTTATCGGTAAATTCAATTACCATTTCACGTTCAAATCTAATTAAAGATTTAACTATCGCCTGGAGCAAAACTGGTGATACTACATTCTCGATCATTTCAATCTAATTAAAGATTCATTAAAACTCCACTTAGTTTTAATCTTTAAATGGGTTAAAGAATCAGTGTCATTTAAAACACGGTTCACGATAAACCACAAAATCATATTCCATCAATTATCGGGTTAAAGAACGAGTGCTATTTAAAACACTGTCCACGATAAACCCAAAAATCAATATCAATTCAATTCCAATTAAATATTATTTAATTGGTACACTTCATTAAATCTAAATAAAAAGATTTAATCTTTTCTCAACTGGGTTCAAGAATAGTGCTAATGAAGACACCATTCACGACAAACCCAAATCACATTTGATATTCAATACAAGGCTCTGAATAGAAAATATATCGGCTTATATTCAATATCAAATTCTACGATTAACAAATGTCGTATTGGAAATAACGATATAAATATATATCTTTCAAATTTCCATAACAACATCCGTATAATCACGAATTCCAACATCGAAATATTCCGAAGACAATTTCGATTCAAATCCACTCCAATGCAATCATTGGAAATTCTGGTTATTTTTAAAACCCTTTTCAAATTCAATTTATTTACTTAAAAATAAATAGAATTATAATTCTAGTTCAAAACTAGTTTATTTCGATAAAAAACTATTTTTATCTTTTCAAATATGGGGTTTTTCATCCCAATTCTTCTCAAATCATTTCTTATGATTTATACAAATTATTACTATTTTTAATAATTTTATCAAGGCCCGTACAGTCGATTTCCATCAATGGCCATCGAACTGCACTTACATCGACCTTTTTCAAATTTGATTTGGACATAATTCCAAATCCAACCGTTAGATTTCTAATTTCTAATATTCGTTAGAAATCTCTTTTCGATACGAACCCAACGGTTCCGGTTTTAGGAGAATCCGACGGTCGGATCTCCCGTAATGTCCGTTTGAAATAAATGGTCGAAATTCACGAACTGCCGCGGCGCGGCGCGTTCTATTCAGGCCATTCTATTATATATATAATATATATAATATATATTTCGTCGATTTATATTTAAAACGAATTATATATATAGTTTTAAATTCGTTTCAAAAACAATTTCAACTTCCATTTCAATCTAAAGCAAAATTGAATTCTTCTTTATAAATTCGTTTTAAAATTCATTTCCTATTCAATTTAAATTTCAATTCAATTTGAATTCAATTCAATTCGCTTTCAATTCAATTTGAATTCGTTTTCCATTCAATTTGAATTCGTTTTCAATTCAATTCAATTTCAATGTCGTTTTCTATTCGGTTCAATTCAAATTGGTTTTCTATTCGATTCAATTCAAATTGGTTTTCTATTTGATACAATTCAAATTGGTTTTCTATTCGATTCAATTCAAATTGGTTTTCTATTCGATTCAATTCAAATTGGTTTTCTATTCGATTCAATTCAAATTGGTTTTCTATTCGATTCAATTCAAATTGGTTTTCTATTCGATTCAATTCAAATTGGTTTTCTATTCGATTCAATTCAAATTGGTTTTCTATTCGATTCAATTCAAATTGGTTTTCTATTCGATTCAATTCAAATTGGTTTTCTATTCGATTCAATTCAAATTGTTTTCAATTCAATTCATTTCAATTTGAATAAAATCGATATAAATATCGTTCACGTCAAAATGGCGTCAATCTAATCAACACGGCTTCATATATTTCTATTTTCAAATATTCTATTTTAAATATTTCTTTTTCAAATATTTCCTTTTCAAATATTTCTATTATTAAAATATTTCGTTCAATCACATGACTAATCTCAACGGATGAGTACTGTCAACACATGAACCTTTATTTTATATTGATAAAGATGTAAATTTTATTATTAAAATATTTCGTTCAATCACATGACTAATCTCAACAGATGAGTACTGTCAACACATGAACCTTTATTTTATATTGATAAAGATGTAAATTTTATTATTAAAATATTTCGTTCAACACATGACTAATCTCAACGGATGAGTACTGTCAACACATGAACCTTTATTTTATAATATTCTTTATTTTCTAAATTGGAATGAGGCCCAATCAATTACCATATAAAGTTAATTATATGGATTCCATACAACAAATGTATATAATAGCAACGATAGATAATCAACCATCAACCAAAGTGCACTACACTGTATAAGCATCAAATATAGATATCTAACGCTTATAACAGCCTGTCAATCAATCGATCGACATATTTAATCAATCAGGATGAATGAACTTCAAATTTCATCCCAACACCCGTGTGGGGTTTTCAAACAATCAAACACAGATTTTAGTTGTGCAGTTGGGCGATGTGTAAAATTTATCGACCCATTCAATATCAGTCAAATCAGTGTATATAAACAAATCGGTCGATTTGTTTATAAATATTTATTTATTCACTTTCACGTTAAAAATTATATTTTTAATGATAAAACATATTATTCAACCTATGAATATTCTATTCGGTTCATTTATTCAATAAAATGATATTTTTATTTTTTTCTAACATATTTTAGAAAATTTCGGCGGCATAACGGCACGATACTAGAAACGGGACAAGGCCTAGCCTTATCCCCGGTCTAGTGAAGGCCCACGCCATTCACACATCAATCAAATCACCAAACAACCAAATTTCAAATCAAATCATCTAACTAATTTTTTGCAATCAAACAAACAAGTCCATGGTCTGTGGACGATTGTGTCGGGTGCTACTAAACACCGTCTGCATCCTAGTATATATATAGAACTAGAAAAGAAATTGAAAGGTGAGAAATTCTCACCTTTAGCTATCCTAACTCCACGGCATTTCTAAGGCAGGAAATCTTCACTGTTCTCGTCTCATATCACTTTCTTCGCCCGTAGCCACTACATATATAAAAATCGAATTTTTACTTCGCTATTCAATATATAAAAATCGAATTTTTACTATGTTATTCAATATATAAAAATCGAATTTTTACTTTGCTATTCAACATATAAAAATCACATTTTTACTTTGTTGTTCAATATATAAAAATCGAATTTTTACTTTGCTATTCAATATATAAAAATCACATTTTTGCTTTGCTATTCTATATATAAAAATCGAATTTTTGCTTTGCTATTCTATATATAAAAATCCCATTTCAAAAATATAGATTTCGCCTTTATAAAAATATAGATTTCGCCTTTATAAAAACATAGATTTCGCCTTTTCAAAAATATAGATTTCACCTTATCATATTTTTATAGTTCCTACTATGCAAAGATCATATTTTTATCTTTCTACAATATAAAAGATTATATTTTTAATTCTTTAAAAATATAAAAATCATATTTTTTCTACTTCTATATAGTAAAGATTATATTTTTAATACTTTAAAAATATAAAAATCATATTTTTAATTCTTTAAAAATATAAAAATCATATTTCTACCTCACTACTCCTCTCAAAATCTCGTCTTTTCTATTTTTAAAAATCATGTCTTACCTATTTTTAAAAATCATGTCTTTCATTTTTAAAACTATGCTAAATTAGTAAATTAACTAAACTAATTACATTAAACAGACAAAGACAAATAAATAAATAAATTATTGATAATTACCTTTTTCCTTTTCACTGTTTATCACGTCGGGGGGGGGGGGGCTGTCGGATTTGTAGCCGTGGAGGGGAGGATGGGGGTTTGCTGCCGTCGTCGAAGACGGGTGGGGGGGTGCGGCGCGGTGGGCGCAGGAGGTCGGAGCGGTGGTAGGAGGTGGCAGGCGGGGGTTTAGGGTTGGGTTAAGGTTTGCGGGTTCGTGGGTTTTGGCAGAGGAGGGGCGCCACGTCGATCGAGGAGAAGAACGGGGGGGGCTTGGTGGTAGCGGCGCCGCCCATGGCGCGGTGGCGGCTCCATCGGAGGAGCGACGAGGCAGGGGTTTAGGGCTGGGTTAGGGTTTGCGGGTTCGTGGGTTTTGGCAGGGGGGGTGGGCGCTACGTCGATCGAGGAGAAGAACGGGGGGGCTTGGTGGTAGCGGCGCCGCCCATGGCGCGGTGGCGGCTCCATCGGAGGAGCGACGAGCTCCTCCGTCCTTTTTTTCCTTCTTTTTTTTTTCTTTATGAAAATCGTTTTTGAAATAAAGAGGGGGGGGCAGAAGGTAAAGGGAGAGATTTAATTTTTTTTAATTAATTTAATTAATTTATTTTGCAAAAAGTTGACTTTCATATACGACCTCTAAACGAGGTCCACCGCCTGTCGCCCATAGCGTTTAACCCCCATCCCGAACACAATGGGATATGTATCGTAGGTTGATTCAATCATTTGAATCAGTTTCCGTTAAATTTACATTTAAATCACTATATTGAATTCTAAACGTACATTTCAAATTACCGGGGTCACATAACAACTCTATAAATTCCATAAAAATATTTCCTAGCTTCGTATTGACGATACGGTATTAACAAAACTAGTTTCGTCGAATTCTGAGACCGTTGGAAAAATGGCCATTTTCCAGTCGATTAAAATCAACTGAAACTGGTCAAACGCGTTTTCCTTTGCCACGCTCACATATTGATTCGAAAAATTGTGAAATTTGAAACCTAGCAATAACTTGACACTGCGGATCCAACAAAAGTGGTTTCGTCGAGATCCGAGGTCATTTGCAAAATGTCCATTTTTAAGGGCCTGAATTCCATAGCGACTATTCAGAATTTTCAACTGGACATATCTTTTGATTCCCGCTATGAAATTTTGATTTGTTGGATTCGTTGGAAAGATATTATCGATTTGATCCTAATGTTTTTGGTTTCACTAAAATCCGGATTGTTTTGCACCCGGTACATTCAATTGAAGTTTGAAATCGAATTATCGAACTACCGCGCCATTTTCAATTCCTTTTATAATTATATATAAATATTTATATTCTAACGACGACGTATATAACATATACGTCGAATTCTATTCAAAATAAATTTCTCGTCGATTATTATTTAAAATAATTCATTTTAAATATTCAAAATTCGCTAACATTGCCAAAATAAAAATTTTAAACTGGCCCAGATTTTCGGGTTGTTACAGATGTGATTTGGGTTTATCATGAACGGTGTTTAAAAATAACACTTGTTCTTTAACCTGATTAACAATGGAACGAGGTTTTGGGTTGTCGTGATTATATCTTTAATAATATTGTTCTTAGACCCAATGGAGTTAAGAAAATCAGAAACTAACTGGGGATTAGTTAAGTTGAATGGTTTCCTGGGTATTGATTTGATGTTGGTTTCGGCCTTCGGGGTTAATACTTAGGGAGTTGTTCACTTGCTAATTTACGATTAGAGGCTGATGGAATGGAATATGATTTTGGGTTTATCGTGAACCGTGTTTTAAATGACATTGGTTCTTTAACCCAGTTAAAGACAGGATATGATTTCCTGTGACGATCCCAAAACCCCATGACACGGTGTTAAGGATAATCATTGGAATATAACACATTAATCATCATTAGCAGATCACAGATTATAGCATAAACAGAAAATAGAATAATTTACACACATATGACAGCTAAATCATATAGATATCATCACATCAGAGAAGCACAGTACAGGATACAACTTAGTGCATAATGATACATAATCAGTCACCATCGCCTGAGGCGGAATCATACATAAAGAGTACACAAAATAATTATCAGTCTACATCGCCAATGGCGGAATCATAATATAGATACAATAATGGCGGAGAAAATCCAAGTCAGCACGGTGTAGTCAAGCCTCGCCATGAGCCAAAAGTGCGTCAGAAACCTGTAACTAGGCTGCCCGTGTGAAAATGAGGGCACCCGAGTTTGCAAGGTGAAACAAACTACGAGTCAGTCATGGGACTGGTATGAGAAATCTACTTAACTTATTAACAACAATAATAAGGCAAATCAAAGGACCACGCCACTTTCGCGGAACGGGTTTACTCCAATGAGTGCTAGTGCATGAAATAAAGTAAATGATTAAATCATCGCAATGCTTTTTATAAAATGAAACCATTATAAGACTCAGGTCCCATCACACAATGCAACGCAAGCCGGAGGATAGAGTTTTACCTTATAATGGCCAAAAATGCTTCATACGTATAAAACAAAAGTGTTTGATATTATTACTAGTGCATATATGTTTGAAAAGCAAATTCAATCATAAATATCAATCCTAGACGGCATGGGTACCATATATAATGTCGCTATACTAGTAATACAATCACATTCACATATTTCGTATTGAAAATTGGGTTCCTTCATGAGTCGAGGCAAGGGCAAGCTCCTCTCCGGTTCGAGACACTCTAGCTAATGCCTCGGGCCCGCACACAGCAATCCCTGGATCCTCCAAGGTCGGTCCTCTCTTACTTTTGAGGATTGGCAATTCCTAAACACACGTTTCCCGGTCCTTACAGACCTATAACCGAGGCGCCTCGTATTCCAACAACCACACAGGTGAAAAGTAGATATAAATGTCATGGCTGGGAGGTCACTGACACCACCATAGCTAGAAAGAAACGTCGTGCACTCCTTGGGTCCTACTCCCGTTTTTGACTCATACCGGGGTGTGAGGCTCGCGAATTCTCATTATACACAAAGCTACGTCACACAGACCATGCTTTGATCATCAACCTCAAGACTTTGCTTTGCAACAGAAGCCTTGATCATATGCCACTTAGGCGTGCCACACAGGCAATCCACTCCATGCGACTGATTTCTATCAATACATAACCTCTGAGCTCGTACGTCTCAGAGAAGGGCGTTAAGCAAGAGAATAAATTATCCGCCGCCAAACAGATATATATTTAACAGAGATCAATCAGCACAGAACAAAATCCAATGTCAGACACACAGTCCATTTACAAGTCCGTTCTGGGTCTGAACGAAACCGGAGGCACCAATTCCTCGCATATCCGTACAATCAACAGTATGTTTGGACGGCTACTACTTCAGTTCCTTCATGGTAGCTACTCCAATCACGAGCATCAGTAGCGCCCATCCATCCAATGTGAAGATCGTCGGTCTTCAACTGTCTTCGACTCTTCGACTTCTCAACGTCGATAGATTATTTGAAATGAGATGAACTCGGCCTTTTCAAATAATCCACGTATATTTAGATTTTCAAATCAATTTATCACATGGTTGGATTATTCAACATTCACATTTCAGTTCTTTGGTTATAAATCTCATGTTAAATACATTCAACCATCCCATATCAGGCAAACACAACAAAATTGGTTTATTTCCACTCTATATCGTCTATAGTATTTTATAACGATATATCGTCATTTTTATTTAATTTAAAACGGCCATATTTAATTGAACGACGTTTCAGGTCGTGTCGATGCACTGGCGCTGTTTTTCACTAATTTTGTTTTACACATATCTGAAAATCTAACCGTTGGATCTTCACAAATTTTATGTCGTTAGGAAGGTCATTTCAAAACGAATCCAACGGTTTCAGTTTTGGGAAAATCCGACGGTCGGATCTTCCACACTAGCCATTTGAAGTTACGATTTCAATTTCCGAACTACAGCGTCGTTATTCGATTTAATTTAATTATATTTATATATATATATAAATATAATCGTTTCTGGTGCTGTTTTTCTTCAGATTTGAATTAAACATTACAGACAATCCAACCGTCGGATCTTCACAAAGTTGGTGGGGTTGGAAAGATATTTCCAAGGCGAACCCAACGGTTGCGGTTTCGGGAAAATCCAATGGTCGGATTTCACGCACTAGTCGTTTGAAATCATGGTTTCAAAACACGAACTGCACGGCCACGTTTCGTTTTAATTTTATTTATATTTATATATTTATATAAATATAGTTCATTCAAAAATTCCTATATCGTTTTCACTTCAATTATTTCACTAACGCCTTTAAATTTTGGAAAATTTCGCCATAACCTCCTTTGTACGGGAGGGGCTGGGAAAATTCCCAAATAGCCACACGAGCGTCTCATGTCAAAAAGAAAAAGAAAAAGCCAAGCGGCTAGCCAACAGGCTCATAAAATCATCACCCAAACAAAACAGTAAATGTGTACCTATTTGTCGGGCACAAAATTGTATTCCTCTTCTCTAGCCCCTTTGCTATAACCTGTTCAATAAATATGCATGTACATATATACAATTTTTATCACTTATCATTTTCCATTCAACTTCATATTCGGTTTACTTTGGTTTAAAAACACCATTCATTCTAATATTGCATGCATAGGCTAAAATCATATCATTAGCTAATTAATGTATATTTCAACTCATGCACATTTATTTGAACAAGTGGCTATTTTTAACACTTCACATTTCAAAGATGATAATTTCGGCGAACTAAAATAGATTTCAACACATGACTATTTTATTTAGTTCCTATGCATGTTAAAAATAATATTTCTTCACCAATATTTATTTCAACGTCCGCATATCTCTAGCATATCACATATATGATAAAAATGATATTTTTATCATTTAAAATATTCATTCGACAAATGGATGTTTTCAACACTTCATAGTTTCAATAAAAATGCAATTTTTTATTGTTCGATCTTTTTATTCAACACATGAACTTTTCCACTACACACACTTCTCAACACATGAGCATTTCCACACATGGATATTTTATTTATGTTGTTCATCTTAGAAAGATGGAATTTTTATTGTTGAAACTATTTATATATAGGGCGAATATTTTTCATACTTCATATATATTATAAAAAGGTGATTTTTATTGTTTAAACACTTCATTCATTCACACATGAATTTAATTTTCATACATCACTTTTCAACACATGAACATTTCCACGCATGGATATAGTTTCAACATATGGCTTTAATTTCAACGCATGAAGATAATTTCAACATATGAAAATAATCCTAACACATAAAGATTATTCAAAATTTCGGCAGCATAACGGCAGGGTAGTTAAAACTGGCACCGTCCCTAGTACGGCTCCTCGCTCTACCTTAAAACCTCGCAGTTTTTGACAATGGGGATTCATGCATCTAATTTGCACGCAGGCGGCATGTTTTATTTTTATTTCCACAAATATTTCCAATTCATTTCAATCACCAATGGCTATTTTTCAACCACAACCAAACAATATCAACCACAAACAATTATTCAACCATTCGTATTTTTCATCCAACATTTCACACTAATTCACAACAATAAATATCGTCCATGGTTTGTGAACGAGGGGAGTATATACATATATATATAATATAATTGCTATATTTCACTTGCATTTCAACACATATATCAATTATTCTATGCATGTATAATTCATACTTCACTCATATAGCTTACACCACGCATGTACATGAGGTATACAACATGTGTGTAATTTATATTTCGCTAATATAATTTATACACGACATTTTCCATTCAAATTCATTTAATTTAGATTTCTCACATTGGTTTTCGGAGTGCTAAAAATCGTAGATGACTCAGAAAAATCTGCGGCTTCTTCTGTGAGGTAGAGAGCTTCCTTGTGGTCCCGATGTTTCCTTTCACGATGGTTCAAAACTAGGTTTGCGGTTTTCGCGAGAACCGAGGCACGAGGGGATGATCGGCGGGTTGGACGTGGAAGAGGGAGGAGAGGGCTACAGGCACGCGGCGGTTGGAGGCGACTCGGTGGGGCCTAGAACTCGCGGCGGTGGCTGGAAGGTCGGGATTTCGGAGGGAGATATCTCGACGTAGGAGCAACGATAGGGGGAGCTCCTTATATGGATTTGAAGAGGGGAAGGAGAACTACAAAAAGTTGAACTGGGGGAGGGGCTGATTCGGGCTGTGACGATCGGAAATCGCCAGGGAAGGGAGGAAGGCGGTTCCGTCGATGTCGAGGGGGGGTCGGGGTTTTCTGATATTTTTTTTTTATGAATGGAGAAATATGATTGGTCGAAGGTTTTATTAAATTTTTAAATAGTGTTTTCTCAAACGAACTCCTTTTCAAACCCAACGACTGTCGCCCCTAGCTAAATACCCCCATCCCGGACACAATGAGATATGTTTCGTTGGCCAATTCGACTGTTACAGTCGGTTATTTTTCAAATTAAAGTATAAAACATTTAATTTTTAACTTTGAACGTACATTTCAATTTGCCAGGGCCACAAACTGATTCGAAAAATTCCAGAAAAATAAATCTAGCTATGTTTTGACGCTACGGTCCCAACAAAACTAGTTTCGTCGAATTCTGAGATCGTTTGAAAAATGGCCATTTTCTGGTCGATCCAATTTAACAGAAATTGACCAAACACATTTTCTTTTGCCACGCTCACATGCTAGCTTCAAAAATTATGAAATTTGAAACCTAGCAATAATTTGACATCCTGGACCCAACAAAAGTGGTTTCGTCGAATTCCGAGGTCGTATGCAAATTATCAATTTTCCAGGGCTATATATTCTATATAGCGACCTTTCTGAAAATTCATTCGGCCATAACTTTTGATTCCCGTTATGATACTTAGGTTTTTCAGATTCGTTAGAAAGGTATTGACTAACAGATTTAAATATTTTTGGTTTCACTAAAATCTGTTATATTTTCCACCCTGCACAGTCAGTCAAAGTTTGAATTCAAATTTTCAAACTGACTCACTATTTCTAATTCACTATTATATTGAAATATTCTATTTCAATTGTTTAAATTCCTTTGAAATCACCAATTTAAAAATTTTAAATTGGCTCGTATTTTCCGGGTTATTACAATCTCCCCCACTTAAAACTTTTCGTCCTCGAAAAGGAAACAACAGTAAAGTAGGAAACAAAATGTAAATGCAAAGTATTGTAAAGGTACCTTGCACCGGAGTTAGTCAGAGATGTCCACTCTGCATTTGGGGTAAGCCTGCTTAATGCTTTCCTCAGTCTCCCAAGTACAGTCTCTAGGATCACTGCTCCACTGCACTTTAACTAAATGAACCTTTTTGCTTCTTAGTTCTCTAGTTTCTTTGCCAACAATCTTTAATGGCTCTCTTCTGAGTGTTAATTCTGGAGTTATGTCTACATCCTGTTGCGCTGCTTCTTCTACAACAAGATCCGGATCATGCACATGTCTTCTAAGTTGAGATATGTGAAATACATCATGCAGTCCAGGCAACCAATCTAGTAATTGAACCCTATAAGCAAGAGTTCCAATTCGTTCGAGTATAGGAAAGGGACCAATAAATCTCGGTGCCCACTTCCCAGTTTTGCCAAATCTGATTACTCCTCTTGTTTGCTAACAAATTATACAATTGTAAACAACTGTAAATTTCGTTCGTCTTTCCTAAACAACAAGGATTGTTGTAGAGGGTGTCGAACTCTGGGACCAAATTATTTTATTAATAAATCCAATCAAGTTATCCCTAACTTTTGATTGGTGGAAAACAAAGAAAATAGCAGAAATTAAATAAAAAGAGAGTTTTAACAATAAGTGAAAGCAATTAGGGGATAATGACATAGATCAGATTCATAATCATCAATAGCCAAAAGATTAACCAGATCTAATACATGTTTCTGTCACAAACATGAATCAACGATAACAGGTTTTTAGAAACAAATATGTAAATAACGACAAGCATAGCCTATGCAGGAGCTCAGCTCTACAACCATAGACTATCAGGACAGATTCACTAATTAATTTCTAAAACCCTAAAATTAGATCTAGATCTGATAATTGTTAGACCGAACACGAATATACCCTGTGAAGGAGCATAGCTCTTAAACGACACAGGATATTAAGGTTCAGATCTAACCCTAGTTCAGATCTAGATCAATATACATGAATTCCTCATCCTTTGGCTATGTGATTCATATTGAATCATACTATCAGCGTCATCACCCCCTAATCAAAGGGGATTAGCTAGACATAGCTAAAGAAGAAGAAAAACAGAAATTAAATAACAAGAACATAAATAAAACTAAAACTAAACAGAAAAGAGGAAGAAGAATGATTTTATTCCAAGAAGAGAATTACAGAATAAAACCCAATGTGTTTTACAATGAATGAGATAAAGTGTATTTATAGCTGATATGACAAAGGCTACTTGGCAAATTCCACAATGTGGGACTAAAGAATTAGCCCAAATAACACATAAGCTAGTGTGAACGGGGTTGTAGAGTAAGAGGCCTTGTAAGTGAGCCAGTGTGAACGCGTGCAGTGCATGAATGAGAAGCCTTGCAAAGGAGCTAATGTGAACGCTACATGAGTGAAATGGTCTGCAATTGAGCCAATGTGAACACAATATGAGTCTTTAGTGAGCCAAATCTACCCAACTAAACTCTATTTGCAACCGTTCTTCAAGCTTTAAACTCTTCAAGCTTAAGTAATTTTAACTTCACTCTTTTTCAGCAAATTCTTCATTCTTCATTCATCAAATGCTCTAAACCATGATTCTTGTCAACAATCTGAAAACACAACTATAAATACACAATATCAATTATTTAAAAGATAAAATAAGATAAATATGCAGATAAAATATACACATTTATGTGTATATCAAATACCCCCACACTTATGTTTTTATTCGTCCTCGAATAAACTAAACTAAGATATGTCACACTTTCGTAGGAAACACGATTGCATTTAGCATATGCAACAAGCCGTTAAACCTCTGGGTGTCCCCAGTAGGACGAGTGTTGTCTCGTGAGGGTTTTCAGCGGATACTACCCACAAAATCCAAAGCGTCTTATGTACGCAGATTAATCAAACAATATATTTAAAGTCTTTCACATTCCAAGGATTTCACCTAACTTCAATAATAACGGTTTAGCCCCAAATTGTCCATCCCATAATTAGTGCAAAAATGAACAAAATTTTTTAAGCTGAATCGTAATTCCTTGATAGCACTGTAATTGTCTTGAAGGTTAAGAGCGTGGTGTCAACCAAAGTTCTACACATCGACAATGTACACCCAATCATTTATTTGACCCCTTTTTTTTTGAGTAATTTTTGCACCAATGTAACTATAATGTATTGGATGTGAGTTATGCATAGATGAAGGAGAATTTTGTAAGTTCTAAAAATGTTACAGATAAGAGGGCAAGTGTATTAGTTGAACTTCAAGCTACAAAAGATAAAGTAATACTAAGGCACATATGAACATTTTGATTTTCTTTCATCTCCTCTACTACAATCCTCACTTCCAAGTACGGTATAATGGATGTGGATGGAATGGAACTGAATGCTTTATAGTCAAGAATGATGAATGACTATTTTATTCTGAGAGACTCTCTCTTTATTTCATTTTTTTTTCTTTCTTCTTTTTTTTTCTTCTTTTTTTTTTTTGCATGATGAATGATGAATGGAGATGGAATGAAATGATACCGTACATTATTTCATTTGATTCCTCCTCTACTAAACCAACACTTCATGAAAGGAAAGTTTTGTGCCCTAGTTACTCTACTTCTATAACCTTAATTCAACACACAAGTCTGGATTGTTGTTATACAAAAAGCTGAAAGGAATGATAAGCAAAGTTTCGTACGATAGATAACCCATATAAAATAAGATGTGGTATATGGTTATCCTACCTTAAAACAAGTACGGAGTGGGTGGTGTAATATCGGTATAAAAAGTGACGTTTTTGACCTTTAAACAAAAGTTCTTGAGTATACCAATATAAGATAAACTTGTCGACACATGGATGTAAATCGACTAAAACTTGGGTTTGAATAATGTGGGGTATCGAAGAAGAACGCTACAATGAGTCATTTCTCCTTAATTGGGCCAAGTGGATTTTAGAACTTACGATTTTGAAAATTTGAGTGGAAAAGAAAATATTATGCATGAAAACGAACTCAGAAAATCCAATAAATGTAGGTGCAAAATCCTTTTATTTCATGATTTTTTTTTACTTGCACATTCTAACATGTATAACAAAGGTTGACACGCTTACTCCAGAACACGACTAACGTCTGCACAGTCTCAAGCTAGCATCTTAAAAAGACACATTACGATTCAATGAATAAATAATGTTCATTCCCGTCACCCAACAATTCAACTTATCAAACAAGAACCAAGGTGTTATTTATGAATTTAAGTTAATCCTTGTTCAATGAATGGCCTACTTCATAAAATTTGATTGTTGATGTAATGTAAATTCCCCCCACACTTGAGTGTGACTGTGTCCTCACAGTCGTTAATCAGACATATCTTAGTGAAAGGAAAAATAAAATAAGAGACTATTTACATATGTACAAAAGAGGGTTAGTGCGGCTTACCGGATGTGTGTGCAGAAAATACGCAGTCATCGAATAGATGAACCGGTCCACAATGGACCAATGGATCAGCCTCATTAAGCTTATGAGACATAGCTGAAGCACAGAAAACCAAATCATAAAGGATTGTATATTACGTGACAGATTTGGAAAAACAAATTTCGTTTTTTCAAAAGTTTGAGTTGCTAGTTTTAAAAGCTTGAGCTTACAATTGATCCTGAAATCGAATTGAATTTTTATAGCAACAAAAGAGAGGTCATCGAGCTGGGGTTCAACAAAAGTTTCAAAAACAAAGTTTGACTTGTTCAGATGATGTATAAATTGAGAGGCATGTGCATCGTTCTCACCCTCACACTTGTTTTGAGAAATATTGTTTAGTTTTGCTTTGATATTTGAAATGTTGTTGACTAAAGGTTCATTCGTAAACCTAAAGTCAAAACCGAACAAATGAATTTTCAGTAAATTTCGAAATCGTGTTTTCTCAAAAATAGTGTCATTCCAGAAAGAGTTCATATACTGCATAAATTTATCATTGAAAAACGAGTGATCACGGTGTGGTTCAGTTGAAATGATCAAGTCGCAAGGATTTTCAATAAGTTCAGAAAAATCGTTATTGTGCTTGAGATCACATTCAGCAGTTTCGTTGTTTTCAACCACAAGAATTTCAAATTTTTCAAATTTTTCATTTTCAATTTCAGACCCAACAACATTATCGTCAATCGGTTCAAGAATTTTTCGCTCATCAAAGTCGTCCTCACCTAAACAGTTGTTAACAACTTCATCATTTTTGTCATGGTGGCAATCTAAAGTTGCTAAATTTTCAAAATTTTGAGAATTTGAGAGAGGAAGATCAAATTGAAGATTGACGTCTTTGTTTTTAAGAGAATTCAAATTCAAATCAATTGCAGAGCTTTCAACAACTTCATTGAGATTTTCATCGATTTCAAAAGTTGTCAGTTGAAAATCATTAATTGTGGGCAAAGGTGGATTGTCGTTCGATTCGTCACACATTTGGATTTGATTTTGATTTTGTTTCTCACGAAACTTCAAGTAGTCGTTAATTTCATTCGTTTGCTCAACAAAATCAAATTTATAGTTATTTACACGAGAGTTTTCAGTTTGAAATTGTTGAGAACAAAAGTTTTCAGTAGCACCATAATTGAAATTATTCCCATTGCCAAAATCATTTGAAAAGTGATTTACATTTCCATTTCGAATTTGAAATTCATTTTGGAGTTCAAAATTGAATTGACAAGGGTTATAATCAGAATCGTTTGAATTTGGAGGTGAAATCGAATTTTGATTATTTTGAAAGCTTTCACTTGAATTGTTGCACATGTATAAATTACACAATTCATTTATTTCTTCATTTTGTTGTATGCTCATTTCAAGTAAAAATTCAACATGTGTTTCAAGAATAGAGGGTTGATCATCATTTCGAAAATTTGATGATGTACAATCGGGATTATCCTGAAAATTTTGAAAAGTTGGTGGTGTACAGTCCAAATTACTTGTACAATAGTTGTTATTAAAATATCCATATGAATTTGGTGTAAAAGTATATGGATTATATTGATGTTCACAACTATCGTAAAATCCGTAGGAATAAGGGAATTGAGACATTTTCAAGAAAGATCTTTTAAAAAATATGTTAAAATTAACAACTTCGGATTATATGAATACAAGTCTAGGCCAGGTCCGGACATGGGTTATCAGTGTGCCACGAATCACCGTAGAAACACAACTGAAGGTTTAAGAACCTGTTTGAGTTCGAGACTCTACCGTTCCTTAGACACCTCAGAGAGTATCAATCCTAATTGTCAATTTAACGAATATTTTATCCTATGAGCTTTTGGGGAATCCTCGGTTTGATTTCAAAAATAAACTTTTCAATTAATCCCACGTTCGTTTTAAAATTTTAAACCACACATTAACAGGCAAAATATTCAGCCACAGAATGAACAGTCTCAGAACCGTCACAGAACAGGAAATTGCAGAAATATTTTTTTTTTTTACAAGCAAGCCAATCTCCTGCAGAAGAGTTTTACAAGCAATGTCTATATATTTTTTTATTTGCAGCAGCGGTCCCTGTAGAGATAGAAAATACTCACCTTGATCGGCAGTCCGTCCAGTGCAATTGGGTAGCTCTAGCGCGTTCACACCCCACTTGGTGTGCAACCGCTCCAATCAAATCTGTTTGCAAATCACTTGGCTGCACTCTTCACTTCTCGTTGGCCTTTGAATTGATTTCTTTGCTTGACTTCGATTCCTTGATTTGTTTGCTTGAGCCTTGAATTCTTTCTGCTTTGGCCTTTGTTTGAGTTCTCTCTTTCTCTTTTTTGACACCATTATATTTTTTTTTTTTTGAGAGGAAAACTAAAATGGCACTAAAACAAAAACAAAAGAAAACTAAGGCTAATAAAAAAAATTAAACAAAGAGATGAAATCTCTTTCTTCCTTTTTTTTTTTAAGAAACACAAGAAAATATATAACAAACAAAGAAAACAATTTTTTTTTTTTTTTTAAAAAGGATTTGGGAAAAGAAAGCTAGAACCAACTTACAAAATTCAAAGAAGAGAAAAGGATTTTTTTTTTTAAGGGCACAGGGAGAACTATAAACTATGAGAAGAAGAAAAAAACAAAGGAAGAGGATGGGGTATTTGTTTGAGAAGTGGTTGTGGTGACTATTGTTTGTGATGAAGAGGTTGGAGAGGATGAGTATATGTAGAACAGAAGAAAGAAAATTGGAAAGAATTGAAAAAGGATTTATTTTTATTTTGGGAAAAGGAATGTATTTATACAAGGAATATTGGAAAGTAGAGAAGTTTGGAAAGAAATTAAAGAAAAGAAAGGAAAAGAATTGTAATAAAAGCAATTGTTTTTTTCTTTTTTAGAGAATTGCTGAAAAATAGAAAGAGATAGTAGAGAAATTTGGAAAGAAATAATGGAAAGGAGGGGAAAGAAATTGGAAAAAGTTGGAACGAAATTAATGAAAGAAAGGGAAAGAAATAAATGAAGAAAGAATGGTAATGAATAGAAAAGAAAGTAGAAAAGGAAAGAGATCAAACTAAATTTGCAAGTTTTTTTTTTAATTAGAATTGTTGTAAAAGTAGAGGTGTGGAAAGGTGGAAAGAAATTTGAAAGAAAAAGAAAAGAATTAAAAGAAAGGAATTGTTAGAAAAGTTGAATTTTTTTATATGGAAATGTTGAAAGGAGGAAGCAAGATGCAAACAAAAGTGGAAAGAAATAAATTAAAAAAATGCAATTTTTTTTTATTGTTGTCAAAATAGAACAGAGAGAAGAGATTGTGTAGAAGAAAAATTGGAAAGAAGTAAATGAAAGATTAGGAAAGAAATAGATGGAAAGAAATTGAATGGACATTAATTAGAAAAATTGGCAAAAATTTATTTTTTAGAAACTTGGAAAGAAATCAATTTGTGAAACAATTGCAAGGAGGAAGAGAAATAGAAGAGAAGGAAAGAAAATCACAAAAAGATTTTTTTTTTAATTTATAAAAATTGTAAAAAGGAAAAAAAATTATGGAGAGATGTCAAGAAAGAAGGAAAGCAACAAAGAAAGGAAACAAAACAAAAGGCAAGAATTTTTTTCTCTTATTTGGTAGATATATGGTATCACAAATCAAATACCAAATCAACCAACAAGATTTTTTTTTATCTATGCTAGAAAACAAAAGGGAACAAAATAAAATAAATGTATTTTTTTTGTGTTTTTTTTATATTAAGAAAAAGAAAATTATAACCCGAAGGATTTAAAAACAAAAATTATTTTGGTCCCCGGCAACGGCGCCAAAATTTGTTTGCTAACAAATTATACAATTGTAAACAACTGTAAATTTCGTTCGTCTTTCCTAAACAACAAGGATTGTTGTAGAGGGTGTCGAACTCTGGGACCAAATTATTTTATTAATAAATCCAATCAAGTTATCCCTAACTTTTGATTGGTGGAAAACAAAGAAAATAACAGAAATTAAATAAAAAGAGAGTTTTAACAATAAGTGAAAGCAATTAGGGGATAATGACATAGATCAGATTCATAATCATCAATAGCCAAAAGATTAACCAGATCTAATACATGTTTCTGTCACAAACATGAATCAACGATAACAGGTTTTTAGAAACAAATATGTAAATAACGACAAGCATAGCCTATGCAGGAGCTCAGCTCTACAACCATAGACTATCAGGACAGATTCACTAATTAATTTCTAAAACCCTAAAATTAGATCTAGATCTGATAATTGTTAGACCGAACACGAATATACCCTGTGAAGGAGCATAGCTCTTAAACGACACAGGATATTAAGGTTCAGATCTAACCCTAGTTCAGATCTAGATCAATATACATGAATTCCTCATCCTTTGGCTATGTGATTCATATTGAATCATACTATCAGCGTCATCACCCCCTAATCAAAGGGGATTAGCTAGACATAGCTAAAGAAGAAAAAAAACAGAAATTAAATAACAAGAACATAAATAAAACTAAAACTAAACAGAAAAGAGGAAGAAGAATGATTTTATTCCAAGAAGAGAATTACAGAATAAAACCCAATGTGTTTTACAATGAATGAGATAAAGTGTATTTATAGCTGATATGACAAAGGCTACTTGGCAAATTCCACAATGTGGGACTAAAGAATTAGCCCAAATAACACATAAGCTAGTGTGAACGGGGTTGTAGAGTAAGAGGCCTTGTAAGTGAGCCAGTGTGAACGCGTGCAGTGCATGAATGAGAAGCCTTGCAAAGGAGCTAATGTGAACGCTACATGAGTGAAATGGTCTGCAATTGAGCCAATGTGAACACAATATGAGTCTTTAATGAGCCAAATCTACCCAACTAAACTCTATTTGCAACCGTTCTTCAAGCTTTAAACTCTTCAAGCTTAAGTAATTTTAACTTCACTCTTTTTCAGCAAATTCTTCATTCTTCATTCATCAAATGCTCTAAACCATGATTCTTGTCAACAATCTGAAAACACAACTATAAATACACAATATCAATTATTTAAAAGATAAAATAAGATAAATATGCAGATAAAATATACACATTTATGTGTATATCACCTCTCATCGGAGAAACTTTCAAATAAACATGGTCACCAACAGCAAATGTCAAATCTCTCCTTCTAGAATCTGCATAACTTTTATGTTGGCTTTGCGCGGTTCTCAAACGCTTTTTGATGAAGTCGACTTTATCAGATGCTTCTCTAATCATATCGGGTCCTAACACAAGTCTGTTGCCAGGTTCTACCCAACATGCTGGAGATCTGCACGGTCTGCCATATAATGCTTCAAATGGCGACATCCTCAAACTTGCTTGATAACTATTGTTATATGAGAATTCTGCCAAATGCAAATGATCTTCCCATGACCCACCAAAATCAATTATACAAGCCCGCAATAAATCTTCTAGAATTCTATTCACCCGGTCAGTTTGGCCATCTGTTTGAGGGTGATAAGCGGTGCTCATATTCAGTTTCGTTCCCAATTCTATCTGGAAAGCCTCCCAGAATTTGCTAGCAAATATCGGGTCTCTATCACTGACTATGCTGATGGGAATTCCATGCAGCTTAACGATTTCTTTGAAATATATTTGTGCTAGACTTTGAGCGGTTCTATTGGATCTGAGAGGTATAAAATGGGCAGTCTTCGTGAAGCGATCTACGATTACCCAAATTATGTCATTACCTTTCCTGGTTCGCGGCAAGCCATCTATGAAATCCATGGAAATCTGTTCCCATTTCCAACCTGGGACTTCCAACGGTTGCAACAATCCAGCTAGCTTCTGTTGGTCACTCTTGACCAATTGACAAGTAGGGCATCTGCTAACATACAAAGAAATATCCCTTTTCATTGCCCTCCACCAGAAAGTGCGTTTGGTATCGTTGTACATTTTACTCACCCCAGGATGGATGCAAAATCTGGATTTATGGCATTCGTCTAACACTTCTCTTTTGAGCTCAGGAAGGTTGGGAACACATATTCTCCCATTCAGTCTTAGAACTTCTTTTTTATCTACCTGAAAACTTGAGGGCTCTCCCTTCTGGATTCTCCCTTTAATCCTTTGAAAGAAATAATCACACCTCTGGAGAGCTCATACCTTATCGATCAAGCTAGGTGTAATTATAAGATGGGCAACAATTGCGGTTTTTCTACTAAGCGCATCCGCTACAACGTTAGCCTTCCCCGGCGTATACGGGATATCTAGATCATACGCTGCAAGAAATTCTAGCCAACGCTTCTGTCTCAAATTCAGATCTTTCTGGGTGTATAAATACTTCAATGATTGATGATCTGTATACAGTATAAATTTCTCGCCCAATAAATAATGCCTCCAGATTTTCAAAGCAAAAACGATGGCTAGCAACTCAAGATCATGAGTTACATAATTCTTCTCATGCGGTTTCAGTTGGCGGCTTGCATAAGCGACTACTTGGCCTCTTTGCATTAACACTGCACCAAGACCCCTAATAGAAGCATCTATCCAAACCGTTAAATCCTGATTGCCATCAACAATGGTTAACACTGGAGCAGTTGTCAGTTTCGATTTCAATTCCTGGAAAGCTTCTTCACAGTCGGAAGTCCACTTAAACTTATCATGTTTCTTCATGAGCTTCGTTAACAGACCGGATATCTTCGAAAAATCCTTAACGAACTTTCGATAATAACTAGCCAACCCCATAAAACTTCAAACTTCTGTGGGAGTAGTGGGTTGTTTCCAGTCTTGAATCGCTGTTATTTTACTTGGGTCAACAGAAATTCCTTTCTCTGACACGACATGGCCAAGAAATTTGACTTCTTCTTGCCAGAAGACACATTTAGAGAATTTGGCTTTGAAGACGTTCTTTCTTAGAATCTCCAATACTTGTTCTAAGTGTTTTTCATGCTCGGGTTTTGATTTGGAGTAGATTAAAATATCATCGATGACTACGAGGACAAATTTATTCAGAACTCCCCTGAACATTCTATTCATTAGATCGACAAAGTATGCTGGAGCATTACACAGGCCGAACGGCATTACTAACCATTCATAAAATATGTATGGACCTCTGAAAGCTGTCAAAGGAACACACTCTTCTGCTATCCTCAATTGATGAAAACCTGTAGCTAGGTCCATTCGGGAAAATACTTTCGGCCCATTCAATTGGTCTAGCAAATCATCGATGCGGGGTAATGGATACTTGTTTTTGAGTGTCTGTTTGTTGAGGTCTCGGTAATCAACACATAATCTAAGAGTACCGTCTGACTTTGGGACAAACACAACAGCTGCGCCCCAATTAGAAAAACTGGGTCTGATTAGACCCTTCCACAACAGTTGACGAGTTTGATCGCCTGATTCTTCTTTTTCCTTCGGAGTCATTCTGCGAATTGGATGTACCACTGGTCTGGCATTGGGAATTAGATCGATTCGGAATTCTATTTCTCTTTGCGGAGGTAAGTTTTCAACTTCTTCAAACACATCCGCATAGTTTCTAACAATCGGAATCTTTTCTATGGAAGTGGGGATAAGTTCTAATGCCGACCAAAATTCTTCTCTATTCGGATTTGTACCATGACAGGGTATATATATATATGTCCAAGCTTTGTTCGAATTTTAACGATTCTTTCTGCACAATTTACCTCAACTTCGTATTTCGTTAACCAATCTAGCCCAAGGATAACGTCGAATTCGGGAAAATCCATAATGACCAGATCAAAAGGAAACTTGTAGAAAGAATAAGAGGCTGGCACTTTACAATATGAGTTGAGGATAATAGAACCCCCTATCGGATTATGTACTTCAACCGAATCTTTAAGCTTCCTTGGTTTTAACTTTAATTTGTGCACTATGTTACTAGCAATAAAACTACGTGATGCACCTGTGTCAAACAATACAGAGACAGGAATATTTTTAATTGTAAGGGTACCTCCCAAAACATCAGGTTTACCAGCTCCATCGGAAGCAGCTGGCGGGCTCGACCCGTCATAGACGTGAGCTACTGTGGCCTTCTTCAGCAAAGGACAGTCTTTGACTAGATGATTGGTCTTGCGGCAATTAAAGCAGGAGCGAGGGTTCTGAGAACCCTGGCTTAAACCTTGTGAATTTGTCTTCTGCCTCTTCGGGGCTGTGCACACATTAGAGTAGTGCCCCCACTTTGCCACAGTTAAAGCAGCTTCCTCTTGGCGGCTTGCCAGTCTGAGGTTTTGAAGATGCTGCTTGGCTTGACTTAGCTTGATTCGCAGCAGGCTTGCGTTTGTTTCCGGCTTGGCTTCTAGCGCGATCCTGCTCCAGATGTCTATAGTCTAGGTCTTCGTAGTTGCATGTCATTTCCACCAGTTCGTTGAATTCCAACTTGACATGGGCCATGGCTCTATCATGATATTGTCGCCTTAGCCCAAGGATAAACCTCTTATTTTTGGACTTTGCAGTGGCGACGAGCTCCGGAGCATAGGGCGACAACAGTGTAAATTTATTCAGATAATCTTGCATGGAAAGATCCCCCTGCTGGAGGTTGGCGAAGTCATCGTGCATTCGCTCTAGAGCTTGTTCTGGGACATATTTCTCCTTGAAGAGTTCTTTGAATCCATCCCATGTTCTTCCAGCTTCTCTATTCCCGGCGGTGAGAGATTCCCACCATAGTTCAGTTTGTTCCTGCATAAGCCAGGCGCCCATAATAGCTTTATCTTCGTCTCCAAGCCTTAGGCCTTCAAGAATTTTCTCGCATGTTTTGAGCCATGCAAGGGCCTCTATTACGGTGCCAGTTCCCGAGAAGGTCTTGCCTCCTAAGTTTTTGTATCTCTTAGCTACACGGTCTAGCTCGAAGTATTGAGCGGCCGGGGGTTGTATCAAAGGTCCTTCTTGAACTGGGGCTTCTCCCCTTCCTCAGCCTCAGCCGGCACGGCCTCCTCTAGCGGCTGCTGCTCTGGTAGCCATTTGTCAATTTTTGTATAAGCAAGAAAAGAGTCAGCTAACAGAAATGATAGTTTATTGCATGATTAAGCAGAAAATTTACGGAAAGATAACGATGGACTGATCAAATTGTTTTTGCTATTCTGCTCGGCTCATTCTAGGACTTTACTAGTCCTATCTCTAATGAGCGACTCGCCTTAGGATACTACTGATTCTATTTTGACGAAGTGTTTAATGTATTAGACTCCAGAACTAAGGTTAACCAAAGCTCTGATACCAGCTGTGACGATCCCAAAACCCCGTGACACGGTGTTAAGGATAATCATTGGAATATAACACATTAATCATCATTAGCAGATCACAGATTATAGCATAAACAGAAAATAGAATAATTTACACACATATGACAGCGGAATCATATAGATATCATCACATCAAAGAAGCACAGTACAGGATACAACTTAGTGCATAATGATACATAATCAGTCACCATCGCCTGAGACGGAATCAAACATAAAGAGTACACAAAATAATTATCAGTCTACATCGCCAATGGCGGAATCATAATATAGATACAATAATGGCGGAGAAAATCCAAGTCATCACGGTGTAGTCAAGCCTCGCCATGAGCCAAAAGTGCGTCAGAAACCTGTAACTAGGCTGCCCGTGTGAAAATGAGGGCACCCGAGTTTGCAAGGTGAAACAAACTATGAGTCAGTCATGGGACTGGTATGAGAAATCTACTTAACTTATTAACAACAGTAATAAGGCAAATCAAAGGACCACGCCACTTTCGCGGAACGAGTTTACTCCAATGAGTGCTAGTGCATGAAATAAAGTAAATGATTAAATCATCGCAATGCTTTTTATAAAATGAAACCATTATAAGACTCAGGTCCCATCACACAATGCAACGCAAGCCGGAGGATAGAGTTTTACCTTATAATGGCCAAAAATGCTTCATACGTATAAAACAAAAGTGTTTGATATTATTACTAGTGCATATATGTTTGAAAAGAAAATTCAATCATAAATATCAATCCTAGACGGCATGGGTACCATATATCATGTCGCCATACTAGTAATACAATCACATTCGCATATTTCGTATTGGAAATTGGGTTCCTTCATGAGTCGAGGCAAGGGGCAAGCTCCTCTCCGGTTCGAGACACTCTAGCAAATGCCTCGGGACCGCACACAGCAATCCCTGGATCGTCCAAGGCCGGTCCTCTCTTACTTTTGAGGATTGGCAATTCCTGAACACACGTTTCCCGGTCCTTACAGACCTATAATCGAGGCGCCTCGTATTCCAACAACCACACAGGTGAAAAGTAGATATAAATGTCAGGGTTGGGAGGTCAGTGACACCACCATAGCTAGAAAGAAACGTCGTGCACTCCTTGGGTCCTTCTACCGTTTTTGACTCATACCGAGGTGTGAGGCTCGCGAATTCACGTTATACACAAAGCTACATCACACAGACCATGCTTTGATCATCAACCTCAAGACTTTACTTTGCAACAGAAGCCTTGATCATATGCCACTTAGGCGTGCCACACAGGCAATCTACTCCATGCGACCGATTTCTATCAATACATAACCTCTGAGCTCGTACGTCTCAGAGAAGGGCGTTAAGCAAGAGAATAAATTCTCCGCCGCCAAACAGATATATATTTAACAGAGATCAATCAGCACAGAACAAAATCCAATGTCAGACACACAGTCCATTTACAAGTCCGTTCTGGGTCTGAACGAAACCGGAGGCACCAATTCCTCGCATATCCGTACAATCAACAGTATGTTTGGACGGCTACTACTTCAGTTCCTTCATGGTAGCTACTCCAATCACGAGCATCAGTAGCGCCCATCCATCCAATGTGAAGATCGTTGGTCTTCAACCGTCTTCGACTCTTCGACTTCTCAATGTCGATCGATTATTTGAAATGAGATGAACTCGGCCTTTTCAAATAATCCACGTATATTTAGATTTTCAAATCAATTTATCACATGGTTGGATTATTCAACATTCACATTTCAGTTCTTTGGTTATAATTCTCATGTTAAATACATTCAACCATCCTATATCAAGCAAACACAACAAAATTGGTTTATTTCCACTCTATATCGTCTATAGTATTTTATAACGATATATCGTCATTTTTATTTAATTTAAAACGGCCATATTTAATTGAACGACGTTTCAGGTCGTGTCGATGCACTGGCACTATTTTTCACTAATTTTGTTTTACACATATCTGAAAATCTACCGTTGGATCTTCACAAATTTTATGTCGTTAGGAAGGTCATTTCAAAACGAATCCAACGGTTTCAGTTTTGGGAAAATTCGACGGTCGGATCTTCCACAGTAGCCATTTGAAGTTACGATTTCAATTTCCGAACTGCAGCGTCGTTATTCGATTTAATTTAATTATATTTATATATATATATAAATATAATCGTTTCTGGCGCTGTTTTTCTTCAGATTTGAATTAAACATTCCAGACAATCCAACCGTTGGATCTTCACAAAGTTGGTGCCGTTGGAAAGATACTTCCAAGGCGAACCCAACGATTGCGGTTTCGGGAAAATCCAATGGTCGGATTTCACGCACTAGTCGTTTGAAATCACGGTTTCAAAACACGAACTGCACGGCCACGTTTCGTTTTAATTTTATTTATATTTATATATTTATATAAATATAGTTCATTCAAAAATTCCTATATCGTTTTCACTTCAATTATTTCACTAACGCCTTTAAATTTTGGAAAATTTCGCCATAACCTCCTTTGTACGGGAGGTGCTGGGAAAATTCCCAAATAGCCCCACGGGCGTCTCATGTCAAAAAGAAAAAGAAAAAGCCAAGCGGCTAGCCAACAGGCTCATAAAATCATCACCCAAACAAAACAGTAAATGTGTACCTATTTGTCGGGCACAAAATTTTATTCTTCTTCTCTAGCCCCTTTGCTATAACCTGTTCAATAAATAGGCATGTACATATATACAATTTTTATCACTTATCATTTTCCATTCAACTTCATATTCGGTTTACTTTGGTTTAAAAACACCATTCATTCTAATATTGCATGCATAGGCTAAAATCATATCATTAGCTAATTAATGTATATTTCAACTCATGCACATTTATTTGAACAAGTGGCTATTTTTAACACTTCACATTTCAAAGATGATAATTTCGGCGAACTAAAATAGATTTCAACACATGACTATTTTATTTAGTTCCTATGCATGTTAAAAATAATATTTCTTCACCAATATTTATTTCAACGTCCGCATATCTCTAGCATATCACATATATGATAAAAATGATATTTTTATCATTTAAAATATTCATTCGACAAATGGATGTTTTCAACACTTCATAGTTTCAATAAAAATGCAATTTTTTATTGTTCGATCTTTTTATTCAACACATGAACTTTTCCACTATACACACTTCTCAACACATGAGCATTTCCACACATGGATATTTTATTTATGTTATTCATCTTAGAAAGATGGAATTTTTATTGTTGAAACTATTTATATATAGGGCGAATATTTTTCATACTTCATATATATTATAAAAAGGTGATTTTTATTGTTTAAACACTTCATTCATTCACACATGAATTTAATTTTCATACATCACTTTTCAACACATGAACATTTCCACATATGGATATAGTTTCAACATATGGCTTTAATTTCAACGCATGAAGATAATTTCAACATATGAAAATAATCCTAACACATAAAGATTATTCAAAATTTCGGCAGCATAACGGCAGGGTAGTTAAAACCGGCACCGTCCCTAGTACGGCTCCTCGCTCTACCTAAAAACCTCGCGGTTTTTGACAATGGGGATTCATGCATCTAATTTGCACGCAGGCGGCATGTTTTATTTTTATTTCCACAAATATTTCCAATTTATTTCAATCACCAATGGGTATTTTTCAACCACAACCAAACAATATCAACCACAAACAATTATTCAACCATTCGTATTTTTCATCCAATATTTCACACCAATTCACAACAATAAATATCGTCCATGGTTTGTGGACGAGGGGAGTATATACATATATATATATATATATATATAATATAATTGCTATATTTCAATTGCATTTCAACACATATATCATTTATTCTATGCATGTATAATTCATACTTCACTCATATAGCTTACACCACGCATGTACATGAGGTATACAACATGTGTGTAATTTATATTTCGCTAATATAATTTATACACGACATTTTCCATTCAAATTCGTTTAATTTAGATTTCTCACATTGGTTTTCGGAGTGCTAAAAATCGTAGATGACTCAGAAAAATCCGCGGCTTCTTCTATGAGGTAGAGAGCTTCCTTGTGGTCCCGATGTTTCCTTTCACGATGGTTCAAAACTAGGTTTGCGGTTTTCGCAAGAACCGAGGCACGAGGGGATGATCGACGGGTTGGACGTGGAAGAGGGAGGAGAGGGTACAGGCACGCGGTGGTTGGAGGCGACTCGGTGGGGCCAGAACTCGCGGCGGCGGCTGGAAGGTCGGGATTTCGGAGGGAGATATCTCGACGTAGGAGCAACGATATGGGGAGCTCCTTATATGGATTTGAAGAGGGGAAGGAGAACTACAAAAAGTTGAACTGGGGGAGGGGCTGATTCGGGCTGTGGCGATCGGAAATCGCCAGGGAAGGGAGGAAGGCGGTTCCGTCGATGTCGAGAGGGGGTCGGGGTTTTCTGATATTATTTTTTTATGAATGGAGAAATATGATTGGTCGAAGGTTTTATTAAATTTTTAAATAGTGTTTTCTCTAACGAACTCCTTTTCAAACCCAACGACTATCGCCTCTAGCTAAATTCCCCCATCTCAGACACAATGGGATATGTTTCGTTGGCCAATTCAACTGTTACAGTCAGTAATTTTTCAAATTAAAGTATAAAACATTTAATTTTTTACTTTGAACGTACATTTCAATTTGCCAGGGCCACAAACTGATTCGAAAAATTCCAGAAAAATAAATCTAGCTATGTTTTGATGCTACGGTCCCAACAAAACTAGTTTCGTCGAATTCTGAGATCGTTTGAAAAATGGCCATTTTCTGGTCGATCCAATTTAACAGAAATTGACCAAACACATTTTCTTTTGCCACGCTCACATGCTAGCTTCAAAAATTATGAAATTTGAAACCTAGCAATAATTTGACATCCTGGACTTAACAAAAGTGGTTTCGTCGAATTCCGAGGTCGTATGCAAAATATCAATTTTCCAGGGCTATATATTATATATAGCGACCTTTCTGAAAATTCATTCGGCCATAACTTTTGATTCCCGTTATGAAACTTCGATTTTTCAGATTCGTTAGAAAGGTATTGACTAACAGATTTAAATATTTTTGGTTTCACTAAAATCCGTTATATTTTCCACCCTGCACAGTCAGTCAAAGTTTGAATTCAAATTTTCAAACTGACTCACTATTTCTAATTCACTATTATACTGAAATATTCTATTTCAATTGTTCAAATTCCTTTGAAATCACCAATTTAAAATTTAAAATTGGCTCGTTATTTCCGGGTTATTACATTTCCCAAGTTAAATAATCATTAATATTGATTTTTGGGAAGATTAAAACCAAGTGGAGTTTTAATGAATCTTTAATTAGATTGAAATGGAATGTGATAATTTAAATTATCAAATTTGGGAAATAATCGAGAATGGAGTCTCGTCAGTTTTACTCCTAGCGATAGTTAAATCTTTAATTAGATTTGAACGTGAAATGGTAATTGAATTTACCGATAACACCGTGGTGTTAGATATGGAGTATGATCAGTTTTGCTCCATGGGATGAATAGGTTGGGATTGGGAAATAAAATAAATGATTACTTCAGTGCGGTTCACTAATCCCGATTAGTTTGGAAAACCGTAATATGGTTTGAAATGATATCCAAAGGAAGATTAAAGAATAAATTTAAAAGAATTTATCTTTGATAAAATTAATGGGAACATTTCTCAAAGTATATGAATATTTGAATAAAAGAATATTCAGAATTGGAATGAGCCATATGTTGTGTTTTTATAGCACTTGTTTATTATATACGCGAGTTATTTGGAAAGGCCGGGTTTATACCCATTCTGAATAACTGATTCAACGATATGTCGACGATGAAGACGGTGGTTGAAGACAGGAGGTCTTCACATCGTTTGGATGATTACTGATGTCTTGATTGGGCTGTACACCCAAGATGAGGTAATAAGTGGTGATCGTCCAGACGTACTTGGAGATCGACAGATATGCGAGGACCTCTCTCCTGTATTGGACATACGGGACGAGGAATAAGGTGCCTCCGGTTTCGTTCAGACCCGGAATGAGCTTGTAAATGGATTGTGTGTCTGACATTGGATTTATTCTATGCTGATTGATTTCTATTAAATATATATATTTGTTTCGCGGCGGAGAATTTATTCTCTTTCTTAATGCCCTTCTCTCAGACGTACGAGCTCAGAGGTTATATATCGATAGATATCAGTCGCACGACATGAATTGCCTGTGTGACATGCTGAGATGCAGTGATTAAGGCTTCTATTGAAAAGCACAGTCTTGTGGTTGATGATCAAACCACGGCTTTAATATAGCGTAGCTTTGTGTAGCGTTAATTCGTGAGCCTCACACCCCGGTGTGAACCGGAAACGGGAGAGGACTTCAGGGAGGACATGTGTTTCCTTCTAGCTAGGAGTGGTGTCAACGTTTTGCAAGCCTTGACGTTTTACTTATGTGGATGATGGATAGCGAGACGCCTCAGTTATATCGGTCATTCCGGGGCCGATAGTTTTGGTCGGGATATAACCAGTTTATGCCCCATAGGGCGGGGAAACGTAGTGTTCAGGCATTTTAATCCACATCGAGTGGACCGGCCCTGACGATCCAAGGGCCCACCTGAGTCTGGGTCCTGAGACACGGGCTAGAGCGTCTCGAAGCGGTGAGTACGATCCCTTGCCTTGGTTCACAGATGGAAATCCAACTTCCAATACGACATTTTGCGGTTTTAATTGTAAACCTATATATGGTGACATAGTGGTATGGGGCACTTATACCGTCTATGATTGATACTTATGATTGAAATTGTTTTGACACTATACACTTATAGTAATACTAAAACATGAAATTTTACGTACCAAGCATTCTTGGCTATTATAAGGTAAAAACTCTATCCTTCGGCTTGCGTTGCATTTTGTGATGGGACCTGAGTCTTATAATAGCTTCATTGTTCTTTATTTAGCATTGCGCTGTTTGTTTTATGCACTGGTATTCTTGGGAGGAAACTCGTTCCGTGTTATACGGCGTGGTCCCTTAATTTACCTAACTTTAAAATAAAGATTAATAACTGTTTTAGTTCTTACACCAGTCACATGACTGACCTGGAGTTTATTGTTTTAATCTAAACTCTGGGTGCCCCTATTTTCCACCCGGGCAGCTAGTAGTTTTGGTTTTGCAGATTTATATTCACAGGATCCTGGTTTACAGCTGGAATGATATTCGGAAAGCTCTGTATTTGTATATTCCTTTCATTTGTGTTTTGTATTATTTTCCGCTGCATTGTAACTTGTAAATCTCTGATATTTAATAAATGTGTAATACTTATTCATACTCTGTATATTCTTGTATTCTAATGAAATTGTTGTAATAAGCAATGAAATGTTCTTCTGTTTGTGTTCTGATTCTGTGTGTTCTCAAAGTCAATCCATTCTTTCTCTTCTCTTCAGAGTCCGGGGAAGTTCCGATCGCCGCATTTTAAGTTTGATAATTTAGGTACCTCCCTTATGACTCATGCCTTTTTAATACTGTTAACATAGTAACTCACCGCAGTTATAACACTGAGGTAAAATATCATTAACACAATCTACCAAATATAAGCGATAGTTTAACACCTTAATGTAATAAATACTTAAATCAATGATCGTCCATACATTAACACAGTAACTCATCACAGTATCAGAAAAGTCTGCTGGCTTCCCTTCAGCATTTGAAGAAAACTAGCGATGTAGATACACTCCATCACCCCTGATCTGACCAAGATCATCCCTCTATTTTATGTGATGGTGGAATCATCTGAAACTCAGAAAGGAACTAGTACTTGAGCTCCCATTTTAGCAATCTGCTTCGAAGAAGAAATCCAGTATCACCAAAAATGGTAGCGACAATTCCACTAATAGAAGATCTGCCGCCAGTACCCTTTCTTACAAGATGTCCAGATCCTTTTACCGTAACATTAGTTGAATAAAACCGATTCTTCTCAAATCGACAACCTGAAGAGTATAAGAAATAGACCGATCTGATGGATAGAGATTGATCTATAAAAAGCTTCTGGGTTGATCTACTGTATATGACTGCATGATTTTAGAAAACAAAAAAAGAAAATGGACTGAGTGGAATTAGAAGGAGAACAGGTGATTTCATGTCCTATTATGCTGAATTATTGAATGGGTGAAGAAGATGAAGAAAAATCAAAATGAATTGAGGCGGCTGCTTCGTGTTCTGTCGCTGAATATAAAAGGGAAGACCAAAATTTTGTTGGTAGAGCAAAAGATTTCATGGGATGCAGCCAAAATTTTCATGTTATGGAGCCAAAATTTGGAGCGCGTGGAACCAGAATAGTTCTTACGCAAGGTTAAAATTTTTAGTAAGAGCCAAAAGAAATCTTATTTATACATGTTAAAGAAATTAGTTATAAAATAAACATTCAAATACATAAGAAATTAATGATTTACAACGTGATGACCATATCATTCAATTTTATTTTTTCTTCAATATTTTTTTAATTTCGTGTAATTTTGAATACTTTCTAAATTTTTATGGATGTTAAATGATATGATAAAAGCAAAACTGTTAAAATTGGCATTTAGTACAAGTGGTAGGTGAAAAGATTGTAATAGAAAATTAATAGTATAAATAATTAATTAACATGTATATATTGTTAATTATTAAGTTTCAACATTATTTTTAATTTTTAATAGTAATATTACTAATCATAAATTATTAATATTTATTGTTAGTTATAAATTATTATGTATTTTATGAACGTTGTAAAATTGACATCTATTACAAGGGGCCTGAAATGATCATTTTAATAGCACTCTATTACAACGTGCAGTTTTTACCTGTTGTAAAAAGAGTGATGTAAATGATATCTATTACAACGGTCCAGAAATGATCGTTGTAATGGCATTCTATTACAACGGGCAGTCTATGCCCGTTATAAAAGGGTGTTGTACAAGCATCTATTACAATGGTTCAGAAAGCAACCGTTGTAATAGCATTCTATTACAACAGGCAACCAGTGCCCGTTGTAAAATGGACGTTGTAATTGGGTATTTTTGTTGTAGTGTTGTGATGGCAACTTCGAGTAGCCTTATTCCTGCATGCTTCCTCCTAGCGCAAGAACCGGTTTTCTTTCTCATAGAAAACCTCCAAAGAATTAGGTTTTTTGTCAATCACTTCTACAAAATTGGCTTACAATATCAGTTTCTGGCCGATGTTTAAGTGTTCTACGACCGATGTCTTTGCGAGTGTAGAGAAAGGTCATGACTGTAGAGATCAGTTTTTAACCGATGTATTAGACCAACTTTTATATCAGCTTTCTTACACAAACTAATATAATAAGCCATCTTTTAAATCGGTTTCTTTTAACCAACTGATGTTATAAAAGGTCTATTACATCACTTTTTTGGAGGATAGATGCGATGGGCTCCTTATTACATCAGTTTGTTTAAACATAACTGATATTAATACTGAATAATAATACAATTGCATATAATTTAAATATTGAAACAGTATTTTTTTTATTCAATAAAATATTTTATTTCAATATTCGAAATAGTACAACTTTTAGAACTCAATATTGTACACTACTATATTATTCATACAATCTATTTCAGATACGTTACACCTCTCACTACAATACACTCAATGTCACTCAGTTTATACACAAATTCATATACACACTCATTGACACAGTACCAATGCAGTTAAAGCGCTTAGCGGTCCTATAGCAGCGGAGGTGCAAAAAGATGTAGCGGGGATAAAGCGGGGAAATAGTGGGGATATAGTGGAGGAGCATAAATGTTCATTAGATGTAATATTTGAAAATTAATTAACCATCTTTATCATATTATATGTGTGCAAGAATAATCTTATATAACAAATCAAGGAATATCATAGTTATGCATGCTAAATTTGATGGGTGTAACAGATTATTATATACTATGCACTTATGTCTTAAATTTAGCCCTTCGTTGTAAATTTACTGAATTTTTTTAAAAAGAAAACTAGTCAAAATCAAGCTTCATATATTAATATAGCTAAAGCGGATGCTAAAAAAACCTTAATTTAGTGAATGCAGCAGAAAATAGCGGGGCAAAAGGTGGATCTACTGTCCATAGTGCTAAATTGAAATAGCGCAGCGGTTGAAGAGCGCTATAGGCTACAACAGGGATATTGTGGGGCTTTAACTATATAATGACACACTGAGTCTTCATTTGCTTCCAGTTCAACCCAGTCACATTTATATCAAATGCCAAGGTCACAAGTTCAAAATGAAATACAAGTGCTGTAACAACCTGGAAAATCTGAGCCAGTTTAAAATTTTTAATTTGGCTATTTTAGTGGATTTTAAATATTTTAAATAAATATTTTAAATAATAACGACGAAAAGTGTGGTTGAATCGACGTTTGAAAGTAAATATAATTACTTTGAATTGTAAACAAGGCCTGAAATGGCGCGGCAGATTCAAATTTTCAATTCAAACTTTAAATGACTGTACCGGGTGCAAAATAAAACGGATTTTAGTGAAACCAAAAATATTTAAATCTGTTAGTGAATATCTTTCTAACGAATCTGAAAAATCAAAGTTTCATAGCGGGAGTCAAAAGTTATGGCCAAATGAATTTTCAGAAAGGTCGCTATAGGAATATATCGCCCTTGAAAATAGACATTTAGCAAACGACCTTAGAATTCGACGAAACCACTTTTGTTGGATCTGGGATGTCAAATTATTGCTAGGTTTCAAATTTCATAAATTTTGAAGTTAGTATGTGAGTGTGGCAAAAGAAAATGTGTTTGGTGAATTTCTGTTAAATTGGATTGACCAGAAAATGGACATTTTTCAAACGGTCTCAGAATTCGACGAAACTAGTTTTGTTGGGACCGTATCGTCAAAACATAGCTAGATTTATTTTTCTGGAATTTTTAGAATCAGTATGTGGCCCCGGCAAATTGAAATGTACGTTCAAATCGAATATCGAATGTTTATATTTTAATTTGAAGGAAAACTGACTGAAACATTCGAATGAGCCTCTGAAACATATCCCATTGTGTTTAGAATGGGGGTATTTAGCTAGGGACGACAGTCGTTGGGTTTGGATTGGAGTTCGTATGAGATAAGAGGTATCTTTGGATTTTTAAAAATATATAAATAAAAAAAATTCTCGGGCCAATCACATTTCTCCCTTCTTCTCTCTCTTCCCCGATCCCTCTTCAGTGTTGAACGGAGGAAACCGCTCTAACCTTTCCTCCTCTTTATCTCCTTCCACACGCACCGATAGCCAACGCCCCAGTTCAACTTTTTGTAGTGCTCCTCCTCACCTTCAAATCCATACCTACCTCGCCCCATATCGCCTCGTCTTTCTCGAGATCCGAGCCTCGAAACCCGCCGCCTTTCGAACTCGTTCCCTCCGTCGTGCCTCCATCACACGTGACTGCACCCCTAGGTGCCAGTGCGCCAGTCGACGCTCTATGACGTGGTGAAGCCCGATTATCCCCTAGCTACACGGATTCGACGAAAACTGAAGAACTAGTTTTGAAGATTTAAAAGAGGGTAACCATTTATTTATTTTTAGCTGTTTAATAGCACTTTAAAGCGCTACGGTTTATGATTTTACAATAAAAATCATATCTTTTTCGTTTCTTGTTGAAATTCAGTGAAATAAGAGACAGTGGACTCGTGTGGACGTCTTCTACATTTTAGAAGAGACCGCATATTTTTCTAAGCCTTCTGCTATTTTTGGTGGAGTGGAACCCAATGTGAGATTTCTAATTTATAAACGATATGGAAAAAAACGATGTATAAATTATATAGTCAAAGTATGAGTTATATAAGTGTTGTACACCTCATGTATAAGCGTTGTATAAGTTGTATGTTCAATGTATAAGTTATATATGCATTGTAAAATTGATATATAAGTTGAAATAAATTGAAATGAATTAAAGGGAATTGAAATATATTTATATACGAATATATATATACTCCCCTCGTCCACAGACCATGGACGATATATATTGGTTGTGATATTGTTTGGATTATTGGTTGATGTGAAATTTGGTGAATATCATGAATGGTTGAATTGAAATGATTGATTGTGATTGAAATCCCAATAGGATTAGTGTAACAACTCGTATTTCGATAACATGTTAAAACAAGAATCAAGGCAGAATTTAATTTTAAATTCTGAATCAAGTAAAACGGGCTATGCCATTGCGTTCGTCTCGGAAAAATACGCGAAATAGAGTCCGAAATTTTGTAAATCGGAGTCCGTATGACCCGGTTAAGGCCCAAAGAAGTTTTCGGGAAATTTGAATTTCGAAACATGCAGAGATGGGGCCAGGCGGGAAAATTCCCGCCCAGACAAGTCGACTTGGCTGTCGACAGGGCTGTCGACTTGCCCTGTCGGCTGATTCTGGCCTGGTGCACCTATTTTCTATCTTGGCTAGGTTTTTGGGCCTGGTTTGAAATCTGACGGTTCAGGTTGGTCCTAGGGTTAATCTAAGGGTCCTAACTAGCCTAATCTTCTATAAATAAGCCCCTAACCCCCCTAAACCCTCATTATTCACTCATGTAACTAAACTATGGCCAAATTTCTACTCTCATGGCCTCCACTCAACTATCCTAGCCTCCACTTCATTTCTATGAAAGGTTTCATGATCATGAGAGTATTAGAGAGTCCCTATGTTAGTATGAGAGCTCCTCAAGTTGATTTCAAGGCAAAAGTTTTGGTCTTTGTTCATAAAGATGGTGTATTTGTTGATTTGGAGCATCCATCTTTGGGTTTTTGGATTATGGCATGCATAAGCTTCATCACAAGCTTTAGTTTAATCGATTTAGGCCTTCATAGCAATGTAAGCCCTTCCCTACTCTTAGATAGTTATATTAACTATGAAGCTAAATGTTCATGTAGAAAGTTTGGGTTTGATTAATTAGAATGATGCATGCTATCATGTTATGCAAGTCTATGAAGTCATTAGCTTGATCTTATGAGCAAAAAGCCACAACCTTTATGTTGAAATGTTGCATTATGCAACATGAGAATCTTCATAATCATTATGTCAACTTGCATATGAAGTCATAATCCTTATATGATGATATATGCGAGTTTCTAGCCATCATTCCATGTCTTTTGTCACCATGATTCGCTTATGTACCAAGTTTGGGTTTATGCATGTTTTTGAGGCTTAAGAATGTAACATGCAAGCTAATGAACACATTTGTGCCTCATTTGCCACCATGATTAACTTGTGGCTTAATACCCATTTTTGTCATTCCTTTGCCAAGTCTCTTCTTTTAATCCATCACGTTGATGCGAACGTATATGCTAGTTTAAAAAGCGTTGGGGTCACATTATGGGGAAACATAATGACATGAATATGACTTGGGTAAATGGGTATAAACATGACAACATGTAACGTTAAATATGACATGTGTTTATACTTGAAAACATGACTTGAAATATAACATGGAAGTTGACATGTAAGTATGCATAAAAACATAAGCTTGGGAATTTACCTATTAAGTTAGGTCTACCCATTGGGAATTTACCTATTAAGTTAGGTCTACCCAATTGCTTGAAAACTTGACTATGAACATGACACTAGACTAAACATGAAAGTGGCCAACTCGAGGTTGGGTTGAGTTTGCAACGTAAAACTACCCGGAACCGACCGGCCTAACTAGTAGTTGCAAACAATAGGACCCAATGTGAGAAGTTGGTCATGTTGTGCTTGAACCCGAGGTTAGACCAAGTTGTGGTGTAAAGCTACCCGGAACCGACCGGCTTAACTAGTAACCACAACAAAGTCTAATGTGAGAGGTTGGGGTGCATTAAGTAATTAATGCCACATGATAGGGTTAAGTTAATTTGATTAATGACTCTTAACCAAATACGACATGGGTAAATGGGTTAAGTAAATTGGTTAGGCTAATGATACTTAACAAAACATGACAAGGTTGGGTAGGTTAAGTGATTTGATTTGCCTAATGACGCTTAACCATTTTTATACGACTAGTGGACGAGGATTAAGTTAACCAACACTTAATCAATCCAACATGATAATTTGGCAAGGTTAAGTAAGTTTTCTTAATGACACTTAACCATACAAGATGATTAGGGGATGGGGTTAAGTAATTTACAATTAACTAATCCGACACGGTAATTAGATGGGGTTAAGTAATCCACACTTAACTAATCTAAACACGGTAATTCGATGGGGTTAAGTTAAACACTTAACCAATTTAAACTCGGTAATTCAATGAGGTTAAGTAACCAATACTTAACCAACTTAACGTGATAATTTAATGGGGTTAAGCAACTTATACTTAACCAATTATACATGATGATTTGATGGGGTTAAGTAACTTACACTTAACCAATCTAATACGCGGACCTGATAAGGTTAAGTCACAAGACCTTTTTAGAATATGCTTAACCATTGTAGTACGATTAGAGGATGGGGTTAAGCCAACCTATACTTAACCAATCCGACTCGATAATTTGATGGGATTAAGATAATCTATGCTTAATCGATCTAGCAAGATAATCCGATAGGATTCAGGTAAGCTAGTACTT
The DNA here is from genome assembly GCA_030737875.1 of Allium sativum. Classification (NCBI taxonomy): domain Eukaryota; kingdom Viridiplantae; phylum Streptophyta; class Magnoliopsida; order Asparagales; family Amaryllidaceae; genus Allium; species Allium sativum. The sequence goes on along the minus strand of CM060920.1, from coordinate 454,666,489 downwards.
GACCAATTTGACTTGATAGGGTTAAGTCATGAGCCTCTGGGTACACTTAACCAACTTGTGGGACTAAGTCTTGAACTTAAATACTTAGCCAATCTTTGACGTGATTCGTGGGCGGGTTAAGTCATGGACTTGAATGATAACACTTAACCCAATAGACAAACCCTAGCTAGAAGAACTAGGTAGAAAACCGTGGTTAATCAAGGATAACGGGAAAGGAAGCTAAGTGGTAAACCTTAGTTAAGGGTAACTAAGTAATAATTCTTAGCTAAGGACATAGGACTAATTCTCAAAACGATGAGTAACCTGATACGGTAGGTCATCGCTTAGTATACGAGGGGGAGCAAGTTATCTGACTTGGATAAAAGCTCCAGCGCATGGGGTGCCGGAGTGGAAGCTTCGAGGGACGTGAGGATATTCTTGGGATCCCTCTGTGGGCTGCCAGGTAATTATACTAGGCCCATGAGAGGTTAAGGTCTGCGTTAGAAGGACCAAGAGTATGCCTTGGTTGCTATGCGAGCAACCTAAAGACTGGGATGGATTAGCGTGGAGTCGACGATTCTTGTTTTTGCCCTGGATAGCGCATCGCCGACTACCTACCATCTTTAGTCAATCGTGTACGTACGGAAAGGCAAGGAACCCCCAACAGACCATGTGCTTGCTATCGAGTCATGGGTGAGGTTGGCCCATAGGAAAGTGGGGCTATAGTGGGGCCGTGGAGTGGTTCTTATACATGATTTTTCTTGGATTGCCTTTCAGTAGTTGAGGGAGGGGTCACGTGGGACCATAGCCACGGGTACAAAAACAGACCTTGATATCTGCATCGGCAGACGATTTAAAGCTCCCGACCGAGTTCCGTATTTCTTGATTTGCCCTGGCACGGAACTCGGATGGCACATTGGGGAACATGTGCATCTAGACATGGATAACGATTCACGATACATACGTGGGATCAAGGGCGCGGTTGACGGGTGGCGTAATCCCTAGTGGTCCTAGGTGGCCAAAACCCAAACCGAGACACGGAAACGTTCATTAGGTAGCATAATCCCTAGCGGCCCTAGGTGGCATAAATCCTAAGTGGACGCGCGATAGTTCATGGTAGGGAAACACAACTAGATCAAGGGTTGCAGTCCAAAACAACTTCAAGGATAAAACGTTTACATGGGAAAGTCCGTACGGCCTACGGCAAAGGACTGAACTTATTCATGGAAAGAAACATACGAGTTATATATTAGGTTGACATGGACCATTACATGACATTGGGCAAGGGACCTTCATGGTTAACACATGACGCGGGTTGGGATACTAGTACGAGAGGTGCAGAGCAAATATACATGTTAGAACCAGGAAAAAAGTATACATAATAGGCACCGGGGGATGTTAGACAGGGTAGATACCTTGGGATAGTATACTTGATAGAAATCTGATGATGTGATACTTTGATCTATCATGACACCGTAGTTTATCATAGTTTATCTGGGTTCAGTAGTTCATCCTGTTATTTTGATTTAGCTTATCTATCTTGTTATCATGCTCCTGTTCATCTCAGTTTCTCATGTCAGTTAACTTTACTAGTTTTTATACTAATAGTAGATAGGGCTTACTCAGTCTTTTTGACTGACCCGTTTTGTTTCGCCTCTTTTCTTCCGTTTCCCCCTCCCCCAGGTTACAGGGAGGAAACACTGCTGTTTATTTCGGACTTCTTCTGCTCGAAGGTCATCATGGATGGCTTGGGCTTTTCTTGGCTATGGCTACTTTACTGTTTTAAACTTGGGGAATAATTTATGAAAAGTCTTTATGCTTCTTTACTATTGCAAGACAAGTTTTGAGGTACTCTGATGTAAAAGGCTTTGGACCTTAATTATTAATGTTTATAAAAGTTCGATTTTACTTCCGCTATGTTATATGTTCTGTCTTGTGATATTTCTGTGCATGTTTACCAATAATGCCCCTCTAAAGCTAGTGCATTCCTTTGCGAGTGACCCTAGCGGAGGCGGGGTGTTACATTTGGTATCAGAGCAGAAGGTTACCAGACTGGGCAAAAGTTTTTAAAACCTTCTGAAAACTATTTGGAAAACCGTTTATAAAGAAGCATTTTTCAAGAAAAGTTTGTTTTAAAAAGGCTATTCCCCAAAAGCCATTAGCACCATTCTTTGATTCCTTGATTGAATCTCATTTCCTTTCTTTCCTCCATCCGTGGTCACAGTAGTTCTCACTGTGACTAATCTTTGTCTAGCCACGTAGGTGTTTCCCGTACGATGGAGGTGGTTCTCGAGAGACCCGTTGCCGTGTTACAAGAAAGGATAATAAAGGGCAAGGGTAAAGGATATGAGTTTAAGGATGAGCAACTTGTTGGTATGGCTCAACCCAGAATGAGAGAGAAAGATGAACAATGAAACCCATGACGAGAGAGTACCTTTGGCACGGTAAAACGGGGTGGACAGTTAAGTATTATGGGACAAGGACAAGATCATCGGGAGGGCAGTAGTATGCTCTCATTTCTAGGGTACCTCGGAAGGAGGGTAACGATCTTGTTAAAGGTTTAGCTTTTCTTCTCTATCATCCCGTTAGGACTTTGTTTTGATCATCGTATCATTTAAGTCTTCTTCGATAGTGGAGTCTCTGCACCTTAAGTACTAGCGTAATAGAGAATCCCATTTTTGTCTCAAAGTCCTATTGGAGAATCAGTCCATTTATACATGACTTGTTTTGGATTTGAGAATGACATGCCTCGGTTATGGATGGATTCTAGGGATGAAGTGGTTATCCAGTAAGGGGTGCCACTCTCGGTTTTGATAGGAGGGTAGTTAGACTCTTGACTAGCCTTGGTAATACCCTCGAAGTCTCGTGGAACCTTTTGGGTTCGGTCATGATTAGTTACCTAGAATCCCTTGATACCTTTATTGGAAATTTGAAGCCCGATCGGATGGTGTTCGCCGATAAGACGGATGGTTTATTTCACTTATGCATGGGTTATGGAAATCACCCTAGTAAGTGCACTTGATAACCCGGTTGGCATCTGTTTACTTTCAAGAGAAAGTTCTACTACGTGGAATACCTTATGGTACGAGGTCCGAGATTCACTAGTGAATTTTGGAAAGCTTGCATGAGATCATGAGTACGCAGTCATGTTTGCGCTAAGTGTGCAAGTGGAACGAGAGGCGACGAAGAAATGAGTTCCAGCTCATGTTATGGAAACATGAAATAAGAAGCTACGAAATCGCGAAGTTAAAGGACGGTCAAGGCACAATGGAATTGAGCTCAAGGAAATACGACTTTGATGGTCAAAGACTAGATACGCGCATGATATCTCTTTTTGGGAGTATATCCTTGATCCCTGTTTTCTGTAGAGCTTACTTGTAGGCTATCTTTTGTGGACATCCTCTTGGTCCTATTTTCTGTTACAAACCCCATAAGGAGTTTGTCTTGTTTATCTTCTCGACCCTGTTTCAGGGAATCCTAGGCAGAACCCTATGGATGTAAACATGTATTTGAAACATGTTATGATTGATATGGTTGCAAGTGGTTGCTCGTGGATGCGCGAATACACATTAGATACTAGCTCAACTCGGTCACATTTCATATTGCATATGCACGAGTATTTATACTTGTTTATGGATGAAATCGAATGTATTATCATGCGGTTGTTGCATATGAATGAATGATTGTGCACGCATATAGTATCTATGTGACTAGGACTATTTGCATACATGTTGGATTCATGGCACTATACATATCTTGCATTAGGAAGATCATTCAGGCCTGATCATTAGCATTAGCTAAGGAACATGTACACACACGTTTTGCATATATTCATATAGCATTAGAAATCATCTAAGGACAATGATTGCTTGTGGATGATGTTTTGAGTAGATGGATGATGGATGGTAGGATATGTTCTTCCTAACTTGGAGATTTCGGGGACGAAATCCTAAAAGGTGGGGAGAATGTAACAACTCGTATTTCGATAACATGTTAAAACAAGAATCAAGGCAGAATTTAATTTTAAATTCTGAATCAAGTAAAACAGGCTATGCCATTGCGTTCGTCTCGGAAAAATACACGAAATAGAGTCCGAAATTTTGTAAATCGGAGTCCGTATGACCCGGTTAAGGCCCAAAGAAGTTTTCGGGAAATTTGAATTTCGAAACATGCAGAGATGGGGCCAGGCGGGAAAACTCCTGCCCAGACAAGTCGACTTGGCTGTCGACAGGGCTGTCGACTTGCAAGTCGACAGGCATGTCGACAGGCAAGTCGACAGGGCTGTCGACTTGCCCTGTCGGCTGATTCTGGTCTGGTGCACCTATTTTCTATCTTGGCTAGGTTTTTGGGCCTGGTTTGAAATCTGACGGTTCAGGTTGGTCCTAGGGTTAATCTAAGGGTCCTAACTAGCCTAATCTTCTATAAATAAGCCCCTAACCCCCCCTAAACCCTCATTATTCACTCATGTAACTAAACTATGGCCAAATTTCTACTCTCATGGCCTCCACTCAACTATCCTAGCCTCCACTTCATTTCTATGAAAGGTTTCATGATCATGAGAGTATTAGAGAGTCCCTATGTTAGTATGAGAGCTCCTCAAGTTGATTTCAAGGCAAAAGTTTTGGTCATTGTTCATAAAGATGGTGTATTTGTTGATTTGGAGCATCCATCTTTGGGTTTTTGGATGATGGCATGCATAAGCTTCATCACAAGCTTTAGTTTAATCGATTTAGGCCTTCATAGCAATGTAAGCCCTTCCCTACTCTTAGATATTAACTATGAAGCTAAATGTTCATGTAGAAAGTTTGGGTTTGATTAATTAGAATGATGCATGCTATCATGTTATGCAAGTCTATGAAGTCATTAGCTTGATCTTATGAGTAAAAAGCCACAACCTTTATGTTGAAATGTTGCATTATGCAACATGAGAATCTTCATAATCATTATGTCAACTTGCATATGAAGTCATAATCCTTATATGATGATATATGCGAGTTTCTAGCCATCATTCCATGTCTTTTGTCACCATGATTCGCTTATGTACCAAGTTTGGGTTTATGCATGTTTTTGAGGCTTAAGAATGTAACATGCAAGCTAATGAACACATTTGTGCCTCATTTGCCACCATGATTAACTTGTGGCTTAATACCCATTTTTGTCATTCCTTTGCCAAGTCTCTTCTTTTAATCCATCACGTTGTTGCGAACGTATATGCTAGTTTAAAAAGCGTTGGGGTCACATTATGGGGAAACATAATGACATGAATATGACTTGGGTAAATGGGTATAAACATGACAACATGTAACGTTAAATATGACATGTGTTTATACTTGAAAACATGACTTGAAATATAACATGGAAGTTGACATGTAAGTATGCATAAAAACATAAGCTTGGGAATTTACCTATTAAGTTAGGTCTACCCATTGGGAATTTACCTATTAAGTTAGGTCTACCCAATTGCTTGAAAACTTGACTATGAACATGACACTAGACTAAACATGAAAGTGGCCAACTCGAGGTTGGGTTGAGTTTGCAACGTAAAACTACCCGGAACCGACCGGCCTAACTAGTAGTTGCAAACAATAGGACCCAATGTGAGAAGTTGGTCGTGTTGTGCTTGAACCTGAGGTTAGACCAAGTTGTGGTGTAAAGCTACCCGGAACCGACCGGCTTAACTAGTAACCACAACAAAGTCTAATGTGAGAGGTTGGGGTGCATTAAGTAATTAATGCCACATGATAGGGTTAAGTTAATTTGATTAATGACTCTTAACCAAATACGACATGGGTAAATGGGTTAAGTAAATTGGTTAGGCTAATGATACTTAACAAAACATGACAAGGTTGGGTAGGTTAAGTGATTTGATTTGCCTAATGACGCTTAACCATTTTTATACGACTAGTGGACGGGGATTAAGTTAACCAACACTTAATCAATCCAACATGATAATTTGGCAAGGTTAAGTAAGTTTTCTTAATGACACTTAACCATACAAGATGATTAGGGGATGGGGTTAAGTAATTTACACTTAACTAATCCGACACGGTAATTAGATGGGGTTAAGTAATCCACACTTAACTAATCTAAACACGGTAATTCGATGGGGTTAAGTTAGACACTTAACCAATTTAAACTCGGTAATTCAATGAGGTTAAGTAACCAATACTTAACCAACTTAACGTGATAATTTAATGGGGTTAAGCAACTTATACTTAACCAATTATACATGATGATTTGATGGGGTTAAGTAACTTACACTTAACCAATCTAATACGCGGACCTGATAAGGTTAAGTCACAAGACCTTTTTAGAATATGCTTAACCATTGTAGTACGATTAGAGGATGGGGTTAAGCCAACCTATACTTAACCAATCCGACTCGATAATTTGATGGGATTAAGATAATCTATGCTTAATCGATCTAGCAAGATAATCCGATAGGATTCAGGTAAGCTAGTACTTGACCAATTTGACTTGATAGGGTTAAGTCATGAGCCTCTGGGTACACTTAACCAACTTGTGGGACTAAGTCTTGAACTTAAATACTTAGCCAATCTTTGACGTGATTCGTGGGTGGGTTAAGTCATGGACTTGAATGATAACACTTAACCCAATAGACAAACCCTAGCTAGAAGAACTAGGTAGAAAACCGTGGTTAATCAAGGATAACGGGAAAGGAAGCTAAGTGGTAAACCTTAGTTAAGGGTAACTAAGTAATAATTCTTAGCTAAGGACATAGGACTAATTCTCAAAACGATGAGTAACCTGATACGGTAGGTCATCGCTTAGTATACGAGGGGGAGCAAGTTATCTGACTTGGATAAAAGCTCCAGCGCACGGGGTGCCGGAGTGGAAGCTTCGGGGGACGTGAGGATATTCTTGGGATCCCTCTGTGGGCTACCAGGTAATTATACTAGGCCCATGAGAGGTTAAGGTCTGCGTTAGAAGGACCAAGAGTATGCCTTGGTTGTTATGCGAGCAACCTAAAGACTGGGATGGATTAGCGTGGAGTCGACGATTCTTGTTTTTGCCCTGGATAGCGCATCGCCGACTACCTACCATCTTTAGTCAATCGTGTACGTACGGAAAGGCGAGGAACCCCCAACAGACCATGTGCTTGCTATCGAGTCATGGGTGAGGTTGGCCCATAGGAAAGTGGGGCTATAGTGGGGCCGTGGAGTGGTTCTTATACATGATTTTTCTTGGTTTGCCTTTCAGTAGTTGAGGGAGGGGTCACGTGGGACCATAGCCACGGGTACAAAAACAGACCTTGATATCTGCATCGGCAGACGATTTAAAGCTCCCGACCGAGTTCCGTATTTCTTGATTTGCCCTGGCACGGAACTCGGATGGCACATTGGGGAACATGTGCATCTAGACATGGATAACGATTCACGATACATACGTGGGATCAAGGGCGCGGTTGACGGGTGGCGTAATCCCTAGTGGTCCTAGGTGGCCAAAACCCAAACCGAGACACGGAAACGTTCATTAGGTAGCATAATCCCTAGCGGCCCTAGGTGGCATAAATCCTAAGTGGACGCGCGATAGTTCATGGTAGGGAAACACAACTAGATCAAGGGTTGCAGTCCAAAACAACTTCAAGGATAAAACGTTTACATGGGAAAGTCCGTACGGCCTACGGCAAAGGACTGAACTTATTCATGGAAAGAAACATACGAGTTATATATTAGGTTGACATGGACCATTACATGACATTGGGCAAGGGACCTTCATGGTTAACACATGACGCGGGTTGGGATACTAGTACGAGAGGTGCAGAGCAAATATACATGTTAGAACCAGGAAAAAAGTGTACATAATAGGCACCGGGGGATGTTAGACAGGGTAGATACCTTGGGATAGTATACTTGATAGAAATCTGACGATGTGGTACTTTGATCTATCATGACACCGTAGTTTATCATAGTTTATCTGGGTTCAGTAGTTCATCCTGTTATTTTGATTTAGCTTATCTATCTTGTTATCATGCTCCTGTTCATCTCAGTTTCTCATGTCAGTTAACTTTACTAGTTTTTATACTAATAGTAGATAGGGCTTACTCAGTCTTTTTGACTGACCCGTTTTGTTTCTCCTCTTTTCTTCCGTTTCCCCCCCCCCCCAGGTTACAGGGAGGAAACACTGCTGTTTATTTCGGACTTCTTCTGCTCGAAGGTCATCATGGATGGCTTGGACTTTTCTTGGCTATGGCTACTTTACTGTTTTTAACTTGGGGAATAATTTATGAAAAGTCTTTATGCTTCTTTACTATTGCAAGACAAGTTTTGAGGTACTCTGATGTAAAAGGCTTTGGACCTTAATTATTAATGTTTATAAAAGTTCGATTTTACTTCCGCTATGTTATATGTTCTGTCTTGTGATATTTCTGTGCATGTTTACCAATAATGCCCCTCTATAGCTAGTGCATTCCTTTGCGAGTGACCCTAGCGGAGGCGGGGTGTTACAATTAGTATATGGGAAAATTCACCTGCGTGTGAACTAGTTATTGAAAATCCCAATTGTCTAAACCTATGAGGTTTTAAGTTAGAGCGAGGAGTCGTACTAGGGACGGTGCCGGTTTTAACTACCCTGTCGTTATGCTGCCGAAATTTTCAATAATATTCATGTGTTAGAATTATTTTCATGTGTTGAAACTATATTCATGTGTTGATTAGAAATTCATGTGTTGAATGAAGTTCATGTGTTGAATAAATTATTTGAAAGATAAAAATCACATTTTTATTATATATAGACTATATAAAATATTAGTATTTTAAAATAAATTGTTTTAACACCAAAAATAACATTTTTACCTTATGTATAGACTATATAAAATAACCGTGTTTTGAAATAAATTGTTTTACAATAAAAATCACATTTTTATTATATATATAAACTATAGAAAATATCCATGTGTTGAATAAAGGACTAGAACGATAAAAATCATATTTTTATCGTATGTGTGAAGTCGAAAACGTTCATGTGTTGAATATATAGTTTGAACAATAAAATCTACATTTTTATTGTGAATGTGAAGTGTTAAAAATATTCATGTGTTGAATAAATATTTTTGATGATAAAAATATCATTTTTATCATGTGAACAACTAGCTAAAAATACACAAGTGTTGAAATAAATATTTGGTTGATAGGAATATTATTTCTGACATGTGTCTGAACTAAATAAAATAGTCATGTGTGGAGAGATATTTGTGCTCGCTAAAAATATCATTTTTATGCGAAATATGAAGTGTTAAAAATAGTGATGTGTTGAATAAATATTGTTGATGATAAAAATAACATTTTTTATCAAATATAGGAAGTGAATATAGTTTTGAAATCGAAGAAAGAATTATATATATATATAATTAAAATAAATCGAATAACGAAGCTGCAGTTCATGTTTTGAAACCGTGATTTCAAATGACTAGTGCGGGAGATCCGACCATCGGATTTTCCAGAAACCGCAATCGTTGGGTTCGCATTGGAAATATCTTTCCAACGGCACCAACTTTGTAAAGATCCAACGGTTGGATTGTCTAGAATGTTTGATTCAATTCTAAAGAAAAATTGTGCCAGAATCGATTATATATATATATATATAATTAAATTAAATCGAATAACGACGCTGCATTTCGTATTTTGAAATCGTAACTTCAAACGATTAGTGCGGGAGATCCGACCGCCGGATTTTCCCGAAACTGGAACCGTTGGATTTGTTTTGAAAAGATCTTTCTAATGATATAAAATTTGTGAAGATCCAACGGTTAGATTTTCATATATGTGTAAATCAAATCTGAAGAAAAACAGCGCCATCGCCGCGTTATGGCCTGAAGCGTTGTTTTGAATGAATTGGCTATTTTTAAATAAATAAAAATAGCGATAAATCGTAATAAAATATTATAAACGATATGGAATGGAAATAAACTGAATTTGCTCGGTTTATTTGATATTTGATGGTTGAATGTGTTTGGCGTGAAAATTACATTAAAGGACAAAATTAGTGATATCGAATAATTTAACCATTGAAGTGAATTGATCTGAAATTCTAAATATACGTGAATTATTTGAAAAGGCCGAGTTAATTCTCATTTCATATAATAGATCAACGAGTGAAATTCAAAGATATAAAGACGGTGCATGACCGATGGTCTTCACGTCGAATGGAGGGGTGCTACTGATGCTCATGATGGGAGTAGCTACCTTGAAGGGGTTGAAGTAGTAGCCGTCCAGACATACTTGTTGATTGTACGGATATGCGAGGTATTGAGTGCCTCTAGTTTCGTTCAGACCTAGAACGAACGTGTAAATGGACTGTGTGTCTGACATTGGATTTTGTTCTATGCTGATTGATCTCTATCAAATATATATCTGTTTGGCGGCGGAGAATTTATTCTCTTGCTTAACGCCCTTCTCTGAGACGTACGAGCTCAGGGGTTATATATCGATAAAAATCAGTCGCATGGAGTGAATTGCCTATGTGGCACGCCTAAGTGGCAGATGATCAAGGCTTCTGTTGAAAAGCAAAGTCTTGTGGTTGATGATCAAAGCACGACCTGTGTGGCATAACTTTGTGTATAGCGTTGTTTCGCGAGCCTCACACCCCGGTATGAGCCAGAAACTGGAGAAGGACCTCAGGGAGGACATGCGTTTCCTTCTAGCTAGGAGTGGTGCTTTGGGTTTTGCACGCCCGGGTATTTTACTTATGTGGATGATGGAAAGTGAGGCCTCGAATTGCTTCGGTCTCTTCGGAGCCGATGGTGTGGTCAGATATGACCAGTTTACGCCCCATAGGGCGGGGAAACGCAGTGTTCAGAAATTTTTATCCACATCGGTGGACCGGCCTTGACGATCCAAGGGCCCACCTGTGTCTGGGTCCTGAGACATGGGCTAGAGAGCGTCTCGAATCGGTAAGGACTGTCTTTTGCCTTGGTTCATGATGGAAATCCAATTTCCAAGTACGACACCGTGTGGTTTTGATTATACATATATGGCGACATGATATATGGTACCCATGCCGTCTATAATTGATAGTTATGATTAAAATTGTTTTTGAAACTTATATACACTAGCAATAATATCAAATGATTTGTTTTGCTCGTATCAAGCATATTTTGGCCATTATAAGGTAAAACTCTATCCTCCGGATTGTGTTGCATTGTGTGATGGGAACTGAGTCTTATAATGGCTTCATTTTTACAAAAAGCATTGCGATGTTTAAAAGATTTGTTTGTTTTAAAGCACTGGCAATCCAATGGAATAAACCCGTTCCGCGAAAGTGGCGTGGTCCTGTGATTAGCCATATTATAAATTGTGTTAAGTAGATTTCTCATACCAGTCCCATGACTGACTCGTAGTTTGTTTCACTTGCAAACTCGGGTGCCTCTCTTTCTACACGGGCAGCCTTGTATTCAGGTTTTAGCAGGCTATTTCTGGATAGCTGGAGCTGAAGATGGATTCTATCATTTATCTCTTTTTATGTGTTCATCTCCTATTGTACATATTATGTTTGTTTTCCGCTGTAGACATCTATGTATAGCTGAACTGTATTTGTACTAAGTATGATCCTGTATACTGTGTAACTCTGATGATTATGTTTATCCAGTGTATTCTATTGTACATTATCTGTTGTATTTATTTATTTTTGTTCTGCTATTATCTGTTTATGTGTTATATTCCAAAGATTACCCTCGCCACCGTCTTATCGGGGTTTGGGGTCGTCACAAGTGCAGCATGAAAACTATGTACAAAACACAAGGACCCAGAACTCAAGTTCAAAAGTCAAATTCTAGTGCAGCAAGGAAAATGTGTACAGCAAGTACATGTGTACATACTCAATCAACCTAGATAAGTAACAACCAGTCCAGCATTAAAGATAGAACAAGTGCAACAACCATTAGGAACCACAGTGAAATAGCAAAGAAGCACATGGCATTAGTGGTTTTGAAATTGGAAGAAACATCACATCATAGCGAGTACATTACAAGAATTACATATACATGGACATGGCAATAAAAATGACCATGGAATTCAAATGATCATATCAGATCAGAAGTACACATGCAAACCCAAAGTCACAAGTTCAAAGATAAATTAGTGAACTACACCAGAGAATAGTGTTCAAAAGCAAGACAGTGCAAGTAACACAGTTCAAGTACATGAATACACAAACAAAAGATGGGATAATATGTGCAAGAATAACTACTATGTGAACAAGCAATGGACATCAAAAATGTCAAACAGCTGTGACAACCACAAGCATATGAAGATGATCAACAATGTACAACATGGTGTACAAATGATGAAGCAACATCAATGCAAATAAAACAACCAAATCAAAACAAGAACAAGTGAAGCGATATGTTCTTATAAAGGAAATATGAAACAAGCATCAAGTGGATAGTATCAAAAGAATTAAGTGAATATCTACTCTTATCAACAATGCCAAGTAAATAAACTCAAGTGCATATTTGTTCTTATCATAATTTGCAGAAGGATTCAAGTGTAAAATTCTGAGTAAAGAAGATTCTATCCAAGTGCCAAAATTATGGGTATATATGGTCACGGCGTAATAAACGACCATATGAAAGAGATAAAGCAGATTTGTTTTATTTTATCATCAATTCTCAAAAGTAATGATGCAAATAAGTTTAAGTCTAGTTCTGTCCTTATCAACAACCAAAATTATAAAAAGAAGACTTCAAATAACATGACTAATAAAGTATAGTATCTATTCAAAAGGACAAACTTATACATGTTCTTATCTGGCAATTGGGAAGGCAAAAGAAGGAACCATGTTAACAATGAAAAAAGCCATTGAAATACGTATCCTAATTCATAAGAAACTAATCATTTACTCAAAATCCCTTATTAACGGACGTCAATTGCAACCGCAATTTATACATTGACGAAAGCACAAATAAATTAGTCTAATACACTTATTCAAATTGAGGTAAGGCCGTAGGTGATGCAAGTGATATGTACACTTTCAGTTCGCATTAAAGTTTCACCAATATATAGGAATAAAATGTACACTAGAAACATTCTTTATTGCCCACGTAAGCGAATCAATGCTCCACTTGCCGACCAATCTAGAAAAGGTAGATTATAACCCACAGGATCATTGATAAGGAAGCTAGCAAATTTATCATTTATTCTTCAATTCATGTTGCCTTGAAATCTATACAAAAATCTCCAGCATATTAAAATTAGCAATGTATTGGATCGTCCCTACCAGCATTTGGTTTTAAAAATTCTGATTCAACTTTTATTTTTATTTCTTAACTTCCTATTTTCATATGAACTCAGCAGAATTACTAGCAATACAAGTCGAAATAAATACAAATGTGCAAAATAATCAAAGTGTAATATCTGTTTGAGGGAGAAGCAGAGAGTATCGAACACTATCAAGAAATAGCGGTAAAGATAAACATGCATGCGAAGTGAAATAATGATTAAGTAAATTCTCCGTTCGTATCAAAATAATGTATGAGCAAAGAAATGAAAACATACATAGCAGTGTACATGGAAGTCATGAAATATACAGTAGATAAAGTGAAGTATTGTAACAACCCGCCCGGAATGGACCTAGATTTCGACCCAGAAAAGGCCAATCAAAACTTAGAACCATTCTAGATGGGTCGTTGGTTTATGTAAGGAATTACATTTGCATAGATAACATATATACATACACTTCGAATGGAAATCTCACACAGTGGAAAGAGAAAATATAATACTGAAATAAGATGTACCATTTTATTAAATAAAACAAAATTCCAAAAAAATAGTCAAGATTACATTTGTTCCATGGGTACATCAATAAATTCATTCTCAAATGTTTCCATAAGAAGTAAAGCAATAACAACTAATAATAGCATAATGACTTCGTCTTCATCTTCAGCTTCCATCATGATTCCGTCCATGAATTCTACCCCATCTACTAACCAGTTGGATATATTAAGGAGTGGGGTCAGAACGCAAAATTTTGTGCGACTTAAATATGGTATTTACTTAAAGACCATACCCTAGTTTTTAGCGGATTACATATGTCAAGGTTTGTCTATGTAGCACACAAGATTCACACAAACACCAAGTATCTAACCAATAAGGTGGATATCCAAGTCAATCGCTTATTACTGCTTTTAGGGTAAAGACCCAACGAGGTAGGTATCCTCCGTAACTTATGGCCCTATTAAAGGTGGATTCTTATGATCTCTTATAACCCTGAGGCGAACCCTAGCCCCTTAAGGTCCCGTCCTAATACATCAACATTCATAAGTCTACACACTCAACTATAATATGAGAAGTAGTATTGCGAATGTTACTACTTAACTAATATTACGGTAGAATACCTAGGTCGCTTAAGACTTCCCTTAGGCAGTTGGTGAGCATGCAATGGCCACGTATCTTTTATATACCAATCTTGTCCCTAGTTGAGCCCCTATAAGCTTCTAGAGGAAGTGGACATCCCCGTGAACTACCCTACTCCGTTAACGCTTATGCCTAACCACTTTTAGAGAAGGAGGAACCAAAAACTTACTTCCAATATAATAAGGGTGGGCCCCGTGACTTATGTTCCTCTCCAAGGAATAAACCGTCGGATGGATCCTAGTCCTAATCACTTAAGACCCAAATTAGATAGGAAGAGAGTCAGCCACTTAAGACCTTCACAACGCGTAGTAAACCTGCCTATTTTCACACACAATAGACTTATATATATATACACACACATTAGACCTCTCAAATTAAACCGTATACCTGTAGATGCCGGATATGCCGGGCGGTTCCGGGCAGGCTTCTAGTATAAGTAGGTTTAACCTCGTGTCATAGTGTACTATGTTTGAATGGCCTATGGCACCTAGACCTCTCACATTAGTTGGGCCTACTTGTGGTTGTTGGATTTGTCGGTCGGTTTCGGGCAGGCTTTCACCATAAATAGCAACTAACCTCATGTATGTGTGTTACTATTAATATATGTAAAGCCATTCTATACGCACACATAAGCAATCAATTATATATATGGTGACATTTCAAATTCATGTCCTATCCTAATCGCATTTATTGTATTAATACTACGTTAAGTCATTGATTACGCTATCATAATATAATAATTATAACGCATAAATAACACTTAAATGTTCTATGAACGAGAGAACGTTCTAACAAGATAAAAATTGTCAACTTGTCTAAATTATGGTATACAAGTTAATTTTCCATATTTTGACCGCTACAATTTAGGCAAGATGGCATAAGAGCATGATAACATATAGCAGTGAATGGAAATTACAACATGCATACAAATTTCAACTTGCATCCTAGGCTTATTGGAAAGTTTTCAATAGTGGATCAAAAATAAAGTATAACATACACATATAATATATACATGTGTATTTATAAGTTCCACTTTATCTTATTCGCCCCTTTTTGGTATTTTGCACATAAAAACATTTACATTTGATATATTTCAAGTATGAATACGTTTGGACTCAAAATAGAATCCAAACTTAATCAAATCATGGAATAACCAAATATGAACCCTTTTAGGTTACAATCAAATGCTTACATAAGGGTTAATTACACAAATTAGAAACAATAACAATACCCCTTTCATTCTCAATCCAATATTAAGATCCAAATCCACAAACCTATATAACATGACAATTCTTATGCAAATATAAAATAGAGGATTTGGGGGTTTTTGTATTGATGTTATCGATTTCCAAATCCTCTTAGGCATAACTATCAACATGTTAATCTATTAAAGAATATAATATGCGTAAGAACATAATATTCCACTCACAGATCTAAGGAAGAACAAATAAGATTCTAATTGTAGACTCAGATCTATTCTTAATCTTCATGAGAATTGCACTCCAATCCTCCAAATATATATGTAGGAATCATCTTTAGAATATTATGCATATATAAAACTAGATTCCATAATTCATACTAAAACCTATATGAATTTAGATTAGAGAAAAGATAAGAATGGTGGTTAGAGGAATAGAAGAGAAATTCCTAACCTTTCTGGACTTCAGCAATGGCAGAAGGACAATATGGAGGTAGAGATAAGAGAGTGGCTAGGGTTCTGTTATGTCGTTTAAGGGCCTATATATAGTCGCTTGTGTAAGCGTAGGCCATTAGACTATTCAGATGTAATCCTGACCATATATTTATATATATCCCTTTAGAAAATCCTAACCAAATATAGATTCATTGGCCTTCTCAACCGCCAAGCGGTCGACCTGGGCGGTTGACTGGTGGTTGACACCCCTCCTAGTAAGCGGTCGACCTCCTTATCACTGAAATGCCCAATGAACGTATATAGCGCTGAGGTGTTTAATTATATAATTCATTACTTTATTTTCTAATCTCTTTCCTTACTTACAGTATTCTCTATCCCCAAAATGTTATCCTTTGTTTGAATTTCAAATTCTCCCTCATTTATTTAAATATATTTTGGATTTATACATATATATATATATTACTCATCTAGTTATATATATATATCTGCGACTGTCCAATTTCATTCGCTTGTAACTTCTTCATACATTTACCGTTTTCATCGTATTATACATTAAAACGATTTAGGATTTTTCCATCAATCCAAATAAAAGATTTTCGTAGCCAAATTCTTAAAAGCTGCAAAATCTCATTTTCCAACCTTATTATTAAATTGTTTTTTTTTATTATTATTAATATTTAAGTCTTTTACAGGGTGTTACATTCTCCCTCCTTCAAAATAGTTTTCGTCCCGAAATCTATTTAAAGGGACGAAAAACACAACTCGCTCGAAACATCCATGTTGTACATCCATGTTATTTTTAAATTCATCCATAAGCATCCATGACTCGCAGTGATTGTGAACTCCAGACCCACTAAAGTGAGCTCTATTCTAGCATGTAGGTGTAATAAGTAATGCAATGTGTATGCAAACAACCTAATTATGCATATATTTCTATATGAGTGCGTCGTGCAATGGTGTTGCATCCATTTCCTAACATCCAATCTAGCAATCACAATGCATCCAAAATGTTAATTTGAGGAAAAATTACCCGAGAAAAGCTCTGGGTGAGTCTATCTCATCTTATCCTCGGTCTCCCATGTAATTTCCGCATGATCATTTCCTTATTATACTTGGACGAGCCGAATGGTTTTATTGTAGAGTCTCCTGATTCCTTGCTCTGCAATCCTTGTAGTGGCACAGGGCACCCTGGACTCTAATTCGAGTTTCTCTATGTCCCCAGTTTCATCAATCCCGAGTCTGATAGCAGAATCATGAAGGCATTTCCTTAGATGAGATACATAAATACCATTATGGATTCCCAATAGACGATCTGGGAGTTCCACTCCATAAGCCAAAGTGAAATGACCTAGACTTCCCCGATCCCCGAAGAGATGGAGGAGTTCGGATTGCTTTGAGAACAAGATGCATCAAAACACAAACAATAGAACATTTCATTGCTATTACAATAATTTTCATCAGAGCACAAGATATCAGAATTCAAATAAATAATTTACTGTGGAAAAATAAATATCACAGATTAAAATATATAAATATAAAATGTATAAATACAATGTACAATGGAAATACATTTACTAACACAACTCAAAGAAATACACGGATACAAAGCTTTCCGAATATAGCTCTAGTTGCAATCCAGGATCCTGTGAAAAGAAATATCTGCAAAAACCAAAACTACAAGCTCCAGTTGTAATTAGTATGTTGACCATATCAAGAGCCACTAGGGACTCAAATCCGAGGTACCTCGCTTTCCAACATCCACATAAATAAAATGTCTGGGCTCCATACTATGACATCACTCCTAGCTAGAAAGAAACGCATGCACTCCCTGCAGTCACTATCTCGTTTTAGACTCATAACGTGGTGTGAGGCTCGCAAATTAACGCTATACACAAAGCTGTGCTAATTAAAGCTATGCTTTGATCATCAACCACAAGACTTTGATTTTCAACAAAAGCCTTGATCATTTACATCTTAGCATGCCACATTGACCATTCATGCCATACAAATGATGTCTATCAATATATCACCTCTAAGCTCGTACATCTCAGTGAAGGGTGTTAAGCAAGAGAATAAATTCTCCGTCACCAAACAGATATATATATTTAATAGAAATCAATCAATACAAAATGAAATCCAATGTCAGACATACATCCATTTACAAGTCCTTTCTGGGTCTAAACGAAACCGGAGGAACCTTATTCCTCGTCCAATATGTCCAACACAGGAGAGGGGTCCTCGCACATTCGGTCGATCTCCAAGTACGTCTGGACGATCACCACTAATTACCTTGTCTTGGGTGTACAACCCAATTAATACATCAGTAATCATCCAAATGATGTGAAGACCTCCGGTCTTCAACCACTGTCTTTATCGTCGACTTTCAGTAGTCATATCAGTTATTTAGAATGGGATAAACTCGGTTTTTCCGAATAACTCGGGTATTTTATAATCAATAATCAAGTGCTATAAAAACACATCATATGCCTCATTCCAATTCAGAAGATTCTTTTATTCGAATATTCACATCTTATGGAATGGTTCCCATTAATTTTATCAAAGATAAATTCTTTTAAACTTATTCTTTAATCTTCCTTTGTATATCAATTTCAAAAGATTTTATTATATCTTTTCACGATCTAAACCAAACAAGGTTTATAAAACTAGTCAGGATTATCAAGCCTTACCGAAGTAATCATTTATTTATTAATCCCAACCCCAACCTATTCATCCCATGGAGCAAAACTGGTGGTACTCCATATTGACACCCATTGTTTTATTGGTAAATTTAATTACCATTTCACGTTCAAATCTAATTAAAGATTTAATTATCGCATGAAGTAAACCTGGTGGTACTCAATTCTCGATCATTTCAGGAATTCAATAAATTTAATTGTCCCATTCTCATTTCAATCTAATCAAAGATTCATTAAAACTCTAACTTGGTTTTAATCTCAAAAATCATTACTTTATGATTATTCAACTTTAAAAAATTAACCTTATCTTTAACTGGGTTAAAGAACCAATGTTATTTAAAACATAGTTCACGACAAACCCAAATCAACTTCCAGAATCTTCACAGAAAACAGATCAACATATAATCGATATAAATTTCCATATCAGACTAATAATATAAATGGAATAACGACAAAGCCTTCCAAATTCCATATATAGTAACGATCTTCCTTCACAGAAGCTCATCTCGATTATTACCAAATTGAATTCCATTCAATTCCAATTTTATATATTAAATTGGAAAACTTTACTTTGGAAAATTTCCATTAATCTTAATAAAAAGATTTATGAATTCTAAATCACATCTTCACTGTTAATTGGTCTAAAGAACAAATATCATTTAAAAACATCGTACACAACGAACCCAAAATCATATATCTTCCGAATTCCTCAACAATATCCGTATAATCACGGAATTCAATATCGAAATAACTGAAGATAATTTCAATTCCAAATCCATTCCAATTTATGAACTGGAAACTCTAGTTATTTCAATACCCATTTCTCAGTCCAATTTATTATTTCTAAAAATAATTGGATTATTATTCTTGTTATTAACTAGTTCATTTCGATATAAATAATTTTTTATCTTCTCAAACTTGGAATTTTTCATCCAAAATCTTTCCAAATCAGTTATTATGATTTTACATAATTTTATTAAGGCCTTTACAGTCGGTTTTCAATAACGACCATCGAACTGCATCCATAGCGACCTTTTCTGAAATTGATTTGGACATAATCTAAAATCCAATTGTTCAAATTTAATTCTCTTATATTTATTGGAAAGATCTTTTCGATACGAACCCAACGATTCCGGGTTTAGGAGAATCCAACAGTCGGATCTCCCGTTACACAATTTGAAGTTAATGGTTGAAATTCGCGAACGGTCGCTGCGCGGTGCGTTCTATTCAAGCAATTATATATATAATATATATCTCGTCGATTTCCATTTGAAACGTGTTTTATAAATCATTTATAAATTCGTTTTAAAACGATTTCAACTTCATTTTCAATTTTAAATCAAAATTGAATATTCTATCATTATAATATTAAAATGATAATATTTTCAAAATATCAAATTTTGAAATCAAATCTTTTCGATATTCATTATAAAATGAATAAAATCGATATAAAAATCCGTTTAAGTTAAAATAGCGTTTATGTACTTAACTCGGCTTTATCTTTTTATATATTCTCGTGTCCATCCAAAATCGAACATCAAAATCATATTTTGATCCTTCACTAAATAATATTTTAAAATATTTGTTCATATTCTTAATCGGAATGCGACCCAATCAATTAACATATAATTTCAGTTATATGGATTTTATACATCGCATGTATTCAACCATAATGATAAATAATCATTAAACATTCAAACATCACCCAGAGTGCATTCTACAACTGTATAAGCATTAAAATAAATAAATAACGCTTACAATAGTTTGTCAATCAATCGATCAACATACAACTAAATGTTGGGATTAGTGTATATCAAATATCATCCCAATACCCGTGTAGGGTTTTCAAACAACAACAATATATTTAAATAAATCATTGATTAATAAATTTAACCAATTCTAATTCGGTTTGAATTATTTTTCTACTTAACCAATTTTTACTGTTTAAATAATAAATGGATATTTATATCTCATTTCAACCACAAAGTGCCTATCCACATTGTCTAAAATATGAGTGTCGTATATTCAAACAACGCTTCTTGTACAATTGAGTGGTGAATAGTTCATGTGTTGAACTCAAGCAATGTCACATACAACAGATAAAAATCAATAATGAGAATTTATACATTCAGTTATAAAATAAATAACTGCACAAATATTTTAGTGAGAGAATTCTCACTTTGGTTTCCACTCCGTCATTCTTTATTTCTAAATTTCTGTTTTTAAGCTAAATTAAACGACCATTTAATTTAGCTCAAAATCCAATTTTCCCCGTTTCTATTTTGGTTAATTCCATGTTGTAGAGTTCGTTGTTGCAAATCCAACGCAACTGAAATCGTCGAATTCCGTTTCTGTTTGGACGAGTTATAGCAGTTTAAACTTTAAATAATTAAACAAGTAAATAAATAAATTAATAAATAACTAACTTACTTTCCTCCTTCTTCATCGTTATTTCCAGAAAACGGCCGAACCCATTCATCACTTCCTAGGGTTGACAATCGCGCCACCACTAGACCCCTGACCGTAGATCCAACATAGCCGCCACCAAGCCCTAGCCATCGTCCACCACCGCCGCCAGTTTCAAGGAACTCACTCGGCCCCCTCTCCAGCCCCAAAATCTGGTTCGAACGAGCCATGTTTGAGCTACTAATTCGAGCTCCACACAATAGCAGAAACGATCACACCCATATGATTTTGTAGATCTTTGTTCGCTCTTGAATTTTCGCTTTAGGATCATGTATTAATTCTCAACGTGGAAGAATAAATTAGGAAATGAAAATTTGAGCATTTCGCCCATTCATAAGAAGTAGCGGCGGCTCAGAAACATAAAGAGGAATTAGGGTTTTGGTTTTCTATTTATACCTTTTTTTATTTTAATTCCAAAAAGTGAGTTTTTGCATTCGAACTCCAAATCAAACCCAACGACTGTTGTCCCGTAGCTAAATATCCTCATTTCGGACATAATGGAATATGTTTCATAAGCCAATTCGACTGTTTCAGTCAGTTTTTATCGAAATTAAAATATAAATTAATATAACGGTCAATACTGAATTTCAACGTACATTTTAATTTACCGGGGCCACATACTAACTCTAGAAATTATGAATATTGAAATCTAGCTATGTTTTGACGATACGGTCTTAAAAAAATAATTTTGTTGAATTTGGACCGTTTGAAAAATGGCTTTATTCTAGTCGATTAAATTTAAACTAAAATTACAAAACATGTTTAAACTTACCACGCACATATACTAATTCCAAAAATTATGAAAATATAAACCTGACTATAAACTGACATTCCGGATCCAACAAAAGTGGATTCATCAAAAACGGAGGTCGTTTGCAAAATGGCTATTTTTAAGGGCTTAATATATATAAATTCCATAGCAACTATTCTAAATTTTAAACTGGACATAACTTACAATTTATAAAGTGAAATCTCAATTTCTTACACTCATTAGAAAAATATAGTTAAACAGATTCTAATGTTTCTTGTTTTACTGAAATCCAATTTATATTGAATTCTGTATATTCAATTGAAGTTTAAAACCAAATTTTCAAACTACCGCACCATTTTGAGTTCTTTTATAATTAAAGTAAATTTATACGTTCTAACTTCGATTTAAATAAATTTTTAGTCGTTATTATTTAAAATAAATCATTTTAAATATTCAAAACCCATTAAAATAGCTAAAATAAAAAAAAATTAAATTGGTTCAGAAATTCCGGGTTGTTATAATCTCCCCCACTTAAAATCTTTTCGTCCTCGAAAAAAAACTGAGCTGAAAGTTATTTAACTAACCAACTCAACTTTCATTCTGGCTTGACTTCTTCAACTTTTCATTTTCTAAGAACTTTCTAATTTCTAAAAAATTTGGCTAACACCCTAAATTTTTGAAATTTTTTGCCATAACCTCCTTTGTATGGGGAGGGTTTGAAAATTTTATTGGGCCGTATTAGGCACCCATTAAATCAATAAAAAGTATACACAATTTTTGTGACCTATCTATGCCTAAGGGAGACGTGTAAAAAGTCGAAATCTCATACCTTGCCCCAGTGTTGGAAATAAAATAATCCATGTGCTTTAATTAAAAACAAGAGAGACATGAATTTTTGTCATCTCTAGACCTATGTAAGGTTTTTATTAAATCTTGTCCCAAGGACCTTTATATGTTTATTAAGTCCATAATCAGTCTTCTGTTCAACCTGTAATTCAGTCATTGCCATACAAGCATCTTGCCTATATGGAAATCCAAACCTCGTCATATAAGCACCAAATGCTTATATGGAATATGATATGATATGTTGTCTTCATGATGTATGCCATGCAGTGTAGTTCATAATTTATTTGTTGCTATCCTATGGCATGGGTTTAAATTTCACATAGAACAACCATCACAACGCATCCAAAATCATTCACAGTGGTTGATATAATAATAAAATTGTGCAACCAACTCATTAAGGTGCACCTGTTTGTCCGGAACGCAATACATTTCTCTACTCAACAGTGAATCCATAACCTGCTCAACATGTATATATATATGTACATATCTATCTAATATATAAATCCAGTTCGAACTAAATTCTATATTCAGCACTATATTATATTTGGTTTGGTTTTATTTATCATTCATTCTCATACGGGTAAAATTAATTATCATTCCAATAATTTTATTAGTTAAATTAATAATCATACAACACAACCATCAATCAATTAGTTGGTTAACTTCTCAAATATATAATTTTTAATATAATTAAAAATCATATTTCAATGCCAAATCACAAACAATAAATTCTAACTAAGTTTTGGTTCTCACAACAGTCAACTGGAAATATATAGATATCCCACTTTTGAAACTCGACCATAAATACTGATGATGCTATAGCGATCATCAGGATCATCTCCGGGCGACTAGAGTGTGATTCTATGTCTACCCAGCATATTTGAGGCTTCGTATACACGTTTGCAAGGCGTATATGCGAAATCTTCTTATACTCAGTAGTCCGAATTCAAAATAAAATAAAATACTCAACTATGTATAATAAGATATAATATTTCAAAACTAAATTTGTTTTTAATAAATAAAACTCTTCAAACTCATTCTAGGATACTACTGATCCTATCTCTAATGAGTTATTCTTAAAGGATGTTACAACTCCTATCTCTGATGAATTCTCTCGTTTGGTCCTAATGTGTCTTATTCTCCAAGCTTTGTAAACCAAAGCTCTGATACCAACTGAAACGACCTAGACATCCCCGATCCCCAAAGAGACGGAGGAGCCCAGATTGCTTTGAGAACACGATGCATCAGAACACAAACAATAGAACATTTCATTGCTATTACAATAATTTTCATCAGAGTACAAGATATCATAGTTCAAATATATAATTTACAATGGAAAAAATAAATATCAGAGATTAAAATACATAAATATAAAATGTATAAATACAATGTACATCGGAAATACATTAACTAACACAACTCAAAGAAATTCACGGATACAAAGTTTTTCGAATATAGCCCCAGTGGTAATCCAGGATCCTGTGAAAAGAAATATCTGCAAAAACCAAAACTACAAGCTGCCCGTAAGGGGATGGTGTAAGAACTAAAACAGTTATTAATTTTATTTTAAAGTTGGGTAAATCAAGGGACCATGCCATATAACACGGAACGGGTTTCCTTCCAAGAATACCATAAACAAACAACGCAATGCTAAAAAGGAAAAATGAAGCCATTATAAGACTTAGGTCCAATCACACAATGCAACGCAAGCCAAAGAATGGAGTTTTACCTTATAATGGCCAAATATACTTTGTAACGACCCGTAATTATACGGATAATAATTAATTAATTTAATTATTTAAATAGTGTTTCAGATAATTAAATGGTTGTTTAATTAAATAATATTGAATATTTAATTAATATAATAATAGAATAATATAATTAATTTCTGAAATAGTTAGAAATTGTGAATTGACATTTTAATATGAACTGGACAATTTAAAATATTTTATTCAGCTTAGAATTTGAATTAGAATAATGTATATATTATTTTAACGACAATTGAACATATAATTTATATTGTAATTATAATTGAGCTCGAAATGGCACGGCAGTTCGCTATTTGGTGATTTGAACTTCAACTGAATATACAAAATCCATTTTAAATCGGATTTCTGTGAAACAAGAAGCGTTCGGAGCTGGTGAAGTATATTTTTCTAATGAAAGAGAAAAATAGGGATTTCGTCGTGTAGATTTTGATTTATGTCCAAATCAAATTTTAGAAAAGTCGCTATGGAATTCCTTTGAAATTTATAAATATATATTTATATTATAAAAGGATTTTATATATAAATCGAATATCGATATAACTGGGAATTTTGAAATATCGAGTTATAAATCCAATTGGAGCTGTATGATATTCTATTGTGAATATATACGATAATATAAATTTATTTGTATTTAATTTAATTTTTTTAAAATATATTTATATATTTAAATGGGTTATTTAGAGCTTTAAAAATAGCCAGTTTTGCAAACGATCTCCGTTTTCGACGAAACTAATTTTGTTGGATCAGCAATATTAAATTATTGCGAGATTTCAATTTTCGTGATTTTTGAAGTCAGTGTGTGACCGTACGGATTTTTAATGTGAAAAACAGTCAGTATTTTGTTGGTTAAAAATACGCTGTGTGAGCAACGGAGTCGGAATTTAACGAAACCGGTCTCGTTAGGTCCGTAATGGCAAACTATAGCTGCATGCCCAGTTTCATTGAATTTGGGTATTATATGTGGTCGTACGAGTTTTAATTGATAAATACATATCGCATTTGATTATAATGGAATAAAAATAATCAAAATATCTACCTCCCCCTTTTGCTATAAATACCCCTTAACAATATTTCTAACCCTAAACAAATTCCTCCACGCGGTCAAAATAAGGCCACGCTACTTCTTCAGCCGCCATCTCCTTATTCCCAAACGAGAAAAATCGATCTTCAATAATCTCTAGAAAATACAAATAAAATTCCAGAAATCTCTAAACATACATATGTGTGTTCTGACGTGTTTCTCTTCGTTTCTGTGTAAGCTTGAGGGATTCGAATTAATTTTGGTTCGTTGTCTTTTGATTACGGCTGAATAGGGTTCAAGATTGTGAGAAATATAGGTTTCGATTCAAGAATCAGTGGTTGTTTTTGGGTTAATGAGATCAAAACGCAGGTGTTGGCAAATTTTTGGGATTTTCTGCGACCAAAAATGTCGCTCGAGTTCAGTAGTTGCGGGTTTGTCCTGTTCGACAGATTTCAATTGGAAAGGTCGAGTTGTACAACTGTGGTATGGCGATGAAGAGAATGTAAAGAGGAGTTTAATGGTGAGTTTAATAATGAAGTTCATTTGTGAATCGGTGGAAGAATATGGCACCATGGAAGTCGCGGTTTTCCCTGTAATTGAAGAACAGTTGTTCACATTTGAGAAAGAGGGATCGTCCATCTTGAGGTGGTAACCGAGTTTCATAAAAATTGGATGAGACGAAGTTGGATTCATTCGGGTATGAAGTTTACGTGAGGAGAAAGTGGATTTATATGGATATTTAAGTTTGTTTATTTCTGTGAAGTTATAGTGGCAACGAAGATGGCAAAATTCGTATTGGCCGTTATTTGTTTTCGTAAAGAAATATGGTGTTGAAATAAACCTGGAGCAAAGCTTTTTGGATTAGATGAGGAATAAGCAGAAGGAATATGGGGTATTGGCATCCATGATTTTGGAGCAGGCAACTTATTTTCTTCATGAGGATGATGGGTGTTGTAGTGTTGGCTTGGAATAATTGTTTTGGGCCGAAGTTTTAGTGAGAAGCCCAATAGAGAAAAATGTATAAACAAATAAAAGGCGATGTATAATATGCAGTTAAAGGGAGGAATGATGGAGCTACAGTATGTAGCGGGTGGGATGGACAATGGCGTGTGCCAAAATGTTGTGGAGAGCCAATAAAATAACTATATATAGTTTTAAATAATTCAATTGCTTATCAAAACTTATTTATGCGATATTTATCTCGTGTGTTGTCAGATTTGTGAACGGTTTGATCCATTGGAATCGTATGGACGGTGGCTACGAAATGGAACTGACTAGGAGTCAATTGGAGCTCATTACAATTTATAGCGAAATAAATTGTCCATCTGAATCAAGCCATGGTTATCGTTATTAACGATGATCGTCCAATGTGAGTAAATCTCACTAACTCTGATCAGTTTATATTTTTATAACGTACTTTTAGAACTGAAATATTGGTGGATTGTTGTGTGTTGATTTGGTTGATTGAACTGCTAGTCAGTTAGTTGAAGTTATATATATATACATATATATATATAAACCGTTAAATATATATATTGATTCTGTTTATCAGAATAACTCATATTGAACTGAAATTGATGTTGATTTTATTGTGTAACATCTGTGGATGCAGGGAATGTGACGATCCCAAAACCCCGTACCACGGTGTTAAGGATAATCATTGGAATATAACACATTAATCATCATTAGCAGAGTATAGATAATAGCATAAACAAGAAATAGAATAATTTACACAATATGACAGCGGAATCATATATATCACCACATCAGAGAGCACAGTGCAGGATACTACTTAGTGCATAATAATACATAATCAGTCAACATCGCCAATGGCGGAATCATAATACATAAAGAGTACATAAACTAAACATTAGTCTAAATCGCCTGTGGCGGAATCATAATACATATACAATAATGGCGGAAAAGTCACAATCATCACAATGTAGTCAAGCCTCGCCATAAGCCAAAAGCGCACCTCTACTGCGGTGCCATGCCCAAAATATGTCAGCTACCTGTAACTAGGCTGCCCGTGTGAAAATAAGGGCACCCGAGTTTGCAAGGTGAAACAAACTACGAGTCAGTCGTGGGACTGGTATGAGAAATCTACTTAACTTACTAAACAACAATAATAAGGCAAATCAAAGGACCACGCCACTTTCGCAGAACGGGTTTACTCCAATGAGTGCTAGTGCATGAAATAAAGTAAACGGTTAAATCTTCGCAATGCTTTTTATCAAAATGAAGCCATTATAAGACTCAGGTCCCATCACACAACGCAACGAAAGCCGGAGGATAGAGTTTTACCTTATAATGGCCAAAAATGCTTCATACGTATAAAACGAAAGTGTTTGATATTATTACTAGTGCATATATGTTTCAAAAGAAAATTCAATCATAAATATCAATCATAGACGGCATGGGTACCATATATCATGTCGCCATACTAGTAATACAATCACATCCGCAATTTCATATTGGAAATTGGATTCCATCATGAGTCGAGGCAAGGGGCAAGCTCCTCTCCGTTCGAGACACTCTAGCAAATGTCCCAGGACCGCACACAGCAATCCTTGGATCTTCAGGGCCGGTCCTCTCTTACTTTTGAGGATTGGCAATTCCTGAACACACGTTTCCCGGTCCTTACAGACCTATAATCGAGGAGCCTCGCATTCCAACAACCACACAGGTGAAAAGTAGATATAAATGTCAGGACTGGTAGGTCACTGACACCACCCTAGCTAGAAAGAAACGTCGTGCTCTCCCTGCAGTCACTATCCCGTTTTTAACTCATACCGAGGTGTGAGGCTCGCGAATCCACGCTATACACAAAGCTACGTCACACAAACCATGCTTTGATCATCAACCACAAGACTTTGCTTTGCAACAGAAGCCTTGATCATATGCCACTTAGGCGTGCCACACAGGCAATCCACTCCATGCGACTGATTTCTATCTATATATAACCTCTGAGCTCGTACGTCTCAGATAAGGGCGTTAAGCAAGAGAATAAATTCTCCGGCGCCAAACAGATATATATTCAATAGAGATCAATCAGCACAGAACAAAATCCAATGTCAGACACACAGTCCATTTACAAGTTCGTTTTGGGTTTGAACGAAGCCAGAGGCACCAAATTCCTCGCTTATCTGCACAATCAACAATACGTCCGGACGGCTACTACTTCAGCTCCTTCAAGGTAGCTACTCCAATCATGAGCATCAGTAGCGCCCATCCATCCAATGTGAAGATCGTCGGTCTTCAACCGTCTTCAACTCTTCGACTTCTCATCGTCGATCGATTATATGAAATGAGAATAAGCTCGGCCTTTTCAAATAATCCACGTATATTTAGATTTTCAAATCAATTCATCACATGGTTAAATTATTCAACATTCACATTTCAGTTCCTTAGTATAGTTTTCATGTTAAATGCATTCAACCATCACATATCAAGCAAACCAAGCAACATCGGTTTATTTCCATTCTATGTCGTCAATAATATTTTTCAACGATATATCGCCATTTTTATTTATTTAAAAACGGCCATATTCAATTAAACGACATTTCAGGTCGTGCCGAAGCACTGGCGCTGTTTTTCACTAAATTTGTTTTACACATATATGAAAATCTAACCGTTGGATCTTCACAAATTTTATATCATTAGAAAGATCATTTCAAAACGAATCCAACGGTTTCAGTTTTGGGAAAATCCGACGGTCGGATCTCCCACACTAGTCGTTTGAAATCACGGTTTCAAATTACGAACTGCAGCGTCGTTATTCGATTTAATTTAATTATATTTATATTTATATACAAATATAATCGATCCTGGCGCTGTTTTTCTTCATATTTGAATTAAACATTCCAGACAATCCAACCGTCGGATCTTTACAAAGTTGGTGCCGTTGGAAAGACGTTTCCAAGGCGAACCCAATGGTTGCGGTTTCGGGAAAATCCAATGGTCGGATCTCCCGCACTAGTCATTTGAAATCACGGTTTCAAATTATGAACTGCACGGCCACGATTCGTTTTAATTTTATTTATATTTATATAAATATAGTTCATTCGAAAATTCCTATATCGTTTTCACTTCAAATATTTCACTAACGCCTTTAAATTTTGGAAAATTTCGCCATAACCTCCTTTGTACGGGAGGGGCTGGGAAAATTCCCAAATAGCCACACGGGCGTCTCATCTCAAAAAGAAAAAGAAAACGCCAAGCAGCTAGCCAATAGGCTCATAAAATCCTCACCCAAGCAAAACAGTAAACATGTACCTATTTGTCGGGCACACAATTTTATTCCTCTTCTCTAGCCTCTTTGCTATAACCTGTTCAATAAATATGCATGTACATATATGCAATTTTCATCACTTATCATTTTCTATTCGATTTCATTTTCGATTCACTTTGGTTCAAAGTCACTATTCATTCCAATGTTGCATACATAGGCAAAATTCACATCATTAGCTAATTAATGAATATTTCAACTCATGCATATTTATTTGAACAAGTGGTTATTTTTAACACTTCATATTTCAATAAAAGTGATATTTTTGGCGAACTAAAATATATTTCAACACATGACTATTTCATTTAGTTTCTTTACATGTTAAAAATAATATTCACTTCACAAATATTTATATCAACACCAGTATATCTTTAGCAAATCACATATATGATAAAAATGGTATTTTCATCATCTAAAATATTTATTCAACACATGAATGTTTTTAGCACTTCATGGTTTCAATAAAAATGTAATTTTTATTGTTCAATCTTTTATTCAACACATGAACCTTTTCAACTCACACACTTCTCAACACATGAGCATTTCCACACATGGATATTTTATATAGTTTGTTCATATAAGAAAGATGAAATTTTTATTGTTGAAACTATTTATATATAAGGCGAATATTTTACATACTTCATATATATTATAAAAATGTAATTTTTAATGTTTAAACCCTTTATTCATTCACACATGAATTTAATTTTCACACATCACTTCTCAACACATGAGCATTTCCACACATGGATATAGTTTCAACACATGACTTTAGTTTTAACGCATGAAAGTAATTTCAACATATGAAAATAATTCTAACACATAGATATTATTCAAAATTTCGGCAGCATAACGACAGGGTAGTTAAAACCGGCACCGTCCCGAGTACGGCTCCTCGCTCTACCTTAAAACCTCGCGGTTTTTGACAATGGGGATTTCATGCATCTAATTCAACACGTAGGCGGCATGTTTTATTTTCATTTCCACAATTATTTCAATTTGTTTCAATTACCAATGGGTATTTTTCAACCACATCCAAACAATATCAACCACAAACAATTATTCAACCATTTGAATTTTTCACCCAAATTTTCACACCAATTCACAACAATAAATATCGTCCATGGTTTATGGACGAGGGGAGTGTGTGTATATATATATATATTTATTTATTTATTTATTTTATTACCATTCAAACACACATATCATTTAAACAATGCATGTATAATTCATACTTCGCTCATACAACTTATACTACGCGTGTATATGTGGTATACAACACGTATATAATTTATATTTCGCTTATATAATTTATACATGACATTCTCCATTCAATTTTATTTAATTTAGATTTCTCACATTGGTTTTCGGAGTGCTAAAAATCGTAGATGGCTCAGAAAAATCCGCGGTCTCTTCTATGTGGTAGAGAGCCTCCTTGCGGTCACGATGTTTCCTGTTTCATCGAATTTTGTCAACACACCATAAAGATATGATTTTTCAAAGTTCAAATATGATAAAGGTCTCACCTTTCTTTGTGGTTCGAACTAGGGTTTGAAGTTTTCGCGAAAACCGAGGCACGATACGATGATAAGAGGGTATGACGTGAAAGAGGGGAGCGAGGCGGTCCTGTCGGTGGTCGGAGAAGCAGGTGCGATCGCCTCTGGCGATCGTGGCATCAACGTGAAGTCGGCGACTTCCTGGGCGTCGTTCTCGACGCTGGCGAAGGGAGAAAAGGCGGAGGTTGGTCGGATTTAAAGAGGGGAGTCGGCGGCGTCGAGTCAGGGTGGTGGCGGCGTCGGCAGGGGGCTGAGGCGGTCGGAAATCATCTGGGAAGGATGGAGCTCCAGTCGCCGTCGATAATGAGAGAGAACGAGGGTTTTAAGTGGATTTTATTATTATTTTTATTTATGAAAGGAATTTTCTGATTCGCCCATATATATATTATTCAGAAAATTAGGGTTTTCACGAACGAACTCCTTTTCAAACCCAACGACTGTCGTCCTTAGCTAAATACCCCCATCCCGAACACAATGGGATATGTTTCGTTGGCCAATTCGATTGTTACAGTCAGTTATTTTTCAAATTAAAATATAAAACATTTTATATTCAATTTGAACGTACATTTCAATTTGCCAGGGCCACAAACTGATTCGAAAAATTTCAGAAAAATAAATCTAGCTATGTCTTGACGCTATGGTCCCAACAAAACTAGTTTCGTCGAATTCTAAGATCGTTTGAAAATGGGCATTTTCTGGTCGATCCAATTTAACAGAAATTGACCAAACACATTTTCTTTTGCCACACTCACATACTAGCTTCAAAAATTATGAAATTTGAAACCTAGCAAAAGTTTGACATCCCGGACCCAACAAAAGTGGTTTCATCGAATTCCGAGATCGTTTGCAAAATGTCTATTTTCAAGGGCTATATATTCTATATAGGGACCTTTCTGAAAATTCATTTGGCCATAACTTTTGATCCCCGCTATGATACTTCGATTTTTCAGATTCGTTAGAAAGGTATTCATAAACAGATTTAAATATTTTTGGTTTCACTAAAATCCGTTATATTTTCCACCCGGCACTGTCAGTCAAAGTTTGAATTCAAATTTTCAAACTGCCTCACTATTTCTAATTCATTATTTAATTGAAATATTCTATTTCAATTGTTCAAATTGCATTGAAATAACCAATTTAAAATTTTTAAATTGGCTCGTATTTTCCGGGTTGTTACAGGGAAACAGGTTGGAGGGATCCCACTGGATTCCTCAAAATTTATAATATTGTTGTTTTCATATATTGTGTTATGTGATATAATATAAAACCTGTGATTGATTATGATGATATTGGTCCTGTTATTTGGTATTATAAACACCATAAAAAATACCAGAATGTGGAAAGAGAATTTTCAAAGTGATATTGAAAATAATATATTTTTATAAAATCAAAGGATTTTATAAACGAAATATTTATAAAATCAAAGGATTTTATAAAAGGATTTAATTATTGAATCATAGGATTTTATAAAAGAAATTATTTATAAGATCAAAGAATTTTATAAAGGAATATTTATTTGGAAAATAAATAAGATATTATAAGGGATATTTATTTGGAAAAATAAATAGGAATATAAAAGGGAAATATTTGTAAAACAAATATTAAAGGAAATATTTGTAAAACAAATAGGAAAGGAAATATTTATAGAATGAATAGAATTTCATAAAAGGAGAATTTTACAGTAGGAAAGTTTAGACCCATGCTTCGCACACAAGTATAACAGAATATGAATTTAAAGTAGATTTTAAATAGAAATTTATTTTAACAGATAAGTGGAGAAGATAAATTTATAAATAATATTTTATAAATTAAATAAAATATTTATCATTAGATAAATAGAATATATAAGTCAGGACTTATATAGAGAAGTAAGAATCGATTTCAACATCAATATTTGAAACTGAATATCGACGAAGAGTAAATTGGATAGAGTTAATCAATTAGAGTTAATCAATTAGAATTAACCAGTTAGAGTTAACCAGTTAGAGTTAACCAGTTAGAGTTAATCAGTAGAGTTAATTGAATATTAGTTATACAATTAGAGTTAATCGAATATTAGTTATTCGAATAAAGAGTTAACCATATATAGTTAATTGAACATAGTAAATCGAATTAGGAATTAATTGAATATTAGTTATTCAATTAGAGTTTATCGAATATAATTATTTGAGATAGAGTTAGTCAAACATAGTTATTTAGGATGAGTTACCATTTCGTATGACTGCTACCGTAATTCGCAGGGCTGTAGATAGCCTACGGCAGTCGGATGTTTCCTGAGGGAATCAGGCGTAACCATTATGATCGTTGCGATCTAGAGTCAAGCGAATGGAGTTAAATCGAATATTAGCTATTCGAAATAAAGTTAAAACAGACATAGTTTATTCGAATAGAATTAAAAGAGTTATTCAAATATAGTTTATTCGAATAGAATGAAGGAGTTAATCAAAAGAAGTTAATCGAAATGAGTTAATCGAATTAGATTTAATTGAGCTAGAGTTAGTCAAGTTTTAGTTAATCGAGTTAGAGTTCATCGAGTATTGATTAATCGAAGATAAGAATGTATCGAATAGAGTTATTCAAAATGAGTTAATCGGATATTAGTTATTCGAAAGGAGTTTTGTGAATTTAAACCGAATATAAGTTATTCGAAGAGAAGAGTTATCGAATATTAGTTATTCGAAGTGAGTCAATCGAATATTAGTTATTCGAAGTGAGTTAATCGAATATTAGTTGTTCAAAGAGAGATAATCGTCGAATTCGATTATATCGAATTCAGGAAAGTACTTATACTTTCCAGTGTTTAAATCAAGATTTATTTATTTATAAATTAGATGTTTATTTATTTATTCAAATTAAAGAATAAAAGTAATATTTGAAGCTTGATATTTCGAAAGTAGGGATTATAACATTATCGTTATAACCAATGTTTTTATAAAAGAAGTGGATTCGTAAATAGAATCCGTGAGGTTCACAAGGAAGTTATTAGAGGTTTAAAAAGATAAACTTTGTCTATTCCGAAGTTAAAACGTTGTTCGGTTAAGGTCTGAGAGGTAATTATACCCCAACTTGATTGAATTCCTTCTTAACTAAGGAATGGTTAAAGTTTGATAGTAAAGGTAGGTTAAGTGAATTTAGTTATTGAGCGTAATGGTTTGTGTTGGCATAGAGATGTTTATTTAAACATCAGTTTAAATCAAATGAAGGAGTTTTGTAAATGTTTTCTAAATAAGAATCAGAAATGTTTTCTGATACGTTTTCCAGTGATGTACATGTTCTAAGTTTAGAAAATAAGGATTTACGAATATATGAAAACGGGAAATAAGGAAATAAATAAATTAATGATAAATTAATTTAAAGGGATAAATGTTGAATGATGATTGATCGATATAATTTCCATCTGGAAATAATATCGTTGTTTGGACATGTGTTTTTCTTTGATAGTTAAATCACAGACTACCAAAGTTTTGACCATTTTTCCGTCGTCAATACGGAGAGACCGGTTGGGTTATTATTCGAGAACCACTCCGTATGGGCGTTAACGTTTCGAATCAAATAAATCGAAGACAAATTGAAGACGGAGTTATGCAAGGGCTATCCTGTTTACAGAATAGTGCCTTCGGTTTGTCCAGTCCCAGGACAACCTGTATGGAAGAATGTTTGACAAATTATATCTGGTGGATCACGTGAGTTGATCGTTTCAATCGTATTTACGTTGGTGGCGGAGGAATTTGTTTCTCTTAGCTTATACCCGTGGTATTTTTGGGGAAATCAATTTGTGGTTTGACGGGTATGATGATTGGCATTCAAAGTAAATGAAGACGTGATCTGTATAGAGATATGTTATAACCTCAAGCCTCATCAATTGGAAAATGACAGAAATCGGGCAGGCAGCATAGCTAAGTGGGTCGCACCTAAGTAGAGTATATTGTCACCATCTAGAGAATATTCATATTTGTTACTTCTTCCAATTCTGTATCTCCCGGGAATGGTTATGTTGGTTTACCAACTGTAAGGTGACAATATATTCGATACACTCAAGCGAAATGAGTGGTCGGTCATGTGTGGCCGAGTTGCAGGATGTTCTTGTTGAACTCCAGTGTGTCGCTTCTAGAGTACACTGAGCGAAAGGTAGATCCATACCTTATTATAGTTGCAATCCATTCCCCAAATAAGAGCCCGCGGTTTTGATTGTATATTATATATGTAATACGTTAGATGTGAGCGTTCTACTAGATTAATATTACTTGTGTTAGACATTATTATAATATCATAATGATATTGTTTACAAATGATTTGGGTTATCGTAAGGTAAAAACCATCCGTGTTTATGTGTTGATCGGTCTTACGATTATTCTTTCTTTGAAAGGATCTTTAAAGTTAAACAAATGATTTGAGTTTACTCACACCAGTCACATGACTGACCCGGAGTTTATTTTGTTTTATTTTCCCTAAACTCTTGGGTGCCCAATTTTGTACGAGCAGTCAAGTAGTCGGGATTTACAGATACTTGAAGAGCTGGAGCAGGAGGCTTCAGGATTATATAGCTATTGTTATTTCCGCTGTGTTGTAAGTGTTATACTCTATTAATGGTAGTGTATACCTATACTGTTTTATTTCAAAGTTATGTTATGAAATATATTTATTCGTTCCGCTGTGAGATTTCGTGTTTACTCTTATGTTGTATGTTCTTCTTCTTCTTCTGTTCTAACTTTCTATCTTATCTATTCTCACCCTCTGTTTTATTTCATGGACTATCCGATGTTTTCGATGCTTGAATAGTCGACACGGTGTTATATGCCGATATCGAGGATGCCAAAAAACCCGGGTCATTACAGTGGTATCAGAGCTGAAGGTTAAGTGATTACCTTAGCTCTGTGGCGTGACTCAGTAGAGATAGGGTTAGTAATGCCCTAGATTGAGTTGAGTGTATACATACGAGTGAACGTATTTTTATTTGATATAAAATGGTTTTATATTGTGGAGATTTGCTGGTTGAGTTGTTTATGAGTTATGGTCGATCAGTTTGATCCACTGTATCGGTAGGAGTTTCTAAACACTCGAATATGATGAACCAACATAGTATGTTTTGAAAAGAGGGTAATGAAATAATTTTACCCAAAATATATTTTGATATAAACAAAGATTTATATTGGAATTATTATAATACATTGGATATATTGGTTGTAATTATAATCAAATGAGATTATAATTGAAATGGTTATGTAAATATCCAATCAGAATTCATATAAGTGAAAAACGTGAAATCAGACAAATTAAATCTGAATTTAAATCAGAATTGAAATTACAACTCTAGAAAGTTGGAAAGGTGTTTCTAAATGGACTTGGATTAAATATAAGGAAATTTTTAAAATCCTGGGAGATTTTAAATTGTTATTCTAGCATTGTGAATGATATTTTGAACTGATTTCAAAATAGAAATGTTTAAAGAATAAGTTTTGAAAAGTGATATAGTATTGAACTCACTTTGATTGCTGGAAAATAACCCTGATGATGAATCGCGACATCATTAGTGTTTATTTTCGAGTTCTAAGTGATGGATTACTACCAAAGATTTTCATTTTTGAACAATTTTGGGAAAAACAAGTTGTTTGAATCCTGATAAGGAAAGTTTGATTTTTCAGGAAAGGCTAAGCTATTTTAAACTCCCAGGTAAAGATTGTTTGAAATAAAAACAAATTAAATAGAAATTTGTGAAAGAAAATTTGAAATTGAAATAAATGGCAGTTCAGTGGTAATTGAATTAAATTGGATTAGAATGGTATCAAGAAAAATTGGATTGGTGATATAGGAATTTGAAATGGAATTTGGTTGGTATAAGCAGAGAATTTGGTTTGGATATAAGCGAATAACTGTGTTGAGCAGATATTGATTGGAAATTGGTTAAGATGACATTGGTATATGTTGGATTGATGACAGGTGAAAGTGATAAAGTTGATATGCCCGACAAAAAGGTACAAGTTTATATTTGGTATAAGCATGAGATTTTATGAGCCTGGTTGGCAAGCCGCTTGACTGTTTGATTTTCTTTTGGGTTGAAGAGGGCCTAGAGAGGCGAGTTGGAGTTTGAGCTATTGACAAGTACAAAGGAGGTGCTGGCGAAATTTTTCAAAAAGTTAAGGTGTTAGAAAATTTTCAGAGTTTAAGGAAATTTTCATTAGTATGGATAAATTAATAATTTAATTGA
This sequence comes from Allium sativum, assembly GCA_030737875.1. NCBI lineage: Eukaryota > Viridiplantae > Streptophyta > Magnoliopsida > Asparagales > Amaryllidaceae > Allium > Allium sativum. The sequence goes on along the minus strand of CM060920.1, from coordinate 454,628,886 downwards.
AATTAAATTGGATCAGTGAAACTGGAGTTAAAGAAGTAAACAAATAATTTTTAATCCAGTTAATAGGGTTTGTTTTCTACCTTAGCAATTTTGAGGACAAAATTATTTTAAGGGGGGAAGAATGTAACGACCCGTAATTATACGGATAATAATTAATTAATTTAATTATTTAAATAGTGTTTCAGGTAATTAAATGGTTGTTTAATTAAATAATATTGAATATTTAATTAATATAATAATAGAATAATATAATTAATTTCTGAAATAGTCAGAAATTGTGAATTGACATTTTAGTGTGAACTGGACAATTTAAAATATTTAATTCAGCTTAGAATTTGAATTAGAATAACGTATATATTATTTTAATGATAGTTGAACGTATAATTTATATTATAATTATAATCGAGCTCAAAATGGTGCGGCAGTTCGCTATTTGGCGATTTGAACTTCAACTGAATATACAGAATCCGTTTTAAATCGGATTTCTGTGAAACAAGAATTGTTCGGAGCTGGTGAAATATATTTTTCTAATAAAAGAGAAAAATTGGGATTTCGTCGTGTAGATTTTGATTTATGTCCAAATCAAATTTTAGAAAAGTCGCTATGGATTTCCTTTGAAATTTGTAAATATATATTTATTTCATAAAAGGATTTTATATATAAATCGAATATCAATATAACTGGAAATTTTGAAATATCGAGTTATAAATCCAATTGGAGCTGTACGATATTCTATTGTGAATATATACGATAATATAAATTTATGTATATTTAATTTAATTTTTTTTAAATATATTTATATATTTAAATGGGTTATTTAGAGCTTTAAAAATAGCCAGTTTTGTAAACGATCTCCGTTTTCGACGAAACTAATTTTGTTGGATCCGCAATATTAAATTATTGCTAGATTACAATTTTCGTGATTTTTAAAGTCAGTGTGTGGCCGTACGGATTTTTAATGTGAAAAACAGTCAATATTTTGTTGGTTAAAAATACGTTGTGTGAGCAAACGAAGTCGGAATTCAACGAAACCAGTCTCGTTAGGTCCGTAATGACAAACTATAGCTGCATGCCCAGTTTCACTGAATTTGGGTATTATATGTGGTCGTACGGGTTTTAATTGATAAATACATATCGCGTTTGATTATAATGGAATAAAAATAATCAAAATATCTACCTCCCCCTTTTGCTATAAATACCCTTAACAATATTTCTAACCCTAAACAAATTCCTCCACGCGGTCAAAATAAGGCCACGCTACTTCTTTCTTCAGCCGCCATCTCCTTATTCCCAAACGAGAAAAATCGATCTTCGATAATATCTAGAAAATACAAATAAAATTCAAGAAATCTCTAAACATACATATGTGTGTTCATGACGTGTTTCTCTTCGTTTCCGTGTAAGCTTAAGGGATTCGACTTAAGTTTGGTTCGTTGTCTTTTGGTTACAGCAGACTAGGGTTCAAGATTGTGAGAAATATAGGTTTCGATTCGAGAATCAGTGGTTGTTTTTGGGTTAATGAGATCAAAACGCAGGTGTCGGAAATTTTTTGAGATTTTCTGCGACCAAAAATGTCGCTCGAGTTCAGTAGTTGCGGGTTTGTCCTGTTCGACGGATTTCAATTGGAAAGGTCGAGTAGTACAACTGTGGTATGGCGATGAAGAGAATGTAAAGAGGAGTTTAATGGTGAGCTTAATGATGAAGTTCATTTGTGAATCAGTGGAAGAATATGGCATCATGGAAGTCACGGTTTTCCCTGTAATTGAAGAATAGTAGTTCACATTTGAGAAAGGGGGATCGTCGCATCTTGAGGTGGTAACCGAGTTTCATAAAATTGGATGAGACGAAGTTGGATTCATTCGGGTATGAAGTTTACGTGAGGAGAAAGTGGATTTATATGGATATTTAAGTTTGTTTGTTTCTGTGAAGTTATAGTGGCAACGAAGATAGAAAAATTCGTATTGGCCATTATTTGTTTTTGTAAAGAAATATGGTTTCGAAATAAACCTGGAGCAAAGCTTTTTGGATTAGAGGCTAACAGAAGGAATATGGGGTATTGGCATTCATGATTTTGGAGCAGGCGGTTTATTTTCTTTATGAGAAAGATGGGTGCTGCGGTGTTGGCTAGGAATAATTGTTTTGGGCCGAAGTTTTAGTGAGAAGCCCAATAGAGAAAAATGTATAAACAAATAAAAGGCGATGTATAATATGCGGTTAAAGGGAGGAACGATGGAGCTACAGTACGTAGCGGGTGGGATGGACAATGGCGTGGGCCGAAATGTTGTGGTGAGCCAATAAAATAAATATATATAGTTTTAAATAATTTAATTGCTTATCAAAACTTGTTTACGCAATATTTATCTCGTGCGTTGTCAGATTTGTGAACGGTTTGATCCATTGGGATCGTATGGACAGTGGCTACGAAATGGAACTGACTAGGAGTCAATTGGAGCTCGTTACAATTTATAGCGAAATAAATTGTCCGTCTGAATCAAGCGATGGGTATCGTTATTAACGATGATCGTCCAATGTGAGTAAATCTCACTAACTCTGATCAGTTTATATTTTTATAACGTACTTTTAGAACTGAAATATTGGTGGATTGTTGTGTGTTGATTTGGTTGATTGAACTGCTAGTCAGTTAGTTGAAATTATATATATATATGTATATATATACATATATATATATATATAAACCGTTAAATATATATTGATTCTGTATATCAGAATAATTCATATTGAACTGAAATTGTGTAACATCTGCGGATGCAGGGAAATAGGTTGGAGGGATCCAATTGGTTTCCTCAATATTTATAATACTGTTGTTTTCATATACTGTGTTATGTGATATGATATAAAACCTGTGATTGATTATGATGATATTGGTCTTGTTATTTGGTATTATAAACACCATAAAAAATACCAGAATGTGGAAAAAGATTTTTCAAAGTGATATTGAAAATAATATATTTTTATAAAATCAAAGGATTTTATAAACGAAATATTTATAAAATCAAAGGAATTTATAAAAGGATTTAATTATTGAATCATAGGATTTTATAAAAGAAATTATTTATAGAATCATAGAATTTTATAAAGGAATATTTATTTGGAAAATAAATAAGATATTATAAGGGATATTTATTTGGAAAAATAAATAGGAATATAAAAGGGAAATATTTTTTAAAACAAATATTTAAGGAAATATTTGTAAAACAAATTGGAAAGGAAATATTTATAAAATGAATAGAATTTCATAAAAGGAGAATTTTACACTAGGAAAGTTTAGACCTGTGCTTCGCACACGGGTATAACTGAATATGAATTTAAAGTAGATTTTAAATAGAAATCTATTTTAACAGATAAGTGGAGAAGATAAATTTATAAATAATATTTTATAAATTAAATAAAATATTTATCATTGGATATATTGAATATATAAGTCAGGACTTATATAGAGAAGTAAGAATCGATTTCAACACCGCTATTTGAAACTGAATATCGACGAAGAGTAAATTGGATAGAGTTAATTAATTAGAGTTAATCAGTTAGAATTAACCAGTTAGAGTTAACCACTTAGAGTTAACCAGCTAGAGTTAATTAGTAGAGTTAATCGAATATTAGTTATTCAATTAGAGTTAATCGAATATTAGTTATTTGAATAAAGAGTTAACCAGATAGAGTTAATTGAACATAGTAAATCGAATTAGGATTTAATTGAATATTAGTTATTCAATTAGAGTTGATCGAATATAGTTATTTGAGATAGAGTTAGTCAAACATAGTTATTTAGGATGAGTTGCCATTTCGTACGACTGCTAGCGTAATTCGTAAGGCTGCAGATAGCCTACGGCGGTCGGATGTTTCCTGAGGGAATCAGGCGTAACCATTGTGATCGCTACGATCTAGAGTCAAGCGAATGGAGTTAAATCGGATATTAGCTATTCGAAATAAAGTTAAAACAGACATAGTTTATTCTAATAGAATTAAAAGAGTTAATCAAATATAGTTTATTCGAATAGAATGAAGGAGTTAATCAAAAGAAGTTAATCGAAATGAGTTAATCGAATTAGAGTTAATCGAGTTAGAGTTAGTCGAGTGTTAGTTAATCGAGTTAGAGTTCGTCGAGTATTGATTAATCGAAGATAAGAATGTATCGAATGGAGTTATTTGAAATGAGTTAATCGGATATTAGTTATTCGAAAGGAGTTATTCGAATGGAGTTAAACCGAATATAAGTTATTCGAAGAGAAGAGTTATCAAATATTAGTTATTCGAAGTGAGTTAATTGACTATTAGTTATTCGAAGTGAGTTAATTGAATATTAGTTATTCGATGAGAGTTAATCGTCGAATTCGATTATATCGAATTCGGGAAAGTACATATACTTTCCGGTGTTTAAATCAAGATTTATTTATTTATAAGTTAGGTTTTTATTTATGTATTTATTCAAATTAAAGAATAAAAGTTATATTTGAAGTTAGATATTTCGAAATTAGGGATTATAACGTTATCGTTATAACCAATGTTTTTATAAAAGAAGTAGATTCATAAATAGAATCCGTGAGGTTCGCAAGGAAGTTGTTAGAGGTTTTAAAAGATAAACTTTGTCTATTCCGAAGTTAAAACGTTGTTCAGTTAAGGTCTGAGAGGTAATTATACCCCAACTTGATTGACTTCCTTCTTAACTAAGGAATGGTTAAAGTTTGATAGTAAAGGTAGGTTAAGTGAATTTAGTTAATGAGCGTAATGGTTTGTGTTGGCATAGCAATTTTTATTTAAACATCAGTTTAAATCAAATGAAGGAGTTTTGGAAATGTTTTCCAAATAAGAATCATAAATGTTTTCTGATAATAGAAAATAAGAAATGGAAATAAATATGGAAACGTTTTCCAGTGATTAATAACGTACATTTTCTAAGTTTAGAAAATAAGGATTTACGAATATATGAAAACGGGAAATAAGGAAATGAATAAATTAATGATACATTAATTTAAAGGGATAAATGTTAAATGATGATTGATCGATATAATTTCCATCTGGAAATAATATTGTAACACCCTGCCTCCGCTAGGGTCACTCGCAAAGGAATGCACTAGCTTTAGAGGGGCATTATTGGTAAACATGCACAGAAATATCACAAGACAGAACATATAAAATAGCAGAAGTAAAATCAAACTTTCATAACATGAATAAATAAGGTCTAAAGCCTTTTACATCAGAGTACATCAAAACCTGTCTTGCAATAGTAAAGAACATAAAGACATTTTCATAAATTATTCCCCAAGTAAAAACAGTAAAGTAGCCATTAGCCAAGAAAAGTCCAAGCCATCCATGATGACCTTCAAGCAGAAGAAGTCCGAACTAAACAACAGTATTTCCTCCCTGTAACCTGAGGGGGAAACGGAAGAAAAGAGGCGAAACAAAACGGGTCAGTCAAAAAGACTGAGTAAGCCCTATCTACTATTAGCATAAAAACTAGTAAAGTTAACTGACATGAGAAACTGAGATGAACATAAGCATGATAACAAGATAGATAAGCTAAATCAAAATAACAGGATGAACTACTGAACTCAGATAAACTAAGGTGTCATGATAAATTACGATGTCAAGATAAAACAAGGTATCACATCGTCAGGTTTCTATCAAGTATAATATCCCCAAGATATCTGTCACGTATAACGCCCCGTGATATCTATCCTGTATTTTAGCTCTGCACCTACCGTACTAGTATCCCCACCGTGTCATGTGTTAACCAAGAATGACCCTCACTCAAAAGTCGTGTAATGGTCCATGTCAACCTAATATATCGCATATATAGGTTACTCAACTTGTATGTTTTATTCCATGTAAATGTTCAGTCCCTTGCCGTAGACCATACGGGCTTTCCCATGAGATTCTATATTACTTTAACATAGTTCCATGATCCTTAAGATCGGTTTGGACTGTTACCCTAAACCTAGCTAGGGTCTTCCAACATGAATTATTGTTTGTACAACTAGGACTTATGCTACCTAGGGCTGCTAGGGATTATGCTTACCTGTTGCACGTTTTCGTATCTCTGTTTGGGTTCAACCACCTAGGGCCACTAGGGATTACGCTAACCGCCAACCGCGCCCTTTTTCCCACGCATTCATCGTGAATCGCTTTTCCATGACTGTATGCACATGTATCACATCGTGCCATCCGAGTCCTGTCACAGGGAAAATCAAGAAATACAGGACTCGGTCGGGAGCTTTCGATTTATCTGCCGATGTAGATGCTAAGGTCTGTTTTTCTTATACGTGGCTATGGTCCCACGAGACCACTCCCTCAACTAGTGAAAGACAAGACAAGATAAATCCTGTATGAGAACACAACACTGGCCAACCCACATCCAAGCCTTACCGCAACCATAATTAGATAGCAATTATGGTCTTTTGGGTGTTCTCTGCCTTTCCGTACGTACACGCTTGACCAAAGATGGTAGGTAGCCTGACGAAATGCTATCTAGGGTACGACCGTGTATCGTCGACTATCCCCTATCCATCCCCGTCTTTAGGTCGCTCGTATAGCAACCAAGGCATACTCTTGGTTCTTCTAAAGCAGACCTTAACCTCTCATGAGCCTAGTATAATCACCTGGCAGCTCATAGAGGGATACCAAGAATATCCTCACGTTCCCCGAAGCCGCTGCTTCGTTACCTAGTTCGCTGGAGCCTTTATCTAAATCAGATACTTGCTCCTACTCGTATACTTAAACGATGACCTACCGTATCAGGTTACTCATCTATCTATGAACTGGTCTAAATTTCCTTGACTAAGAATCATTACTTAGTTATTCTTCAACTAAGGTTTACCACTTAGCATTGTTCCCGTTATCCTTGTTAACTACGGTTATCCACCTAATCCTCAGAACTAGGGTTTACATAATGGATTAAGTGTCACTTAAGTTCATGACTTAACCCGTCTACAAATCCTGTCAAAATTGGCTAAGTATCCAAGTTCAAGGCTTAACCCTACAAACCATGCTCAAGTTGGTTAAGTATATTAAGCAATTCATGACTTAACCTCGTCCAATTATCATTCTAGATTGGTTAAGTATATATTAAATTGACCCTATCAATTTACTTAGTCAAATCGGTCAAGTGTATTCAAGCGATTCGTGACTTAGCCTTATCATGTTTTCACGTTATATTGGTTAAGTATTGGTTAACTTAACCACAATAAATTAACGAGTTAGATTGGATAAGTATATGTCACTTAACCACATCAATTCATCATGTTTAGATTAGTTAAGTGTTTAACTTAACCCCATTAAACTACCAAGTGGGATTAATTAAGTCTAGGCTAACTTAACCCCATCCGATTTCCATGTTTAGACTAGTTGAGTCTAATCTTAACCCCATTCGTTAACCGTATTTTTCGGTTAAGCGTCATTAAGAAAACTTACTTAACCTTACCAAGTTATCGCGTTGGATTGATTAAGTGTTGGTTAACTTAACCCCATCCACTAGTCATATAAAAATGGTTAAGTGTCATTAGGCAAATCAAGTTACTTAACCTACCCAACCTTGTCATGTTTTGTTAAGTATCATTAGCCTAATCAAATTACTTAACCCATTTGTCCATGTCATATTTGGTTAAGAGTCATTAATCAAATTAACTTAACCCTATCATGTGGCATTAATTACTTAATGCACCTTCACCTCTCACATTAGACTTTGTTGTGGTTACTAGTTAAGCCGGTCGGTTCCGGGTAGCTTTACACCACAACTTGGTCTAACCTCGGGTTCAAGCACAACATGACCAACTTCTCACATTGGGTCCTATTGTTTGCAACTACTAGTTAGGCCGGTCGGTTCCGGGTAGTTTTACGTTGCAAACTCAACCCAACCTCGAGTTGGCCACACTTATATTATCTAAGTGTCATGTCCATCATGTTTCCCAAAACATGTTACAAGTTTTCAAGCATTTGGGTAGACCTAACTTAATAGGTAAATTCCCAAAGGTTAGACCTAACTTAATAGGTAAATTCCCAAGCTTATGTTTTTATGCATACTTACATGTCAACTTCCATGTTATATTTCAAGTCATGTTTTCAAGTTGTATTTTCATGTCATTAGAAATTACCCATAACATAACCCAACGCTTTTAAACTCGCATATACGTTCGCGACAACGTAATGGATTAAAAGAAGAGACTTGGCAAAGGCATGACAAAAATGGATATTAAGCCACAAGTTAATCATGGTGGCAAATGAGGCACAAATGTGTTCATTAACTTGCATGTTACATTCTTAAGCCTCAAAACATGCATAAACCCAAACTTGGCACATAAGCGAATCATGGTGACAAAAGATATGGAATGATGACTAGTAACTCGCATATATCATCATATAAGGGTTATGACTTCATATGCAAGTTGACATAAAGGTTATAAGGGTTCTCATGTTGCCTAATGCAACATTTCAACATAAAGGTTGTAGCTTTTAGCTCACAAGATCAAGATAATGACTTCATAAACTTGCATGACATGATAACATGTATCATACTCAATGATCACACCCAAACTTGCAACATGAACATTTAACTTCATAGTTAATATCTAAGAGTAGGGAAAGGGCTTACATTGCTATGAAGGCACAAAAGATATGACAAAGCCCTTATGCAATCAAATAGACCCAAAATGCAAGCTCTAACATAAAAACCCTTGAGCCAAAATGATCAAAACCCTTGCTTTATGATGCAAAGATAGAAACTTGACTTGAATGCAAGCTAATGACACTCATACAAGCTTGAAAACACTTGTATGCATGGAAAATCTCTCATACAAACCATTTAGAAATTTTATGAAGAGAGTGGAGGCCATGAGAGGTAAAATTTTGCCATAGTTTAGTTGCATGAATGAATAATGAGGATTTAGGATAGGTTAGGGTCTTATTTATAGATTAGGCAAGTGTTTTAGGCCATAGGATTAAACCTAGATTCAATCCAAGCCATCAAAGCATGTCTTGGGGAAGAAGTCAAGTGTAGGAACCATCTAGGGCCTTTAGATTAAAGATGAACTATGAGAACCATCCAAATGCAAAATCTGCATTTGAGCGAATCGGCCCACGGGTTGACAGCCAAACACCCTGGATTAACCCCTAGTCGACCCAGCGAGCTCGGGTCGACCTCAAAAATCGGCCGGTTCGGTTATTCCCCTCTCCCAATTCGCGGTTTTGAACATTTTTGCATATTTATTTATTTAATTTTCAATTATATATATATATCAATATATATATATTTCTCTGCGCAACCCATTTCACTTAATTAAGTATACTTTAATTTGGGAATTTTTCGTGAAACTTCGCGAGGCCATATCTTGGTCATACGGACTCCGATTTTCGAAAACTCGGACTCTATTTCGCGTATTTTTCCGAGACGAACGCAATGGCATAGCCCGTTTCCCTTGATTCAGATTTTACAGTTTAATTCTGCCTCCATTTATGTTATAATAGGTTATTGAAAATACGGGTTGTTACATTCTCCCCACCTTTTAGGATTTCGTCCCCGAAATCTCCAAGTTAGGAAGAACATATCCTACCATCCATCATCCATCTACTCAAAACATCATCCACAAGCAACCATTGTCCTTAGATGATTTCTAATGCTGTATGAATATATGCAAAACGTGTGTGTACATGTTCCTTAGCTAATGCTAATGATCAGGCCTGAATAATCTTTCTAATGCAAAATATGTATAGTGCCATGAATCCAACATGTATGCAAATAGTCCTAGTCATATAGATACTATATGCGTGCACAATCATTCATTCATATGCAACAACCGCATGATAATACATTCGATTTCATCCATAAACAAGTATAAATACTCGTGCATATGCAATATGAAATGTGACCGAGTCGAGCTAGTATCTAATGTGTATTCGCGCATCCACGAGCAACCACTTGCAACCACTTGCAACCATATCAATCATAACATGTTTCAAATACATGTTTACATCCATAGGGTTCTACCTAGAATTCCCTGAAACAGGGTCGAGAAGATAAACAGGACAAACTCCTTACAGGGTTTGTAACGGAGAATAGGACCGAGAGGATGTCCACAAAAGATAGCCTACAAGTAAGCTCTACAGAAAACAGGGATCAAGGATATACTCCCAAAAAGAGATATCATGCGCGTATCTAGTCTTTGACCATCAAAGTCGTCTTTTAACTTCGCGATTTTGTAGCTTCTTATTCCTGTTTCCATAACATGAGCTGGAACTCATTTCTTCGTCGCCTCTCGTTCCACTTGCACTTATCCTTATCCTTTTCCTAGAATACTTGACGCAAACATGACTGCGTACTCATGATCTCATGCAAGCTTTCCAAAATTCACTAGTGAATCTTGGATCTCGTTTATATACTATAAGGCATTCCATGTAGAAGAACTTTCTCTTGAAAGTAAACAGATGTCAATCAGGTTATCATGCGCACTTACTAGGGTGATCTCTATAACCCATGCATAAATGAAGTAAACCATCCGTCTTATTGGCGAACACCACTCTATCGGGCTTCAAATTTCCAATAAAGGCATCAAGGGATTCTAAGTAACTAGTCATGACAGAACCTCAAAAAGGTTACCCGATATTTCGAGGGCATTACCAAGGCTAGTCAAAAGGTCTAACTACCCTCCTATCAAAACCGAGAGTGGCACCCCCTACTGGATAACCACTTCATCCCTAGAATCCATCCATGGCTTATAAACATAAGCATTATTTCCAAACTCAACACTTGGCATAGACATTCCCAAATCCAAACAAGTCATGTATAAATGGACTGATTCTCCAATAGGACTTTGAGACAAAAATGGGATTCTCTATTACGCTAGTACTTAAGGTGCAGAGACTCAACTATCGAAGCAGACTTAAATGATACGAACAACGAAGTCCTAACGGGATGATAGAGAAGAAAAGCTAAACCTTTAACAAGATCATTACCCTCCTTCCGAGGTACTCTAGAAATGAGAGCATACTACTGCCCTCCCGATGATCTTGTCCTTGTCCCATAATACTTAACTATCCGCCCCGTTTTACCATGCCAAAGGTACTCTCTCGTCATGGGTTTCATTGTTCATCTTTCTCCCTCCTTTGAGGACTAAGCCATACCAACAAGTTGCTCATCCTTAAGCTCTTATCCTTTATCCTTCTTTCTCACGATCCTTTCTTATAACGCGGCCACTGGTCTCTCGAGAACCACCTCCATCGTATGGAAAGCACTTTCGTAGGTAGAAAAGACTAGTCGCAGTTAAAACTACTGTGACTACAGATGGAGGAAAGAAAGGAAAAGAGACTCAATTAAGGAAACAAGGATAGTGCTAATGGCCTTTGGGGAATAGCCTTTTTCTTTTAAAAGAAAATTTTCTTGAAAAATGCTTCTTTGTAAACGTTTTTTTTTTTTTTAGAAGGTCTTTAAAAACTTTTGCCCAGTCTGGTAACCTTCTGCTCTGATACCACGTGTAACACCCCGCCTCCGCTAGGGTCACTCGCAAAGGAATGCACTAGCTTTAGAGGGGCATTATTGGTAAACATGCACAAAAATATCACAAGACAGAACATATAAAATAGCGGAAGTAAAATCAAACTTTCATAACATGAATAAATAAGGTCTAAAGCCTTTTACATCAGAGTACATCAAAACCTGTCTTGCAATAGTAAAGAAGCATAAAGACATTTTCATAAATTATTCCCCAAGTAAAAACAGTAAAGTAGCCATTAGCCAAGAAAAGTCCAAGCCATCCATGATGACCTTCAAGCAGAAGAAGTCCGAACTAAACAACAGTATTTCCTCCCTGTAACCTGGGGGGAAACGAAAGAAAAGAGGCGAAACAAAACGGGTCAGTCAAAAAGACTGAGTAAGCCCTATCTACTATTAGCATAAAAACTAGTAAAGTTAACTGACATGAGAAACTGAGATGAACATAAGCATGATAACAAGATAGATAAGCTAAATCAAAATAACAGGATGAACTACTGAACTCAGATAAACTAAGGTGTCATGATAAATTACGATGTCAAGATAAAACAAGGTATCACATCGTTAGGTTTCTATCAAGTATAATATCCCCAAGATATCTGTCACGTATAACGCCCCGTGATATCTATCCTGTATTTTAGCTCTGCACCTACCGTACTAGTATCCCCACTGTGTCATGTGTTAACCAAGAATGACCCTCACTCAAAAGTCGTGTAATGGTCCATGTCAATCTAATATATCGCATATATAGGTTACTCAACTTGTATGTTTTATTCCATGTAAATGTTCAGTCCCTTGCCGTAGACCATATGGGCTTTCCCATGAGATTCTATATTACTTTAACATAGTTCCATGATCCTTAAGATCGGTTTGGACTGTTACCCTAAACCTAGCTAGGGTCTTCCAACATGAATTATTGTTTGTACAACTAGGACTTATGCTACCTAGGGCTGCTAGGGATTATGCTTACCTGTTGCACGTTTTCGTATCTCTGTTTGGGTTCAACCACCTAGGGCCACTAGGGATTACGCTAACCGCCAACCGCGCCCTTTTTCCCACGCATTCATCGTGAATCGCTTTTCCATGACTGTATGCACATGTATCACATCGTGCCATCCGAGTCCTGTCACAGGGAAAATCAAGAAATACAGGACTCGGTCGGGAGCTTTCGATTTATCTGCCGATGCAGATGCTAAGGTCTGTTTTTCTTATACGTGGCTATGGTCCCACGAGACCACTCCCTCAACTAGTGAAAGACAAGACAGGATAAATCCTGTATGAGAACACAACACTGGCCAACCCACATCCAAGCCTTACCGCAACCATAATTAGATAGCAATTATGGTCTTTTGGGTGTTCTCTGCCTTTCCGTACGTACACGCTTGACCAAAGATGGTAGGTAGCCTGACGAAATGCTATCTAGGGTACGACCGTGTATCGTCGACTATCCCCTATCCATCCCCGTCTTTAGGTCGCTCGTATAGCAACCAAGGCATACTCTTGGTTCTTCTAACGCAGACCTTAACCTCTCATGAGCCTAGTATAATCACCTGGCAGCTCATAGAGGGATACCAAGAATATCCTCACGTTCCCCGAAGTCGCTGCTTCGTTACCCAGTTCGCTGGAGCCTTTATCTAAATCAGATACTTGCTCCTACTCGTATACTTAAACGATGACCTACCGTATCAGGTTACTCATCTATCTATGAACTGGTCTAAATTTCCTTGACTAAGAATCATTACTTAGTTATTCTTCAACTAAGGTTTACCACTTAGCATTGTTCCTGTTATCCTTGTTAACTACGGTTATCCACCTAATCCTCAGAACTAGGGTTTACATAATGGATTAAGTGTCACTTAAGTTCATGACTTAACCCGTCTACAAATCCTGTCAAAATTGGCTAAGTATCCAAGTTCAAGGCTTAACCCTACAAACCATGCTCAAGTTGGTTAAGTATATTAAGCAATTCACGACTTAACCTCGTCCAATTATCATTCTAGATTGGTTAAGTATATATTAACTTGACCCTATCAATTTACTTAGTCAAACCGGTCAAGTGTATTCAAGCGATTCGTGACTTAGCCTTATCATGTTTTCACGTTATATTGGTTAAGTATTGGTTAACTTAACCACAATAAATTAACGAGTTAGATTGGATAAGTATAGGTCACTTAACCACATCAATTCATCATGTTTAGATTAGTTAAGTGTTTAACTTAACCCCATTAAACTACCAAGTGGGATTAATTAAGTCTAGGCTAACTTAACCCCATCCGATTTCCATGTTTAGACTAGTTGAGTCTAATCTTAACCCCATTCGTTAACCGTATTTTTCGGTTAAGCGTCATTAAGAAAACTTACTTAACCTTACCAAGTTATCGCGTTGGATTGATTAAGTGTTGGTTAACTTAACCCCATCCACTAGTCATATAAAAATGGTTAAGTGTCATTAGGCAAATCAAGTTACTTAACCTACCCAACCTTGTCATGTTTTGTTAAGTATCATTAGCCTAATCAAATTACTTAACCCATTTGTCCATGTCATATTTGGTTAAGAGTCATTAATCAAATTAACTTAACCCTATCATGTGGCATTAATTACTTAATGCACCTTCACCTCTCACATTAGACTTTGTTGTGGTTACTAGTTAAGCCGGTCGGTTCCGGGTAGCTTTACACCACAACTTGGTCTAACCTCGGGTTCAAGCACAACATGACCAACTTCTCATATTGGGTCCTATTGTTTGCAACTACTAGTTAGGCCGGTCGGTTCCGGGTAGTTTTACGTTGCAAACTCAACCCAACCTCGAGTTGGCCACACTTATATTATCTAAGTGTCATGTCCATCATGTTTCCCAAAACATGTTACAAGTTTTCAAGCATTTGGGTAGACCTAACTTAATAGGTAAATTCCCAAAGGGTAGACATAACTTAATAGGTAAACTCCCAAGCTTATGTTTTTATGCATACTTACATGTCAACTTCCATGTTATATTTCAAGTCATGTTTTCAAGTTGTATTTTCATGTCATTAGAAATTACCCATAACATAACCCAACGCTTTTAAACTCGCATATACGTTCGCGACAACGTAATGGATTAAAAGAAGAGACTTGGCAAAGGCATGACAAAAATGGATATTAAGCCACAAGTTAATCATGGTGGCAAATGAGGCACAAATGTGTTCATTAACTTGCATGTTACATTCTTAAGCCTCAAAACATGCATAAACCCAAACTTGGCACATAAGCGAATCATGGTGACAAAAGATATGGAATGATGACTAGTAACTCGCATATATCATCATATAAGGGTTATGACTTCATATGCAAGTTGACATAAAGGTTATGAGGGTTCTCATGTTGCCTAATGCAACATTTCAACATAAAGGTTGTAGCTTTTAGCTCACAAGATCAAGATAATGACTTCATAAACTTTCATGACATGATAGCATGTATCATACTCAATGATCACACCCAAACTTGCAACATGAACATTTAACTTCATAGTTAATATCTAAGAGTAGGGAAAGGGCTTACATTGCTATGAAGGCACAAAAGATATGACAAAGCCCTTATGCAATCAAATAGACCCAAAATGCAAGCTCTAACATAAAAACCCTTGAGCCAAAATGATCAAAACCCTTGCTTTATGATGCAAAGATAGAAACTTGACTTGAATGCAAGCTAATGACACTCATACAAGCTTGAAAACACTTGTATGCATGGAAAATCTCTCATAGAAACCATTTAGAAATTTTATGAGGAGAGTGGAGGCCATGAGAGGTAAAATTTTGCCATAGTTTAGTTGCATGAATGAATAATGAGGATTTAGGATAGGTTAGGGTCTTATTTATAGATTAGGCAAGTGTTTTAGGCCATAGGATTAAACCTAGATTCAATCCAAGCCATCAAAGCATGTCTTGGGGAAGAAGTCAAGTGTAGGAACCATCTAGGGCCTTTAGATTAAAGATGAACCATGAGAACCATCCAAATGCAAAATCTGCATTTGAGCGAATCGGCCCACGGGTTGACAGCCAAACACCCTGGATTAACCCTAGTCGACCCAGCGAGCTTGGGTCGACCTCAAAAATCGGCCGGTTCGGTTATTCCCCTCTCCCAATTCGCTGTTTTGAACATTTTTGCATATTTATTTATTTAATTTTCAATTATATATATATATATATATATATATATATCAATATATATATATATATTTCTCTACGCAACCCATTTCACTTAATTAAGTATACTTTAATTTGGGAATTTTTCGTGAAACTTCGCGAGGCCATATCTTGGTCATACGGACTCCGATTTTCGAAAACTCGGACTCTATTTCGCGTATTTTTCCGAGACGAACGCAATGGCATAGCCCGTTTCCCTTGATTCAGATTTTACAGTTTAATTCTGCCTCCATTTATGTTATAACAGGTTATTGAAAATACGGGTTGTTACAAATATCGTTGTTTGCACACGTGTTTTTCTTTGATAATTAAATCACAGACTAACAAAGTTTTGACCATTTTTCCGTCGTCAATACGGAGAGACCGGTTGGGTTATTATCCGAGAACCACTCCGTATGGGCATTAACATTTTGAATCAAATAGATCGAAGACAAATTGAAGACGGAGTTATGCAAGGGGTACCCTGTTTACAGAATAGTGCCTTCGGTTTGTCCAGTCCCAAGACAACCTGTATGGAAGAATGTTTGACAGAGTATATCTGGTGGATCACGTGAGTTGATCGTTTCAAACGTATTTACATTGGCGGCAGAGGAATTCGTTTCTCTTAGCTTATACCTATGGTATTTTTGGGGAAATCAATTTGTGGTTTGACGGGCATGATGATGTGGCATTCAAAGTAAATGAAGACGTGATCTGTATAGAGATACGTTATAACCTCAAGCCTCATCAACTGGGAAATGATAGAAATTGGGCAGGCGGCATGGCTAAGTGGGGCGCACCCAAGTAGGGTATATTGTCACCATCTAGAGAATATTCATATTTGTTACTTATTTCAATTCTGTATCTCCCGGGAATGGTTATGTTGGTTTACCAACTGTAAGGTGACAATATATTCGATACACTCAAGCGAAATGAGTGGTCAATCATGTGTGGCCAAGTTGCAAGATGTTCTTGTTGAACTCCAGTGTGTCGCTTCTAGAGTACACTGAGCGGAAGGTGGATCCATACCTTGTCATAGTTGGAATCCATTCCCTTAATAAGAGCCTGCGGTTTTGATTGTATATTATATATGTAGAACGTTAGATGCAAGCGTTCTACTAGATTAATATTACTTGTGTTAGACATTATTATAATATCAGAATGATATTGTTAACAAATGATTTGGGTTATCGTAATGTGGATCGATCTTACGATTATTCTTTCTTTGAAAGGATCTTTAAAGTTAAAACAAATGATTTGAGTTTACTCACACTAGTCACATGACTGACCCGGAGTTTATTTTGTTTTATTTTCCCTAAACTCTTGGGTGCCCAATTTTGTACGGGCAGTCAAGTAGTCGGGATTTACAGATACTTGAAGAGCTGGAGCAGGAGGCTTCAGGATTATATAGCTATTGTTATTTCCGTTGTGTTGTAAGTGTTATACTCTATTAATGGTAGTGTATACAGATACTGTTTTATTTCAAAGTTATGTTATGAAATATATTTATTCGTTCTGCTGTGAGATTTCGTGTTTACTCTTATGTTGTATGTTCTTCTTCTTCTTCTATTCTAATTTTCTATCTTATCTATTCTCACCCTCTGTTTTCTTTCATGGACTATCCGGTGTTTTCGATGCTTGAATAGTCGACATGGTGTTATATGCCGATATCCAGGATCCCAAAAACCCCGGGTCGTTACATGCTTGGTACGCGAAATTTATCTTTTATTATTACTATAAGTGAAGAAATCAATTTCAAATATAAATGTATCAATCATAGACGGCATAGTACCCCATCCTACTATGTCGCCGTATAGGTTTACAACTACAACCGAAAAGTCGCGTATTGGAAATTGGATTTCCATCATGAGTCAAGGCAAGAGATGGCTCCTTCTGATTCAAGACACTCAAGCCCGTGCCTCAGGATTCAGCCGCAACTTGACCTAAATCTTCAGGGTCGGTCCACACTTACTTTAGTGGATTAGTTATTCCTGAACAATACGTTTCGCTGCCCTATAGAGCATAAAATCTGGTCAGTATGTCGACCATATCAAGAGCCACTATGGACTCAAATCCGAGATACCTTCCTTTCCAACAAGCACATAAGTAAAATGTCTGGGCTCCATACCATGACATCACTCCTAGCTAGAAAGAAATACATGCACTCTCTGCAGTCACTATCCCGTTTTAGACTCATACCGAGGTGTGAGGCTCGCGAATTACGCTATACACAAAGCTATGCTAATTAAAACTGTGCTTTGATCATCAACCACAAGACTTTGCTTTTCAACAAAATCCTTGATCATTTGCATCTTAGCATGCCACATTGACCATTCATGCCATATAACTGATGTTTATCAATATATAACCCTAAGCTCGTACGTCTCAGAGAAGGGTGCTAAGCAAGAGAATAAATTCTCCGCCACCCAACAGATATATATTTAATGGAAATCAATCAATACAGAATGAAATCCAATGTCAGACAC
Source organism: Allium sativum (assembly GCA_030737875.1). NCBI lineage: Eukaryota > Viridiplantae > Streptophyta > Magnoliopsida > Asparagales > Amaryllidaceae > Allium > Allium sativum. The sequence continues at coordinate 454,610,739 of CM060920.1, read as the reverse complement.
ACATCCATTTACAAGTCCGTTTTGGATCTGAACGAAACCAGAGCACCTTATTCCTCATCCCATATGTCCAATACAATAGAGAGGTCCTCGCATATCAAGTCAATCTCCAAGTCCGTCTGGACGATCACCACTTATTACCTTGTCTTGGGCGTACATCCCAATCAAGACATCAGTAATCATCCAAACAATGTGAAGACTTCCGGTCTTCAACCATCGTCTTTATAGTCGACTTTTAGTCATCATTCAGTTATTCAGAATGGGATACACCCGGTCTTTCCAAATAACTCGCGTATTTTATAATCAATAATCAAGTGCTATAAAAACACATCATATGCCTCATTCCAATTTAGAATATTCTTTTATTCGAATATTCACATCTTAAGGAAAGGTTCCCATTAATTTTATCAAAGATAAATTCTTTTAAACTTATTCTTTAATCTTCCTTTGTATATCAATTTCAAAAGATTTTATTATATCTTTTCACAATCTAAACCAAAACAAGGTTTATAAAACTGGTCGGAATTATCGAGCCTTACCGAAGTAATCATTTATTTATTAATCTAAACCCCAACCTATTCATCCCATGGAGCAAAACTGGTGATACTCCATATCGACACCCATTGTTTTACTGGTAAATTTAATTATCATTTCACGTTCAAATCTAATTAAAGATTTAACTATCGCATGGAGTAAAATTGGTGGTACACCATTCTCGATCATTTCAGGAATTCGATAAATTTAATTATCCCATTCTCATTTCAATCTAATCAAAGATTCATTAAAACTCTAACTTGATTTTAATCTCAAAAATCATTACTTTATGATTATTCTACTTTAAGAAATTAATCTTCTCTTTAACTGGGTTAAAGCATCAATGTTATGTAAAACACAGTTTATGACAAACCTAAATCAACTTCCATTAATTATGGAATCTTCACGGAAAACAGATCAATATCCAATTGATTTAAATTTCTGTATCAAACTAACAATATAAATGGAATAACGGCAAAGCCTTTAAAATTCCATATATAGTAACGATCTTCCTTCACAGAAGCTCACGTTGATTATTACCAAATCGAATACCATTTAATTCCAATTTAATATATTAAATTGGAAAACTTTACTTTGGAAAATTTCCATTAATCTTAGTAAAAAGATTTATGAATTCCAAATCACATCTTCACTGTTAATTGGGCTAAAGAACAAATGTCATTTAAAAACATCGTTCACAATGAACCCAAAATCATTTTCCATTTAATTCCAATTAAATTAATTGGTAAACTTCTCTAAATCTTAATTAAAAGATTTATTCTTTTCTCACCGGGGTTTAAGAACAGTGTTAATAAAGACACCATTCACGACAAACCCAAAATCCCATTTGATATTAAATACAAGGCTCTAAATAGAAATTATATCGGCTTATATTTAATATCAAATTCTGAAACCAACAAATATCGTATTGGGAATAACGATATATATATCTTCTGAATTCCTCAACAATATTTGTATAATCACGGAATTTAATATCGAAATATCTGAAGATAATTTCAATTCCAAATCCATTCCAATTTATGAATCGGAAACTCTAGTTATTTTAAAACCCATTTTTCAATCTAATTTATTATTTCTAAAAATAATTGGATTATTATTCTAGTTATTAACTAGTCCATTTTGATACAAATATATTTTTATCTTTTCAAACTCGGAATTTTTCATCTAAAATCTTTCTAAATCAGTTATTTCGATTTTACATAATTTTTCCATACTTTTAAAAAATTTATTAAGGCCTTTACAGTCGATTTTCGATAACGGCCACCGAGCTGCATCCACAGCGACCTTTTCTGAAATTGATTTGGACATAATTTAAAATCCAACCATTCAAATCTAAATCTCTTATATTCATTGGAAAGATCTTTTCGATACGAACCCAACGGTTCAAGGTTTAGAACAATCTGACGGTCGGATCTCCCGTTACATCAATTTGAAGTTAATGGTTGATATTCGCGAACAGTCGCTGCGCGGCACGTTCTATTCAAGCCATTATATGTATATATATATATATATATATATATATATATATAATATCGTCGATTTCCATTTAAAAAGTATTTTACAAATCGTTTATAAATTCTTTTTAAAACGATTTCAACTTCATTTTCAATTTTAAATCAAAATTGAAGATTCTGTATCATTATAATATTAAAATGACAATATTTTCAAAATATCAGATTTTGTAATCAAATCTTTTCCATATTCATTATAAAATGAATAAAATCGATATAAAAATCCGTTCGAGTTAAAATAGCATTTATGTACTTAACTCGACTTAATATTTTTATATATTCTCGTGTCCATCCAAAATCGAACATCAAAGTCATATTTTGATCCTTCACTAAATATTATTTTCAAATATTTGTTCATATTCTTAATCGGAATGCGACACAATCAATTACTATATAATTTCAGTTATATAGATTTTATACATCGCATGTACTCAACCATAATGATAAATAATCATTAAACATTCAAACATCATCCACAGTGCATTCTACAACTGTATAAGCATTAAAATAAATAAATAACGCTTACAACAGTCTGTCAATCAATCGATCGACATACAACTAAATATTGGGATTAGTGTATGTCAAATATCAATACCCGTGTGGGGTTTTCAAACAACAACAGTCTATTTAAATAAATCATTGGTTAATAAATTTAACCAGTTCTAATTCAGTTTGAATTATTTTTTTACTTAACCAATTTTTACTGCTAAAATAATAAATGGATATTTATATCTCATTTCAACAACCACAAAGTGTTTATCCACATTGTCTGAAATAGGAGTGTCGTATATTCAAACAACGCTTCTTGTGCAAATGAGTCGTGAATAGTTCATGTGTTGAACTCAAGCAATGTCACTTACAACAGATAAAAATCAACAATGACAATTTATACATTCAGTTATAAAATAAATGACTATACAAATATTTTAATGAGAGAATTCTCACTTTGGTTTCCACTCTGTCAATTTTTATTTTTGAATTTCCGTTTTCAAGCTAAATTAAACGATCGTTTAATTTAGCTCAAAATACAATTTGCTTCGTTTACGTTTTGGTTAGTTCCATGTTGTAGAGTTCATTGTTGTGAATCCAACGCAACTAAAATCATCGAATTTTGTTTCTGTTTGGACGAGTTATAGCAGTTTAAACTTTAAACAATTAAACAAGTAATTAAATTAATTAATTAATTAATAATTAACTTATTTTCCTCCTTCTTCATCGTTATTTCCAAAAAATGGCCGAACCCATTCATCACTTCCTAGGGTTGACAACTGCGCCACCACCAGACCCCTGACCGTCGATCCAACATCACCGCCACCAAGCCCTAGCCATCGTCCACCACCGCTGCCGGATTCAAGGAACTCGGCGCCCTCTCCAGCCCCAAAATCCAGTTCGAACCAGCCATGTTTGAGCTACTAATTCGAGCTCCACACAACAGCGGAAACGATCACACCCATATGATTTTGTAGATCTTAGTTTGCTCTTAAGTTTTCGCTTTAGGATCATGTATTAATTCTCAACGTGGAAGACGAAATTAGGAAATGAAAATTTGAGCATTTCGCCGGTTCATAGGAAGTAGCGGTGGCTCAGAAACGTAAAGCGGAATTAGGGTTCTGATTTTCTATTTATACCTTTTTTATTTTATTTTAATTCCAAAAAGTGAGTTTTTGCATTTGAACTCCAAATCAAACCCAACGACTGTCGTCCCTAGCTAAATACCCCCATTTGGACACAATGTAATATGTTTCGTAAGCCAATTCAACTGTTTCAGTCAATTTTTATCGAAGTGGGTTTTGAATTCGGCCCATGTAAATATCCGTCCCTAGTTCTCTCCAAATACTAAATTCCACCATTCATGGACCTACTCTTTCAAGTGCCAGGCCGATATTCTTCTTTTTACTTCATCGGGCCACCTAGTAGCATTAATAATTATTTCACAGTCTATAATCCAAGATTGGGAATTTGTAGAATCTTCCTTTCTAGAGAACGATTTCCCTCCAAGATTCGCGAAATTCCTGCTGAAGCGAGAAAAGTGAAAGGCTACTTCAGTAGCTGGAGCTGTAGGTGCCACTGGGGCAGGATTAGCAGTAGGGACCTGTTCCATAGTACGAAAATATGTTGGAACCATTCTGGCAAGTATCGGTGCCTTTTCTGGTTACCTTGCTCAGTGGGATTATCAGCCATTCTACTATCTTAAAAGAAAAGAAAGAATCCTTTAGTGGATACTCAAGAGATAGTATATAACCCGAAAAGGGAAGGAAACGATAAAGTTTCCTAGTATTGATGTGTACGCTTATTGGGGTAAATACATATTATATATATAGTTTGAAAAACTTTTTCAAATTATAAATACGCCTCTCATACGTATAATTCCCTTATAATCGGGTAACCTAGGCTCCGATACGAAATGTAACAACCCATCAGAAATGGACCTAAATTTCGATTTAGAAAAGGCCTATCAAAACTTATAACCATTCTAAATGGGTCGTTGGTTCCTGTAAAGAATTACATTTGCACAGATAACATATATACATACACTTCGAACGGAAATCTCACACAACAGAAAGAGAAAATATAATACTGGAATAAGATGTACCACCTTATTAAATATCACAGAATTCCAACACAATAGTCAAGATTACATTTGTTCCATGGGTACATCAATAAATTCATTCTTAAATGTTTCCATAAGAAGTAAAGCCGTAACAACTAATAATAGCATAACGAATTCGTCTTCGTCTTCAGCTCCCATCATGATTTCGCCCATGAATTCTACCCCATCTACTGACCTATTGGATATGTTAATGAGAGGGGTCAGAACATAAAATTCTGTGTGACTGAAATATGGTTCTTACTTAAAGACCATACCCTAGATTTTAGCAAGTTACATATGTCAAGGTATGTATATGTAGCACACAAGATTCACACAAACACCAAGTATCCAACCAATGAGGTGGATATCCAAGTCAATCGCTCATTAGTGTTTTTAGGGTAAAGACCCAATGAGACGGGCATCCTCGGTAACTTATGGCCCTATTAAAGGTTGATTCTTATGATCTCTTATAACCCTGAGGCAAACCCTAGCTCCTTAAGGCCCCATCCTAATATGTCAAAGTTCTTAAGTCTATACTCTCAATTGCAATATGAGAAATAGTATTGTGAACGTTACTACTTAACTAATATTACGGTAGAACACCTGTGTCGCTTAAGACTTACCTTAGAAAGTTGGTGAGCATGCAATGGCCACACATATTTAATATACTAATCATGTCCCTAGTTGAACCCCTATAAGCTTCTATAGGAAGTGGACATCCCCGTGAACTGCCCTACTCCATTAACGCTTATGCCTAACCACTTTTACGGAAGGAGGACTCAAAGAGTTACTTAGAAACTAATAAGGGTGGGTCTCATGACTTCAGTTCCTCTCCAAGGAATAAACCTTCATAGGGATCCTAGTCCTAACCACTTAAGAACCAAATTAGACAGGAAGAGAGTCAGCCATTTAAGACCTTCTCAAGGCATAGTAAACCTGCCTATTTTCACATCCAATGTACTTATATATATAGTTATATATATATACATACTAGATCTCTCACATTAAACCATATACCTGTAGATGTTGGATATGCCGGGCAGTTCTGGGCAGGCTTCTACTACAAGTAGGTTTAACCTCATGCCATAATGTACTAAGTTTGAATGGCCCATGGAACCCAGACCTCTCACATTAGTTAGTCCTACTGATGGTTGCTAGATTTGTCGGTAGGTTCCGGGCAGGCTTCCACCACAAAAGGCAACTAACCTCGTGTCTGTGTGTCACTATTAATATATGTAAAGCCATTCTATACGCACACACAAGCGATCAATTATATATATGGGGACATTTCAAATTCGAATCCTATCCTAATCGCATTTATTACATTAATACTACGTTAAGTACGTTAATTATGCTATATTAATATAATAATTATAACGCACAAATAATGCTTAATTGTTCATATGAACGAGAGAACGTTCTAACGAGTCAAAAATTGTCAACTTGTCTAAATTAAGGTATACAAGTTAATTTTCCATTTTTTAACTGCTAAAATTTAGGCATGATGGCATAAGATCATAATAACATATAGCACTGATTGGAAATTACAACATAGATACAAATTTCAACTTGCATCCTAGGCTTATTCGAATGATTTCAATAGTGGATTAAAAAAAGAGTATAACATACAAATATAATATATACATGTATATTTATAAGTTCAACTTTATTTAATTTGCCCATTTTTGGTGTTTTACACATAAAAACGTTTACATTTGATATATTTGAAGTATGAATATGTTTGGGTTCAAAATAGAATCCAAACCTAATCAAATCGTGGAACAACCAAATTTAAATGTTGTTAGGTTACAATCAAATGCTTACATAAAGGTGAATCACACAAAGTAGAAGCAACAACAACACCCCTTTCATTTTCAATCCAATATTAAGATCCAAATCCACAAACCCAAATAACATGACAATTCTTGCGCAAATATAAAATAGAGGATATGGGTGTTTTTGTATTGATGTTACGATTTCCAAATCCTCTTAGGCATAGCTATCAACATGTTGATCTATTAAAAAATAGAATATACCTAAGAATACAATATTCCACTCACATATCTAAGGAAGAACAAATAAGATTCTTGTTGTAGATTCGGATCTGTGCTTAATCTTCGTGATAAACGTGCTCCAATCCTCCTAATGAAACGACCTAAACTTCCTCGTAAAGGAAAGTACGGATTGCTTTGAGAACACTCATCAGAACACGAACAGAATAACATTTCATTGCTTATTACAACAATTACATCAGAGTACAAGAACATTCCAGAGTATGAATAAATAATATACATCCGAAAAATATCAAAGATTTAAATTACATTTTTAAAATACATAGCAGCAGAAAAATAATACAAAATACAACTGAAAGAAATACACGGATACAGCGCTTACCGAATATCACCTCAGCTGTAAACCAGGATCCTATGAATATAATATCTGCAAAACCAAAACTACTAGTTGCCCATGTGGAAAATAGGGGAACCCAGAGTTCAGGTTAAAACAATAAACTCCAGGTCAGCCATGGGACTGGTGTGAGAACTAAAACAGTTATTAGCTTGATTTTAAAGTTGGGTAAATCATGGGACCATGCCGTATAACCCGGAGCGGCTTTACTCCACATGACCCCTAGTTTAAAAGAAAACAATGCAATGCTTTTTGCAAAAATGAAGCTATTATAAGACTCAGGTCTCATCACATAATGGAACGCAAGCCGGAGGATAGAGTTTTCCCTTATAATAGCCAAAAATGCTTGATACGCGAAATTTCATCTTTTATTATTACTATAAGTGAAGAAATCAACTTCGAATATAAATGTATTAATCATAGGCGGCATAGGTACCATATATCATGTCGCCATACTAGTTCCACAATCAAACTGCATGATGTCGTATTGGAAGTTGGATTTCCATCTATGAACCAAGGCAAGAGATAGTCCTTACCGAATTCGAGACACTCTCGACCATGGCTAGGATTTGGACTCAGGTGAGCCCTAGGAAGCGCTAGGGCCGGTCATCCATCGATGATTGGCAATACCATAAACTATATGTCAGCTTGTCCTAAGGGGCATAAAACAATATGGTCAGTAATGTCGACCAGAATATCGATACATATATTTGAGGCGCCTCTCTATCCATCCAGTAATAAGCAACATCCACATGAGTAAACAGTCTGGGCTCCATACCATGATGTTACTCCTAGTTGGAAACAAACATATGTCCATTTCCCTGGGGTCCTTCTCCCGTTTCTGGTTCATACCGGGGCGTGAGGCTCGCGAAGTAACGCTATACACAACGCTATGCCTAAATAAGTTGTGCTTTGATCATCATCCATAAGACTCTGCTTTTCAACAAAAGCCTTGATCATTTGCATCTTAGCATGCCACATTGTCAGTCCATACCATACCATTGATTTCTGCCAATATATAACCTCTAAGCTCGTACATCTCAGAGAAGGGTGTTAAGTAAGAGAATAAATTCTCTACCGCCAAACATATATATATTTAGCAGAGATCAACGAATACAACATAAAGGAATACAACGTCAGATATACCATCCATTTACAAGTCCGTTCTAGGTCTGAACGAAACCAGAGGCACCTTATTCCTCGTCCCATATGTCCAATACAGGAGAGAGGTCCTCGCGTACCCGTCGATCTCCAAGTACGTTTGGACGATCACAACTTATTACCTTGTCTTGGGTGTACGGCCCAATCAAGACATCAGTAATCACCCAAACGATGTGAAGAATTCAGGCCTTCAACCACCGTCTTCATCTTTGACTCTTAATCGTCGTAGAAATTATTCAGAATAGGTTAAACCCGGTCTTTCCGAATAATTTGTGTATTTTATAATCAAGTGCTATAAAAACACACCATACGCCTCATTCCAATTCAGAATATTTTTAATAAAATATTCACATTATTAATCTAATTTAAGATTCATTAAAACCCTAATTCAGATTTAATCTCAAAATTCATTACTTAATGATTATTCACATTTAAGAAATTAATCTTATCTTTAACTTGGTTAAAGAACAAATGTTATTTAAAAACATTTTTCACGATAAACCCAAAATCATCTTCCATCAAAATGGAACCTACACGGAAATCACAACAGTATATAATCGATATAAATTCCCATGTCAGAACAAAAATATAAATGGAATAGCGGCAAAGCCTTTTAAATTCCATATATAGCAACGGTCTTCATTCACAGAAGCTCATCTCGATTATTACCGAATCGAATTCCATTCAATTCCAATTTAATATATTAAATTGGAAAACTTTAGTTTGGAAAATTTCCATTTAAATCTTAACAAAAGATTTATAAATTCCAAAATTATATTTTCACTGTAAATCGGGTTAAAGAACGAATGTCTTTAAAAACACAGTACACAATAAATCCCATTCACATTTCATTTTATTCCAATTACTAAATATAATTGGAAACTCTAATAATCTTAATTAAAAATTTATTCTTTCCAAAATTATATTTTCACTGTAAATCGGGTTAAAGAACGAATGTCTTTAAAAACACAGTTCAAAATAAATCCAATTCACATTTCATTTTATTCCAATTACTAAATATAATTGGAAACTCTAATAATCTTAATTAAAAGATTTATTCTGTTCACACGAGGTTCAAGAACAGTGTTATTTAGGACACCATTCACGACAAACCCAAAATCCAATTCTTTTATTCAAATCCTATTAAATATTAATTGGAAAACTTCATTAAATCTTAATTTAAAGTTTTATTCTTTTCTCAACTGGGTTCAAGAACAGTGTTATTGAAGACACCATTCATGACAAACCCAAAATCCAATTTCACTTCAATTCATACATTGGAAAATTTGTTTATAATAAAACCATTACAAATCCAATTTATTATTTCTAAAATTATTGGATTATTATTCTAGTTAACAACTAGTTCATTTAGACAAAAATATATTTTTATCTTTTCAAATATTTAATTTTTCATCCAAAATCTTTCCAAATCATTTATTATGTTTTTACATAATTAATCCAAATTTTTAATAATTGTATCAAGGCCCGTACAGTCAGTTTCCAATAAAGGCCACCGAACTGCACTCACAACGACCTTTTCCAAATTTGATTGGGACATGATTCCAAATCCAACCGTTAAATTTCAAATCTCTTACATTCATTGGAAAGCCCTTTTGGATACGAACCCAACAGTTCCGCTTTTAGGAGAATCCGACGGTCGGATCTCCTGTTATGCCAATTTGAAGTTAATGGTCGAAATTCGCGAACGGTCACTTCTCGGCGCGTTCTATTCAGGCCATTAAATATATAATATATATATATATATATATATGTGTATATCGTCGATTTCCTTTAAAACGTATTTTATAAATCGTTTATTAATTCGTTTCAAAACGATTTTAACTTCATTTTCAATTTTAAATCAAAATTGAATATTCTATATCTTTATTATATTAAAATGATAATATTTTCAAAATATTTTAAATTTTGAAATCACTTATTTTAGATATTCATTTTAAAATGGATAAAATCGATCGGTAAACCCGTTCGGGTTAAAATGGCGTTTCTATACTTAACCCGACTTCATATTTTAATATTTTTGTGTCTATTCAAAATTGGACATCAAAATCATAATCTTATTCTTCATTGAATATTATTTTAAAATATTCGTTATTTAAAATATTCTTTATTTAAAACTATTCTTTATATTAAAATGGTCTTTTACATAAAAATGTTCTTTTACATAAAAATGGTTCTTTACATTAAAATGTTTCTTTTACGTTGAAATGATTCTTTTATATAAAAATGATTCTTTACATAAAAATGTAATTTTTAATGTTAAAATAGTTTTGTCAACATTAAGTCTTTTTAATGATTCATTTTTTACATTAACAATGTAATTTTTAATGTAAACACAATTTTATCAAACTTGAATCTTTTTATATGATTCATCTAACGTTAAAAATGTACTTTTAATGTAAACACCAATTTATTAAACTAGAACCTTTATATATATATATATATACAATAAAAATGTAAACTTTAAATTGTTAAATCTTTCTACTTTAAACCAAGATCATTTTACATCATTTCTTATAAACAATAAAAATGTAAATTTTTACTGTTAACTTTTCTTTTTCTTTCTTCAAAACAATTATCATTTTACCTATTTCTTATATATAATAAAAATGTGAATTTTTATTGTTAACCCTTTTTCTACAAACAATGAGTACTGGTACATATAATAAAAATATAACTTTTGTTGCTTCAAACAATTTTCATTTCTTATATGAATATTTTTCATATTTTGTACATTCAAGAAAAATGTAATTTTTTTATTGTTTCAAACACTTTTTATTTCATATATGAGTATTTTTCATATTTTGTACATTCAATAAAAATGTAATTTTTAATGTTTCAACATTTTATTTTAAAATATTCTTTATATTTTGAATCGGAATGCGACTCAATAAATTATCATATAATTTTCAGTTATATGGATTTCATACATCGCATGTATGCAACAATAATGATAAATAATCATCAAACAGTCTAATCACATCCAAAGTGAAGTTTACAACTGTGTGAGCATTAAAATAAATTAAATAACGCTCATTACAGACTGTCAATCCATCGATTGACATATAATTAAATCCAGGGGAGATGTAAATAAATTATCATCCCCAGACCCGTGTGGGGTTTTCAAACAACAGCAGTTTATCTAAATAAATAATTGGTTAACAAATCAAACCAATTCTAATTCGGTTTGAATTAGTTTCTAATTAGACAATTTTCACTATAAATGAATATTCATAATTTAATTCCAACCACTACATTAACATTAACATTATTTTTAATATGTTAATCATCACAACATCACAAACAATCACACAATACAGTCAATTTAAATCGTCCATGGTTTGTGGACGAAGAAAGTGATCTAATAGGCACCGTATACAATTTATGATGATTTAACTGATAAAATTCTAAATTGGCAATTCTGTATATTTTTCAGTTATGAAAATAAATATATAACTGTGCAGAATTTTTAGTGAGGAGTTCTCACCTTTGGTTTCCACTCCGTCATTCTTTAGCGGACGATGGTTTGGATTCCGTTTTGGCTGTAGTCGGTTCCATTGTAATCTGTTTCACGCGGTTTATGTTAAAAATCACATTTTTAAATAACGATCTTTATAAATAAAAATCACATTTCTGTTAAGCTATATATATTTTAAAAATCATATTTTTAATCTAAAACTATTTTTATAAAATTATATTTTAATTTACAAAGCTATTTTATAAAAATCATATTTTTAAAACAAAGACATTTTTATTTTCAAAACAACGCTTTATTTTTCTTTTCAAAACAATGACTATTTTTATATTTTGAAAAACAATTCTATTTTTATATTTAGAAAAACAATCCTATCTCATTATAATCACATTTTTATTTTAAAGCTTTATATATGTAAAAACCATATTTTTATTTTAAAGTTATATAAAAACCATATTTTTATTTTAAGCTATTTCTTTATAAAAGTTACCTTTTTATAACAATGTTATTGTTTTGAAAATTTAAATTAAAAACAATGTTTTTTTATATTTCAAAAACTAAGATATTTTCTTTTTAAAACCATGATCTTTTTATTTTTAAAAACATGATCCTTTTATTTTTTCTAAACATGATCTTTTTATTTTTTTTAAACATGATGTTTTTATTTTTAAACATTATATTTTTTAAAACTGATTTTTAACAATGTTTTTATATTTTTATTGCATAGAGTTTTTCATGAGGATTCTAATGGATTTTTGTTTGTCAAATTCTGATTTAAAACGAACAAAATATGAATGTTTAAACATTGGAGTATTTGAGTATTTAAACAAGTAATTAACCTAAGATTATATAATTAATTAGTCAAAATTCTTCCCATCGTTCAAATTAGATCCAGTGAGCCCTGACTCATCTTCCTCTTCTCGCGTCATCCTACAGGCAAATTGAACCCAATCGTCCACTTGATAAAACCGCCACCGCCCTCTCATCAACGCACCAGAACCCGATCCAAGGTGTCCACTACGTTGCCCTTAACCTCGCCTGCCTCCTCCATGAATAACTCCTGAATCGCACCCTCCTGGACTCCACAAATCACTGCGAAGGCGCTGCCTTTAAGCTCTAAAAAGTCACGAACCATCAAACCATAAACGATCTTAACCGTTCATTAATTAGATCTAGTGTTGCCCTTGAATATTTGTTTTGGGAGTATCTGATTTTGTTGAAGGGATTTGAAGTAAAAGAGGAAAGAATTTGGTGAAGCATCGGCCATTAGTTTGAAGCTGGCGGCGTAGGGAGAATAGTAATATTAGGGTTAGAGAAAATATGGTATAAGGTGTATTCAAGGAGTATTTATAGCATATTTCTATTTTTATTTTATTTATTTATTTCTAAATATAACTCATGTATCATTCCAAACTCCAAATCAAACCCAACGAGTATCGCCCCTAGCTAATTACCCCCATTCCGGACACAATGGAATATGTTTTATAACCCAATTCGGCTGTTACGATAGGTTTTTATCAAAATTAAAATATAAATCAATATATATTGAATTTAAACGTACATTTCAATTTACAAGGGCCACATACTAACTTTGAAAATTACAGAAAAATTATTTCTGACTTTGTTTTGACAATACGGTCCTAACAAAACTAATTTCGTCGAATTTGGAGACCGTTTGAAAAATGGCCATTTTCTGGTCGACCCAAATTAACTGAAATTGACAAAACACGTTTTCTTTCGCTACGCTCACATATTAATTCCAAAAATTATGAAAATTGGAATCTAGCAATAATTTGACATTCCGGATCCAACAAAAGTGGTTTCGTCGAAAACGAATCGTTGGTAAAATGGCTATTTTTGATATTAAAATACATATATAAATTACATAGCAACTATTCTGAATTTTAAACTGGGCATAATTTTGATTCCCGTTATGAAATTTCAATTTTTTAGATTCGTTAGAAAGATATTTTTAAACACATTTAAATATTTTTGGTTTTACTGAAATCCGCTTTATTTTGAATCCTGTACATTCAATTGAAATTTGAAATCGAATTTTCAAACTACCACGCCATTTCAGGCTCGTTATATAATTAAAATAAAATTATTCATTCTAACTTCAATTTAAATAAATTTTTTGTTGTTATTATTTAAAATAAATTATTTTAAATATCCTAAATCCATTAAATTAGCTAAAATAAAAATTCTAAATTGGTTCAGAATTTCCGGGTTGTTACAATCTCCCCCACTTAAAATCTTTTCGTCCTCGAAAAGGAACGAAGCTGAAAGTTGTTTTACTAATCAACTCAACTTTCAATTCTAATAAATTTTCAATTCAGTTCAATATTAAATTCGATTTAGCTAAATTCATCATTCTTTCTCATATTGGTTAAATTAATTATCATTCAAATATTTTAATTAGTTAAACTAATTATCAAACATCACAACCAGCAATCAATTAGGTGATTAACTTTTCAAATATATATAATTTTTATATATAGTCAAAAAAATCATATTTCAGTGCAAATCACAACAATATATCCTAGCTATATTTTGGTTCTCACACCAGCCAATTGGAAATATATAGACATCCCACTTTCGAGACTCGAAAATAAACTCTGATGATGAGTACTCAATCATCAGAATCATCTCCGGGCGACTAGAGTGTGATTCTATATCTATCCAGTATATTAAAACTTTGAATATTCGTTAATTACACATATATTCAAAATCTTTATATACTCGATTGTCCAAGTTAAAATAAAATAATATACTCAAATACGTATTTTAAGATAAAATTTTCAAAACTAAATTTGTTTTCATTTTTATTTTTAAAACAACACTCCTTACACTCGTTCTAGGATACTACTAATCCCATCTCTAACGAGTTATTCTCATTGGACATTACTAATCCAATCTTTGACGAATTCTTTCGTTCGGTTCTAATGTGTCTTGTTCTCGAGCTCTATAAACCAAAGCTCTGATACTAAATGGAACGACCCAAACTTCCTCGTAAAGGAAAGTACAGATTGCTTTGAGAACAACACTCATCAGAACACAAACAGAAGAACATTTCATTGCTTATTACAACAATTACATCAGAGTACAAGAACATTCCAGAGTATGAATAAATAATATACATTAGAAAAATATCAGAGATTTAAATTACATTTTTAAAAAACATAGCAGCGGAAAAATAATACAAAATACAACTGAAAGAAATACACGGATACAGTGCTTTCCGAATATCGTCTCGGCTGTAAACCAGGATCCTGTGAATATAATATCTGCAAAACCAAAACTACTAGCTGCGCATGTGGAAAATAGGGGAACCCAGAGTTTAGGTTAAAACAATAAACTCCAGGTCAGTCATGGGACTGGTGTGAGAACTAAAACAGTTATTAGCTTGATTTTAAAGTTGGGTAAATCATGGGACCACGCCGTGTAACCCGGAACGGGTTTACTCCACATGACCCCTAGTTTAAAAGAAAACAACGCAATGCTTTTTGGAAAAATGAAGCTATTATAAGACTTAGGTCTCATCACACAATGCAACGCAAGCCGGAGGATAGAGTTTTGCCTTATAATAGCCAAAAATGCTTGATACGCGAAATTTCATCTTTTATTATTACTATAAGTGAAGAAATCAACTTCGAATATAAATGTATCAATCATAGGCAGCATGGGTACCATATATCATGTCGCCATCCAGTTCTACAATCAAAACCGCATGATGTCGTATTGGAAGTTGGATTTCCATCTATGAACCAAGGCAAGAGATAGTCCTTACCGAATTCGAGACACTCTAGCCTGTGGCTCAGGACTTCGACTCAGGTGAGCCCTAGGAAGCGCCAGGGCCGGTCATCCGTCGATGATTGGCAATACCATAAACTATATGTTAGCCTGCCCTATGGGGCATAAAATAATCTGGTCAGTAATGTCGACCAGAATATCGATATATATATTTGAGGCGCCTCTCTATCCATCCAGTAATAAGCAACATCCACATGAGTAAACAGTCTGGGCTCCATACCATGATGTTACTCCTAGCTGGAAACTAACATATGTCCATTTCCCTGGGGTCCTTCTCCCGTTTCTGGTTCATACTGGGGCGTGAGGCTCGCGAAGTAACGCTATACACAAAGCTATGCCTAAATAAGCTATGCTTTGATCATCATCCACAAGACTCTGCTTTTCAACAAAAGTCTTGATCATTTGCATCTTAGCATGCCACATTGTCAGTCCATACCATACCATTGATTTTTGCCAATATATAACCTCTAAGCTCATACGTCTCAGAGAAGGGTGTTAAGCAAGAGAATAAATTCTTCGCCACCAAACAGATATATATTTAGCAGAGATCAATAAATACAGCATAAAGGAATACAACGTCAGACATACTATCCATTTACAAGTCCGTTCTAGGTCTGAACGAAACCGGAGGCACCTTATTCCTCGTCCTATATGTCCAATACAGGAGAGAGGTCCTCGCATACCCGTCGATCTCCAAGTACGTTTGTACGATCACCACTTATTACCTTATCTTGGATGTACGACCCAATCAAGACATCAGTAATCACCCAAACGATGTGAAGAACTCTGGTCTTCAACCACCGTCTTCATCTTTGACCCTTAATCGTCATAGAAATTATTCAGAATGGGTTATACCCGGTCTTTCCAAATAATTCGCGTATTTTATAATCAAGTGCTATAAAAACACACCATACGCCTCATTCCAATTCAGAATATTTTTAATAAAATATTCACATTATTAATCTAATTTAAGATTCGTTAAAACCCTAATTCAGTTTTAATCTCAAAAATCATTACTTAGTGATTATTCACATTTAAGAAATTAATCTTATCTTTAACTGGGTTAAAGAACAAATGTTATTTAAAAACATTGTTTACGATAAACCCAAAATCATTTTCCATCAAAATGGAACCTACACGGAAACCACAACAGTATATAATCGATACAAATTCCCATGTCAGACCAAAAACATAAATGGAATAGCAGCAAAGCCTTTTAAATTCCATATGTAGATATGGTCTTCATTCACAGAAGCTCATCTTGCTTATTACCGAATCGAATTCCATTCAATTCCAATTTAATATATTAAATTGGAAAACTTTAGTTTGGAAATTTTCCATTTAAATCTTAACAAAAGATTTATAAATTCCAAAATTATATTTTCACTTTAAATCGGGTTAAAGAACGAATGCCTTTGAAAACACAGTTCACAATAATCCTAATTCACATTTCATTTTATTCCAATTACTAAATATAATTGGAAACTCTAATAGTCTTAATTAAAAGATTTATTCTTTCCAAAATTATATTTTCACTGTAAATCGGGTTAAAGAACGAATGTCTTTAAAAACACAGTTCACAATAAACTCAATTCACATTTCATTTTATTCCAATTACTAAATATAATTGGAAACTCAAATAATCTTAATTAAAAGATTTATTCTATTTCCATGGGGTTCAAGAACAATGTTATTTAAGACACCATTCACGATAAACCCAAAATCCAATTCTTTTATTCAAATCCAATTAAATATTAATTGGAAAACTTCATTAAATATTAATTTAAAGTTTTATTCTTTTCTCAACTGGGTTCAAGAACAGTGTTATTGAAGACACCATTCACGACAAACCCAAAATCCAATTTCACTTTAATTCGTACATTGGAAAATTTGATTATAATAAAACCATTACAAATCCAATTTATTATTTCTAAAATAATTCGATTATTATTCTAATTAATAACTAGTTCATTTAGAAAAAAAAATATTTTTATCTTTTCAAATATGGAATTTTTCATCCAAAATCTTTCCAAATCATTTATTATGGTTTTACATAATTTTTCCATATTTTTAATAATTTTATCAAGGCCCGTACAGTCGGTTTCCAATAACGGCCACCGAACTGCACTCACGGCGACCTTTTCCAAATTTGATTTGGACATAATTCCAAATCCATCCATTATATTTCAAATCTCTTTAATTCATTGGAATGCTCTTTTTGATACGAACCCAATGGTTCTGGTTTTAGGAGAATCCGATGGTCGGATCTCCCGTTATGCCAATTTGAAGTTAACGGTCGAAATTCGCGAACGATCGCTGCGCGACGCGTTCTATTCAGCCCATTAAATATATATAATTATATATATATATATATATATATCGTCGATTTCCTTTAAAACATATTTTATAAATCGTTTATAAGTTCGTTTCAAAACGATTTTAACTTCATTTTAAATTTTAAATCAAAATTGAATATTCTATATCTTTATCATATTAAAATGATAATATTTTCAAAATATTTTAAATTTTGAAATCACTTCTTTTAGGTATTCATTTTAAAATGAACAAAATCGATCGATAAACCCGTTTGGGTTAAAATGGTGTTTCTATACTTAACCCGACTTCATATTTTAATATTTTTGTGTCCATCCAAAATTGGACATCAAAATCATAATCTTATTCTTCATTGAATATTATTCTAAAATATTCGTTATTTAAAATATTCTTTATTTAAAACTATTCTTTATATTAAAATGGTCGTTTTCATTAAAATGTTCTTTTACATAAAAATGGTTTTTAACATTAAAATGTTTCTTTTACATTGAAATGATTCTTTTATATAAAAATGATTCTTTATAATAAAATTTAATTTTTAATGTTAAAACACTTTTTTCAACATTAAGTCTTTTTAATGATTCATTCTTTACATTAAAAAAATAAATTTTTATGTAAACACAATTTTATCAAACTTGAATCTTTTTATATGATTCATCTAACATTAAAAATGTACTTTTAATGTAAACACCAATTTATTAAACTAGATTCTTTATATATATATATATATATATATACAATAAAAATGTTAATTTTTAATTGTTAAATTTTTCTATTTCAAACCATGATCATTTTACATCATTTCTTATAAACAATAAAAATGTAAATTTTTACTGTTAACTTTTCTTTTTCTTTCTTCAAAACAATGCATTTTTCCTATTTCTTATATATAATAAAAATGTGAATTTTTATTTTTAAACCTTTTTCTACAAACAATGAGTATTTGTACATACAATAAAAATATAACTTTTATTGCTTCAAACAATTTTCATTTCTTATATGAATATTTTTCATATTTTGTACATTCAACAAAAATGTAATTTTTTTTATTGTTTCAAACACTTTTCATCTCATATATGAGTATTTTTCATATATTGTACATTCAATAAAAATGTAATTTTTAATGTTCCAACATTTTATTTTAAAATATTCTTTATTTTAAAAGATTCTTTATTTTAAAATATTCTGAATCGGAATACGACTCAATCAATTACCATAAAATTTTCAGTTATATGGATTTCATACATCGCATGTATGCAATAATAATGATAAACAATCATCAAACAGTCTAATCACATCCAAAGTGAAGTTTACAACTGTGTGAGCATTAAAATAAATTAAATAACGCTCATCACAGACTGTCAATCCATCGATTGACATATAATTAAATCCAGGGGAGATGTGAATAAATTATCATCCCAAGACCCGTGTGGGGTTTTCAAACAACAGCAGTTTATCTAAATAAATAATTGGTCAACAAATCAAACCAATTCTAATTCGGTTTGAATTATTTTCTAATTAGACAATTTTCAATATAAATGAATATTCATAATTTAATTCCAACCACTACATTAACATTAACATTATTTTTAATATGTTAATCATTAAAACATCACAAACAATCACACAATACAGTCAATTTAAATCGTCCATGGTTTTTGGACGAAGAAAGTGATCTAACAGGCACCGTATACAATTTATGATGATTTAACTGATAAAAATCTAAACTGGCAATTCTATATATTTTTCAGTTATGAAAATAAATAAATAACTGTGCAAAATTTGTAGTGAGGAGTTCTCACCTTTGCTTTCCACTCCGTCATTCTTTAGCGGACGATGGTTTGGATTTCGTTTTGGCTCCAATCGGTTCCATTGTAATCTATTTCACGCGATTTATGTTAAAAATCACATTTTTAAATAACAATCTTTATAAATAAAAATCACATTTATGTTATGCTATATATATTTTAAAAATCATATTTTTAATCTAAAACTATTTTTATAAAGTCATATTTTAATTTACAAAGCTATTTTATAAAAATCATATTTTTAAAACAAAGACATTTTTATTTTCAAAACAATGCTTTATTTTTCTTTTCAAAACAATGTCTATTTTTATATTTTGAAAAACAATTCTATTTTTATATTTAGAAAAACAATCCTATCTCATTATAAAAATCACATTTTTATTTTAAAGCTATATATATTAAAACCATATTTTTATTTTAAAGTTATATAAACACCATATTTTTATTTTAAGCTATTTCTTTATAAAAATTACCTTTTTATAACAATGTTATTGTATTGAAAATTTAAATTAAAAACAATGTTTTTATATTTCAAAAACAATGATATTTTCTTTTTAAAACCATGATCTTTTTATTTTTAAAAACATGGTTTTTTATTTTTTTTAAACATGATATTTTTGTTTTTTTTAAAACATGATCTTTTTTATTTTTTTCAAAACATGATCTTTTTATTTTTAAACATTATATTTTTTTTAAACTGATTTTTAACAATGTTTTTATATTTTTATTGCGTAGAGTTTTTCATGAGGATTCCAATGGATTTTTGTTTGTCAAATTCTGATTTAAAACAAACAAAATATGAACGTTTAAACATTGGAGTATTTGAGTATTTAAACAAGTAATTAACCTAAGATTATATAATTAATTAGTCAAAATTCTTCCTACCGTTCAAATTAGATCCAACGGGCCCTGACTTATCTTCCTCTTCTCGCTTCCTTCTACAGGCAAATTGAACCTAATCATCCACTTGATAAAACCGCCACCGCCCTCCCATCGATGCGCCAGAACCCGATCCAAGGTGTCCACAACGTTGCCCTTAACCTTGCCTGCCTCCTCCGTGAATAACTCCTGACTCGCACCCCCTTGGACTCCACAAATCACCTGCGACGGCGCTGCCTTTAAGCTTCAAAAACTCACGAACCATCAAACCATAAACGATCTTAACCGTTCATTAATTAGATCTCGTGTAGCCCTTGAATATTTGTTTTGGGAATATCTGATTTTGTTGAAGGGATTTGGAGTAAAAGAGGAAAGAATTTGGTGAAGCATCGGCCATTAGTTTGAAGCTGGAAGCGTAGGGAGAATAGTAAGATTAGGGTTAGAGAAAATACGGTATACGGTGTATTCTAGGAGTATTTATAGCATATTTCTATTTTTATTTTATTTATTTAATTCAATTTAATTCCAATATAACTCGTGTATTGTTCCGAACTCTAAACCAAACCCAACGAGTGTCGCCCCTAGCTAATTACCCCTATTCCGGACACAATGGAATATTTTTCGTAATCCAATTCAGCTGTTACGATAGGTTTTTATCAAAATTAAAATATAAATCAATATATATTGAATTTAAACGTACATTTCAATTTACTGAGGCCACATACTGACTCTGAAAATTACAAAAAAAATTATTTCTGATTTTTTTTTGATGATACAGTCCTAACAAAACTAATGTCATCGAATTTGGAGACCGTTTGAAAAATGGCCATTTTCTGGTCGATCCAAATTAACTAAAATTGACAAAACACGTTTTCTTTTGCCACGCTCACATATTAATTCCAAAAATTATGAAAATTGAAATCTAGCAATAATTTGACATTCCAGATCCAACAAAAGGTTTCGTCGAAAACGGAGGTCATTGGTAAAATGGTTATTTTTAATATTAAAATATATATATAAATTTCATAGCGACTATTCTGAATTTTAAACTGGGCATAACTTTTGATTCCCATTATGAAATTACAATTTTTCAGATTCCTTGAAAACATATTTTTAAATAGATTTAAATATTTTTGGTTTTACTGAAATCCGCTTTATTTTGAATCCTGTACATTCAATTGAAATTTGAAATCAAAATTTTAAACTGCTGCGCCATTTCAGGCTCGTTATATAATTAAAATAAAATTATTCGTTCTAACTTCGATTTAAATAAATTTTTCGTCGTTATTATTTAAAATAAATTATTTAAAATATCCTAAATCCATTAAATTAGCTAAAATAAAAAATTTAAATTAGTTCAGAATTTCTGGGTTGTTACACCTAATATATATGTAAGGATCATCCTTAGAATTTTATGCATGTATAAAACTAAATTCCAGAATTAATACTAAAACCTGTATGAATTTAGATTAGAGAAAAGATAAGAATGGAGGTTAGAGGAATAGAAGAGAAATTTCTAACCTTTCTGGAATTCAGCAATGGTAGAAGGACAATATGGAGGTAGAGATAAGAGAGTGGCTAGGGTCTGTTGTGTGATTTGAGGGCCTACATATAGTCATTTGTGTAAGCGTAGGCCGTTAGATTATTCAGTTGTAATCCTGGCCATATAAATTTATATATATATCCCTTTAGAAAACCCTAACCAAACATATAATCCATTGGGCTTCTCAGTCGCCAAGCGGTCGACCTGGGAGGTCAACCGGCGGTCGACACCCCTCCTAGTGGGCGGTCGACCTCCTGGTCGCTGAAATGCCCAATGAACGTATATAACGATGAGGTGTTTAATTATATAATTCGTTACTTTATTTTCTAATCTCTTTCCTTACTTACAACATTCTCTGTCCCCAAAATCTTATCCTCTGTTTGAATTTCTAATTCTCCCTCATTTATTTAAATATATTTTGGACATATATATATATATTACTCATCTAATTATATATATATATATATATATATTTCTGTGTTTTACTGTCCAATTTCATTCGCTTGTAACTTCTTCATAAATTTATCGTTTTCAGCATATTATATATGAAAACGATTCAGAATTTCGCCATGAATCCAAATAAAAGATTTTCGTAGGAAAATTCTTAAAGCTGCAAAATCTCATTTTCCAGCCTTAATATTAAATTGTTTATTTTTATTTATTATTTATATTTATGTCTTTTACGAGGTGTTACAAGTATGATCAACGACAAGTAGCATTGAGTGTGAAGAAGCCAAAGTTTTTTTTAAACAAGTTTTTGAAACAGTCAATAGTTTCAAACTGGAAACAATTCAAAGTGTTATCTTTGGTAAGCATATGATTAAAATAGTCCAACATGGTTGATGATTTCAACACGCAGAAAAGTTAATTTTTGGTGAAGCTATATTTCAAGTAAGGTTGGGATATTTCAACACGCAATAACCTACAACCAAGCCTATTTTCAAAATCAGATTTATCAGGGTTCCAACACCCTATATATACAATCATCATCATTGGCAATTCATGGGAATCGAAACCACAAGTAATAAAAATCGACCACTGCAAAAATCAGTTCAGAGAACTCACAAAATTAAATTGGGGGTTTCGATTATCGTCTCGTGAGATCAATTCCTCTACAAATCAATCCATCGGAAGAAAAGCCAAAATTAAGGCCTCGAATTAATCATCATCCATTAGCCGAATTGAAGTAGATAATGATTTGAAGACCGGAACCCTAGCTAATTCATCACAGAGGAAATAAGTTAGGAGCTGCATTTCAAGTAAGGTTGGGATATTTCAACATGCAATAACCTACAACCAAGCCTATTTTCAAAATCAGATTTATTAGGATTCCAACACCCTATATATACAATCATCATCATTGGCAATTCATGGGAATCGAAACCACAAGTAATAAAAATCGAGCATTGCAAATATTAGTTCAGAGAACTCACAAAATTAAATTGGGGGTTTCGATTATCGTCTCGTGAGAGCAATTCCTCTACAAATCAATCCATTGGAAGCAAAGCCGAAATTAAGGCCTTGAATTAATCATCATCCATTAGTCGAATTGAAGTAGAGAATCATTTGAAGATCGGAACCCTAGCTAATTCATCACAGAGGAAATAATTTAGGAGCTGCATATTTTTTTATGAATGGAATTAGGGGAAAAGTATTTTTGTTTGTGAATAAAAGGAAAAGGGAATGGTAATTTGGTAAGGGAGGGAATGTAATTTTTTAGCGTGTGAGTGAATTTTTTTTGGTTAATAAAGGGGGAATATTTTTTTTCAAACAATGTAATAGACAATGGTTATTTTAATAAGTGATGTATATGAAAACTTTTAACATAGATAAAAAAATCGCTATTAAAAATTCCTTTTACATCGTTGGTTTTAGAAAGCGATGTTATAACACTGATGTTGTAGGCACCTTTTCTAGTAGTGAATCCAGGTTCCGAATTCAGAATATGGTAATACACCCTTGGCAAGCTGAACAAGGACAGTCAGTAGTTCTGGATATTCTAATTCTTCCAGGGCATTGTTGAATCTTTCGGGATAGCTCTTAAGAGTTTCCACGATGCCCTGGTAGATATTTGAGACTATCAAGATGTCTTTAGGCCTTGTGACGTGCATCCTGAACTTTTTAATCAACTCCTTGGCGAGCTAATCGAAAGTTGATATGGTTCTTAGTGGGAGTCAAGAGAACCATGGCAGAGCCACGCCTTCAAGGAAGATAGGGAAGCATTTACACTTCATCGCATCTATGGTGCGGCTAGAATTCATATGCCATTCATATCAGTTTAAAAAGTTACAGGGTCGGTCTTCCCTGAGGAACATAAGTTTTGGCATGTTGATTCTTCATGACTATTCGACGTTAAGGACAACCTCGGTGAAGGGGTTACGTCTTGAACTAGATTTCCAATTGTTAGTGACGTGCCCCCGTAATTCCCTCATGATCCTGCGGACCATGTTAGTGAGAACTGAAGGTTGGTTCTCCATTGGATTCCAGCGATCGTGATTCAACTTTGGGTGCTTGGCCTGGGATGCCTCTTGTGATGAACGTCTTAATCCACTTGAGAATCATCAATTTCAACCTTTTAGTTTCATGGAGGCGGGCTAGAAGCAATGCAACTTGGTCCTAGGTAGTCATTCTATGTACAAGCAACAAGTTCTAAGCAGTGATAGGAGGAGTTTGTTTGGTAGTGGGTTGAGCACTAGCTCCTGCTGTCTTAAAGGCGTCAAATATCCCTATGGGTATTTTCTTAGAGCCTTTCCATCAAGTTAATATTCTGCCTAATTTGGTCGTTAAGTAGTCTTTGGGTTTCCTCCAATTTCTTAATTACTTCAAAGAAATGAGATTGGGTAACTAAAGCCTCAGGATTGGAGGAAGTGGCCATATCTATGGTGGCTGAAGCTTCTAAGGGTTGCTGTTGGACAGAGGTTTCTTGATCTGTAGAAGAAGCTCCAGTCATATCAGCTTTTCCTTTTTAAACCATTTTCTAAGAAGATTTGAGTGCACTCCAAGTCTTAATGGAATAATGGTAGGAAAAAGATGAGATTTTTCTTGAATTTCTCAATGAAAGCACCAGAATGTTGACGTTCAAAAGTTGGCACAACACACAAAGATTTCCACGTAAGTGAAAAGTAAATGTAAATTGAGGATTCTAATGGGGAAAATACAGTGGATGGTCCGTGAGAACGTGTGTCCACTTTGAAGGTTTTTGCTCTTTATTCACTTCTAAACCAATATTACAACGGTGAAATCAATATTCCCAAGTAGCTACAATGGAAATAGTGGAAAAGAAGTCCAAATAGGTCCAAGAAGGAGATTTGTTTCTTCTCCCCGAAATGACAAGGCATCCTAAAAGTCCAAATGTCCAAGTTGGGGGTGATCTTCTTCTTCCCGAAGTGATGGAGTGAGCCAGGGAGTCCAACATGCAATATCTTCTTCCCAAGGTGTCAAGAGAGCAAGGAACCAACACTTGATTCATATCTAAATGGGGTATTTATAGGGAGGTCAAGCAAGTAAGTGCATTGAAAAGCGGGTCAATAGGGCTTGAGGCACAACAAAAATGTCCTAGGGAATCAGAATCGATAACGGGATTGGTACCGATCTCCAATGCCTTAGTCATTTTCCATTTCTCCTCGAAGCCTCGAATCCTCTTCCAAATTTTATATCGTCTTCATGGATACGAGTTGCTCAATGCCGATCTGGAAGAAGCTGGAGTGGATTTGGTGTTTATCACTGATCCAGAAGAACTTATTGAATACCGATCCGGATGATCCAACATTTACACTGATCCCTAAGCACTTGTATTTTTCTTGTGATTATGGAAATTGTGGGAAGAAACACCGATCCTTATGTACCGATCTCGGGTTACTTGTGCATATTTGATAAGTTGTCTGAAGGTTAGGGATACGTATCGATCCCTAAATGTATAGAGTACCGATCCCTGAACAGTTAGCCATTTGAGAGCTGTTTTGACAAGCTGGGACAACTATGCTCATTCAACTCCATCTGGACTTGACTTCTTGATGTTTGGATGACACTTCCAAGTCATTTAGCCATACGATGGTCGAGTCGTCCCGACTTGGATTACTTTTGGTAGTCGGGCCAAAAGGCCAGGTAACAAGGAGAAATCAGACATCTCTTCCTAAATCTACATTTTCTGCCTTTAGATTTCCAATCAAAAAGCGTAGATATAAATTATTTACTTTTAAAAAAAAAATTAAAGAGGAAAAAATGGCAGAGCTTCCGCGTCCATATAGAAAAATATGGGTTTAGAGGCTAGCCTTGTATGTTTATTTATAGATGTCCAAAACAACGTCTTCTGTTCGTTTTAAACGAATAAAATCTCACCGTACAGCATACAAAATATGTTTGGGTCAACCTGCCCCTTAAATGGGTCGACCTTAGGGTCGATACGACCCTCTATTTGTTAACCTACGAGTCGAACTTGTAATTGTAAGGGTCGACGCTCACACGTTTTCTCTAACATGTATTAAACCATGTTTAATTCTAAAGTTTACATATAAACATTATTTGTTAATGTTATTT
Source organism: Allium sativum (assembly GCA_030737875.1). Taxonomy (NCBI): domain Eukaryota; kingdom Viridiplantae; phylum Streptophyta; class Magnoliopsida; order Asparagales; family Amaryllidaceae; genus Allium; species Allium sativum. Next base: position 454,584,113 of record CM060920.1, on the reverse strand, counting down.
AATTTCCATTTATTCTTTGATTTAATTTCGTTTTTTACACTAGTTTATTCTGAAATTCAAACGTCCTTTATTTCTGGAATTAATACGCATATATATTTATAAAATATTAAGCCCATTCACACGTGTAAACATTTTTCGAGATAGAACTTCGTACGTTAGTAAATTTTCCGTACGAACTCAGTTCAAAACATATTATATATGTAAGTTGATCAGAAAGTACCACGAACGAAATGATATAACTTTCGATGCAAAATTTAGTTAATTCCTAAAACATTTATTTTCACTGTTTATAATTATTTCAATTATTTAATTATTTAAAAATGCGGGGTATTACAGTTTTATTAGTTATATAATATTATTCTTTTAATTTTATTTCTCAATTCATTTATACATTTTATTGTTCCTTTAAACATAATTCAGTTATTGATTTTAACATATACATTTTATGGTTGACATTATGAATATAATATTATATTTTTAACATTATTATTTTCTACTTAAGTGGTCGATCATCCTATTTACCATTGCAAACACAGCGAGAACAAAATTTTTGCAGCAATTCCACTTTGTTCCTTCAATCATACACAAGTGCGTCTACACAAGGAACAAAATGAAAATGCTGTTAAAATTTTGTGAGTTATTTAAAACGAAATGATTTACAAAATGTAATTACTTTATTGTGTTTGTAATTTATCTGATATAGAGATAAATACGACAAATGTTGTATCTGATGAATATAGATATTCATTCCATGATGAAAACAAATCCCCATATAAAGACCATGTACTGTACATATTACACATGACCAAAAACTCACTATGGGATTTATATATATAATATATTACTAATTTATACTTCTTAGAAGATTTGATTTTATGTACAACAATATTAACTAACGGTTATGTAATTTAGATTAGACTACCGTATACACTAGTTCATCGCATAAGCATTTATTTATAATTATAGCTACTTAACTGTTATATAAAATTAATTATCGTTTTCGATGTCTTAGTGTTCATCTACACTAATTAACCCAAGCAAGCCCTACCACATATATGAACCAATTAATCAACGCATATACACTAATTAATTATCACATATACACTAAACGGTTTACAGTTTTTGACATTTAGAAGGTAATAACTGTAATTAGCATTCAATGAAGTATATTAAACAATCAATGAGGTATTATAAACAGCTAGAATAGTAAATTAATCCTAATTTAGCAAATCAATATTAGTTAGAATTTAAGAATAAAACCTGATTAGAGATTAATTAGGTGCTTAGAGTTGATGAGAGTGAAGATTGATGAAATTAGAGATGATCTTGGAGGCATGGACGCTGGCCCACAACGTGTAGTTGAAAGAGGTGAGTTTTTGGGTTTTTTAAAGGAAGAAGAGGAGAATGACGCAACAACTTTTGGGTTGAAGGTATCTCTTTATCTTCGACGATTTAAAACAACCACCGATAGAACCATTTGCATTGGATTTTGACAAATTTCGACGTTCATTATAATTTATTTACATAAACGTCACGTTAACGATTAGCCATCAGAAACCGTCAAAAATTATTCGATGATAGGAATGACAATGGGGCGGGTTGGAGCGGGTTTCTTGTGCCCTAGACCCGACCCGGACTTTTTAAACCCAGCCCCGTGCGGGTCTGGAATTTCACACCATACCCGAAACCCGTGAGGGTCAAGGTAGACCCGACCTGCCCCACGACCCGGTGATATTATGTTCTAATGTACATAAATTTATATATATATATATATATATATATATATATATATCACTAAATGATAAATTATATATTATAATGTGTTCACAATGATAAGTGAATATAATAAAACGAGTTGTAAGATAATAGTTCAAAATATATGCATTTGTTATTGTATGATTATCATTGATGCAACTTAATACTATGAAAAATTTATAGTTTGTTGATTGAAAGAATATAATATTAAAGTTATAACCATGTATACCTAGAAGATTAACAAGTAATCAATATAGTTATAAAGTGTTTTAATGATGATTCAATCATGCGGGTCGGGTTGGGGCGGGTTTGCCTTGCTCCAGACCCGACCCTAGACCGGGTCGCGGGTTACCCGTCCCGAAGACCCTACGGGACGGGTCTAAATGGGTCAAAACAAAGGCGGGTCAAGCGGGTTTGGACTCTAGACCCGTCTCATTATCATTCCTATTCGACGATCTGTCGGCGACCATTTGAAATTTCTGTCGCAATACGCTGTTGTTCTAACAGTGAACAAGACCAAAGAGTTGTTGAGTCCCTACAACAGTGGAAGTTGTCGATCATCTATGAAGCAACAGATCTCAAGCATCTAAGGGATGTCGAGACCACTACAACACGAGAACCAAAAAATAAGGCGATGATGAAGACTGGTAAAGTTTAGAAACAAAGACTACCGTCAATGTAGAAAAGTTCCCTCAATCGTATATTAAATGCAATATGGTGCACCACTATCGCCACACCGGAATAAAGAATTGGGTCTAACCGCATTATCTTTACTTAACCTACTAAAGCCCATGACAAGTTAATAACTGTAACTGTGTACTCATTAATTTCACGTTTGAAAAAGAAACAAACATTAAATTAAATTAGTTGAATGAAAATTACTTATATAAGCCTGCTGCGACAACAAAAAAAGTTAAACGCGTGAATAAAATACATAGAAAAAGTTGAGACCATTTCCAAGTCTAGTTTCCATTTTCCATGTGGACGCCACTGAGTCCAACTTTATTTTTTTCTACGACTTGAAGGAAGTGGGAGTTTAGTAAAGTTTTGTATCGGTTTCATCTGTCGGATACGTTTCTTCATGGTAAGGTATGATTGCATTTGATTGGTTTTCTACTTGTGCTTAATGGGATCTATTAGGTTGTTATGATCAATGATTTTGAATTGTTATTTTTGTTGATTAAGAATTGGGGATAGATGAGTTGATATGAATTTGCTTTTCGTTTATGTGATTCATTATGTTTAATCGTGGTTGAAGTTTGATTTTTGGTGGTATTGTCATGAATTTAGAAATATTTTTCACCGGCTTGATTTTGATCATCATAATTTAACACTTATATTTTTTTTGAGAGAAAATTGGGGGATAAGCTTTTATGTAACTGCTCAGTGGTTGTTTTGAGATACGGCTTATGTTGATTTAGGTGAATAGTAAAGCACAAAAGTGCTTTAATGTAGGAGTTGGTTGACTCAATTTCAAACTAGTATTTAGTTGGGAATTTGGTTGTTCAGGCCGATCCCAATGGAGTTATTGGTTGTAGCAAGGACTTCAAATAATTTGATTACAATTTCCTCTGGTTCAAATCCCTTTCTTAACAGCTTCTTATTCTAAGGTTAAAATTCCAAATCCTGAACTGACTTATTGTTGAACGCTACTCTTAATATCACTTACATCAAAAGAAATCACTATCAGATGAAAGGTATTAAAGAATTTCAGTCTTTATATCAAACCAATGACATGGTGATAATATAAGATGCTACACATCACCTTACATATGAAGGCATCATGCAATGGTGCTTTTAGTATGAAGCAAGGGACAGTGAGATTGATGAGCCTATGCTGACGAATTACCGTAATATCAAACCTGCCCCTTTGTATAATTATATAACGGTTAATATATATTTTTCATTTTGATGCAGCTAGTCTTGTTAAGGCCACGTCACATATATTTTTAAACAACTGGCATTCCTATGCCTTCGTCTCGCCTCTCAAGTCTCAACTTTCTACTTTGCTCATATTGATATACATTTACAATGTAACATGTGACTAAGTGAACCCATTGTCCGATTCCATAAGCAAGCATTTTGATAACTATGTTCTTTGCTGATATGGATACTTATATTCTACCAGATTTCCAAAGTACACCAAAGATGTTAGGTCTATGTAAATATCAAAACATAGTAAGACATGGAGGATCAAGATAAAATAATTGTAATTGGTGTTTGCGCTGGTGTTGGTATTGGGGTGCTGGTAGCATGTTTCACATTTATTGCTATTAAGCTGTACAGAAAACGTCCTCGTGTTGAACATCGATCAACCGAGCTTAGTGGAGCTAGACTACCAATTAGAGTAAATGGTTTTGATGCTAGTATTGATTCCAGTGCTTCAGTATCGGTTTCTAATATGGGGCAAAATGTTGGGAAGAAAAACCCTTATTGGGGACGAAGAGGAAATCACAGGAAGGACTTGCTTCATTCTTTATCAGGAATTCCAAAATACTTGTACAAGTACGCATTTACTAATCCTAAGCTTTATACCTTTTCGTATGCAATGTTGAGTATGTAATGAAACACTCATTCTGCTTGTTTACGCAATAGACTATCTTGAAGGCATGTTACTTATTCTTGCAGTCCCTTAATTTTGCATTTAATCTTGAATCCCGAAGGTGGATATGTTTGTGCTAAATATTATGTAACACAACTGCCAAATTTGTTGATTATCAAGATGAGAACTAAAACAAACATCCATGATACATTAGTTATGATTATTCGTTATTCAATGTGTCGAATTGTATTTTAATCCAAAGTAAGTCTTTCATGTCTAGTATTTTTGTATTCGAAAAACGATGTCAAGTGCTTAGTATTTTGTTGTGCTAAGCTAACTGATACACACACACACACACACACACACACGCACGCACGCGCACACACACACACACACACATTTGAACACTAAAATTGCTTGAACTTTAGTTGTTCCTATATTTCTTTCAAATAGTTAAATGGTTGAGATGCTGATCTCTTCCTTTCATACCTTCCCCATGCCATAAATTATGAAAAAATAATGAAGTATGGGCTTAAACTCTTATGGGATCTTCTAGCCCTTGTTCTAATGCTGTATACAAAATCTAATCCTTATTGATTTTAGTTCTTAATTGGCAATACTTTTACATTCAAGATGGATGGCCAGAATTACCGAGCATTTACATCAATCAGGCTTATGGCATGTGGCTTGTTTCATTTAGAAATCATTTATTTGCCGTCCTATAAAATTGTTTAAACTGCTTAAATAATTCTGAGTTAATTTTTTTAGCTTGAAGGTGTATGAATATGCTTTATCAGCACCCAACCCAGCTTTGTCTGATAGCCATGTTGATGGCATTCCCAACAACAAAAGTCAGTCACTCTAAATACTACTTTTACTCACCCACACTGACCCACCCTAACAATACACAACTTTATCCTGTATTTATAATGCCGGATAAACATGTATGACCAGGACTGCAGTCCACATGATAAGCAGTTAATCCTGGCAACATACTTATCCGGCATTAATAATGCCGGATGACTCAATGATTGCTAGAGTCACCAAAGCGACCTTGGCAGTCGCTAGTGAGTCCAAAATTGGGCTCACAGATCCTGTTGGGATGATCTAATGTACCTAGATGTTTTTGTAATTTTTTGGGGACAAGCTCATATATTTTTGCTTATAACAAACATGTGAGAAAGATGGCTTATATTTGCAGATCCACCTTGTAACTATATATGATTAGTTATATTCAATCATACATTCTTGTACAGGGATATACAGAAAGCTACCAACAATTTTACAACTATTTTAGGTGAAGGGTCATTTGGTCCAGTCTATAAAGCTGTAATGCCAACAAGTGAAGTTGTAGCTGTAAAGGTACTTGGAAATAACTCAAAGCAAGGAGAAAAAGAATTCCAAACTGAGGTAACTGCCTTTTATAAATTTATGCCTATATAAAAACCTTTTTGTGCTACATTTTTGTATGCAGTCCCGATTGCTGATAATTTACACTGTCATGCACATTATGTTGCAAATGTAACAATGCAAAACGATTATTTATTTTTATGTTAATGATGACTATGCATATTAAGCTTTGTCATTATTCGTGAAGGTATTGCTGCTAAGCAGACTGCATCATAAAAATCTTGTCAATCTAGTTGGATATTGTGTGGATAAAGGTCAGCTCATGCTTGTCTACGAGTTCATGAGCAATGGAAGTTTAGCTAGCCTCTTGTATGGTAAGCGTGTTTGACCCTAACATGTATCACCTGTCTCTGATTATGTACTGTCTTCTTATTTTACATGATGATTATGAAAATGTGAAATTTCCCACCGTTATTTGATGCTGCTTCTATAAATACATAACACCAAAAAGTTACTGTTAACAAATAGCTATTATGATCCATAGTGAAATGTGATTTGCAGCGATTTGGAATACTACAAGAACAACAAAGCCATATGTCCTAAACAAGTTGGGGTTGGCTAGATATGGAACCCAAAATTAAGCGATTTGGAATACTGATAGTTCAAATTGTTCTTGTCAAATTTATTGCCCTTAAGAGGACCCCAAGGTTGAAAAACCAATTTTAAGTAGTATGCAAATGTGCATTTGTAGGTAATGGTACCCGAAGCTTGAAGTGGGAAGAAAGGCTACAAATTGCACTTGACGTTTCACATGGAATAGAATATCTTCATGAAGGGGTATAATGCAATACATAGTCATAATTGATATCAATAATTCGTATCAGTAACCATTATAACGATTGAAAATGATTTTAAATGCAATAATGAAACAGGCAGTCCCACCTGTTATACACCGTGATCTAAAATCCGCTAATATTCTTCTAGACAATGCTTTGAGGGCCAAGGTAAACTCATTTCTTACAAGTTCACACGTATTAATCTACTTATTATTGGTATGTTTACCCTTCTTTGATATTCAACTTCCAATAGGTGGCTGATTTTGGTCTTTCGAAAGAAGAAGCATACGATGGAAGATATTCAGGTCTAAAGGGTACATACGGGTACATGGATCCACACTACGTATCAACAAATAACTACACAAAGAGCAGCGACATATATAGCTTTGGCATCATATTATTCGAACTTATAACCACCATAAATCCTCAGCAAGGACTTATGGACTACATCAATCTTGTAAATTCACGCTCCTTTACAGTTTTTGTTTGCATTTTTGTGTGTGTGTGTGTGTGCACGTGTGCATGCGTGTGTGTGTGTCAAATGTATTAATGTAGTTTTAATTGCTATTCAGGCAGGAATTGGTGGAGGTGGTAAAGCTGATTGGGACGAAATAATCGACAGTAAGATATTAAGTCCGAGCAATGTTGAAGAGATAAGGCAGCTAGCCGAAATAGCAAATAGGTGTTTGAATAAGATTCCTAGAAAGCGCCCTTCCATTGCTGATATCACACCCGCTATTGCGAAGATACGCAGTGATCAACTGAAGAAAGATGAACCAATTTCTATTTCAGGAAGTATAGGCGCGTTAAGATTTCTAAAAAGAATAGAGAATCAACGAATCGATCTTGGTCGCTTGGGCAGCATAACCGAGTCGCCTACTGCCGTTGCCTAAATACTCAAACGATTGATCATGTGTGATCAGTAGATGTGAATAGCAGCACTGCCCTAAAAAAAAGAACTTATTTTTGTGTTATTATTATGTTTAGCTATTTAGGCTCTGTTGGGATTGCAGACTTCAAATTTAGAGGTGAACAAGGCATTTTTGTTTTTAGTTTGAAGTGCTGAAGATGTAGGAGTGGACGTATATTGGTAAAATACTGAATTTGTACAGTTTGGTTACTTCATTCATGTTGTCGTTCCTTCGTGCAACGTAATGGAAATGTAGTGCAGTTTATTTCATAAGTGGACTTATTAAAGACTGTGTCGCGATATTAACGCTTGTTGCTTTTATAGCAACTAATGTAAAAACTGAGATTTATCCTGAGTTTCAGTAAACATAGGTAAGGCGATTTTATCTGGGTTTCCAAATTTTGGGCAAGTTGTCTTACACTTGTTCACTTGGTCTTCTCCAATTCAAAGCTCTAGCTTATATCTTCATGTATACTTTCTCCTTTTCAACTTTCAGTTTCCTCTTTCCATCATCACTCTCTACCTGGAAAGTGATGAAGCTTGAAGTAAAACAGACTTCTTTATCGTTTGATGGATTGAACCAAGTGAGTATAAAGTCTACACCTTGTAAGTAGACAACGACATCGCAAGAGGTTGACCATTAACTTTTGATATTTAAGTAAAATGTGTGATGGTCTGGAGTCTGGACACACTAAGGAAATGCGTGATTTTAATGAAAACAAAATAAAAGAGGGGAAAAAAAAAATCAGTAGGTTAGTGAATGTTCTATGCCTATTGTCAACATTTCTAAGGAGGATACTTTTAATAGGGAACAAAATTATAAAGGCTTAAGTTTCAAAGTGAAGAAGTGGCAGCTAGTTAGCAAGAGCAAAAATAGTACAGTCAAATGAGCATTCCTGATGTAAATATGAGCGTTAAAAATGGAGGTATAGAAACTATGAGTATTCCTGAAGAAGGTGAAATTAGAAGCAATGTAGAAGAATCTGACTCTGCAGGTTAGATGTGTGTGTGTGTCATTTGTATCAGAAAAGGGATAAACAACGCAAAAATGGGGGTATAGAAACTATGAGTATTCTTGAAGGAGGTGAAATTAGAAGCAATCTAGAAGAATCTAACCCTGCTGTTAGATGTGAAGGAGGAATATATTTACAACTTGAAAGAAGTCATGTAGGAGAAAAAAAATCCAGGAGAACTCAATACTAACAAGTAACAGGTTTGATTCACTAACCCTCAATGAGAATGACAGCTTTGATTTAATATGTGATACATCTAGCCATTTGTTAACTTGTGCTAATGAGAAAGCAGTATTAGAAGATCCTTCGAATGTGGTAAGAGTGAATTAGAGCAGTAGTGCTACCCTTGTCACTGAATCAGCTGGTCAAAAACCTCCCCCCTCCCTCTTCCCCTCCCATGCAAACTCAGCAAAACCAGTGTCTAGTTTGTGTCACAGCATGCTAAAGCCATCCTTCTTGAAATTCTACTACTACTGATGTTTTGTTCACAACCAAACATTCTCTCCTCCTCCAACTCAAACTAAACCCACCGCCCAACCACTTGATGTGATTTGTGATATTTCAAGTACAAGCATGTTGAAGAAGACAATGTATGGAAGTGTTTTATGATAGATGAGATAATTTGAAGATTGAAGATCGGAGAATATTATTTTGATCCAATTTTTCTCATATTTAGTCTGTGATATTTTTTAAGGACAAATTGTATGTTTTGTCTAGGTCTTCTATTCTCCTATAAAAGCAGCATCTAGGATTGGATTATGATTATGGGATTGGGATCGAAATAGTTGATCCGAGAGTTTGTCGTCGTTATTTGTTGTTCTCCTTCTTTAACAAAAGTTGTAGTCATTGAGATATTTTTTTCTCTTTTTCAGTAAGGTTATTGATTCAATTGTAGTTTGTTTACTTTTGGTTTTTGATCCATTAAATATAAACAAAAATTGATTTTGTAAATCAATAGAGGATGGTCAGATGAAATATCTTGTGTTTGTGCGTATAATTTCATATTTGTGACAAACATCCTTGTCTCAGCAGGTTAGAGCATAGAAGCTGGATGCAAGATGTAATGGCTTCGATTCTGTCGAATCCATTTGTCAGGATAGTGTGGTTTACTATCCAACTGTGTATGTAAGTACCCAAATTAAAAAAAAATAATTATATCTGTGTTGTTTTTCCATTGAATCATCTTTAAGTAATTTGGTGAATAAGATCCTAGTCGCTTCCGTAAAGACGCAATTTTTCTAACGATTGGTATCAGAGGTAGATCATTGCAAAATTTAGAATGATTTTTGATTGAAAAAAAAATCATGTTTTTTTTTTTTTTTTTTTTTTTTTGGGTCGGATATGATGGCGTTTCCAATGATGACTATTTTTGATGGAAAAAATTAGGGGATTTGGAAGCCTAAGATGGAGGATGTGCTTTATCTCAGTGATCGTCATGATCCGATTGATGGAGATGGGAAGAAACCCTTAGATGTGGATGAGGAGAAATGGAAGAAGATGGATAAGAAGGCAGTTACCCTGATTCAACAGTATCTTGATGATTCGGTATTCCATCATGTGGCTAGTTGCGAATCCGCGAATGATTTGTGGGACAAGTTGGTATCTTTGTATGAATCTAGAAGTGCTACAAGTAAGGCTTTTCTGGTTCGAAAGTTATTGCAGTTGAGGTTGGATGAAGAAAAGTCTATTGTAGAACATTTGAATGAATTTCAAAATGTGATCAATCAATTGGAAAATTTGAAAGTCAATTTTGATGATGAGTTGCAGGCTCTTTTGTTGATGAGTTCGCTTTCAGAAAGTTGGGAGACTTTGGTTGTTTCATTAAGTAAATCCAATGCTAACGGAGCTATTTTTTTGAAAACGGTACGAAGCAGCCTTTTGGATGAGGAACTAAGAAGAAAAGGGTCCGGTTTTGTTGACGGAAAAAGATGTCGTAACCCCCAAAGAACCTCTGTTACTTAAAGAATTACGTTTCGCGTGGGAAAATAAGTACAGAAAGCAGTAAATAACACAGTAGATTTATAGTGGTTCAATCCCGTGAGGGGCCTACGTCCATTTTGGAAGAGTTGCTGATATTTTATTCACAATCATGGATTACAAGCTACAAGCATTATCTAGGCATTTGATTACAAGTATTTCCATGCAATTTGGAGTCATAATTGTCATATATAGATCTTGGGAAAAAGTCACTTTTATGCTTCTTCTTCCTCAAAACATGGATGCCATTGATGAGTTCTTAGAGCTCTCCAGAGGTGTCAAATCAGCCAATTTCCAACTCCTTTGAAGTGAAAGCTTGGGGGTATTTATAGTGGAGTGGTTACGGGGAGTAGGTAAGATTTGTGGACCACTCTGTAGATTTTCGTATCCTTGGGAGGTGGCATAGAGAATTTCGACTCCTGTTGCATTTAGAAAGAAAATTGTATTCCCCTTATGGGGTACGAATTTCGTATCACTTGGGGTACAAAATTCGTATCCCTTAGGGATACAGAATGACGTATCCCCTAGGGGATATGGTAGATCCAGGGGGTACGGAGTTTTCGTACCCCTCGAGGGGTACGAACTCATGCCCCTAGGGTGTTGTTTTGCTATGTCGGGGGGTTCGAAGTTCCCGTTGCCTTCGGAGTCGAGATGTTTGAGGGACCCGAAAATACTGCTACTTGAGGGTTCGAAACTATTGCATGGTAAAGGGACTTGGTCTTCTTGGATACGAAGTGGGGGGGAGGGGAGGGATTTGGTCTTTGTGACGAAGAGGGAGTCGAACTAAGAGGGTTCGAGAGTGGGGGGATTCGAAATATTTTGTGGAGAGGGATATGGTAGGTATGGGGTTCGAGATCCCTCATGTATGGGATTCAAAATGTGATGAGTACGTAGTTCTGAGGAGTTGTGAGGATCCTACCCGTGCGACTTCTTCTAAGCTTGTACCCCTGGCTTTTTGGTGACACTTCGGGCCTTAGTATAACGCGATGTGTTGAGTCGAGCGTGTCTGGTGTACTTTTGAGAACCGAACCAAAAGACCAGTTAACATTTGCCCCCCCAAAGTACGTCTTGTCTTGACATGATGTGCTTTGAGTTGATAGTATTGTTTTATGTCGAATCATCGAATTGCCTTGTGAGTGTTCGATCTCTTGGGACACGGGGAACCGTGTGTGAGGAGTTTGCACAGGTATTGTTCTCATCCGTGTACATATCACGCATACGTATACATGTTTATGTATCAACACATCTAGCATTATGTTATGCCACCTAACATGTGTATATATACATTTCAGATATATATATATATACACACACTATTATATTTTATTATATTTTTTTAGCAAAGGGATTCGTACCCTACATATGGGGCATGAGATTTTCATATCCCACGCGGGGATACGAAATTTCGTATCCTAGTGGGGTACGAAGTTTTCATATCCTTATGTGGGATACGAACCGTCCATATGGGCTGAAGCCCAAATCCTCCTCTCCCTATAAATTCTAACGACTCTCCCCACTCCTCCCTTTTACTTCATTTGCTCGTGACTCGAAATCGACATCTAGAACTTGAGAGTTTTGAACATCCATACTGAGAATAGGTGGGGTAAGGATATTTTGATCCTATTGCTCATACTCAGACCTTGAGACCTGGCGCGATGGAGATTCTCTTACTCGAGTACCACGGATGGAATTCGAACCAAGCTTGAAATCGGTTAGACTTCGACGATGGATTTTTGAGAACCGGTTTCTAGATTGGGTTCGGCCCTAGTAGTGATGCTCGAGATCCAGCTTTCGCATCGTCTTCTGGAGGTCGGGTTTGGTGCAAAGCCTCGGGGGAGAAGAGAGTTTGAAGTGGAAGGAGAGGGGGGTCGAAACCCCAACTGAACGAGGGACGATGGAACATGATACAGTGGAAGGGGAGACATAGTTTCGGGATTGAAACAGTGGTGCTCGCATCCCTTGGTTCGGGTTACGAAATTTTGAACCCCTAAAGGGGCGCGAAAGTTCGAGTCCTTGTGGATACGAATTTTGAACCCCTAAAGTGGTACGAGATTTCGTGTCCGAGAGGTGGTGCAAGATTTCTGGTTGGTCCGAGTACTTCGTGCTCCATTCTTATGAAGCATCGTGTTTCTCATCTATGGTTTTGGCCTTTTGACTCCTCGCTTCAGGATTTACGTTGTTTTCACGACACAGTTCGATTGAACCGAAGCTTACGTTAACTGTTACTCAGTTGACAATTCAGCATGGCATATAGGGTTGGACCATATATTTGGACTGTGACCGAACTATCGAACTATTGAACATGTTTTATTGACTCGAATCATTATGTTATCATGAGTCGGCGCGAATCCGGCAAAGTTGGTTGACGACGACGATGGTTATGGTCTCGATGGACCGCGATCGTTGTTGTGTCCCAAGTTCTTAAGTTATAACAGTATAAGCATAGCGCTGCACAACACTGCACACACCGGTTAGTTTACACCAACACGAGAGGTACAGATTATACAATGCGATGTCTGACGCAAGTATATTGAAAGTATAACTAGCAATGGATACCAGATCGAAAACACGACAGATTTTAGAAGTCAAGGCTCTGCAGCATTCACCGTCCCAATCTGGCTCAACTAGTGATGCTATCTCGAAGGGCAGTGAGCTTGAGACCTCCAAGGAATCCACTCCTCAGACGATAGGTTCGCCGAAAGCGTCCGATCGCGGGGTCCAGCCGGAAGGACAACAACCGTCGGTCGATCATTCGACAACGATACTAGCGCCGGGAAGGCTTGGGCCGACTGGGGGTGAGCGTAAAGAGGAAGAGCACGTAGATATCGTGGGGGGAAGCACGTTGGTGGCGGCGGATATGATGGTAGGCGCGGTCATACTTCAGAACCCGCCCGATCGGTGTCGTCGCATATGGATGAGACAACAGTGAGGCGCATGGCGACGCAGTTCAGTATTCCCCAGAAAGATGTTTGTGCGCCCGGTAAGGACGACATGGCTCATGCACCGCCGGAGGGGTATACTGCCTGGAATAAGCAGGTGTGTATTTCTGGGTGTGTGCCCCTGGGTAACAACTTTATTCGGGATATACTGCACTACTTTCGCTATAGCAGCTTCATCTGAATGCGTATGCTTCCCTTTTGGGTACCTACATTTTCTACAAAGAGTACTTACAATTTGAACCAACCGGAGAGGACATCCAGTATTTGTTTCAGTTAAAGAGGAGAGCTAATATTTCACCATCTCAATATTTCTTGGAAGCTCTGGCCAGCACTAAGTTCTTTGATGGGCAGTGACCCAAGTTGACCGTGCATAAGCATGATTGGTTCTTCGTGCGTTGTCCTCCCGGATTTGCGAGGAGATGGTTGGAAGTAAGTAAGCATCCCCTCTTATTTTATGCTTGAAATTGTCGATTTGATAACTTAAGTTTAACTTTGTTCTTGTATGATAGGAAATCCTGATGTGCCTACAGACATCTTGTACCAATAACGTCTTGAGTCTTTGCCGGCCATTCCAGTTGAGGCTCGTCCCACCGAGAGCATTCTAGATCAGGATCGACTTCATCGTGTGGTACTGCTTCCTGCTGACCATGTAATAGTTAGACCGTCCATCGCTAGAGGTAGAAAGAAGATGGGGACTGGGAAAGAGGCGGGCTCCCCGAGTCAAAAAAGGAAGGCGTCTCCTATCGGGTCTAAGCCGCGCAAGGCTACAAAGATTCAGGAGGAAACTAGTGGGGGTGAGACCGCGATGAAGATGTAGTTGCTAGGGACGAGGGCCCATTAATAGCTCATGCCCTGTTACGGCAGGTGAGGCAAGGATAGAAACATCGACTAGGCTGCTCCAGTAACTCCCTCTGAGACTGTCGTCTCGCTTGAGAAAGAAGGTCAGTTTGACGAGCTGAACAAACTCCCACTTGAAATGTTTCCCTGGCCTAGCGCCACAAGTATGGAGGAACTAGCTTTAGCTGTGGGGGAGATCACTTCTTCGAGAGGACCACTATCTGGTCTGTTGAGAGAACACTTAGGATACACAGTCATATGCATTGCATGACACAACACTTGTTTGTGTGCACAGGGTGATCGATGTTGACTTTGAATCTATTTCTTTGGCAGATGACATATCTCGAGGAGGGAGAGGCCGAGGTTATGGATATAGGAGCTGCCGACCCCCGAAGGGTGGATTCATCTTAGAATTTAGTAAAAGTACTAGTTTGTTTGACGAGCCCCCGCGCCCTCGTGACTATAGTAGCGAGTATCGTCGCAGGGAGCGATATCGGCATTCTAAGTCTCATCCTCCGTATACTCTGTAATCAGGGATGGACAAAGGGAATGTTTCCACTAGCGTTGGGGGCCCTTCCTCGATGACTGCCCATTACATTCCGCCTTCTCTGCCTATCGCTTCATCCAAATAGAAAGAATTGGCACTTGCTGGCAGGAAGAAGAAATTAATCCCGAGGAAGAAGAGGCTAATGCCCGAGCCACCCGAAGCTCCAAAACTTAGCGCAAAAGAGAAGAAGGCCCTACTTAAAGAGAAATTTCCTAACCATTATTTCGACGAAATCATGTGGCTTCCAAATCTCAACATGATCCCTTGGGAGGATAGAAAGATGGAATGGCAGCAGGTGTACTATGCTTATTATCAATGTAATGAGTATTACAAGTATTCGGGGCATCTCCCGGAGCTTAGTTTCAAAGAATGTAGATATTGCCAATCTGAGGCAGGAGGTTGAGGAAGAGCAGTCAACCGTTCGGAATCAGGAAGATTCTTTGCGTATGGCACATCTTTTACACTGCATTTATTTTTGCGTAATCGAGTAGCATAATCAAACGCTAACTCTCTGTTGCTGAAATAGGTGTGCTGAAGGAGAAGTATGAAAAGCTAGTGAAGCAGCTAGAGAAGGGTGAAAATGAGAAAGTACACTAGCTCCAGAAGGAAAACAAGGCTTTAATATTGGAGAGTGAGAGGCTGAAAACCAAGAATGAGGGGTCCAGAGCTTAAAGAGGGAGAATGATGAGATGAGGAGGCAACTGGTGGTGGTTAAGGGGGAGAAAGAGAAAGCCGAGGCCAGTAGTAGAGATGTTCTGAGCTCGCTGGAAGGGCAAAAGGTCGAGCACCAAAGAGAGGTGGATAGGATTAGGGAAGAGATTAAGGACACCGAGGATAGGGTGGAGGACTCACTGGAGGAGCCTATCCAGGGCATGTATGTCACGGCGTTGATGTTTCGTTGAATCTAATGGGTTAGGGACTACCCTCGAGAGATGGCACGAACATGGGAGAGATTGGTGTCGTTTGAGGCTCGATTGCGACATGTGGCGATGGTGGATGAGAATCAGCTTATGAAGGAGCTTTTGACCGAGGTTGAGCGCAAGATTTTGGAGGAAGGGAGGACATTGTTGCAGGAGGATGCCGAGGGGGAGAGATTGGCAAAGCTTGCCGCTGAATGAGAACGTTTGTGCCTACTGAGAGTGTGACTGTCACTCAGGAATTTAAAGAGGAAGTTCTTATTGACCGCCAGTTCCACCATCTTCCATGACTAGCGATCCCACAGTCCCGGCTCATGCCTCAGTTGAGTGCGACCCTGCACATCCCGAATTGCGTTGACAGGATCCATTTTTACTGCGACAGCGAGCACCCTTCCTATCATACCTACGCCACACTTTCCTAGATGTAAATTTTCATTGATGCAAATACCTGAAGAGGATGAGAGCACTAAATCCTTAGAAACTAAATAGTTGTGTTTTTTGTTGTGCTGCCCTCCTTGGAGTGGAAGTGACACCAAGCTTTTCCCCATGCTTCCCTAAACTTCTGAGTCTGGATTGGGGTTATAGGGAATACAATTTAGAGAGGTAGGAGAACACGTGGATATGTTTTCAGACGTGGACATGGCATCTAGTGTTTATAAGAATCTTCTTGAGGAAGGAAAGGTAGTGGATGATCAAAGTGCTCAGGTGACGAGTGCAGCTGATGCAAGTGTGCACACAATGCACGATATGGTGGAAGTCCAGAAAGCTCAGATGGTGTCAAAGTCTAAGGAGCACGAGGAGAAGAGGAAACAGGATGAGGCTGCCATACAGTAGGCACAGGCAAAGGCTAGGCAGGATGCCGAGGAGAAAGTTGTTGTTGTGGTGGCGAAGAAGAAAGCCGATGCGGAGGCAGAGAAGAAGAGGGTCGATGAGGATGCCATAAAAAAGAAATTCGTTGATGAGGCCGAGAAGGAGAGAGCCGATGAAGAGGTTAGGAAGAAGAAAGCTGTTGACGATACCAGCAAAACGGTCGAGGAAGCCTTCAATAAGCTTAAGGCGGATGCAACTACACAACTCAAGTCCAAGAAACTAGCTGATTAGAAGGCCTCCTAAGATGGCAAGAAGAAAATGGAGTTGGAGGCCGCAAAGGCTTAGGGAAGAAGTGAGGCTATGCTAGCCCTTGCTTCTCACATTTACCCTAAACCGTTGCAATGTATTCCCCTTAGGGAGGTCACCGTAATCACAAGTTGCGAGGATGATGGCGTAAGGCGCACCTCGGTGTCTCACGAGTCTGTCACTCCTATGAAGGGCAGAGGAGGGGAAGGCGAAAGCGGCTCTGGAAGGAAGAGTTCCATAACTGGTGGTGATCCGCCTAGAGCCAAATCTGTTCAAAAAAAGAAGAAGGATGAGTAATATCAGTGGTTGTCACAGATATTATAGACATTTTGGTTATGTAGACCGATAGTATATGCGAGTACGACCCTTACTTTAGGTTTTCCCTTAGTCAAGAGTCCTGAGTCGTGCAGAGTCCAGGTCAGGTGCCCTCTCTCTTGGACCTTCGTAGGTCGTTGGTCCTAAGTCGCGAGATGGCATGGACGTTGTATACCTAGTCTCGTCGTTGATTCGAGACTCTAGTGGCGGTACCAGCTCCCATGCTCTGGGTGTCGATCTGGTGTTCTGTGTGTTTTTGTGTGCAAGCTAGTTATGATTGTTAATCAAACATATCAAGCAAAAAGTAAACACATTAAAAGCCCAGAGAACTGAACGTTGTCTTTACTAATAACTTTGGCATAACAGCCTTTTTAATGCCTTGAATTTAAAGAAAACAAAACATTGTTGGAAAGCGGAAAATTTGTACATTAAGTTATGTGAAGTAGCAGCAAATATGTTCATTGTTCAATTCCCTCGGGAGTTCATCGCCATCGACGGTCGCTAGCTTGAAGGTTCCATCTCCGAGCCTTCGTTGTATGACGTACAGACCCTCCCAGCGAGGACTGAAACTAGTCATTGTGGGAAATATCCATTTTAGGACGAGGTCGTCGATATTGAGATCCTTGTGGAGGACTTTAGAATTGAAGTATCGGGCTACTTATTGGCGTTGAGCAGCATCTCTAAGCTCAGCTTCGTTCCTTTTCTCTTCAGACAAGTCGAGTGACTCTAAAAGTAAGTCTTGGTTGGTCTTAGGATCATAATAGGTAACTCGATGAGATTGAAGCTTTAGCTCAATGGGAATAACGACTTCAGATCTGTAGGCAAGGGCGAATGGAGTGTGGCCAGTCGCTGATTTATGGGTGGTCCGGTAGGCCCATAGGGCCAGAAGGAGCTCATCTGCCCACAAGCCTCGGGATTTTTTTCAGATTGTTCTTGATGATTGATTTGATCACTTTATTAACAGCCTCGACTTTCCCATCGGCCTGAGTATGAGCCACTGCTGAGAATCTCTTTTCGATGTTGTGTAGTCAGAAGAAAGCTTTGAACTCTACACTCTCAAACCGGGTCCCATTGTCGGAGATGATGGCTTGCGGGACTCTGTAACGGGTAATGATATTATGCACGATGAATTTGATTACTTTTTTGGTACTGATTGCGAGGGATTCAGCTTCTGCCCATTTGGTTAAGTAATCAACTACGACGATGATGTAGCGTGCCCACCTCTAGCCGTTGGAAGAGTTCCGATGATATCTATCCTGCACATGGCAAACGACCGAGGACCGACCATTTGCGTTAGCTCGGTAGGCACGCTCTTGGTATCTTAGAGAACCTCTGGCATTTGTCACACTTGCCAGCTTAGTATGCGGCGTCCTGAACGAGTGTGGCCCAGAAGTAACCATATCTAATAATTTATCTTGCTCGAGTTTGCCCCCCAATGTGGTCGCCGCACTCGCCTTCGTGCACGTCTAGTAACACACGGTCGATGTCGATATGGGCTACATACTGAAGTAATGGAGTATAGAAACGTTTTCGGTAGAGGACTCTATCTAAGATGATATAGCGAGACGATTGGCGAGTGAGTGCCCGTCTTTCTTTGTAGCATCCAGGGAGGATTCCATGTTGCAAGTAGTTCTTGATTGGAGTCATCTAAGACTCGAGCTTGGCTTCGGTCTCTGTTGCTGCCACTGAATTAGTCTACATCTGATCGAAGATCAGAGAATCGAGTATTTCGACCAGGGCACGTCCCATAGCTGCGCATCCTCGGAGCATGCCAGTTTGGCTAATGAGTCAGCTTTTTCGTTATGTTCTCAGGGGGTATGCATGATGATGTAGTGGTCGAAATTGGTGAGTAGTTTGTGAACTTGAGCATGGTAGGGAGTGAGTCGTTCCCCCTTGGATTGTTACTCTCCCTGTACCTGACGCTTGATGAGCTACGAGTCAGAGTAAATCTGAATGGCCTTGGTGATGAGTTCGATGACAATTGCGAGTCCAACGACCAAGGCTTCGTATTCTGCATCGTTTTTGGTAGCGGGTAAGTTGAGCCTTAAAGCTTAGCATATTGAGCGCTTCTCAAGAGTAATGAGCATAACTCCGGTGCCAGAACACTGGTTGTTGGAGGATCCATCCACAAACAGTTTCCATCGAACGTCTAGGGTTTCAATATCTTCTTGAGGACGCTCTTCCGGAACGGTGAACTCCACTATGAAATCGGCGAGGGCTTATCCGACGATGGCTCGACGAGGAATGAATGAGATCTCGAACTGGCTCAGCTCTATATTCCACTTCAGGAGTCGTCTAGACACCTTAGGTCATTGCAGGACCTGTTGTAGCAGCCGATCAGCGTAGACTTTGATGGGGTGAGACTGAAAGTACATCATAGCTTTCGGGAGGTAATCAAGAGACAGAAGGCAATCATTTCGAGCCTCAGATAGTTCTTTTCTACTACTGTTAACCTCTTGTTGATGTAGTAAGCGGTTGTTGGACACGGTCTTCAATGCACACGAGTGCTAAGTTGATTGTCTGCATGGAAACAACCAAATAAACATATAAGTCATCGTGATCCACGGGTTTGGATAATATGGGTGGTCTCTCTAAGTGATTCCGAAGGTCCTAAAATGCGGGGATGCACTCTGGTGTCCATGCGAAGTTGCGCTTCCCCTTTCCAAGCAAGTCGAAAAAGGGAATGCACTTGTCGGTGGCTTTAGAGATGAATCGACTTAAAGCGATGACCTTCCCGTTTAAACTTTGAACATCCTTGATGCTCTGAGGGGCCTGAATATCTCGGATAGCTTTAATATTATCTGGATTGGCTTTGATACCTTGCGAACAATGAAACCCAAGAATTTTCCCGACGCAACGCGAAAAGAGCATTTCAAGGGATTGAGTTTCATGCCATATTGGCGGAGGACACAAAACATTTTGGAGAGGTCACGTATGTGGTCATTTTATGCCAATAATTTTACGTGCATATCATCCATATATACCTCCATGGATCTTCCAATATGTTCCTTGAAAATGAAGTTAAACAGTGTTCTTAAGATCAAAGGGCATGATGAGATAGCAGTAGAGCCCGAGGTCGGTTTTGAAAGAAGTATGATGCTGGTCCGGGAGGTACATCGGAATCTGATTGTAGCCTGAGTAGGCATCCATGAAGGACAAGAGCTGGTATCCGACAGTCAAATCAACGAGTCGGTCGATCTACGGGAGTGGGAAGTTGTCTTTAGGGAATGCCTTATTTAAGTCGGAGAAGTCGACACAATTTCGCTACTTGCCATTTGATTTCTTGACCATGACTGGGTTGGAGACCCATTCGGGGTAGCAGGCTTCTCGGATGAAACTATTATTGAGTAGTATATCCACCTCTTCTTTCAGTGCAGTCGATCTTTCGATTCCCAAGATTCGACGCTTCTGTTTGATCGGAAGTTGCAAGGGATTGATAGCAAGCATTTGACAAGCGACTCCTGGATCGATGTCACACATGTCAGAGTGGGTCCAAGCGAAAACATTGAGGTTAGCCCTTAAGAATTGCACAAGATCTTCCTTTATTGCAGGGTTGATTTGCGATCCAACTTTCAAGAACTTTGTCGGGTCGTTAGAGCTGATCAAAACGTCCACCGTTGGCTCTAACGGGGTAACCCTTTCGAAATCATGCTCTTCATCCTCCCTTGGATCAAGATCATCAGAAAGACGATAGTGGCGACTGAGCCAGGACTCAAACGCCTTTGATTGTTAGGCGGAAGCAGTATTGGCGCAAGAATGCGGAGGCACGGTCTTGCCTTTGTCCTTATTGCGCTCATTTTTCCACTCTATGAGGTTGCGATATCTAGCTGTTGGTTGGTCTCCTTTAATTGTGCCAATCCCATTTTCTGTCAGAAACTTCATTAGAAGGAAAGGGACCATGGTGACATGTAGACTCGGAACTCTGCAAGAAAAGGTGGCCGAGAAAGGTGTTATAGGGAGAAATGACGTCGATTACCACAAAGGTAAGGATTCGGACCAGGCTCTGATCCCCATCTCTAAGATCTAATGGGAAATCGACCATGCCCACAGGTTGATAAGAAGAGCTGTTGAAGCCGTGAAATTTGGCATGGAAGGGTTTCAAGTCTTTGGCCTCCAGTTTCATTTGATCATAGGCCGCTTTGAAGATGATGTTAACCAAGCTTCCCAAGTCGTTCAGGATCCATCGAACGAGGGCAAGGCCAATTTGAGCACTGATCACGAGAGGGTTTATGGTTGGGATCTTGATTCCTATAGATTCCCCCTCGTGGAAGACGATATTATCCTGCATTGTCTTCTGAAGTTTAGCGGGGATGGACTCTTCCAGAGTAGAGCAAGCTTCGTAAGTAGCATGCTTTATGGAGTTTGCATACTCCTCCATCTTTTGGATGCTCTCATGTGTGGGGTGAGGTCTTCCATAGATAATGTTGATCATGATGTCCCGCCTTTCATTGGATGACCCTAGGGCCACATTGGCAGGTGCTGGAAGCGCGGGAGTTGGAGATCTCATCGCCGCTTCGAGAGGAGCGAGATCCTGAACGTATTATTCCAGGCATTTCTCGCGGATGAGGCTTTCAATCGCATCTTTGAGGTGGTGATAGTCGTTAGTGTTGTGCCCATACATGTCATGGAATCTGCAGTATTTGCCAGAGTTTTTCTCGCAGCCGGCGGGTTCCCTAGTGTTGGGCTTCTTGTTCTGGTGAGTATTACGGGTTTCTAAGTAGATTGTCTCCATATCTCGATTCAGTGGAGTGTAATTCCTAAAATTATGGCAGCGGTCGTGCTTTTTAGGATCTATAAGAGCCTGATTGTTGTTGCAACTGCCTTGTTTACCACTGTTCGGCTCTGGCTTGTAGGGGGCTGCTCCTTTACCCTTGTCGGGGGATTCTCTGACTTGCTTTCCTTTAACACTGTCGTCGACGGTGCCATCCTGTGGGTTATTGGGGGTGGTTGCCCTAAGAAGCTCGAATACGCTTGGTTTCTTCTTAGCACAGGAATTGCCCAAAATTTTCGTAGAAGGCCTCTAGGGTCTTTGGCTATTTTCTATCGATTTAGGCTCCAAATTCGGAGGTATAAATGACACCTTTTGCAATATGGAAGAGTACGGTGCGAGGTTCCGGATCGTCGACCTCAGCCAGGGCGATATTAAATCGCGCGAGGTATTTCTTAAGGGATTCTGTAGGCCCCTGGTAGAGATTGGATATGGTGAGGGAGCTCTTCAGAGTCGGAACGTATATTCTAAACTGCCCAAGCAACTCCGTGGCCAGCTGGCCGAAGTTATTGATAGATCGGAGCGAAAGGCGGAAGTACCAAAGCAAAGTTGTGCCTGACAAGAAGACCATGAAACACTTGCATTTGACAGCTTTGGTGGCCCGATTGGAGTCCATCTGCCATTCATAGAAGTTCAGGAAATAACAGGGATCGGTTGTGCCATCATAGAATGCCATCTGTGGCATGTTAAAGCGTCGGGCCACTTGTCTTCGTGTACGATTCTAGTGAAAGGGTTATGCCTCTAGTGCATTACTTACGAGTCGTTGGCACTTCCCTGCATATCTCTTATGATCTTTCGGACCATGTCGAGGAGATACGTTGGGTGGGGATCTTCTAGTGGAATCCATTGGCTTTGTCAGGAGTTCTGTTCCGTGGACGCCTTCTGTGATGCATATCAGGTTCGTCCTCTTCCATGTCATCGACATCGATTGCTTGATTTTGGCATGGCTGGTGAGATTGAGCGGGCTGGTGTGCATTTTAATCCGAAGGGACTTGGGCCTTCTGGATAGTCGGGAGCACGGGCCTCAAGTTTTGAGCGACGACAGTTAGGTTCTATCGAGGAGGGGGTCGGTTACTCGAACTCGGGTTGTCGTTGATGACCAACCAAGAACGATTACGGTACTACGTTCCCCCGCTGTAAGTGATAGTGGTTTTTATCACCATTTCCATTTTCATTGTCGTTGTCGTTAGTATGAGCATTAGAGTGGACGACGACGTTATTGTTGAGGATGAACCTCCTTCTTTGATGTGGTCCTCATGATTCGAAAGAAGAGGTTTATGATACATTGTGTCGCGATCGGGCGTTGTTCTGAGCAAGCTGAAGTTGAGCGATGATGCGTTGACTGTCTTTAAGTTGATGCATAAGGTCGATGTTGTTCTTCAACA
This sequence comes from Allium sativum, assembly GCA_030737875.1. Lineage (NCBI taxonomy): Eukaryota > Viridiplantae > Streptophyta > Magnoliopsida > Asparagales > Amaryllidaceae > Allium > Allium sativum. The sequence goes on along the minus strand of CM060920.1, from coordinate 454,560,906 downwards.
TTTGGTTGAGTTCAAGAGCCATATTTTCATACCTCTTGTTTAGTGTATAAATCTGCGCTTAAGTCACAGGGGCTTTGGGGTCTACAAGAGGAAGAAGTTCTATTTTTGTTGGGTCTTCTGCCGATTGAGGTTGCTGAAAAGTACCGACGTTAGCTACGACAGAAGAACTAAGCAACTGATTCTTTGTTCGCTTAACCGTCGTAAGCGGACTCGACGACAAGTTATGGAAGAAACCTTATGCACGTCGGAGTCAAGATGAAATTGTGTGACAAAGATGCGTGTCTAAGTTCTTAGTGAAAGCACCAAAATGTTGATGGCGAAAAATGTCATAACACCCAAAGATTCTCCGTTACTTAGAGAATTACATTTTGCATGGGAAAATAAGTGCAGAAAGCAGCAAATAACACAGTAGATTTATAGTTGTTTGGTCCCATGAGGGGCCTATGTTCACTTTGGAAGAGTTGCTGATATTTTATTCACGATAATGGATTACAAGCTATAAGCATTATCTAGGCATTTGATTACAAGTATTTCCATGTAATTTGGAGTCATAATTGCCATATATAGATCTTGGGAAAAAGCCACTTTTGTGCTTCTTCTTCCTTAAAGCATGGATGCCATTGATGAGTTCTTGGAGCTCTCAAGAGGTGTCAAATCAGCCAATTTCCAACTCCTTTGAAGTGTGAGCTTAGCGATATTTATAGTAGAGTGGTTAGGTGTGAGTAGATAAGATTTGAGGAACACTTTATAGATTTCCGTATCCCTGGGAGGCGGTACAGAGAATTTCGACTCCCTTTGTTGCGTTCCGAAAGAAAATCGTATCCCCCATCTGGGATTATCCCTTGGATTACAAAATTTGTATCCCTTGGGGATATGGAATGACATATCCCCTAGGGGATACGGTAGTTTCGCATCTAGGGGGTATGAAGTTTTCGCATCTAGGGGGTACGAAGTTTCCGTACCCCTCGAGGGGTACGAACTCGTACCCCGAGGGACATGTTGTTTTGCTATGTAGGGGGGGTTCGAAGTTCCCATTGCCTTTGGAGTCGAGATGTTTGAGGGACCCGAAAATACTGCTACTTGAGGGGTTCGAAACTATTGCATGGAAAAAGGGACCTGGTCTTCTTGGATACGAAGTGAGGGGCGATTTGGTCGTTGTGATGGAGACGAAGTCGAACTAAGGGGGTTCAAGAGTAAGGGCTTCGATCTGTTTTATAGAGAGGGATATATTTGTTATGGGGTTCAAGATCCCACATGTATGGGATTCGAAATGTGATGAGTACGTAGTTTTGAGGAGTTATGAGGCTCCTACCCATGCGACTTCTTCTAAGCTTGTACCCTTGTCATTTTGGCGACACTTCGGACCTTAGCATCATGCGATGTGTTGAGTCGAGCATGTGTGGTGTACCTTTGGGAACCAGGCCAAAAGGCCAGTTAATAGGTTTGAAATCAGTTCAAGGTGAGGCTATGCTAGCAAGAGACTTGAGAAAAGATAAGATGGAAGGATAATGGAGCTAATGATAAGGGTGTTATTATTTATCATTATTGTAGTAAGGAAGTTCACGTATGCAAAAATTGTTATGCCTAGAAGGATCAAAAGAAGACTGTGGATGGTGATAGTAGTGATGATGTACAGGTAGGTTTTATTGAAAGTTCCATTAGTGATGCTTCTTTTGATGTAATGTTTAGTGAAGCTAATCCTTGGAAGATGGATTCAGAAGCCAGTTTTCATATTTGTAAGGATGTGAAGTGTTTTTCTTCTTATGAGAAGAATGTTGACATAAGTAGAATGACCAATGGAGTAAAGCTACCAGTTTACGGTATTGGATCTATCCATTTTCGTATGCACGATGGTATGGTGAGAGAAGTCTCTGGAGTTAGACATGTACCCGCTAGTTCGCGTAATCTTATTTCTCTCGGTCAGTTGGATCGTCGTGGTTTCACTTATGACACTCAAGGTGGAATTTTGAGAGTAAGAAGCGTGGTCGTGTTATGATGAGAGGAATTTTTGTAGGAAGGAAACCATTATATATTGGTTGGTTCTGTGGTCGACTGTGGAAGGCGAGTGACAGTTGAAGAACCTAGTCCACAACAAGGTAGAGAGGTTAATTTGGTTACTGCTGATGTTTTAGACATGGGTCTTCATGCTAATGATGCTCGGGGGATTGATGATGATCAAGAAAGGGGCTCAGGTCGAATGAGAGATCAGTGTCGAGTTGGAAAATTCACAAAGACAGAACGGAGAACTTTGTGGTATTACAAACATTTTTAAGACCGTTGATTTCTGTGTGGTGTAGCTCATGGTGGAAGATGCATCACTTGCAGGCGGTGGTTGTTTTTGTAATGTTTTAATTGAGAGTTGGCGGTTGTTGAAAGAGGTAGGTGACTTGTTTGTTGATTGTTGGAAGTGTGCTTGATGATATGATTGCATATCAAGGTGGAGTGTTGTAATTTGGATATTTCGGTCACATGTATGTTGAAGAAGACGATGTTTGGAAGTGCTTTGTGATAGAGGAGATAATTTAAAGATTGAAGACCAGAGAATATTATTTTGACCTACTTTTTCTCATCTTTAATCTGTGATCTTTCTGAGGGGAAAATTGGATATTTTTCCTAGGCCTTCTATTCTTCTATAAAAGCAGCATCTAAGCATGGATTATAATTATGGGATTGAGACTGAAATAGTTGATCCAAGGGTTTCCCGTTGTTCTTCATTGTTCTCCTTCTCCAACAAAAGTTGTAATCATCTAGATATTCTTTTCCTTTTTCAATAAGGTTATTGATTTTGTAATTTGTTTACTTTTGGTTTTTGATCCATTAAGTGTAAACAAAATTTGTTTTTGTGAATCAATTAAGAGGGTGGTTGGTTGGAATTTCTTGTGCTTGTGCATGTAATTTCATATCTGTGTTGTTTTTCCATTGAATCATCTTTGAGTAATTGGGTGGATAAGATCCTGGTCACTTTCGCAATGGCGCAATTTTCCTAACACCAGTTTCAGCCACCCTCTCCTCAAATCGCCAAACTGTTCAAAATGTGGTTGCTCAAGGGAGGGTTACATCAGGTGGCAATGGGTTTTGGAATTGCTGGTGGCGATATACGTCATTGGGGGTGAAGGGGATTACGACATTTTATTCCTCACATTGAGGAACATGGAATGGAGGCAATATTGTAATCGATGACACAAGGGGGCCGAATGCAACATTAAGAGGTGGAGGGGCTAAGGCTTGGTCGAATTTTATTGGGCATGGATGAAGGTGATTGCATGGGTATGGTAAAACTCGACTTGAGAAGTAAATTGAAATGGTGATAGTTTGAGATTGCGAAGTTTACTGGCAATGGTGGTGGAAGTCATTTTCGAGGATGATGTTGCCAAAACATGTAATTGGAATGGAGAACATAATTAAGTGTTAATTAGGGTTAATAGGTAATTAATTAGTTTAAATAACTGATTATTTATGCTATATATATCTTTTCCAATCAAATTCGGATCTTTTGCATACAAGATCTGATTGAAAAACGGTTTTCTTTGTGATTATATATGATTTTCTAGGAGATAGCATAGCTTATTGAGGTTTGGACTATTAAGAAATGCTGATAAGGTGAGTGAGAAAAATTCTTCATATTGCACATATGTTTATAATCCCTTATTCATCTATGCTATATAATATGAAACTAATGATTTTTCTTTGAAAATGGGTATACCACCTCATTAAAAACCTGAACTAGAACTCAGCGTGAGAAATAAACAAAAAAATGAGTGTGGTGCATTATTGACAATGCGGTGCATTATTGACAATGCCATCAATAAAATGTACGATATAGTACAACTGGCTAGCAATACATCCAATATAACCCATTGCCTACCTAAATCGATAAACATGACAAAATCAACAATAAGACAAACCCGACAAAAAGACCGACACTGATGATGTAAGTATGTGTTACATATACAGATACTTAGGTTTGGTATACATCAATTTAGCATAGTTTAGTTGTTCGGAATCCTAGCTAGATGTTAAAATATGATTTGGACCTACATCCTTATTCCTTTATTAATGATTGGTTCAATTGTTTATAAGATTGTCAGTGCGAACTGTTGATGATATTGAGAAGATAGATTTGTTAATTTTGTTGTGGATTACCTTTGTGTATGTAAATGTGTCCGAGATATGTTTATTGGATCCATACAGTTGAATAGGCTGTTATATACACATCCCACCTGAACCTGCATATAGCTTATGTGATTTATTTATGTCTATATTTATAAGCATTGTTCTGGAATGTCCAACAAGGTGATACTAGAAGATGCACACATATGTACTGTTTAAGAACTAATGCATAGTTTTGATATGTCTGACTTGGGACTATTGATTGGTGCACTAAATATATTAGAAAATTTTGTTAATGAAAGTGATGCAGATTAAGAATGTTAAAGCTAGATTAACACTAGTGGAGGAGTGAACTTGTTTAATTAAATTTATAATGTTTTTAGAAATCTTTTATTTTATAGTTACTAGTATATGTAGAATGATCACATAATCAAATAAATAAATAAATAATGCAAGTAATGCAAATGTTGCAAAGGGAAAAACACACCGGGATTTTTATACTGGTTCGAAGCTGCTCTACATCCAGTTTGGCACTGCATATGGTCTTTAATCAATATCAATAATTACAATTCTTGATTTCAAGTCCACAAGGAGACTTCATCTAGAACTCGTACCTTTAGGCAAGTCAACTTGATTTATGGGCGAAATATTCACGTCCAACTTGATTTCCAAACAAAAAAGTCGCTCTGAATTAGTTTTTACCTTGCACAATCAATTTCAAATAGATTCAGGCTACCTAGTCATTTCCATATAGAATTTTGAGTTGTTTGTACAATGAATACAAACTTGGATTTTTTCATTCTTGATTACAATTGTTCTTATAACTCAGATTACACGTTAATCTTGATAGAAATGAAGAGAGTTTGATATAGAATCTAATCGAAGAAGAACAAATTTGACTCGATTTGATAATCGATAGAGTATGGTTATAGATTTTATAACTTTTAAGGGAGAAGAGAATGTAGTGAAGAATTATGAAGGAAAAGTTAAAATTTGTTTGTGGAAGAAGGATATATGTAGAGGTAAAGAAAAATGTCATTTGGAGAAAGGTTATGGTGAATTGACACTTCCTTTCAAATTTGAATTTTAAAAAATACCGATCTATATCGACATACATGCGGGGCCATGCCAACATGTATGGATAATAGTATATATCTAGATATAAAATATTCATTACCCAAGGTTATTATCACCGAAACTACCATCCATGATACTAACAATCTCCCCCTTTTGGATGATGACAACTATTTATAAATATCCCTTTAACTCCACCTGAATTCCGTAACTTCCCTTAATGTGTAGTTCTTTAGTCTATGCATATTTTATATTTTCTCCCCCTTTGTCATCAATAAACTTACCGTGACTTAAGAATAAACTAACTCAATTATTGGTTTGACTAAATTGTTGACTATATTACTGATCGACTCTAATATTGGCTCAAATATAAGAATATTCTAAAGGGTAAAAATAAGAAATCATACAGAAATTAAAGATAAGCATACTTAAGCATCATATGATGATTTAAAAATGAAAATAAGCATTTCATTCTAATCAAAACATATATATTGAGCAAATCATTCAAACAAATCACTCAAATCAATTCAACCAAACCATATGTTTATACAAACCAACCTATCAATATGTCTTTAGGGAATTCGAACTTAGGTAATATTCAACGAATAATTTTTAACATTATGTGGTACTTTTTCCCAACCATCCTAGCCAAAGATATGATCTTCCCTTATGGAATTGTAGACGTCCTCATATTTCATTTTATTGCATTCAGGATTGGTTTTATAATTTAATTCTTTTATCTCGATCAATGAGTAGATTATATAAAGCAAATCAATATTCGAGCACGACCATGCATTTGAAAATCATACTCAATCATGAGGCCCATAAATATCTCTACTTATATTGTAGGGTTAAATTCCTTCTAGATCATTCATATTTTTCAATCAATTCAAGATGTATCCGATAATCACCTTTATCGTCGACTCGGTTAAAAGTAATTTTTGATGATATAAATAATATAATGATTTCAGGTCTTAGGACCATTACATCACTGCCACTATGAGAATTACTTATGATACTATTACTTATATTCCTTGAAGTTTTCTCATGTTGGGTCAACCCAATACGCTATTCTCCAATACGTACTTATGTATTGACATTAATATCACATATATTAATGATTAATGAGATATGATCATTAGTCAATCAACATACTAGTCTCAATGTTTTATTGTTGTCCTATATAAACAATAAAATTGACTCGGGACATTTAATAATTATAATACTTTTTTATTATATTATATAATCTCATGTTCAAGTCACTTACTTAAAACTATATAATTATGTATTATTATTCTAAGGACTTCTATTATGTTAATATTATATCATGTAGTAAATATAACATAACATAATCTTTTATTCAAAATAATATATATATATATATATAACATCAACCATGTTATTAATCACATCAAATGGATTGGCTCTAGGGAACAAACTCTAACAATTTCCCACTTGCACTAGAGTCAATCAATCATGTATCGCATACCTATGAAACTAGTGTGACTATCATACTTCTACTACGACAAGTCTTAGTCAGTGAGTCTACAACATATGGTGCTTTGCAGATATGTATTCCTCCTCTACGAGCAATTTCACAGATGAAATTTAATTCTTAAATAAGTTTTTGGATCTATAATGAGATCTAGGTTTCTAAGCCTGATTAATAGCCCATTGTTATCATAATGTAAAACCATTGGTTCAACAATGGATATAACTAAGTTCAATGATGAACTTCTTAATCCAAACATCCTCCTTTGTAGAATCAATATTTGTTTCTTGTTTTAAACTAGAATCATTCACAATAAGTATTATGTTACCAATATATAACATTAAGATTATTGTGTCACTTCCACTAAATTCCTTGTCGTCACAAGGTTTAGTGGTATTTTGTGGTTTCCAAGACGTTTCAAGTTCTACTCTATTCCCATCGGTATTTCAAAGACTAGTTCTCTTTTAAAAGGGTTCCAATTCGAGCAATAAACATTTTAATCTTGGAGGATTTGTGGAATTAATATCCTTTTGCTCCTTTCACATGTTCCACAAAATAACATTTATCGGATTTGGGTCTAATCTTGTCAGAGGCAAGACATTTAGCAAATGCCTCACATCCCAAATCTTCATAAAAGACACACTAATACGTTTCCTAGTTCATATCGTATATGGTGTCTTCAGAATCGCATTAGTGGATTATAATTGAGTATGAATGTAATTGTTTCAAGGGGATAAACCCCAATATTTATTGTTAGAACTGTATAACTCATCGTTGATCGTACCATATCTTATAAGGTGCAACTTCTCCTTTCAGACACACCATTCCAATGTGGTGTTCTAGGCGGAGCGAGTTGTAAGACAATTTCACACCCTTTTAGATAGTCATTAAATTATTGGCTTAATGTTCTTCTCGATCTGTTCGAAGAGTTTTATTTTCTTTCATAATTGGTCTAGAACTTCATTTTTTAATTCTTTGGACTTTTCAAAGGATTCTGATTTGTGTTTTATAAAATACACACAACCATATTTATTGATATCATCGGTCAATGTAATGAAAGTAATAAAACCTACACCTAGCTGATGTACTCATTGGTCCACATACGTCACTATGTATAAGGGCCAATGCATCACAAGCCCATTAACTATATCCAGTGAAAGGTATTTCAGTCATTTTGCCTAATAAACAAGATATGTATTCTTCATATGATTTGAAAACAAATGACCTCAAAATTCCATCACTATGGAGTTCTGATATGCATTTCTTGTTTATATGGCATAACCGACAATGCCAAGGTATATTAGATCATTAGATTTAATCCACCCAATATTTATGTTATAATCAAGCATACTAAAGTTAAGAATTCATAAAATCGTTAACTGACTGCGTACTTCCAAAAGATATTTCATTTTAAATAAAATGAACAACAATTGTCCTTTTATTACAAACGAAATTCAAACTTGTCTAAATAAAATATAGTATAACATTATTTTAAATGGAAATTTCATAACGACAATATTTTAATTTTTAATTAAGCCAATAGTTAGGTTAAGAGGCAGTTTCCGATGGATAAGCAACAACATTTGCTTCATTTCCGTTATTAATCCACTTCTCCTCTTGCCGTATTTCTACTTCTTTTGCAATTCCTGCAAATTTACATACACATATCTGAATCATATCTAGTATCTAGTACCAAAGATGTATAGGTAGTTAGTTAAAACATTTATACCTTATTTGGTTGAAGTTATACTTCAAATTTTCCTTTTAGATCTTCTATATTTGTAAAATAATTACGCTTCAATTTGGTTTGAGGACAATCCTCGAATCTCCATGTTAGTCAAGAAATTTAATTTAATTCAGTTTATCCTTCTTAAGGATCAAAATTAAATTGTCGGAGTTGTTAGCTATTTAATATCTAGAGTAGATAATAAACAATGATAAATGATTTGAAATAATGGCGACCTTCAAACATCTTGTGGCGAATTCAAAAAATGCCTTTTCTTCTCTGGCATCATCTCTTGCAAACCATATTTCTCCGCATAATGACAACGTTACTAAAGACAAGGCTCCAGATACATCGTACAAGGACATTCTGTTATGTCCAACTGTAAACCAAAATGAAATTTTTAATAGATCTAAAATTTCAAATCCCTAACCGACGCCTTGTAAATCTAACAATTATGATGCTAATCTCAGAAATATCAAATCAAAAAATGGTTGTTTTAGATGCGGATTGACAGATCACTAGGCATGATCATGTCGTAATCCAATTTTATGTTTTAAATGCAATAAATCTGGCCATAAGGGTTTGAATTGTAAATCTTTTCACACTCCTAAAAAAATGGCGAATTCTCGAAACAGCTCACAGATCTCGGCTAAATTTTTTCCAGAAGAATTCAATTGGGAGAGATCCATGGTTATCATCTCGATTGAACACGTCTCCTTCTCTATTTCGTAAATTGAAGAACTGATCAAATCCAGATTTGGGAACTTGGCTCCATTATGGAACTGGAATGTTAGGAGGCTGGGGGAAGAGTTTGTTGTCTTATTCCCATCTAAATTGCTCACCAAGAATTTCTACTGTGCAATCATCACTACACATGGAACCTTTAATCTTAAACGTAGTGCAGGATCGGGGTGTAATTCCAGAAAGAAGGAAACGATTTGGGTATCTTTGAAAAATTCGCCTCTGGTGTGCCGTAAAATCGTTGTCCTTCGCGCAGCTCTGGCTGAGGCTGGATACGTCGGAAATTTGTAGTATAAGGCGCTGCATGTCAATGATTTCACCTTTTTAAGGGCTAAGTCGGAAGTAGATGAGGCGACAGTGATTCCCCTTTCGATTGTTTTCCCTGTTGAAGGGTTTAATCATGAAGTGAAAATTAAACGCTGTGATGGGGACTCGCCAGTTAGTTCTGATGTTCAGAGTTTCAAGAGGAGAGTCTTTGCGAAGGGTAGAGATGGAAGAGTAAAAAAATTAACTAGTAAAGGTATGAATGATTGTGATATTGGGTGGAGGAAGGAGTTGAATAATGGCGTTGCTGATAATCCGATTTTGGTTCCATCGGATGATGTGAACATGAATGCAGGGGAGAATGGTAATGGTAATTATGTTGTTAATTATGAGGATGGAGCTCAGGTAGAAATTGATGCTGATGGCAACATAGTAGGTATTGGTAAGGTACCAAACAATGACGAGATTGGCTTGGATGATTGTGGTGATTTGGGAGATAGTAATTCCATAGATGATAATGTGGGGAGGAACATACAAGAAAACACTTCACAAAATCTGAATCTGATGGGAGACAAAGCCTTGCCACTGACAGTTTCAGGGGAATGCTCTTCAACCAAAAAAGGCAAAGGAAAGAAAGCTTTGGATTCTGGAGTGGTTATGCTTCGAAGAAGTGCTCGGGGACTGCCTCATCCTCTTGAAGGTAGCAGCTTTGTCCCTTCCTTACTTAACAATTTATCTAGTGATCAGTTGTATGATTTAGCCCATAATTCTGGTTTTATGTTAAATGCTGATGTAATTAGTGATATTAAATGTAAGGAATTAGAGAGGGCCAATGTTTCCCTATGATTATTGTCACATGGAACATTAGAGGCCTAGGAACTTATGATAAGTGTCTTAGGGTCAGGAATTCTGTTAAATATATTAAGCCTGACATTGTACTGTTACAAGAAACCAAACTTGAAAACCCAGAAAATAAAATCTTTAGATGCTTGGGTTGGGGAGTTATTGATGAATAGTGCTTTATTCCTGCTGTGGGGAGTAAAGAAGGTATTTTTACGGCGTGGAATAGTAAACTTTAGAGTTTGAAACAAGAAATAAAGAAAAGTCACTGCCTTCATGTTGTGCTGGAATGTAGTAAATCCAAGAATCTTTACTTCTTTTCTAATGTGTATGGACCGAATACTAGAACTGAAAGGAAGGTCCTTTGGAAAGAGGGGATTGAGTTTTATAATTTGATGTATGGCCCTTGGGTAATTGGTGGAGACTTTAACGCCACCAGGTTCACCTTTGAGAGAAGTAATAGAAAGGACAAATATTCGGGTAACATGGAAGATTTCAGTGAATTCGTGAATGACTGCAGCTTAATTGACCTACCTCTTTCCAATAGATGTTTTACATGGAGTGATAATAGATCTCCCCCGAATTTGGTGAAGCTTGATCTTTTTTTCATTAACCCTACCTTTGAAGATCTACATCCTCTCACATTTCAAAAAGTGTTATTTCTGACCACTGTCCTATTGTTTTAGACACGGGGGAGTTACTCAAACGAAAGGTTTTTTTAGATTTGAAAAGATGTTGTGTTTAGAAGAAAACTTTGATTACATGCTTAGTAGAAAATGGGTTTGTTTTGGTGACAATGGGGATGCAGCAAGCGTCATTTGCAGGAAGCTCAAGATATTATGAAAATTCTTGACGAAATGGAACAAAGAAGTGTTTGGAAACTTTAGCATTAAAAAAGATAAGCTTCAGAAAGATATTCTAGAATTCAATATTCTGGAGGAGCAACGCAATTTAACTGAAGAAGAAAAAGATTTGTTGTCACAAAGGAGAAGGAGCTGAATAAAGTGATGGATCAAGAGGAAATTTATTGGATGCAAAGATCAAGGTCCCAATGGCTTAAAGTAGGAGATAGAAATACTAGTTATTTCCATCGTGTTGCTAATGGTAGGAGAAGAACTAACTTGATTAGCAACATTTGGAAAAAAGGGGAGGAGATTAGTGACCATCAGAAGTTAAGTGATACCTTTAGTGATTTTTATAAAGGAATTTTTGGAGAAAGGATTGATCATCGAGCCTCGGTTGATTAGAAAAGGCTTTATCCCATTGAATGAAATTTAACAGAGATAGATTGTGTTTTTTCAAAAGAGGGAATTATAGCTGCACTTAATGAAATGCTGGAGACAAAGCACCTGGTCCTGATGGTTTTCCTAAATTCTTCATTAACAAATATTGGAATATGGTGAGAAATGATGTTTTGCAATTGTTCAATGAATTTTATGATGGCTCAATTAAACTTGAGATGCTAAGTTATGCAAATGTTGTCTTAATTCCAGAGAAAGAAGGAAATGTTACGGCAGCAGATTTTAGACCTATTAGCCTTTTAAACATTACTTTCAAACCGATTGCAAAAGTTTTGGTTAATAGATTGAAAAGGAAAATGGATGAGTTAATTGATAAATCTCAAACGGCATTTATTCAAGGAAGATTTATTTTGGATGGTACTGTGTTGGTCCGAGAAGTCCTTTCGCATTGTGATCGTTTTGATGTTCCATATTCCATGTTCCATCATCAAACTTGATTTTGCTAAGGCATTTGATATAGTTGATTGGCGGTTCATGATTGATGTTCTGAAGGCAAGAGGATACCCCCAAAGGTCGATTAAGTGGATTGACATGATTTTATCATCGAGCAGATCGAACATTTGCGATGGATTTGCTGGCAGCACCATCATATCCAAGAGGGGATTAAGGCAGGGAGACCCTCTATCTCCACTTCTTTATGATTTGATGGCAGATGTGTTCTCTCAAATTTTGAAGGTCAGTTGTAGCAATGGCATTATTAAAAGCTTTGGAAGTAAGCACGTGGTTGGAGGTTCAATTCTTTACACTATGATGATGATGATGATACTATAATTCTTAGTAATCTTGATTGTAAATATATTGCCGCTCTTAAATTTTTATTGTATGCTTTTAAGAGTTTATCAGGATTGAAAATTAACTTTCGCAAAAGTTGTATGTACACTCTTGGTTGTAGTGAAGAGTTAAGAAGAAACTATGCTAAACATCTCAATTGCATGGAGGACATGTTCCCACTTAATTATTTGGGAATGTGCATTCGACCAAAGAAGTTGATGAAGAAAGAATGGCAACACCTCATTGAAAAAGTTAACGTCGGGCTGGCTAGACAGAAAGGAAACTCACTCTCAACGGCGGGAAGGTTGGTAACGGTGAATTCAGTGCTTTCCTTATTGCCTCTATAGTGGCTGTCATTTTCCAAATGCCCTGGGTGGGTTATTGATAAAATAGATGCACTACGAAGGAATTTCTTTTGGACTGGAGACAAGGAGACTAAAAAGCTCAATTGCCTTATTAGCTGGGATAAGGTTTGTAAATCCAAAGATCAGGGAGGTTTGGGTGTGCTTAACTTGAAAAATATGAACTCTTCCCTTATCTACAAAGGTTTATGGGCTATGATGAGCAACAAAAAAGTTTTGTTGAAAGAATGGATCGTTAGCACTTGTTATGATGGTAGATTTGATTGGAATCATGATACTTCACACTGCTCTTTTTTTTTTGGAAAGGAGCTATATATAATTCACACTAGATCAAAATGGGTACAAAAATTATCGTGCAAAGTGGAATCAATGTTTCATTTTGGTATGACAGTTGGTTACTCCCTATACCATTGAAAGATGATTTTGAAGATTTGTTTGGGATTGCATGCAACAGATTATCCACTGTTGGTGAGCTGTACAATTCGAAGGCTGTTAGATTTAAATGGAGATTAACATTTTGCAGAATTGTAACTGAAAATGCGTTGTACCAGTTGTGTCAATTGTTCAAGTTACTCGAAAATGTTTTCTTATGTGAAGAGGATGATGAATTTGTTTGGAGATTGGAAGGAGAGAATAATGTATTTCGTGTTGGAAGTTTGTACAAGACAATGAACTTTGCTGAAAGAAGATGGCTGTCTTTTGATTACACGTGGAGTTTTTCAACAGTTCCCATAAAAGTAAGGATTCATATGTGGATTATAATGCATGGGAGGTTGAACACCATGAATGCCTTGCATCGGAAAGGTTGGACTTTAAATGGTGCCTATGTTTTTTGTGATATGGACGAGGAAGACAACACTCACTTATTTTGGCAATGTGACTTTGCTTTCTATGTGTGGACGAAGTGCATGGTATATCTTAATCTGGATTTGGAATGGAGAGAATTTATCACAGATCAAATTAATTTTTGGCAATACATGTTTCCTTCTTTGAGAACACACCCAACCGTCACTTATTTGCTTTGTTAAACTTCACTTACACTTGGATGTTATGGCATGAACTCGACTGTAGAAAACTCAAATCCTTACGACGTACAACTAACAAAATCATTTACATCATCCTTAGATATGTTTTCATGTGGGCAGGTAGAGAAAGATGCAAATTTGTTGACTTAATTACTGCGAGAGTACATGATCGCATTCATGGACATACTGGAGATTAGCTTGTTGGATGTTGTGCATGAAGATTGATCAGTGCCGCCGTACTAAGTATATTTTGCCATGCTGATGTGTTATGTATTATGCTTATGCCTATGTATTTTTTGGGCGCACTGGTGTAATTCTCATGTTATTGGTTTTTGCTGGTTTATGTATATATTATGTTGTACTATGTAACAATGGACTACGTACCACGGTACTTGAATGGTGTGTGTGTGTGTGTGTATATATATATATATATATGAAGGCATGAATCAGATGATTCACTAATTTTTCTTCAAAAAAACAATGATAAATGATTTTGCATTATATTTATACAAATTTTGACAATCAAAATTATATAGAACATTGCATGTTAATATAAAAGTATAATATATGCTTCCACTCAAATCAACATCCCTCTCTTCTCTCTCTCTCACTCTATATATATATATATATACATATCTTAGTGATCCAAGATCCATATCTAATCATGTCTTCAGTTAGCTTTGGCTAATCCCCAAAACACAATTTTTAGGTAGGCATCTTATATCAATTATATCTCATATATAGTACTTGGATGGCATGATGAACAATTTTGTTCATTTTAAATATTAAATATTTCATGATCTTTGTCTCTAAGCCCACAATCTTATTATGGCAGAGCCTAGTTAAGTCAGACCCAATTATACTGTTGAGTATCACATTTACTCTATCGCATATAATCAAAATAAGTAGTGTACTAATGCTTTGACATTACCTGCATCTATTGATTCTGGCATTGATGAGTGCATTTATTGGAAGACGTCACAATGATTTAATATTAATAATTGGTTTAAAGAGATTTTTATAATTCAAGATGGCAAATCATATTGGTGTCATTTACATATTTCGAATAAAAATATACATATACACACACACATGTACTATACACAAATATATATGTAACAACCCATATTTTCAATAACCTGTTATAACGTAAATCGAGGCAGAATTTAATTTATAAATCTGAATCAAGGGAAACGGGCTATGCCATTGCGTTCGTCTCGGAAAAATACGCGAAATAGAGTCCGAGTTTTCGAAAATCGGAGTCCGTATGACCCGATTAAGGCCCAATGAAGTTTTCAGAAAATTTCAAGTTCAAAACAGATTTGAATTTCAAGTTCAAATTTCGAATTTCAGGCCTGGAAGGCTAGGCGGGAAATTTCCCGCCAAGCCAACCAAGTCGACAGGCCTGTCGACTTGGCAGTCGACTTGGTTGGACCCAAGTCGACTTGGCTGTCGACTTGGTTCAGCCGGGCAGTTTTGCCTGGTGCACCATTTTGGGGTTTTGGTTAGGTTTTGGGGCCAGATTCGGTTTTAAGGGCTGAGATTGGAATTAGGGTTTAATCCTAAGGTTGAAACTAATCCTAATCTCTATAAATAAGCCCCTAACCTAACCCTAAATCATCATTATTCATTCAAGTAACTAAACTATGGCAAAATCATTCCTCTCATGGCCTCCACTCTCTTCATAAAATTCTAAGTTATTTCTATGAGAGATTTTCCATGCATAGAAGTGTTTTCAAGCTTGTATGAGTGTCATTAGCTTGCATTCAAGTCAAGTTTCCATATTTACATCATAAAGCAAGAGTTTTGATCATTTTGGCTCAAGGGTTTTTCTACTGGAGCTTGCATTTTGGGTTTATTTGATTGCATAAGGGCTTTGTCTCAATCTATATATATTTTTGTGTCTTCATAAGCATTGTAAGCCCTTTTCTACTTTCATATTTAAACTCTAAAGTTAAATGAATGATGCAAGTTTGGTTGATCATTATGATATGCAAGTTTGCCATGATATGCAAGTTTACCATGTCATGTTATGCAAGTTTGATATGTTATGATATGCAAGTTTGCCATGCTATGATATGCAAGTTTGCCATGTTATGATATGCAAGTTTATCATGTTATGTTATGCAAGTATGCCATGTTATGATATGCAAGTTTATCATGTTATGTTATGCAAGTTTGCCATGTTATGATATGCAAGTTTATCATGTTATGTTATGCAAGTATGCCATGTTATGATATGCAAGTTTACCATGTTATGCTATGCAAGTTTGCCATGTTATGATATGCAAGTTTATCATGTTATGTTATGCAAGTTTGCCATGTTATGATATGCAAGTTTATCATGTTATGTTATGCAAGTTTGCTATGTTATGATATGCAAGTTTGTCATATGATATGCAAGTTATGTTATGCAAGTTTGGGTTGATCATTTTGCTCATGTTATCATGTTATGCAAGCTTATCTTGGGTTTATGAGCTTAAAGCTTCAAGCTTTATGCTAAAGGTTGCATTTTGGCAACATGTAAGTTATCATATCCCTTATGATAACTTGCATGTGAGGCTAAATGCGAACTTATGGAAACTTCTACATGTCATTTATCACCATGTATCACTTATATGCTAAGTTTGGTTTTATGCATACTTTTGAGGCCTAATGATGCAATATGCAAGTATATGAACATATGTACATTTCATATGCCACCATGTTAAACTTGTGGCTTCAACACCATTTGTCATCTTTATGCCAAGTTCCCTCTTTCTATCCTTTATGCGCTATTGCGATTATGTAAGCGATGGGATTGCGTTTGGGGTTGGGTAAACTTAAAAGACATGAAAACATAAGATTGGGAATTTACCTATTAAGTTAGGTCTACCCATTGGGAATTTACCTATTAAGTTAGGTCTACCCAAATTCTTGAAAACTTGTAATATGTTTTGGAAACATGATGGACATGACACTTAGAAAATATAAGTGTGACCAACTCGAGGTTGGGTTGAGTTTGTAGCGTAAAACTACCCGGAACCGACCGGCTTAACTAGTTGCTACAAACAATATGACCCAATATGAGAAGTTGGTCATGTTGTACCTTGAACCCGAGGTTAGACCAAGTTGTGGTGTAAAGCTATCCGGACCCGCCCGGCTTAACTAGTAACCACAACAAGGTCTAATGTGAGAGGTTAAGGCACATTAAATTAATTAATGCCTCATGATTAGGGTTAAGTCATGGTCCACTTAATACTTAACCAATTTGGGCTTGGTAGATTAATCAGGGTTAAGTCGTGAACTCATCGTTACACTTAACCAAGTTAATCCATGATTAGTAAAAGGGTTAAACCGTACTTAACCCACTAGAAAATCCTAGCAATGAGGGTCCACTCCAGCAGTAATCCCAAGTTTGTATCATTAAGACCCTAGGGACTAGGCTAGGGTGGGGGGCACGATTACTGGACTTGAGGTAAGTGACCAAAAACGACGGCAGAGTGGTACGCCGATGTAGTTCCGGACGGACTATGGTCGTGCACGTAGTCCGTATTTGGAGAAGTCAAGCATGGGTACCAGTAGATCTAAGACTGTGCACTTATGTTTATGGTGTCCAGGGGTTGACACCCTAGGGCTTGATGCACCCGACGGGAGACCCGGCACAGTCCGACTACAATTATGTTTGGGCCGTATTGACACCAACACATGACGAGTTAGGCTTAGGGAGCCGATCGATTAGACCGTTTGGTTGGACCTCGTATTAGGGTCATTTCATGTTATTGGGTCAAAGCTTGGGCCAAGGGATCAATACTTGTTTATTCAAGTCATGTTAGCTTGCTAGTACACCTGTGGTGCAAAAAAAAAAAACCTTAAACCTGATTATGCGATGACACCTTTATCTACCTTGTTAGTTAATCATCATGCTAGTATGTTGTTATCCTTATGTTCATCCCTGCTTCTCATGTCAGTTAACTTTATCAGTTTACATTGATTGTAGTAGGGCTTACTCAGTCTTTTTGACTGACCTGTTTTTCTTTCGCCTCTTTTCTTCCGTTCCCCCCCCCCCCCCAGGTTCTCAGGGTGGGAATATTGGAGCTCAGCTTGGATTTTTGATCGCTTGCTTGTGGGATTTTAGCTCATGTACGGTCTTGACATGAAGCTAGCTATGGTTATCACTTATTTTGGGGATAGTACTTATGTATTTCAGTTTTTCAGTGATATTGTTTTTATCTAGACTTGTGTATTTGGAAAGTTGACATTATGTTGTACCAGACTTGTTTTGAAATAGTTTGAAATCTTCCGCTGTTTTACTTATCTTATTTACTCTGTTTACATATATACATATGTTCTTGTTCTGCCTTGATATATCATTATGCATGTTTACCCGGTACAAATGCCCCTCCAAAGTCAGAGTGCTTGCAAGAGCCACCCTGGCGGAGGTGGGGTGTTACATTTGGTATCAGAGCATATGGTTTACGAGAAGGAACAAAAAAGTTTTTAGAAAACTTTTGGAAAACTATTTTCAAAACCAAGTATAAAGTATTTTCCAAGAAAAGTCTAGTTATTTTTAAAAAAAAAAGGCTATTCCCCAAAAGCCATAGCACTATCCTTCGTTCCTTCGTTCTGAATCTATCTATCTTTTTCTTCGTTTCAGTATGGCCAATAACTTTGCCATTCCAGAGGGAGTACACGTACCTGGTTGGTATAGGAGACTTTTGGAGGCTAGGGCGATCGAAGCCGGCCCCGCAAATGTTACTCCTCCTCCGGTGGCTAATGTTTCTCCTCCTCCTCCCATAGCTGATGTTCCTCCTCCCCCTCAACCTCCACAAGCGGATTTTGCGGAAACTTGTAAGAACTTTAAGACGATGGGTGGCAAGAACTTTCAAGGCACTGAGACTTTTGTAGAGGCCAGGAATTTGTTGAAAGAAACCGAAGATCTTTTTGCCTTCTTTGATATAGATGTCCGTAGGAAGGTTTTATTGGCAGTGTGGTTGCTAAAGGAAGAAGCTGCACGTTGGTGGGTGGTCACCACCGCTACTAGGCCAATTGAGACTTGGGATGACTTTCGGGGAAAGTTTGGACTAAGGTTCCTATCACTGAAGCAAGGGGACATGACTATTAGGGAATACATAGATAAGTTTAATCAACTGGCTCGGGTCGGTTTAGACTTGGTTAACACAGCTCAGAAGAAGGCCCTATACTTTGCTCTAGGATTAAACGAGCCATTACATGGTTTAGCCATGACTCATATACCCTTGGGGGCAACTTTCGAGAGTTTGGTAAATATGGCCCTACTCAATGAAGAGAATAGGAGTGACAAGAAAGAGATCAAGATGAATGATACTCAAGCCAAGAAGACTGATTCCCAGTGGAAAGGAAATCAGGGTAATCCAAGTGGTCAGAGCAGTCAAGGCAATCAGAACAAGAACAAGAGTCAAGGCAACAAGGGAAACAATAGCAAGGGCAATAACGACAAGAGGAAGTGCCATTATTGCGGTTCAGTTGGGCATCTTATTAAGGATTGTAGGAAGAGAAAAAGGAAGAATGGTGAATGCTTTCATTGTGGTGAGTTTGGACATTTCAGCAAAGATTGCCCGAAGAAGCAAGGGCAAGGTCAGACTCAGTATGCAAGACCATCTGGAGGGCGAATTCATCCCCTCAACATCGTTCTTCCAGCTCATGATCGAGGTAGTGTTTCTGTTAAAAGTCCTGTTTACATTTCTGATTTTCCTGTTTGTACTTTGTTTGATTCTGGCACATCGCATAGTTTATTTCATCTGATCTAGTTGAAAGTTGCACCTAAGTACTAGTCTAGTTAATGATCCCGTGTGTGTTCCAAATCCAATTGGGGTTTCCGCCCATTTGTCTATTATCTACGTGGATTTGAAAATCTCTATCTTTAGTGTAGAGTTCTCGTGTGATGCTTATATTCTCGGTTTCATGGGGTATGGGTTGATTTTGGACATGGATCGATTGTCCAGTTTTGGAGCCATCCTTGATTTTTGAGCATAGGGTTGTGAGGCTCATGACTCGCCTCGGTAATACCCTAAAAATTTCTTGTAACCCTATGGGTCCCGTCATGTTGTGTTATCTTGAATCCCTCAACTCGTCTATCGATAGTTTGCAATCGGTGAGGGTGGTCCGAGAATATCCTGATATCTTGGGTAAAGTGAAGGGGGGTTACCCCTAAACGAGAGATAGATTTCCGCATTTATTTGGTTAATAATGCCAAGATAGTTTCGTGGCCGGTTAGGCACATGGCCCCGCAAGATGAGAGTTAAGAAAGCAAGTCAAGGAGTTGCTTGAGAAGAACTTCATTAGACGAAGTATATCTGAATGGGGAGCGCCTGTAGTATTTACTACCAAGGCAGATGGTTCTCTTCGACTTTGTGTTGATTATCGTGAGTTAAACAAAGAGAATAGACAACCATTGCCAAGGATCGATGATTTGTTTGATCAGCTTGTAGGAACATCTGTTTTCTCTTGATCTTGCTACTGGATTCCATCAGCTCAGAGTAGCTGAGGATAGTATAGGAAAAACTGCGTTCAGAACTCCATATGGATTCTTAGAATGGCTGGTCATGCCATTCGGTTTGACTAATGCACCCGCCTACTTCGTGGACTTGATGAGTAGGGTGCCCAGGGAGTTCCTGAACAAGTTTGTGGTAGTCTTTGTAGATGATATCATGACTTTCTTAAAGAACGAGGAAGAACATGCTAGACATCTCAAGGAGGTGATGGATGCGCTTAGAGCCCATCAGTTGAAAGCCAAGTCCTCCAAATGTCATTTTGGAGAAAAGAAGTTAGATTTCTTGGGCACATAGTTTCTAAACAAGGCTTAGCGGTGGATCCCGCTAAAGTGGTCGCGGTTCAAGACCAGAAAGCCCCGACGAGGACAATTGAAGTAAGAAGCTTTCTCAGTTTAATTAGTTAGTTAGCATCCCTTGAGCTTAGACCTACCCTTATGGATCAAGTAGGGACTTCGCAGAAAGAAGACCCGCAGTTAGTCGAGATCATGGACAAGTTGATTAGAGGCAGGATGTTAAGTCACCTCGCCATAGATAACAAGGGATGGCTAAGACGCGATGAGAGAAAGAAGGTTCTTGAAGATGCACATCATCCGAGGAGGTGGCCGAGTTTGTCCCAAGGTGCATGTTGTGCCAACATGTTAAAGGCCGAGTCATAGAAGCCCGGTGGGCTATTATATCCATTGGAGGTCCCCGCAATGGAAGAGGGAAAAGCGTCACGAAGGATTTCGTGGATGGACTGCCTAGATCAAGAAAGGGAATAAGAGCATGTGGGTCATAGTAGGTAGACTCACGAAGAGTGCTCATTTCACTCCGGTAAAGAGCGAAAGGACTGCATCATAGCTAGTGACGGTTTACTTTCAAGAAATAAAGCGGTTGCACGAGGTTCCCTAAAGGATAGTTAGTAACCATGACTCAATTTTCACTAGCCAGTTTTGGAATAGTCTACGGGAAGTCATGGGCAAGCGACTGAATCTACGTACGGCCTATCATTCACAGGCGGATGATCCATTTCGTTCAAGCATGAGTTATAGAAAATCACGTTAGTAAGAGCAATTGGCAACGTGGATTGGTATTTTCAAGAAAAGTTCTGCTGCGTGGAATACTTTATAGTAAGTAAACGAGATCCAGGATTCACTGGTGAATTTTGGAAAGCTTACATGAAACCATGAGGTCATAGTTATGTTTAAGCCAAGAATAATAGAAGAGTAAGTGAAAGAGGAAGACGAGAGGCGACAATGAAATGGGTTCCAACTCATATTTGGAAATAAGAGTTAAGAAGCTAAGAAATCATGAGGTAAAAGACGGTCAAAGCACAGTGGAGTTAAGCTTAAGGAAACGTGACTTAGAAGACTGAAGGCTAGATACGCGCATCATATCTCTTTTTAAGAGCATATCCTTGATCCTTGTTTTCTTGTGGAACTTACTCGCATGTTATCTTTTTACGTATATCCTCTCGGTCCCATTTTCGGTCCTATTTCTGTCGGGAGGTATGACTTATTGGCTAGTAATACATGTCAGGGTTTGAAGGGGTCCGTTAGGTTGACTAAACCTTTTGGGCTTTTATAGAATATGGGTTGGGTTAGGAAGGGATTTCTTGTAATCCGAAAGGAGTATATCCTGCTTATCTTCCCGATCTCTTGGTAGCATATCTTTTGCTATCCATGTTTGTCTTGATTATCTAGTTTATCATGTTAATCTTGTCATGAGAACCTTAGGTAGAAACCCTTTGGATGAAACATGTGTTTGAAACATGTTATGCTTGATGGTTGCAAGTGGTTGCAAGTGTTTGCAAGTGGTTACTCGTGGATGCATTATACACGTTAGGCACTAGATCGGCTCACACACTCCTCATATTGCATATGCATGAGTGTTTATGCTTATTCATGGATGAAAATTTTTGTGTTATCACATGGATGTTGCATATGGATGTATGTTATGTGCACACATATAGATGTTATACATTATGTTAGGAATTGCATACATATGGATTCATTTCACTAACATAATTTGCATTGATGATATTTGCATTAGATAAGTACATATACACACACCTTTGCATATGTTCATACAACATTTAGAATCTTGTAAGGACAATGATTGCTCGTGGATGATGTTTTGAGCAGATGGATGTTGGATGGTAGGATACGTTCTTCCTAACTTGAAGATTTCGGGGACGAAATCCTTTAAGGAGGGGAGAATGTAACAACCCGTATTTTCAATAACCTGTTATAACGTAAATCGAGGCAGAATTTAATTTATAAATCTGAATCAAGGGAAATGGGCTATGCCATTGCGTTCGTCTCGGAAAAATACGCGAAATAGAGTCCGAGTTTTCGAAAATCGGAGTCCGTATGACCCGATTAAGGCCCAATGAAGTTTTCAGAAAATTTCAAGTTCAAAACAGATTTGAATTTCAAGTTCAAATTTCGAATTTCGGGCCTGGAAGGCTAGGCGGGAAATTTCCTGCCAAGCCAACCAAGTCGACAGGCCTGTCGACTTGGCAGTCGACTTGGTTGGACCCAAGTCGACAGGCCTGTCGACTTGGCTGTCGACTTGGTTCAGCCGGGCAGTTTTGCCTGGTGCACCATTTTGGGGTTTTGGTTAGGTTTTGGGGCCAGATTCGGTTTTAAGGGCTGAGATTGGAATTAAGGTTTAATCCTAAGGTTGAAACTAATCCTAATCTCTATAAATAAGCCCCTAACCTTACCCTAAATCATCATTATTCATTCAAGTAACTAAACTATGGCAAAATCATTCCTCTCATGGCCTCCACTCTCTTCATAAAATTCTAAGTTATTTCTATGAGAGATTTTCCATGCATACAAGTGTTTTCAAGCTTGTATGAGTGTCATTAGCTTGCATTCAAGTCAAGTTTCCATATTTACATCATAAAGCAAGAGTTTTGATCATTTTGGCTCAAGGGTTTTTCTATTGGAGCTTGCATTTTGGGTTTATTTGATTGCATAAGGGCTTTGTCTCAATCTATATATATTTTTGTGTCTTCATAAGCATTGTAATCCCTTTTCTACTTTCATATTTAAACTCTAAAGTTAAATGAATGATGCAAGTTTGGTTGATCATTATGATATGCAAGTTTGCCATGATATGCAAGTTTACCATGTCATGTTATGCAAGTTTGATATGTTATGATATGCAAGTTTGCCATGCTATGATATGCAAGTTTGCCATGTTATGATATGCAAGTTTATCATGTTATGTTATGCAAGTATGTCATGTTATGATATGCAAGTTTATCATGTTATGTTATGCAAGTTTGCCATGTTATGATATGCAAGTTTATCATGTTATGTTATGCAAGTATGTCATGTTATGATATGCAAGTTTACCATGTTATGCTATGCAAGTTTGCCATGTTATGATATGCAAGTTTATCATGTTATGTTATGCAAGTTTGCCATGTTATGATATGCAAGTTTATCATGTTATGTTATGCAAGTTTGCTATGTTATGATATGCAAGTTTGTCATATGATATGCAAGTTATGTTATGCAAGTTTGGGTTGATCATTTTGCTCATGTTATCATGTTATGCAAGCTTATCTTGGGTTTATGAGCTTAAAGCTTCAAGCTTTATGCTAAAGGTTGCATTTTGGCAACATGTAAGTTATCATATCCCTTATGATAACTTGCATGTGAGGCTAAATGCGAACTTATGGCAACTTCTACATGTCATTTATCACCATGTATCACTTATATGCTAAGTTTGGTTTTATGCATACTTTTGAGGCCTAATGATGCAATATGCAAGTATATGAACATATGTACATTTCATATGCCACCATGTTAAACTTGTGGCTTCAACACCATTTGTCATCTTTATGCCAAGTTCCCTCTTTCTATCCTTTATGCGCTATTGCGATTATGTAAGCGATGGGATTGCGTTTGGGGTTGGGTAAACTTAAAAGACATGAAAACATAAGATTGGGAATTTACCTATTAAGTTAGGTCTACCCATTGGGAATTTACCTATTAAGTTAGGTCTACCCAAATTCTTGAAAACTTGTAATATGTTTTGGAAACATGATGGACATGACACTTAGAAAATATAAGTGTGACCAACTCGAGGTTGGGTTGAGTTTGTAGCGTAAAACTACCCGGAACCGACCGGCTTAACTAGTTGCTACAAACAATAGGACCCAATGTGAGAAGTTGGTCATGTTGTACCTTGAACCCGAGGTTAGACCAAGTTGTGGTGTAAAGCTACCCGGACCCGCCCGGCTTAACTAGTAACCACAACAAGGTCTAATGTGAGAGGTTAAGGCACATTAAATTAATTAATGCCTCATGATTAGGGTTAAGTCATGGTCCACTTAATACTTAACCAATTTAGGCTTGGTAGATTAATCAGGGTTAAGTCTTGAACTCATCGTTACACTTAACCAAGTTAATCCATGATTAGTAAAAGGGTTAAACCGTACTTAACCCACTAGAAAATCCTAGCAATGGGGGTCCACTCCAGCAGTATTCCCAAGTTTGTATCATTAAGACCCTAGGGACTAGGCTAGGGTAGGGGGCACGATTACTGGACTTGAGGTAAGTGACCAAAAACGACGGCAGAGTGGTACGCCGATGTAGTTCCGGACGGACTATGGTCGTGCACGTAGTCCGTATTTGGAGAAGTCAAGCATGGGTACCAGTAGATCTAAGACTGTGCACTTATGTTTATGGTGTCCAGGGGTTGACACCCTAGGGCTTGATGCACCCGACAGGAGACCCGGCACAGTCCGACTACAATTATGTTTGGGCCGTATTGACACCAACACGTGACGAGTTAGGCTTAGGGAGCCGATCGATTAGACCGTTTGGTTGGACCTCGTATTAGGGTCATTTCATGTTATTGGGTCAAAGCTTGGGCCAAGGGATCAATACTTGTTTATTCAAGTCATGTTAGCTTGCTAGTACACTTGTGGTGCAAAAAAAAAAAAAACCTTAAACCTGATTATGCGATGACACCTTTATCTACCTTGTTAGTTAATCATCATGCTAGTATGTTGTTATCCTTATGTTCATCCCTGCTTCTCATGTCAGTTAACTTTATCAGTTTACATTGATTGTAGTAGGGCTTACTCAGTCTTTTTGACTGACCTGTTTTTCTTTCGCCTCTTTTCTTCCGTTTCCCCCCCCCAGGTTCTCAGGGTGGGAATATTGGAGCTCAGCTTGGATTTCTGATCGCTTGCTTGTGGGATTTTAGCTCATGTACGGTCTTGACATGAAGCTAGCTATGGTTATCACTTATTTTGGGGATAATACTTATGTATTTCAGTTTTTCAGTGATATTGTTTTTATCTAGACTTGTGTATTTGGAAAGTTGACATTATGTTGTACCAGACTTGTTTTGAAATAGTTTGAAATCTTCCGCTGTTTTACTTATCTTATTTACTCTGTTTACATATATACATATGTTCTTGTTCTGCCTTGATATATCATTATGCATGTTTACCCGGTACAAACGCCCCTCCAAAGTCAGAGTGCTTGCAAGAGCCACCCTGGCGGAGGTGGGGTGTTACAATATATATATATATATATATTGAGTGTTATATAAAATGTGTGTGTATATATATACCTAATTCACTTATGAACATTTCAAATTACATGTCACTTAAAACTTTTGTTCAATTATGAATGGGCATTTTAGAAATACACACACACGCACGCGTGCACACACACACACGCATACACACACACACATACACACATATATATATACACACACACACAGTGGCGGAGCCACATTGAGACTAGTGGGGGCGGCTGCCCCACTGAGATTTCTGAAGTAGAAACTTAAAAGTAAATATCTTTGAAAGTAAAGATACTCATGGCCATTTTTTCTCGAAAGCGGTACATGACCAAATATCAATTTGCAGAGATACATCAATTCTCTAGAGAGTAAAGGTATTCAAGACCATTTTTAAAAAGATGGGAAGTTACATACACATTGTAGCGATCAAATGGTTTTTTTCTCTTCTAGAAATTAAAGAATCGATTCTTTGGAAACTTAAAACCTCAAAGTTAGTATGTAAATATCTGCCTCCATTATTATTTTTCTGGAAACTTAGAACCTCAAAGCTAATAAATTAAGATCCGCCCCACAGATTTCTCTTTCTGGATCCACCACTGTGTGTGTGTATATATACACACACACACACATATTAATGGGTTTGAACTGTGATTCTAATCCCAATAGTCACACCAACATAAATTGATGTCATTAATGCAAACTCATTCTTTTGGCAAGAGTTGAGCAACCAAAACACATGTTATGTGATCAGAATTTTACAAATGGCCCTGTAGAATATGAAAAACGAATTTTGAGGCCAAAGAGAATGTTACAAATCGAGACCCATTCATTCATAAAAATACAAACAAGACCCATTTTGCATAAATTCTGGCATTCAATATAAAATTATAGCTTATGAGGACAATCTGGTAATTACAGCATAGTTTGATCGCAACAGGCATTGTATATAAAATTATATAAATCTTGGCATTGGTTGAATAATCAACTACATATATATTTGCAGCTTGTAAACAGGATATGTACGAAATAAACCAAATATTCATCATATGCATCATAAACTGGAACATATAGCAACTTCCTTTACATGTCTAATACATATGAAATACAACCAAGCACTTATAAAAAAGTCACATTTGCTTCAATTTCAGTATACATTATACGAAATTTTATATATACTAATTGTACAATATCTTCACAAACATTTCAGGAAATACTTATAAAGTAATCAAACAAGTCCCACTTGCCTTTCTTTTCATAACTTCATTTCTTATGGAATTATTTTGAACACCATTGGCTTTTCGCAGACATCTAATGCATGTACATTCCAAACTGTAGTCAATCGGTTTTCTATTAAAGAAAGAGTATCTTATAAAGATTCTTTTAAACTGATTGACTCAGTATATCCAAGGAAATGTGTTCATAATATATATATATATATATATATATATATAATGGTATAAGCATGTATATGCAGGTGATCATATACATGTAAACTGGCATAAGTATGTATATTTTCGTCACATATAAATAAAAGAAAATACATTGGCATCATAGCCTATTGGGACTTTTCAGTATGACAGTATTCATGCTAAGTATTTTACATGTAATCATATATGTAATACCTTCATACTTATCATTCAAATTCTATACAATCAATACTATCTGTTTTTCTCACATCTTGTCATACAAATATATGTGTACCAATGGTCTAGTATAGAGTATATTAGCCACTAGTTAATAATAGCCACACATCATCAATTCAATTGCGTAAACTTCCATTTGTGTTAGCAATATACAATTAGCAAGATATATGAAGCACATTTAGCTTTTAAATCTAATTCGTATCCATGTGCATATATCTAATTATTTTATATTTCTATGTCACTGCATATGGTTCATAGCAGGTAAGACAGTAGAATAAGTTGAGATAAACATTTTCTCTCTTTTACTAGTGCATTTAAACAAAAATCAAGTAACAATTTATCTATCCTTAAATCAGTTCATTTTCAGGTGTTTTTTTATCCTACTGGCATACGCATTCAGCCTACCACAAAAATTCCAAACATCAACATGTGTGAACAAGAGTTGTAAGATTAATTCAATACCCTAGATTCTATAATCTAGGTACAAACAACATGAAAACTAAAGCAGGTTATACTTGCTTAATTTTACGAAACTTTTGCAGCAAAATTCAAGATATGAACATCAGTGATCAATTTTATAAGTTAGACATTTGATTTATCATCAAATGTGTATTTATATACTGCAAAATAGCACATCAGTATGTTAATATTAACTTGCAACACACATATGTATGTTTATCAATATAAACTTACAAACATCATAATTAAAATTGCTTCATATATATTGTTAAGAATATTTATGTAAATATCTGCGTCATAGGCAGGATAAGGATAATGCTGACTCATACATTCGCAGGATATGGATCATGCTGACTCATACACTTAATGATATTTGCGTCATAGGCAGGATAAGGATAATGCTGACTCATGCATTCACAGGATATGGATCATGCTGACTCATACATTTAATGCTTCCTCTTATATTATTTTTCCTTTATATCTTATTAAAGGGAAATTGTTATTGCTTGTTTAACCGCATGTACTCCATCTATATAAAGCACTGTAATGTAAATCAATGGATCAAGGAGTAAGATTACAAAATTTCATCTTTTTTACAATCTCTCATACTATTAGAAATTCTATCATGGTATCAGAGCCAAGTTAAAAAAATAGGGGAGAAAAAAAATTCTTTCATTTTTTTCCGTTTGCCTTTGTTGTTGTTCAAGTCTTAGTTGCCTGCCTTGGTTTCGTTGCATTGGTCGCTGCACTCTTGGTTGTAATTCTTGTTATGAGATTTTCCTCGATAACTGCTATGTATTGTTTTCTTTAGGTCCTTTTAAGAAATTAATTTAGTAATATTACACCCTACGTGGTGTGTGTAGTGGTTGGTCCACTTTAAAAACCATTAATGTGGTAGGTTCACTATAAAAACCGTTTGTTAGGGTGTGTGTAGTGGTTGGTCCACTTTAAAAACCATTAATGTGGTCGGTTCACTATAAAAACCATTTGTTAGGGTGTGTGTAGTGGTTGATCCACTTAAAAAACCATTAATGCGGTCGATTCACTATAAAAACTGTTTGTTAGGGTGTAGGTCCACTTTAAAAACCATTAGTGTGGTTGTTTCACCATAAAAACCGTAGTGGTTGGTCCACTTTAAAAACAATTAATGTGGTTGGTTCACCGTAAAAACCGTAGTGGTTGGTCCACTTTAAAAACCATTAATGTGGTTGGTTCACCTTAAAAACCGTTTGTAAATAGTGAAGTTGTTGAAGGCTTCAGGTAAATGTAGTGTGTCAAGTTTCAAGTTTCCAGTTTTCAAGATTCAAGTTGCAAGTTTCAAGTCTCTCTGTCACATGTTTCAACATCTTCACAATTGGGAGATATTTCTATGGCATATATTCCGATGGGTCATCAATTGGCAGATATATTGACAAAAAGCTCTTGGACATCAGCAATTTACATTTCTATTGCGCAAGTTGGGCATTTGTGTTTTACACGCTCCAACTTGAGGGGGAGTGTTAAGAATATTTATGTAAATATCTGTGTCATAGGCAGGATAAGGATAATGCTGACTCATACATTTGCAAGATATGGATCATGCTGACTCATACACTTAATGATATCTGTGTCATAGGCAAGATAAAGATAATGCTGACTCATGCATTCACAGGATATGGATCATGCTGACTCATACACTTAATGCTTTCCTCTTATATTATTTTTCCTTTATAACTTATTAAAGGGAAATTGTTATTTCTTGTTTTAACCACATGTACTCCATCTATATAAAGCACTGTAATGTAAATTAATGAATCAAGGAATAAGATTACAAAATTTCATCTTTTCTACAATCTCTCATACTATTAGAAATTCTATCATATAATACATGTATAGAACAGATTTTTAATTGTATGCCAATATATCTAATATATAGACATTATACAACAGCTGGTTATATACATTTATCAATATGAACATGTATACATCAGGTTAGTTATAATACATGCATACAGTAGGTTGTTATAAATATGCTAACACACACACACATATATGTATATACATATATCCAGTGAGAGTATTTTTAACTCAAAAAAATGTAGATATGTCAAGATTTTGTGTAATAATGATAAACAAATCAAATTCGCTTTGGCATGTATATATCTAATTGTTTCGAAAGATCACATATCCCCTATATATATATATTGTAATACTTTTACAAACAGTAATTTTAAAGTTGCAGTATATCAAATACGGCATATCATCTATATATAGCCAGGAGTATAAACCACCAACCAGATTTTGAATAAACACAAAAATTAGCATATTGTATGGACTACTATAAAATCAACATTGCTTGATGTGGTAACATTACCCATGTTTTATAATTTACATAATGATACATATATTTATATATATTTCAACACTAACTAAAACAATGATTAGTATATCAGTATACATATATCAATTTTAGATAACTTGCAGATAAGTTTCTCGATTTAAGCGATAATCACATAACTCATATTTAAAAACTAGTTCAAAGTCCAGGCTCTAATACATATACCAAGAGCAAGAAAAAGGTAAAGGTTCATTGTTCTTAATACATATTGTATCATAAAGTATTTAAAGTGAAGTAATTAAATACACCAGTCAATGGATTTTATCATTATAAATTCATTAGCATATACATAAGAATGTACACACATACTGCACAGCCTCGATCAAGTGCAAAAAACTATAGTAAGAAGGTCTGGCACCCTTATATTTATGCTAAAAATTTTTAACTAGGAGGGATGCAAATCTGGTTGTATCATCCATAGTTATGTGTATGTATGTTTTTGATTTAAATAAATTAAGTAAAATCAGTCATATTGATCTGAATATGGTTAAATCACAACACATATTAAATTTTAAATAACATAGTGTACCAATCCATCTTTTAGTAATCATTGAATTTACAGTAGTGTTTGAAAGAGTTCATATCAGATCCAAACTTATTTAATAATGCATATAGAGGCAAATATTAAACCAGATATCCAGATTTTATATCGTTAAATATTGCAATTAAGATCTGGTAACAAGTTAGAATTAATACCATATATTAATTCATGACTCCATTAAGATTTTATAGCAAATTAAAATTTGCGTTTACACTGAAGCCATTTCATTTTAGAACTCTAAACAATAACATGGTAGGGTTTACATATTTTAAACCAGAAAAATAGGCAACTTTTAATCCATAAATCCATTTCAGTTTTTATATCACATATAAAATATTTTATAATGAAATGATTTCATCTGATAAATCAATTTTATATTGTAATCCTCTAATAGTAGATATTATAACATTATACGAATTTTGTTGCAAATCGAACAGACCAAACCCTAATTAAACTCAATATACAAATTCACAAGACTCGGCTCTGATACCATTGAAGGTTATTTGGATCGAATTCACGTAGAATAAACAAAATTTAAACCAAATTAAACAGGATCTTTGTAATAACTTGTAAATCGAATTCTATACCTTTCAATGCTTTTTGCTGTTTCACCAAATCAAATTCGATCTAAAGACGAATCGAATCCCACTGCTATATACGACGGTGCCTCTATTGGTATCTATGAATGCTTCTTGACTTTGCCGAATGGATCAAAGGAAAGAGGAAGAGATTTGGGTACTAGCCCTAGCCATGGAATATTTGATTTCCCCATTTTGTTATCTTGTATTTCTGTCTTGTAGATCGACTATAAAAGGGTCGACACCTCATTTATGTATACGAGAATAAAGAGGACAAATCGAAGTACATGGCGTATACCTTTTCAAACAAATAAAAAGATCAACAATTGATATTTTATTCGTTTAGAATAGTTCTTCCTTTTCAAACATTCTTGTTGTGTGATCCTATAGGTTATTACAACGTTGGCAATGATTTTAAATCGTATTTAAAATCATAAACAGTGAGCGACATCTAGTAATAATCGTTGTTACCCAAGTTATAATGAAATCAACGATTCAATACAACCTTTTCTATGACCAATGTTTCGATGTAATTTAGTCCTTTTAACCAATATATCCAAGATTAAACTAGAGGCATGGAACGTATCATCTTCTTTATAATTTAATCATTTTATCTTGATCAATGAGTAAATTATATAAAAGCAAATCAATATTTGAGCAAGACCATGCATTTCATAATCATGCTCAATTAGAAGGCCCATGGATATCTCTACTTATATTGTAAGGTTAAATTCGATCTACATCATTCATATTTTTCATCGATTCGAGATGTATCCGCTAATCACCTTTATTTTCTACTCAGTTATTTTTTTTGATGATATCAAAATATAAATATCCTCGAATAAAATACAATGATTTAAGGTCCGAGGACCATTATATGACTGTCATTACGAGAATTTCTTATGATACTATTAATAATATTCCATGAAGTTTTCTCATGTTAGGTCAGCCCAATACGCTATTCTCTAGTACGTATTTATGTATTGACATTAATATCACGTATATTAATGATCAACGAGATATGATCATCAGTCAATGAACATACTAGTCGTGATGTTTTATTGTTGTCCTATATAAACAATAAAACTTGACTACAGGCATTTAAGAATTATAATACTTATTATTATATTATATATTCTCATGTTCAAGTCACTTATTTGAAACAGTATAATTTTGTATTACTGTTCTAAGGACTTCTATTATGTTAATATTTATGTCACGCAGTAAATATAACATAACATAATTTCTTATTCAAAATAAAATATATGTAACATCAACATTGTTATTAATCACATCAACTGAATTGTCTTTAAGGCACAAACTCTAACAATCCACACACTGTAAATTAATATGTCCATATTAGAGCCTTACTATGTTTTTTTTTCAACTAATCACTATCATAATTTATAGCTACACCATATGTATTTGTTTGATTTCCAATTATCATACTCATTCAATTTATTGATTATAGTCTAATTTCGGTCATAATCCGTTCAATAGGCATTTATACAGTTCAAATCAGATTTAATCCAATTATTACCTTCAGTTTTCAACATATTCATTTTAGCCTAAATATGATTATTTCAATTCAATTAGTTTTACCACAATCCAAGCGTAGAATAAAAGAAAAAGAATAATAATCCATCGTAGGTTGTTAGCATATAGATTCATGCCTAATTCAGTCATATTCATTTTCCTTTTAGGAATATCAGACATTACCCCCAAAAAACTGCAAAATTAGAAATAGAAAAAGGGAAAAGAGATCTGAACATAACAGTTTGCAAAAGTTTGAATAGAAATTATAGAAATAGACATAAGGTTACACAAAGAAAATAACGGTGAATTAAATCTGAAAACAATTTGTAAGTAATCTGAATCTGTAAATGGACTGCAAATAGTTCAGATTTGAAATTATCTAAAACTACTATTGTATGGATTTTTCTTTAACTTGTCAAAAATTTGGATAATAAAAATAATATTACCAAAATTAGCTTTTCCAATGGTCCCGATAGAAATCCCTAGAATATAAATAATCCTCTTTTTAGAATATGCACACAAACAAATTTTATTCTAAAATCTTATTTTTATTTGGAGGAAAAATGGTGTAGAGTAGGGGAAGGAATGAAGAAAGGAGTTATGTGGAATATAGGAGGGCTAGAGGCTAATTTATAGTTGAAGCAAAATAACCTTAGCCATTGAATATTAGGTTTTTAACCCTGAACATTAGATGCAATAAAAGTTTTAAAGCCTCCAGATTCTCCGATTTTGTGCCAGGCATGAAATCAAGTCTGGCCATATATTGGGACTACCTATCACCCAGGTCTGTCGATGCAGGGATCGAACCATCTATGGCTTGGGTCAACCCAAGGGTCGATCCTGCCTGCAACCTTTTACAGGCATAACTTATGTGAACCGACCATATAAATTTGTTTGTTTGTTAAATTTTGAATCTGGATTTCAAACTTCTATTTGTCATAACTAATTCTCTTTAAGTCCGTTTTACATAAACCAAATTTCTATCTGAATCAAAAAATCGTAATGGACCTAATGGCGCAGACCTCGTTGCGAAATTCCCATTATTTTCCAACTTATTATTTAATTAAATAATTTGTTAACTAATTTATATTTGCTAAAATTTGGGTTGTTACAACAATAATCAATGCCTCTATCAGAAAAGTGTCGTTAGTTTTTTCGGTTTAATTGTTTTTCAACTTCATTCTTAAATTTTAAGAACATTTCTGCTGTCTTATCCTTAGATCTAAGAAGGTAGATTTTGGTGTGTCCAGAATAGTCATCAATGAAGGTTACATAACAAGGTTTATATCCTATACTAATTGTGTTCATAAATCTGCCATGTCTGATTCTATTAATGCAAGCAATTCAGTTTTCTCATAGTCACTGATTTAAATGTTCCTTATCATGTTTGGCATCAACACATATATGACATTAATAGGATAATGCGTCATCACTCAGTTTTAGCATATTCAATCTTGTAAGACTATTGATTGAGTCAACATTATCGTCCTTATCTGTTATGCCATAAGTCAAACTATTTAGTCCTATAAGAAAAAGCAAAAACACCTTTTTACTAGAAGCAACAAAGTTTAATACAAACAGACCATCAATAAGATATCTCTAGTGTGCTGCTATTCACACCCCCATTTAGACTACTGGCCACCTTTAAAAAATTAATAGGTTGTATTAATTTTGACCCACTTCCTACCACCACTTTATTTCTCTTTACTCAGTCAATAACAATCGTACTATCTCTTCTCTTCTTTTCTCAAACAACTTAAATTCTCAGATATCAAACCCTAAACCATAAGAAAAAAATAATTTTTTTGGCTAGTAGAGGATGGAAGATAAAGACATAAAAAATGTTAGTTTTGTATATCATGCTGCATAATCTATTCTGTTATTATAGTTTTTTTTTAAGGTTTTGTATTAATTTTTGTAGTAGCTTTCTTCACCTTTCTCTCTACTTCAAGTTTGGAAGACACTAATTTTGATGACGTTGTAATAGAGAATGACATTGTAAGTTATTGAATTTTAGGTTTTTCTTCATACAACAACAATTTATATGCCAAAATTTACAAAAAAATAATTTATTTTAATTATTTTTGTTTGATTTTTGTAGGAAGATAGTGTGATTGACGATAAACTTGATAACTATGTGGATGATAGCAATAGGCCGCAAGATGATCGGTCAAATGTCGTTGAAGACACAAAAGTTGATTTGACAGATCATTTTACAACTGATGAATTAAGTATGTAGTTTGTACTGAATTTACAATCACTATTATTCATGTAAAACCGGAAGTATGTTAATTTTTTTGTTAAACGATATGATTTCGGTTATTTGATTCGCAGAACGCATTGATTCGTTGGCGTAAAACAACAGGAAAAAGTTGAATACTGTTGTAGAGCGATTCGATGGTGCTAATCAACTGATTGGACGCTTGAAGTTGCGTTTATAATTGAGGGAAATCTTCAAGCTTGTAAAGCGATGGAGAAATTTTTAGAAAGAAGACGTTTTTTTTGGAACGATGAAGAATTAAAGGCAGAGGTGGTAGCCGATTAGAAATTGAATAATTTAGGTGGTGTAAAGGAGTAGAGAGGCATAAAAAAGAGGCGACCTTTAGTATAGGTGGCCAGAAGTCTAAATGTGGGTGTGAATAGCAGCACACTATCTCTATCCCACAAACATCCCATTCTATTTTATCAGACTCAAAACAATTTCATCCCTTCCTTGTATAGTAATCCACCCAATAATAAATGTCTATGAATGAATGGAACATACAGAACGTACTTTAAGGCCAATGTTGTTCAAGAAGTGAGTTTAAGGAGAATCTTTCCTTTTCCAAGCATAATAACCTTGTGCGATTTCACTACCAGCACACTGGCTTGCAAGATCACATACATCTTCGTTCCGTCATTAAGTATGTCGAACACTAAGTTTTTATATTTATGAATTTACTCCTTGATTGATTTGTTGTCAGTCGTCTAAAATTGCAACCATTTTCCTACACGTACTTTTTTCTTTCGGTGTCACTTGCTTCATATTCATTTTTTTTAGCATTTCCCAAATGATCTTTGCAGATTTATAATTAACAAACAGATCAAATAATTTGTTAGACATGCATGCTAACATATATCTCCTTACCAACTTGTATTCCTTTTCAATTCTTTTTTAGCTTTCTCACTTTCCTTTTGCAAGGTGATTTTCAATTGTTCAAAATTGACTTCCAATTTTAGGGACCAACGTTTGTAGCCGTCTCAATCTAAAGCTTCAAGTTTGGAATCATTTGAAAGGGTGCATTCAATTGGAAAGAGCGTGAAAATTTTGCTCTTAAATTGTTGGACCAATACAGTAAAGAGAAAGAAAAGATGTTTAGCCATGGAAATCGTTGGGAATGGGTTCCTACATATGTGGAAAAACTCATATTTATTTGGAGAAATAAATGTTGCTATGGTATTTTGTGTTTTTATTTGAAAAGGTGACTTATTGTCCTTTGGTGTGCCTTGGTAATTGCACCTTGATGGGAATTGTCATCTTATTAAATAAAATAGTTGAACGGAGATTTCAAGTTGCCTTTTTGGTGGCTATATATACATATCCACATTTTGGGCAGCAAACAACACACAACAACATCAATTTGAACAGCATTGGTAGATAGATATCTACCATCAAAACTTTGCCAGCTTCTCCGAGACTTTGTGGGCTGCTTCTACTACTTTGAGATTGCCCTTTGCTGGCGTGTTTTTGCGAGATCTCTCAGCTTTTCTGAGCTCTCTTTCCTGGTGATATTTTTCACTTTTCTTGCTTTTGTTTTGATGATGTTATTGTTAGCTATTGTTGGATAATTTGTGTATCCACTTTGTGACTTCGATTTGGATTTGTGTATCACTCCATTATCATAGTAAGAGAAGTTTGGGTGGACCCCCGTCATTGGTCCCATGGTTTTTACTCTTCACATCGAAGAGGTTTTCCACGTTAAAAATTTGTGTGTGTTCTTACTTTATTATTGTCTCTTGTTCTGTTGATTATTTGCCTTGATCATTGGTGATTGTGGTGCATTTTGCTGGTTTTGCTTGTGTCATTCATAACAAACTGTTATCAGAGCAAGGTTGGTTAATTTGTAGTAATCCCCTTATGGATTTTAGTAATATCAGCACTAGTAGAATGATTAGTTTGAATGGAGCTAACTATCATATTTAGAAGAGAAAAATGAGAGACTTGCTGTATATCAGAAGTTGGTATTTACATGTGTTTAGTGATGACAAACTAGAAGGTAAAACTGATGATCAATGGCTATTTGAACATGAACAGGTGTGTGGATTTATTCATCAATGGGTTGATGATAATGTTTTGAATCATATAAATGATGATGCTCATGCAAGATCACTATGGCAAAACTAGAATCCCTTTATGCTAATAAGTCTGGAAACAATAAATTGCACCTTATCAAGCAATTGGTGGGCTTGAAGTACAATTCAAGCAAGTCACTTACTAATCACCTGAATGATTTTCATGGTATTATTCAGTAATTATCAGCTATGGATATAAATTTTGATGATGAAATTCAGGGACTTTTGTTACTTGGCACTCTTCCTGATTCATGGGACACTTTCAGAATGATACTTTGTAACTTAGCACCACATGGCAAGGTTACACTGGACATTGCCAAAGTTGGTATTTTGAATGAGGAGGTGAGGAAGAAATCTCATGGTGTGTCTTCTTCATCCGAGGAAGCATATGTTGCTGAAAACAGAGGAAGAAGCAAGAGTAAAGCTCCAGTTTTCAGAGACAAAAGCAGAAGCAAATCTCGTGAAAGATACGAAAATATGAAGTGTCATTATTGTGATAAATTCGGTCATATTAAGAAATATTGCTACAAGTGGAAAAGAGACAACAAGGGTGGTAAAGGCATGGAAGATAAGAACAAGATAAAAAAAACATGCAGTAATGATGATAGAACTGCTACTGCAACTAATGGTGAACTTATCATTGTACATGATGAGAGTTATGTGAACCTTGCTAAATATAAGTCGAATTGGGTCATTGATAGTGGAGCAACACTGTTAGCCCCGTTGTGAAAACGCGGTTCCAAATTATGAAGTGTTTACGAACGGTGATGTGCAGAAAATCAAATTCATACCATTCACGTCAGTCAGGTTGTTAAGTCTTCCTTGGCTCGTTATTAACGGACGATACTTGGGACGTGCTTCAATTAGCTTGCGCCTTCGTTTAGTTCGTTAAACTGGCCTGCAAGTACCTACGAGCTAACCTTGGATCGTTCGGTACATTTATAGACCATACACTTTGTGATAGGTCGTGACCCATGATAAGTCACACAACTTTGCTACGGTCTAGACAAGTGCGTTAACAAGACACGAGGGCACGTGTCAACCTCAAAGCAAAAGTCATTGATATTGCATGCAAAGAATTTAGACCGATAATGCAATATACACATTCAGGTCGTTTGCAATAAGTTAGAGCAGTAGTCCATGAATCTATATTCAGATCGTTCCAAGGGTTGCATTTAGGTCGTTCATGACCACTTCAGGTAGTATGAAGTCTTCTAGAAAGGGTCGGGTACACTCTGCATAATAATAATGTGTCTTTATAAATTTGAATTATGTGATATCATACACCACAAGTCATTGAAGCTTTTGTAGGCTTTACCTTGCAAGGGTGACGTGGGCAATTATGGAATGACACGCGTATGACTAGAGCATGGGATACATTTTATCCATTCATATTGTCCAGGTCGTTAGTGACAAGTGAGGAGCTTAGTTCATTATTTGCTATAG
Organism: Allium sativum; assembly: GCA_030737875.1. Lineage (NCBI taxonomy): Eukaryota > Viridiplantae > Streptophyta > Magnoliopsida > Asparagales > Amaryllidaceae > Allium > Allium sativum. The sequence goes on along the minus strand of CM060920.1, from coordinate 454,522,238 downwards.
AACATTGGTGCTCTCTAGGTCGTTCAGGTTTTGCCAGAAGTACGCATGTGGATCAGCAATGCCTAGGCCGTTATTATCTTAGATCTCCACTTTAAGGTCATTCAGCATACTGTTAGAACGTGGACAATGAAATGATACCCAAGGTCATTCATGATATCATGGCAAGACAGGTCGCCAGCATCAGCTCGTAGATCTTCCACTTTGTGATTAGACCGTTCAGTACCATGATACGCTACTAAGCCGCAAACACCAAGACGTTGGTGCAGGTATACATTACGTATGCGTAGAAGAGTGTCTCCAGGTCGTCATATTGAGTTCATCCATAAAAGTAGATCGTCTGCAAAATTCTTAGGCCGTTGCATTTAGGCAAGTCGTTGCATATTGCTTTCTTGTAAGAGATGAGATGAGGACAGCTGTATACAACCGGTTATTCAAAAAGGGTATATGGTCATATTGCTTTTTGAATTCAGATGGCCCGCATAGAAAATGGATGATTTATACAGATGCCAGATTGTCTTAATAATTAGGTCGTTATGGGAAGAAAAGTGTATGAGGCCACATGTAACAAAAGGGATGGATGGGCAGATGCATTATAAGGTAATAAGTTAGGTCGTTGCCTACTGCACGGAAGGGAACCGTTAATTACTTTCAAACCATAACAAGAATCATCAGGTCGCCATTGCTCTTTAGGCCGTGCATAGTATCCGAATCATGGAGCATATTTTAGGTCATTTCTTGTCCCCCAAGAAATGGGTCAAAACGACCTATGACCCAAGAACTTGTACCTCATATTTACAACTCTGCCACCACCTCTAGCTCCAACTATAAATACCCCCATACCATCATTTGAAAGGGGGTCCAATTTCATTCCTACCACGAACTGCCGCCAAATTTGAAGGTCTCCTACAACCTCATTAATGGATTCCATGGATCAAACAACTTCTTCCATACATCAAGTGGATCAAATCTCATTCAAGCTACACTAGAAATCTCTCCAACACGATTCAAGAGATCTCAAATCTTCTCCAATCCACTCTAAATTCGGATCTAACACAAAATTCCTATCAAATCATGTAAGAGCATCAAAGCATGTGAGTGATTGAAGATTTATACATCCATCATCACAAAGCTAGAGATCTCTCCAATTCCTTTGTCGATTTAAGTGAAATTTAGTTCCTATAAAGGGAGGAAAGTGAGATATTCCATGTATGATGTAAAGAAAAATATCATAATGAGAATTGATTCGAAAGTGGATGTAGATCAAGTTTGATCAAACCACTATAAATACTCTTTATCTTCATTTTATGCTCTTTATTTTGTAATTACGTGGTTCCACATTTTAGTCTAGCCATTTGGTGAAGTGCTCATATAGCACCTTTGGTGTTGAAATCGATTTTCGGTTTTAACATTTGGCACCCACCGTAGGGCCGTGTTCGCATCTCCTTTCTCACTTCATTCGAGCTCAAAAGCCTTGCCTTGGAATTCTAAATCCACTACTATCATAAATTCTACAAGTCAAAGATCATGGCTAAATCAAAGAAGACCGCAAGTAAAGGCGGTGAAGAAAATGACAATGTTGCTAACAACGAGACTACTCCACTCACCAATCGCTTCGAATTTGGAGAAAATTCAATATCCGGAGCCGGAGTGACTAAAGTCGAATTATATGCCTTCGTTGCTAACTTGAGTCAACGTATGGATGCTTCCAACAAAGGTTTAATGGAAGATAATAAAACTTTGCTGAATGTTAATCAAGCTTTAATGGATAAAATGAGTGCTCTCCAAAACACTCAACCAAATCCTGCTCCTCCCCTAAAGATCTATGTCAACCAAGAAGAGATTACAAACTCATCGGCCTCCTATCATCATCATAATGACAATATGGAAGGATTTGTTGATAAAAGCAATGCTAATATCGAAGACTCAAATCTGAAAACTAAAAACCGTTCCGATCGAAATACCCAACAAGTTGCAAGTCCCGATGCGGGAGCACCTTCCAAGTGGAAGTAAAAGACCTAGATCCTCTAAATGCGATCGCTCGCCACGACGAGTATCCGAAAAAGAGATCGAAGTCCGCTTTCTTAAACAACACAACTCGAAAGAATATATCACGGATATGGTAAAGCAAATCATGAAAGATAACATGCCTCATAAGGATAGTGAAAGGGAATGAGATTTGTCCCTTGGAAAAAATCCATTCATAAAGAGGATTCGCAAGGTAGAATTCCCCAAAAAGTTCACTCATTCTACTCTACCTCCGTACAATGAGACTTCTGATCCAAATCACTTCCTATATAAATACGATTGGCACATGAATGCAGCCAAGGCAACGGACGAGATCAAATGCTTGTGCTTCCCTCCCTATCAAGAAAGTGTTGCATCATTATTGTTCACAAGACTGCCACCCAAATCCATCGACCGATTTGGCGATTTGACTCTGAAATTCAAGGAGCGGGTTAGGTTGCTACGAAGGCTAAGGACGTTATTTCTCTTATATCCATGAAGCAGAATCCAGGAGAATCTTTCAGAGCTTTCCTCAAAAGATTTAATGATGGTGTATCTAAAGTAGGGAATCCCGAGCCCCGCATGATCTTGATGTCTCTAATCGGCGCCATAGATGAGAATAGCAAATTTGGTAAATGGATTTAAATGAAGGAGCCAAGCACGCTTGAGAAATTTTATAGAAAGGCTGACGAATACTTGAGATTGGATAACAATCCTGCACCTCTTTAGATCACAGATGCAAACCAACCTCTTGAAGCTCCCAAAAACGTTGCTACCCAGTACAATTAGAAAAACCCCGGAAGTCAGAAAAGAGGAAGCGATGGGAAAGAAAATCGAGACGGCAAGAAGCCTCGCTTTTCCAATCCATCTGAGCTAACACCTTTAATTGACACTCCAGAAAATATCTTTGCTGCAACTAAAGACACCGAAGATTATCCAATACCTTAACCTCAGAAAATAAGCGGCCATCAAGCAAACTCTGGAAAGTTCTGCCGGTTCCATAATCAACCAGACCATAATACCAACGAGTGTAGGCATCTAAGGTCATTGATCGAAGAGCTGATTAGGAAGAATCGTCTGCAGCAATATGTGAAAAATCCACAATCCTCAAACACTGTTCTAAATCCCCAGGGCCGGGGGCAACAAGCAACGAAGCTCTTGTTCAAACCATGCCTAAGCAGGTCATCAACTAAAAACCATTGATTGTGCTTCAATTTCAATGGCTCAGAATAAGCGATCAACATCGCCGCTGCTTTACTTCAAGCTCTATTTCCCGCTTTAGTTCATGCTTTACTTCATGCTTTACTTCATGTTTTACTTTCTGTTATCTTCGAAACTTCTTGTAAACAACCCATAATAATCTGCAAGTGATGAACTGAACATTAGCTCTGTGCTTAAGAGCATATTTGTCTGAATGGATTTCTAGCTTGCAAATTTCATGTTAAATCAAAACTTGATTAAAAATGATTTCATATTGCAGGCCATCTGTCGAGCGTTTGTCTTTATAACACCGCGACTCCAACAACGCTAGTTCAAGTGCCACATGCTGTAAATATCAACATGAACAAATGCAAGGATAAGAAAGCAATGCCTTGAAAGATGAATGGGAAAAGTCGCAAAGATTCAAACAGTGAACAAGCGCCACGACAAACGAACAAAAGTGTTGTAACTCCCATCGAAGGGGAACTCCCCCAAGTGAGAGTTTCGAGTCCTCAGTTCAAAATCTGAGATAGCCTACCAAATCGGAAGGACCGACAAACCTGATGTTGGAAGTACCAACATCATGCCGGAAGGACCGACAAACACGTTGGAAGGACCAGCACCAAGTCGGAAGGACTGACAAACCAGATGTTGGAAGTACTAACATTAGGCCGGAAGGACCAGCAAACACGTTGGAAGGACAACCATAAACCAAAGTCCTCTTAGGGGCACCCAATTGATCATTAGAATTAGGAAGAACCTGATGCGAAAACAACAAACATTGGGGGTTCTAACTAAAGTCCTCTCCGAGGGCACCCAATTGATCGTCAGAATCAGGAAGCACTTGGTGCGATAACGACAAACATTGGGGTTCTAACCAAATTCCTCTCCGGGGGTACCCAGTTGATCGTCAGAATCAGGAAGCACCCGATGCTATAACGACAAACATTGGGGTTCTAACCAAACTCCTCTCCGGGGGCATCGGATTGATCATCAGTATCAGGAAGCACCATATCCGATCACGACAAACATTGGGTTTTAACTGAAGTCCTTTCTAAGGGCATTCCTTCTGAATTTACCGACACTTGGATTAATTAGAATAATTGAATGGCGAAAGTCTTCAATGAATGAATTAACCAAGCTGGATTGTGAACGGAGTTTGGACAATAACTAATTAACTTATGTTGTGTCTAAAATTATCAGATACGACAAGTGTTTAATTTTAGCCCGAACGGGGGCATGAATTCCAAATCATTTCCCACAAAGAAGACTGGAGGATCTCCTAAACACGGGGCATGAGTATCCAAGTTTCTCAAAGAGGAAGTAGAAAATGAATCACGAATACGAATTTCACAAATGTGAAATATTGTGCACTATCATATGATTCATTAAAACAATAACGTTTAAAGTCCACAGTCAGCCTTAGTCGATTAGTTGATTTTAAGCGTTGATGTGAATTCAAATGAGAATACCGTGTTTGTACAAACAATATTCAACGGGCTATAAACCGTTGAATTAAACAGTCATGTACAGACACTTTATTCAATTAAAAAATAAAATTTGCTATAAGTCATTTTTAATGAGTAACCAATCCAATATCGATATGGACAGTCGATGGTGAGTATAAGTCCAAAATCATGCAAATGCTTGTTTGAATTACAGAACGGGTAGCATGGAACATACGAGTCCAAATAATGATTTACCACAGCGAATAAAAAGCAATGTGTAACGACCCGTATTCTACGCATCATAGGATCGTAGAATATTTATTTCTTTCACATACGAAGTCATATGGTCATGTAACTTTGGGAGACGACTATTGGCGTCATTTCCCATGTTCATGATTTTTGTCGATTTTTAAATGACCATTTTACCCCTAGTTGGTACTGTTTTGGCCATAACTTTTGACTTGAAAGGAATTTTGACCTGAAACCACTTCCATTGGCTCCGAATGATGGTTTACAATTCCGTAGAGTGGTCACATTAGCCAAACGGACTCACCGTTTGGGAGATATGGCTGAAACAAGTTTCAGATGGTGAAAAACAACTTAATTGGGCTTAACCGGGTGATTAACAGCTAGGCCCAATGGGGGATTTCAGGATTAGGGTAAGGAGGAGGCTGAAATCAGTTAGAGAACGATTTTATCCTCATTTCCCAGCCGCCACTTTCTTTCTTGCAACCCTAGCAATGACCTCCAACACCCAAATCACCTTCTAACCACTTTCTAATCAAGTTTTGGCTTAATCTACATCAAATTAAGGAGAGGAAACACGAAAGCAAGGCTAGAGCTGCTGTTAGACATCAGTATTCGCCCAAATCAGCAAGGTTTCAGTTCTGAGAATTTCGTTTGTGGACAAGGTGAGTGATTAGCATCGTTTTGACACTAATTACAGTTAATTAAGGGTAATTAGTGAAGATTAGCGAATTTATACACTAATAAATTCTGGAAAAATGTCTATAAATTCGAAAATAATATTTTATGCCTCTAGTAGAAATTTGGTTTAATTTGATTAAGTTTTGTTAACCCTATGATTAGTTTTGCTTAAACATGTTTAAGGGAAATTATGGGGTTTTGGGTATATTTGATCCATTTTGACATATGAATTCATCGTTTTGGTGTTTGTGGTTAGTTTGCTATGTTGCTATGACTGTTTGACATGATTTGTGATTGATTAGTATAGTTAGATTTGTCGAAAACGTCGTCGAATGGCGTAAACAAGTTGCTGGAAAAAGTTGCAGAAAGTTGTGCAGGGTTTCGGATCGGATCGGATATGGGCTCGGATCGGATAGGAGACCTGGGCAAGGAACCCGACCCGAACTGGAGCCTGGCACAAAAGAGGCTTGGCAAAAAGGAAGGCCATGTTGGTTAAGCTGGGGATCGGATCGACTTAGGGACGAAGGGCTCGGATCGGAACTTGACACTTGGGAGAACTGGCAAGAGGGAAGGCCACGCTAATTGAACTAGGATCGGATCAGATGAAGAAGGAGGGATCGGATCGGAGCACGTGAATAACGAGGGAGCGGATCGGAGCGGAAGCACGAACTGGAAGGGAGATGGAACCCGACCCGACCCGGAGGAGGACACCCGAGCCGACCCGAAGTGGGACGCCCGACCCGAACCGATGCAACGCTGTGGACCCGAACCGAACCGTTACAGGGGAAGACTACGAACAGAGCCAATTCAAAGTAGAGGACCCGACTCGAACCGACGGCTAGGAGGGGAACCCGACCCGACCCAGTATTGACCAATAACCCGAGATGTAAAGGTAGTCCAATATGGAAAGTTAGAGCTCAGGATCCAGTTGGGAACCGATGAGTTCACTTCATGATTGGGCTTTACTACGGGACGTGTGCCAAGGGGCAGTCGATGTTTATGACTTTGGATCACTATGTATGGGAAGTACGTGAACGGATTCAGGGCTGAAATGGCCTAGGTACGACTAAAGGGCTATAAACCAATGAAGTGGGGTCATTTGTAAAGATTTGGTTATGACTCCATGTGGTAAGCTTGGTAGTAGCAGTAGTTGTACAAGTTGAACTCCGTCACTACTTCGATGGGTCTAGTGATTGACAGTGGTAGACATCGTATGCTTTACGCACTGAGTGAGAGATGTGAGGATGGTTGCTATGGATGATTTGTTTGCTATCATTATGACATGCACACCCCACCCCCGTATTCTTTACACTATTTATTATGGCACCTTAGAGTACTGTACGGTATGTGGTACTAACTCTTTGGTTGCAGGTCCAGGTTCAGGTATGGTTTAGTATACCTGTTATTGTTCTGTTTAGATGCTTATCGCTCATACCAGGCTTTATGTCTGACCCAGAGTTTTATGTCTCTTCTTATTACTCTGGGTGCTCACACGAGCAGACTAGAGATAGGTTAGCTGGTGATGCACGGGTAGATGATCCGGAGACGAGCAGGAGGCTTCCACGTAATATATATAGTATTCTCTTGTGTTGTTGAAGATCACTGCTTGGGCATTGGTGGTGCATCTTTTACTTTAGCTTTCTTTTGTTTAGAGACGGTAAATTTGGAAAGTTGTAATAAGCTGTATTTGGATTTCCGCTGCTCTGATGTTGATGTTGATTTTAGTTATCAGCTTATGCACTGTCTCACCTGTTTTATGTCAAGTATGTTATTATTATTATATTTTACTCCATGCGCCGTGAGACATTTTACAGGTTCTTGATCAGTTCGTTCCCTTCTTTCCTTTCTCCTGACGACCGTCCCGTGCTAGTCGGGCATGTGTACAACGCACTTTCGGAGGAAATGCAGGCTGGTGCGGGGCGGGCCGTCACACTTGGTATCAGAGCTCTAGGTTGCGTAGTTAACCTAGGGAAAGACACTAGAGAGAGATAGTACGTATATGAGAGCGCGTATTTGTGATTACTTTGGTTTTCAAAAGCTATGTATATATATATATACACTATTAGTAGTATAAGAATGAAGTCGCACTGCACTAGCAACACTATGGGGTCGTTAATCGTTTCCCTTTTCCAGATTGACGATGAGCCGAGATACGAGGGGTGCTGGTAGAGGGACCAACCAGGGAAATGCCACTGACATGAGGGCAATGTTTACTAACCTCATGAGAAACATGCTTAGAGAAGTGCAAGGGGGCAGTTCCCAATCCCGAAGTTGGTGTTGGCCCAGTAGTGCAGGCGCCTAGGGTCGATTTCGCCAAGTTGTGCAAAGATTACACTAATCTTGGTGGAAAGCCGTTCCATGGAACGGAGTCGGCCACAAATGTTCAAGATTGGATGGATAGCTGTGATCGTATCTTTGATGACTTGGGTCTTGAGGATGCGATGAAGAGAAGGCTGGCGTCTCGTCAGCTGCAAGGGCGAGCGATGAATTGGTGGAATGCCATTAGAACAGCTACTCCAGAGGATCAGGTTACTTGGGATCAGTTCAAGGCTCGCTTTAGCGAGAAGTTTATTCCAGCTGCCCAGAAGTCAGTGTTGTTCAAGAGGTTCTTGGAACTCAAGCAGAATGGGAGGGCAGTTTCTGACTATATTGCTGAGTTCGCCACTTTTTCGAAGTATGGACTGTCTCTCATTGATACTCCTTAGAAGAAGAATGAGAAGTTCATTACTGGTTTGGATGGATACTTGGGGGAAAGGCTTATCAACCACATCGATGTGACTTTTGAATCGATTGTGGGGAAAGCTTTGAGATCAGAGAGTCTTTACCCTAAGTCAAAGACTGAGGCTGCATCTACAGAAGGGCCAAAGCCGCAAGCAGGCGGTGGAGGCAAGAATAACTCTCAGAATAAGAGCAAGAAGGATGTTGAGTGCTTCAGCTGTGGAAAGAAGGGCCATTATGCTAAAGAATGTCGGGCCAAGCCAGTGGAAAGGAAGTGCTACAACTGTGGTCAAATGGGACATCAGAAGGATAAGTGTCCGCAACCTCTTAAGGAGAAGCAGATTGTGAAAGCATATGCTATTGATGCTGTTCCTTCTTCGTCGAATGCCCCAACTGCGGCGGAGAAAGGAAAGAATGATGTTATTCAAGGTATGCTTTCTATTTATGATGTACCAGTTCGAGTTTTGTTTGATACTGGGGCTTCCCGTTCCTTCATATCTAGTGACCTGGTAGATAGGTTGGGACTGGAACCCGAGATAGTCGATAGACCATTGGTTGTGACGAACCCGATTGGTGGTTCGACTAGCCTTAGTATGATTTGCAGGAATTTGGTCTTATCGAGTCATGGATGTATTGTAATAACACGAAAATCTGGGCCAGTTTAAAATTTTTATTTTGGCAATTTTAGCGAATTTTGATTATTTAAAATGAATTATTTTAAATAATATCGACGAGAAATTTATTTTGAATATAATTCGAATCGTATATATTATATTCATCGACGTTAGAATATTAATATTTATATATATTTACATATAATTATAAATAGAATTGAAAATGGCGCGGTAGTTCGATAATTCGATTTCAAACTTCAATTGAATGTACCGGGTGCAAAACAATCCGGATTTTAGTGAAACCAAAAACATTAGAATCTAATTGGTAATATCTTTCTATCGAATCCGACAAATCAAGATTTCATAGCGGGAATTAAAAGATATGTCCAGTTGAAAATTCTGAATAGTCGCTATGGAATTCAGGCCCTTAAAAATGGACATTTTGCAAACGATCTCGGATTTCGACGAAACCACTTTGGTTGGATCCGCAGTGTCAAATTATTGCTAGGTTTCAAATTTCATAATTTTCTGAATCAATATGTGAGCGTGGCATAGGAAAACGTGTTTGACCAGTTTCAGTTGATTTTAATCGACTGGAAAATGGCCATTTTTCCAACGGTCTCGGAATTCGACGAAATTAGTTTTGTTAGGACCGTATCGTCAATACGAAGCTAGAAATATTTTTTCTGGGAATTTTTAGAGTGAGTATGTGGCCCCGGTAATTTGAAATGTGCGTTTAAGTTGAATATATAGTGATTTAAATGTAAATTTAAAGGAAACTGATTCAAACGATCGAATCAGCCTACAATACATATCCCATTGTGTTCGGAATGGGGGTAATTAGCTAGGGGCGACAGTCGTTGGGCTTGATTTGGCGTCCGAACGAAAAAGTTACTTTATGTAAATTAATTAATATAAATATATATTTAAATATAAATTTCCTCACCGTTCTCTCTCATATCTCAGAATAAAAATAAAAATAAAAAATGAAAAAGAGGAAACCTCCGATCGAAGGCGCCTCCCCACCTCGATCCTGCCGCCTGCGCCTCCGCCAGCCTCGCCACCACCTGCTTCCGCACCTCGAACCTCCCTCCTCTCCCGATTGAAGAACCGCGCCCCACGATTTCACCACCGGAGCCACCGAAGGCCGCCGCCACCCGCCTCCCCGCAGCTCCGCCCCAGCCAGCGCCCACCCCCATTCCCGTCCCCTCCTCCAGCTCGAAGCGACAGCCCCCTTTTTGCGAGACCCGAAGTCAACGCCGCCGGCCACTAGGGCTTTCCCCCTTGCTTGCGAACGCCATCACCTCCCCTTCGTCGACTGCGCCTCCATCTTCCCTCCTTCTTGAAACCACAGTAAGCTTTTCCCCTTTCCTTTCCCTTCTTTTTATTTTTATTTTATTTTAATTATTTATTATTTAAAACTGAAATTAACAAGTAAATAAAACTGAAATTATGCGATTGTTATTTGTGTAAAGGCAAGAGTTGATTTTTATTTGAAAAAAAATATGATTTTTATATTTTTAAAGTATTAAAAATATGATTTGTATATTTTTAAAGTATTAAAAATATGATTTGTATATTTTTAAAGTATTAAAAATATAGTCTTTACTATATAGATGATATAAAAATATGATTTTTGGTTATGTAGAGAATTAAAAATATAATTTTTACATGATAGGAAAATTAAAAATATCATCTTTATAAGTGTAGAAAAATAAAAATGTGATTTTTATAATGATATAATTTAGAAAAGGCAAATCTTTATTTTTGAAAAGGCGGAAATTTTATATAGGGAATAGCGTGATAAAAATAGAATTTTTATCTATATAACGAAGTAAAAATTCGATTTTTATATATTGAATAACATAGTAAAAGTTCGATTTTTATATATTGAAATAGCGTAGTAAAAATTCGATTTTTACATAGGTAGTGAAAGCGGGCAACGAAGGAGATTTATATCAAAGAAGAGTCAAGATGTTTGGATAGCTATCTATGAGAATTTCTCACCTTTCAATTTCTTTTTCTAGTTATATATATATACTAGGATGCAGACGGTGCTTAGTAGCACCCGACACAATCGTCCACAGACCATGGACTTGTTTGTTTGATTGCAAAAATTAGTTAGATTATTTGATTGAAATTGAATTGTGTGGTGAAATGAAATTGATTTGATTGATGTGTGAATGGCGTGGGCCTTCACTAGACCGGGGATAAGGCTAGGCCTCGTCCCGTTTCTAGTATCGTGCCGTTATGCCGCCGAAATTTTCTAAAATAAGTTAGAAAATAAAAATATCATTCTATTTAAAGAATGAACTGAATAGAAATTCATATGTTAAAATAAAATGTTTTATCGTCAAAAATATAATTTTTAACGTGAATATGAATATAGTGAATGTGAATAAAATATTCATTTACAAACCGGACGGTTTGTTTGTGTACACCTATTTGAAAGACATTGATTGGGACGATAAATTTCACACATCGCCCAACTGCACAAATAAAATCTGTGTTTGATTGTTTGAAACCCCACACGGGTGTCGGGATGAAATTTGAAGTTCACTCATCCTGATTGATTAAATATGTCGATCGATTGATTGACAGGCTGTTATAAGCGTTAGATATCTATATTTGATGCTTATACAGTGTAGTGCACTTTGGTTGATGGTTGATTATTTTTCAATGCTATTATACATGTGTTGTATGAAAATCCATATAATTAACTTTATATGGTAATTGATTGGGCCTCATTCCAGTTTTAAAATAGAAATATTTGAAATAGAAATATTCGAAATGGAATATTTGAAAATATCAATATATGAAGCCGTGTTGATTAGATTGACGCCATTTTGACGTGTACGATATTTATATCGATTTTATTCATTTTAAAATGAATATTAAAAAGTAATTTTGAAAACGATTTCGAAAGGAATTGAATTGAAAACGATTTCGAAAGGAATTGAATTGAAAACGATTTCGAAATGAATTGAATTGAAAACGATTTCGAAAGGAATTGAATTGAAAACGATTTCGAAATGAATTGAAAACGATTTCGAAAGGAATTGAATTGAAAACGATTTCGAAAGGAATTGAATTGAAAACGATTTCGAAATGAATTGAATTGAAAACGATTTCGAAATGAATTGAATTGAAAACGATTTCGAAATGAATTGAATTGAAAACGATTTCGAAATGAATTGAATTGAAAACGATTTCGAAATGAATTGAATTGAAAACGATTTCGAAATGAATTGAATTGAAAACGATTTCGAAATGAATTGAATTGAAAACGATTTCGTAAGGAATTGAATTGAAAACGATTTCGAAATGAATTGAATTGAAAACGATTTCGAAATGAATTGAATTGAAAACGATTTCGAAATGAATTGAATTGAAAACGATTTCGAAAGGAATTGAATTGAAAGCGAATTGAAATGAATTCAAATTGAATTGAAATTTGAATAGAATAGAAATGAATTTTAAAACGAATTTATAAAGAAGATTTCAATTTTGATTTGAATTGAAATGGAAGTTGAAATTGCTTTTGGAAACGAATTTAAAACTATTTTTAAAATTCGTTTTAAATAGAAATCGACGAAATATATATTATATATATTATATATAATATAATGGCCTGAATAGAACGCGCCGCGCCGCGGCAGTTCGTGAATTTCGACCATTTATTTCAAACGGACATTACGGGAGATCCGACCGTCGGATTCTCCTAAAACTGGAACCGTTGGGTTCGTATCGAAAAGAGCTTTCTAACGAATATTAGAAATTTGAAATCTAACGGTTGGATTTGGAGTTACGTCCAAATCAAATTTGAAAAAGGTCGCTGTAAGTGCAGTTCGATGGCCATTGGTGGAAATCGACTGTACGGGCCTTGATAAAATTATTAAAAATAGTAATAATTTGTGTAAAATCATAAGAAATGATTTGTGAAGATTTGGGATGAAAAACTTCATGTTTGAAAAGATAAAAATAGATTTTTATCGAAATGAACTAGTTTTGAACTAGAAATATAATTCTATTTATTTTTAAATAAATAAATTGAATTTGAAAAGGGTTTTAAAAATAACCAGAATTTCCAATGATTGCATTGGAGTGGATTTGAATCGAAATTGTCTTCGGAATATTTCGATGTTGGAATTCGTGATTATACAGATGTGTTATGGAAATTTGAAAGATACATATTTATATCGTTATTTCCAATATGACATTTGTTAATCGTAGAATTTGATATTGAATATAAGCCGATATATTTTCTATTCAGAGCCTTGTATTGAATATCAAATGTGATTTGGGTTTGTCGTGAATGGTGTCTTCATTAACACTGTTCTTGAACCCAGTTGAGAAAAGATTAAATCTTTTTATTTGGATTTAATGAAGTGTACCAATTAAATGAGATTTAATTGGAATTGAATTGATATTGATTTTTGGGTTTATCGTGAACAGTGTTTTAAATAACACTCGTTCTTTAACCCGATAATTAATGAATGTGACTTTGGGTTTATCGTGAACCGTGTTTTAAATGACACGGATTCTTTAACCCAGTTAAAGATTAAAACTAAGTGGAGTTTTAATGAATCTTTAAATAGATTGAAAAGATCGAGAATGGAGTATCACCAGTTTTACTCCAAGCGATAGTTAAATCTTTAATTAGATTTGAACGTGAAATGGTAATTGAATTACCGATAACACTGTGGTGTTAGATATGAAGTACTACCAGTTTTACTTCATGGGATGAATAGGTTGGGATTGGGAAAATAAAATAAATGATTACTTCGGTGTGGTTCGATAATCCCGACTAGTTTGAATTGATATTCAAAGGAGATTAAAGAATAAATTTAAAGAAGTTATCTTGGATAAAATTAATGGGAACTTTTCCCAAAGTATAGGAATATTTGAATAAAAGAATATTCTGAATTGGAATGAGGCGTATGTTGTGTTTGTGTAACACTTTTATAATATATACGCGAGTTATTCAGAAAGACCGGGTTTATCCCATTCTGAATAACTGATTCGACGTGGTGTCGAAGATGAAGACGGTGGTCGAAGACCAGAAGTCTTCACGTCGTTTGGGTGATTACTGATGATCTTGATTGGGCTGTACACCCAAGAAGATGGAAACAGTTAGTGATCGTCCAGACGTACTTGGAGATCGATGGATATGCGGGGTACTAGGTGCCTCCGGTTTCGTTCAGACCCAGAACGGACTTGTAAATGGACCGTGTGTCTGACATTGGGTTTAGTCTGTGTGGTTGATCTCTATTAAATATATATCCGTTTGGCGGTGGAGAATTTATTCTCTTGCTTAACGCCCTTCTCTGAGACGTACGAGCTCAGGGGTTATATATTGATGGATATCAAACGCATGGAGTGAAATGCCTGTGTGGCATGCCTAAGTGGCAATTGATCGAGGCTTCTGTTGAAAAGCAAAGTCTTGTGGTGATGATCAAAGAACAGCCTGTGTGGCACAGCTTTGTGTAACGTGAATTCGCGAGCCTCACACCCCGGTTGTGAACCAGAAACGGGAGAGGACATCAGGGAGGGCATGCGTTTCTTTCTAGCTAGGGTGGTGTCAGTGACCTACCAGCCCTGACATTTATATACTTTTCACCTGTGTGGTTGTTGCTGTTGCGAGGCGCCTCGGTTTGATCGGACGATCCGGGTCCGATGGAGTCATTCGTTGGCTCATTTACGCCCCAAAGGGCGGGGAAACGTAGTGTTCAGGCATAATAATCCACATCGGTGGACCGGCCCTGACGATCTAAAGGGTTGATGCGTTCTGATCCTGAGACATGGGCTAGATTGTCTCGAATTGGTTGAGGACTATCTTTTGCCTCGGTTCATAGATGGAAATCCAATTTCCAAATACGTGACATTTGCGGTTTTATTTGTAGAGCCTAGTATGGCGACATAGTGGGATGGGGCGCTCATGCCGCCTATGATTGATACTTATGATTTGAAGTTGTTTTATACACTATGCACTTATAATAGTATCAAACGATTTGTTTTAACCGTATCAAGCATTCTTTGGCTGTTATAAGGGAAAACCCTATCCTCGGCTGCGTTGCATTGTGTGATGGGACCTGGGTCTTATAACAGCTTCATTTTTCTTTATTTAGCATTGCGCTGTTTGTTTTATGCACTGGTATTCTTGGGAGAAAACCCGTTCCGTGTTATACGGCGTGGTCCCTTGATTTACCTAATGATTTAAAATAAAGATCAATAACTGCTTTAGTTCTCACACCAGTCCCATGACTGACCTGGAGTTTATTGTTTTGACCTAAACTCTGGGTGCCCCTATTTCGACACGGGCAGCTAGTAGTTTTGGTTTTGCAGATTTATATTCACAGGATCCTGGTTTACAGCTGGAACGGTATCCGGAAAGCTTTGTATCCGTATATCTCCTTCTAGTTGTGTATTGTATTATTTTCCGCTGCTATGTATTTAAATGTAATTTAAATCTCTGATATTTCTGTGTAATATTCATTTATACTCTGTATATTCTTGTAATCTCATGCATTGTTGTAATATACAATGAAATGTTCTTTTGTATGCGTTCTATTTTGTCGCGTTCTCAAACGATAGGGTGTTTCGAACGGCCTGGATCGGTTTAGCGACTGGTTCGGACCGAGCGAAATTCCTTCTCGTGACAGTTGGTATCAGAGCTTTGGTTTACAAAGCTTAGAGAACAAGGCACATTAGAACCGTACGAAAGAATTCTTCAGATATTGGGTTAGTAATATCCAACGGGAATGACTCGTTAGAGATGGGATCAGTAGTATCCTAGAACGAGTGTGAAGAGTAAATTTTTAAAATAAAAATGAAAAAAAAATTGTTTTGAAAATTTAAATCAACTATTCGTATTTGATTATTTATTCTATATTGATCAGGACAATCCGATATATAAAGATTTTGCATATACGTCTTGCAAACGTGTATTCGAAGTTTCAATGTATTGGATAGTTATAGGATCATACTCTAGTTGCCCGGGGATAATTCTGGTGATGGGGCACCATCGCCAGTATTTATTTTCGAGCAACGAAAGTGAGATTTCTATAAGTTTCCTATTGACTGGTGTGAGAACCAAAAATTAGATAGGGCCTATTGTTGTGATTTGGCATCAAAAACATGATTTCTGTATATATATCAAAATTATGAATTTGAAACGTTAAATTCACTAATTGATTGATGGTTGTGTTGTTGATTATTGGTTGAATTATTGAAATTTGTATTATATAGCCAATTTGATCAAGTATTGAATTGTATTGGAAATTGGTCGCATTTGGTTGCATATACATATACTTATATTGAACAGGTCATAGCAAGGAGGCTAGAGCAGAGAAAAAAATTTGTTTGCCCGACAAATAGGTACATGTTTACTACATAATTTACTGTTTTGTTTGGGTGATGATGATTTTATGAGCCTATTGGCTAGCCGCTTGGCTTTTTCTTTTTCTTTTTCTTTTTGAGATCTGAAGGACCGGGGAAGCTATTTGAAACTCCCCGATGCTCCCATTGCAGGGGAGGTTATGGCGAAATTTTTCGAAAATTTAGGGTGTTAGCCAAATTTTTGAAATTTTGAAAATTCTCAGAAACTAAAGAGTTGGAGAATGGAAGCCTGATCGATCGTAGAGTTGATTAATCAAACCACTTTCGACTTTGTTCCTTTTCGGGGACGAAAAGTTTTAAGTGGGGGAGATTGTAATAACCCGAAAATCTGGGCCAGTTTAAAATTTTTATTTTGGCAATTTTAGCGAATTTTGATTATTTAAAATGAATTATTTTAAATAATATCGACGAGAAAATTATTTTGAATATAATTCGAATCGTATATATTATATTCATCGACGTTAGAATATTAATATTTATATATATTTATATATAATTATAAATAGAATTGAAAATGGCGCGGTAGTTCGATAATTCGATTTCAAACTTCAATTGAATGTACCGGGTGCAAAACAATCCGGATTTTAGTGAAACCAAAAACATTAGAATCTAATTGGTAATATCTTTCTATCGAATCCGACAAATCAAGATTTCATAGCGGGAATTAAAAGATATGTCCAGTTGAAAGTTCTGAATAGTCGCTATGGAATTCAAGCCCTTAAAAATGGACATTTTGCAAACGATCTCGGATTTCGACGAAACCACTTTGGTTGGATCCGCAGTGTCAAATTATTGCTAGGTTTCAAATTTCATAATTTTCTGAATCAATATGTGAGCGTGGCATAGGAAAACGTTTTTGACCAGTTTCAGTTGATTTTAATCGACTGGAAAATGGCCATTTTTCCAACGGTCTCGGAATTCGACGAAATTAGTTTTGTTAGGACCGTATCGTCAATACGAAGCTAGAAATATTTTTTCTGGGAATTTTTAGAGTGAGTATGTGGCCCCGCTAATTTGAAATGTGCGTTTAAGTTGAATATATAGTGATTTAAATGTAAATTTAAAGGAAACTGATTCAAACGATCGAATCAGCCTACAATACATATCCCATTGTGTTCGGAATGGGGGTAATTAGCTAGGGGCGACAGTCGTTGGGCTTGATTTGGCGTCCGAACGAAAAAGTTACTTTATGTAAATTAATTAATATAAATATATATTTAAATATAGATTTCCTCACCGTTCTCTCTCATATCTCAGAATAAAAATAAAAATAAAAAAACGAAAAAGAGGAAACCTCCGATCGAAGGCGCCTCCCCACCTCGATCCTGCCGCATGCGCCTCCGCCAGCCTCGCCACCACCTGCTTCCGCACCTCGAACCTCCCTCCTCTCCCGATTGAAGAACCGCGCCCCACGATTTCACCACCAGAGCCACCGAAGGCCGCCGCCACCCGCCTCCCCGCAGCTCCGCCCCAGCCAGCGCCCACCCCCATTCACGTCCCCTCCTCCAGCTCGAAGCAACAGCCCCCTTTTTGCGAGACCCGAAGTCAACGCCGCCGGCCACTAGGGCTTTCCCCCTAGCCTGCGAACGCCATCACCTCCCCTTCGTCGACTGCGCCTCCATCTTCCCTCCTTCTTGAAACCACAGTAAGCTTTTCCCCTTTCCTTTCCCTTCTTTTTATTTTTATTTTATTTTAATTATTTATTATTTAAAACTGAAATTAACAAGTAAATAAAACTGAAATTATGCGATTGTTATTTGTGTAAAGGCAAGAGTTGATTTTTATTTGAAAAAAATATGATTTTTATATTTTTAAAGTATTAAAAATATGATTTGTATATTTTTAAAGTATTAAAAATATGATTTGTATATTTTTAAAGTATTAAAAATATAGTCTTTACTATATAGATGATATAAAAATATGATTTTTGGTTATGTAGAGAATTAAAAATATAATTTTTACATGATAGGAAAATTAAAAATATCATCTTTATAAGTGTAGAAAAATAAAAATGTGATTTTTATAATGATATAATTTAGAAAAGGCAAATCTTTATTTTTGAAAAGGCGGAAATTTTATATAGGGAATAGCGTGATAAAAATAGAATTTTTATCTATATAACGAAGTAAAAATTCGATTTTTATATATTGAATAACATAGTAAAAGTTCGATTTTTATATATTGAAATAGCGTAGTAAAAATTCGATTTTTACATAGGTAGTGAAAGCGGGCAACGAAGGAGATTTATATCAAAGAAGAGTCAAGATGTTTGGATAGCTATCTGTGAGAATTTCTCACCTTTCAATTTCTTTTTCTAGTTATATATATATACTAGGATGCAGACGGTGCTTAGTAGCACCCGACACAATCGTCCACAGACCATGGACTTGTTTGTTTGATTGCAAAAATTAGTTAGATTATTTGATTGAAATTGAATTGTGTGGTGAAATGAAATTGATTTGATTGATGTGTGAATGGCGTGGGCCTTCACTAGACCGGGGATAAGGCTAGGCCTCGTCCCGTTTCTAGTATCGTGCCGTTATGCCGCCGAAATTTTCTAAAATAAGTTAGAAAATAAAAATATCATTCTATTTAAAGAATGAACTGAATAGAAATTCATATGTTAAAATAAAATGTTTTATCGTCAAAAATATAATTTTTAACTTGAATATGAATATAGTGAATGTGAATAAAATATTCATTTACAAACCGGACGGTTTGTTTGTGTACACCTATTTGAAAGACATTGATTGGGACGATAAATTTCACACATCGCCCAACTACACAAATAAAATCTGTGTTTGATTATTTGAAACCCCACACGGGTGTCGGGATGAAATTTGAAGTTCACTCATCCTGATTGATTAAATATGTCGATCGATTGATTGACAGGCTGTTATAAGCGTTAGATATCTATATTTGATGCTTATACAGTGTAGTGCACTTTGGTTGATGGTTGATTATTTTTCAATGCTATTATACATGTGTTGTATGAAAATCCATATAATTAACTTTATATGGTAATTGATTGGGCCTCATTCCAGTTTTAAAATAGAAATATTTGAAATAGAAATATTCGAAATGGAATATTTGAAAATATCAATATATGAAGCCGTGTTGATTAGATTGACACCATTTTGACGTGAACGATATTTATATCGATTTTATTCATTTTAAAATGAATATTAAAAAGTAATTTTGAAAACGATTTCGAAAGGAATTGAATTGAAAACGATTTCGAAAGGAATTGAATTGAAAACGATTTCGAAATGAATTGAATTGAAAACGATTTCGAAAGGAATTGAATTGAAAACGATTTCGAAATGAATTGAAAACGATTTCGAAAGGAATTGAATTGAAAACGATTTCGAAAGGAATTGAATTGAAAACGATTTCGAAATGAATTGAATTGAAAACGATTTCGAAATGAATTGAATTGAAAACGATTTCGAAATGAATTG
Organism: Allium sativum; assembly: GCA_030737875.1. Lineage (NCBI taxonomy): Eukaryota > Viridiplantae > Streptophyta > Magnoliopsida > Asparagales > Amaryllidaceae > Allium > Allium sativum. The sequence continues at coordinate 454,502,468 of CM060920.1, read as the reverse complement.
AATTGAAAACGATTTCGAAACGAATTGAATTGAAAACGATTTCGAAATGAATTGAATTGAAAACGATTTCGAAATGAATTGAATTGAAAACGATTTCGAAATGAATTGAATTGAAAACGATTTCGAAATGAATTGAATTGAAAACGATTTCGAAAGGAATTGAATTGAAAACGATTTCGAAATGAATTGAATTGAAAACGATTTCGAAATGAATTGAAGTGAAAACGATTTCGAAATGAATTGAATTGAAAACGATTTCGAAAGGAATTGAATTGAAAGCGAATTGAAATGAATTCAAATTGAATTGAAATTTGAATTGAATAGAAATGAATTTTAAAACGAATTTATAAAGAAGATTTCAATTTTGATTTGAATTGAAATGGAAGTTGAAATTGCTTTTGGAAGCGAATTTAAAACTATTTTTAAAATTCGTTTTAAATAGAAATCGATGAAATATATATTATATATATTATATATAATATAATGGCCTGAATAGAACGCGCCGCGCCGCGGCAGTTCGTGAATTTCGACCATTTATTTCAAACGGACATTACGGGAGATCCGACCGTCGGATTCTCCTAAAACCGGAACCGTTGGGTTCGTATCGAAAAGAGCTTTCTAACGAATAATAGAAATTTGAAATCTAACGGTTGGATTTGGAGTTACGTCCAAATCAAATTTGAAAAAGGTCGCTGTAAGTGCAGTTCGATGGCCATTGGTGGAAATCGACTGTACGGGCCTTGATAAAATTATTAAAAATAGTAATAATTTGTGTAAAATCATAAGAAATGATTTGTGAAGATTTGGGATGAAAAACTTCATGTTTGAAAAGATAAAAATAGATTTTTATCGAAATGAACTAGTTTTGAACTAGAAATATAATTCTATTTATTTTTAAATAAATAAATTGAATTTGAAAAGGGTTTTAAAAATAACCAGAATTTCCAATGATTGCATTGGAGTGGATTTGAATCGAAATTGTCTTCGGAATATTTCGATGTTGGAATTCGTGATTATACAGATGTGTTATGGAAATTTGAAAGATACATATTTATATCGTTATTTCCAATATGACATTTGTTAATCATAGAATTTGATATTGAATATAAGCCGATATATTTTCTATTCAGAGCCTTGTATTGAATATCAAATGTGATTTGGGTTTGTCGTGAATGGTGTCTTCATTAACACTGTTCTTGAACCCAGTTGAGAAAAGATTAAATCTTTTTATTTGGATTTAATGAAGTGTACCAATTAAATGAGATTTAATTGGAATTGAATTGATATTGATTTTTGGGTTTATCGTGAACAGTGTTTTAAATAACACTCGTTCTTTAACCCGATAATTAATGAATGTGACTTTGGGTTTATCGTGAACCGTGTTTTAAATGACACGGATTCTTTAACCCAGTTAAAGATTAAAACTAAGTGGATTTTTAATGAATCTTTAAATAGATTGAAAAGATCGAGAATGGAGTATCACCAGTTTTACTCCAAGCGATAGTTCAATCTTTAATTAGATTTGAACGTGAAATGGTAATTGAATTACCGATAACACTGTGGTGTTAGATATGAAGTACTACCAGTTTTACTTCATGGGATGAATAGGTTGGGATTGGGAAAATAAAATAAATGATTACTTCGGTGTGGTTCGATAATCCCGACTAGTTTGAATTGATATTCAAAGGAGATTAAAGAATAAATTTAAAGAAGTTATCTTGGATAAAATTAATGGGAACTTTTCCCAAAGTATAGGAATATTTGAATAAAAGAATATTCTGAATTGGAATGAGGCGTATGTTGTGTTTGTGTAACACTTTTATAATATATACGCGAGTTATTCAGAAAGACCGGGTTTATCCCATTCTGAATAACTGATTCGACGTGGTGTCGAAGATGAAGACGGTGGTCGAAGACCAGAAGTCTTCACGTCGTTTGGGTGATTACTAATGATCTTGATTGGGCTGTACACCCAAGAAGATGGAAACAGTTAGTGATCGTCCAGACGTACTTGGAGATCGATGGATATGCGGGGTACTAGGTGCCTCCGGTTTCGTTCAGACCCAGAACGGACTTGTAAATGGACTGTGTGTCTGACATTGGATTTAGTCTGTGTGGTTGATCTCTATTAAATATATATCCGTTTGGCGGCGGAGAATTTATTCTCTTGCTTAACGCCCTTCTCTGAGACGTACGAGCTCAGGGGTTATATATTGATGGATATCAAACGCATGGAGTGAATTGCCTGTGTGGCATGCATAAGTGGCAATTGATCGAGGCTTCTGTTGAAAAGCAAAGTCTTGTGGTGATGATCAAAGCACAGCCTGTATGGCACAGCTTTGTGTAACGTGAATTCGCGAGCCTCACACCCCGGTTGTGAACCAGAAACGGGAGAGGACATCAGGGAGGGCGTGCGTTTCTTTCTAGCTAGGGTGGTGTCAGTGACCTACCAGCCCTGACATTTATATACTTTTCACCTGTGTGGTTGTTGCTGTTGCGAGGCGCCTCGGTTTGATCGGACGATCCGGGTCCGATGGAGTCATTCATTGGCTCATTTACGCCCTAAAGGGCGGGGAAACGTAGTGTTCAGGCATAATAATCCACATCGGTGGACCGGCCCTGACGATCTAAAGGGTTGATGCGTTCTGATCCTGAGACATGGGCTAGATTGTCTCGAATCGGTTGAGGACTATCTTTTGCCTCGGTTCATAGATGGAAATCCAATTTCCAAATACGTGACATTTGCGGTTTTATTTGTAGAGCCTAGTATGGCGACATAGTGGGATGGGGCGCTCATGCCGCCTATGATTGATACTTATGATTTGAAGTTGTTTTATACACTATGCACTTATAATAGTATCAAACGATTTGTTTTAACCGTATCAAGCATTCTTTGGCTGTTATAAGGGAAAACCCTATCCTCGGCTGCGTTGCATTGTGTGATGGGACCTGGGTCTTATAACAGCTTCATTTTTCTTTATTTAGCATTGCGCTGTTTGTTTTATGCACTGGTATTCTTGGGAGAAAACCCGTTCCGTGTTATACGGCGTGGTCCCTTGATTTACCTAATGATTTAAAATAAAGATTAATAACTGCTTTAGTTCTCACACCAGTCCCATGACTGACCTGGAGTTTATTGTTTTGACCTAAACTCTGGGTGCCCCTATTTCGACACGGGCAGCTAGTAGTTTTGGTTTTGCAGATTTATATTCACAGGATCCTGGTTTACAGCTGGAACGGTATCCGGAAAGCTTTGTATCCGTATATCTCCTTCTAGTTGTGTATTGTATTATTTTCCGCTGCTATGTATTTAAATGTAATTTAAATCTCTGATATTTCTGTGTAATATTCATTTATACTCTGTATATTCTTGTAATCTCATGCATTGTTGTAATATACAATGAAATGTTCTTTTGTATGCGTTCTATTTTGTCGCGTTCTCAAACGATAGGGTGTTTCGAACGGCCTGGATCGGTTTAGCGACTGGTTCGGACCGAGCGAAATTCCTTCTCGTGACAGTTGGTATCAGAGCTTTGGTTTACAAAGCTTAGAGAACAAGGCACATTAGAACCGTACGAAAGAATTCGTCAGATATTGGGTTAGTAATATCCAATGGGAATGACTCGTTAGAGATGGGATCAGTAGTATCCTAGAACGAGTGTGAAGAGTAAATTCGTTTTAAAATTCATTTCTATTCAATTCAAATTTCAATTCAATTTGAATTGAAATGGAAGTTGAAATTGCTTTTGGAAACGAATTTAAAACTATTTTTAAAATTCGTTTTAAATAGAAATCGACGAAATATATATTATATATATTATATATAATATAATGGCCTGAATAGAACGCGCCGCGCCGCAGCAGTTCATGAATTTCGACCATTTATTTCAAACGGACATTACGGGAGATCCGACCGTCGGATTCTCCTAAAACTGGAACCGTTGGGTTCGTATCGAAAAGAGCTTTCTAACGAATATTAGAAATTTGAAATCTAACGGTTTGATCGGACGATCCGGGTCCGATGGAGTCATTCGTTGGCTCATTTACGCCCCAAAGGGCGGGGAAACGTAGTGTTCAGGCATAATAATCCACATCGGTGGACCGGCCCTGACGATCTAAAGGGTTGATGCGTTCTGATCCTGAGACATGGGCTAGATTGTCTCGAATCGGTTGAGGACTATCTTTTGCCTCGGTTCATAGATGGAAATCCAATTTCCAAATACGTGACATTTGCGGTTTTATTTGTAGAGCCTAGTATGGCGACATAGTGGGATGGGGCGCTCATGCCGCCTATGATTGATACTTATGATTTGAAGTTGTTTTATACACTATGCACTTATAATAGTATCAAACGATTTGTTTTAACCGTATCAAGCATTCTTTGGCTGTTATAAGGGAAAACCCTATCCTCGGCTGCGTTGCATTGTGTGATGGGACCTGGGTCTTATAACAGCTTCATTTTTCTTTATTTAGCATTGCGTTGTTTGTTTTATGCACTGGTATTCTTGGGAGAAAACCCGTTCCGTGTTATACGGCGTGGTCCCTTGATTTACCTAATGATTTAAAATAAAGATTAATAACTGCTTTAGTTCTCACACCAGTCCCATGACTGACCTGGAGTTTATTGTTTTGACCTAAACTCTGGGTGCCCCTATTTCGACACGGGCAGCTAGTAGTTTTGGTTTTGCAGATTTATATTCACAGGATCCTGGTTTACAGCTGGAACGGTATCCGGAAAGCTTTGTATCCGTATATCTCCTTCTAGTTGTGTATTGTATTATTTTCCGCTGCTATGTATTTAAATGTAATTTCAATCTCTGATATTTCTGTGTAATATTCATTTATACTCTGTATATTCTTGTAATCTCATGCATTGTTGTAATATACAATGAAATGTTCTTTTGTATGCGTTCTATTTTGTCGCGTTCTCAAACGATAGGGTGTTTCGAACGGCCTGGATCGGTTTAGCGACTGGTTCGGACCGAGCGAAATTCCTTCTCATGACAGTTGGTGTGATTGCTTTGTTTTGGGCTTTGCTGGGTTTGGCATTATTTTGGGAGTATATTGGCTCCGAAGATACGGGGTGGTGGTAGACTGTGAGGGCTTTTTGGTGACAGCTAGAGCGGATGATGGACGGAGGATAGTGTTTGGTGGTCTACCAAGTAAGGGGGTATTGGCTAGTTTTCTAAACTCCCTCGATATTCCGCATAGTGAGTTGTCAGGTTTGCCCGTGGTTGGTCAGTATCCGGATGTTTTCGAGGAAGTGACCGGGCTTCCACCACATCGAGAGATTGAGATCCGTATTGATTTGGTAAAAGATGCCAGACCTATAGTGATGCCACTTCATCGTATGGCACCAAGGGAGAAGCGAGAGCTCGGGGTGCAAGTCAGCAATCTTTTGAAGAAGGGATTTATTAGAAGGAGTGTCTCCGAGTGGGGAGCACCAGTTGTGTTTACCACTAAGGCATATGGTTCCCTTCGTTTGTGTGTGGACTATCGCGAGTTGAATAAGGTGACGAGGAAGAATAAGTATCCTCTACCGCGGATAGATGATTTGTTTGATCAACTGGAAGGAGCAAGAGTGTTCTCCCAGTTGGACCTCGCGACAGGTTTTCATCAGCTTAGAGTGGAAGCTGAGAGTATAGCTAAAACGGCATTTCGAACGCCGTCTGGATTTTATGAGTGGTTGGTCATGCCATTCGGGCTGACCAATGCCCCAACATATTTTGTGGATCTTATGAATAGGGTATTCAGAGATCAGTTGAATAAGTTTGTCCTTGTGTTCGTTGACGATATTTTGGTCTATTCGAAGACAGAGGAAGAACACAAGGAACATTTAAAAATAGTGATGGAGGTGTTGAGAAAACACCAATTGAAAGCAAAGTTTTCTAAGTGTCATTTTTGGAGAAGGGAAGTGAGATTCTTGGGTCATGTTGTTTCAGAGAGTGGTATTGCCGTGGACCCTGCGAAGGTGGCTACGGTACAGGATTGGCCTACACCCAAGAATGCGACAGACGTAAGAAGTTTCTTGGGATTAGCTAGATATTATCGTAAGTTTATCCAGGACTTCTCCAAGATAGCAGCACCGTTGACTCAGTTGACTAAGAAGAATCAGTCCTTCGACTGGGACGGAGTGTGTGAGAATGCATTCAAGAGTCTAAAGGAGAAGTTGACGCGTGCGCCAGTGTTAGTCATTCCTAAGGGGAATGAAGAGATGACGGTATACACGGATGCTTGTGGTACCGGACTGGGTGCAGTATTGATGCAAGGAGGTAGGGTTGTAGCTTATGCTAGTCGACAGCTAAAGCCGCATGAGAAGAAGTATCCTACCCATGATTTGGAACTAGCAGCGATTGTGTTTGCGCTGAAGATGTGGAGACACTATCTCTTGGGAGAAAGATTTGAGTTGTTTACCGATCATAAATCGTTGAAATATCTCTTCTCTCAGAAAGATCTGAATCTCCGTCAACAGAGATGGTTGGAGTTCTTGGCTTCGTATGATTTTGATATTGCTTACACACCTGGGAAGGGTAATGCGGTAGCCGATGCCTTGAGTAGGAGACATGCCAGCTTAGGGGCAATGTTTCTTGAATGGAAGCAACTGGAGTATATCGCGGGGTTTGATTTCAGACCAAAGTGCGAATTGGATCCAGTCATGCTAGCTAGTTTGACGATCAGACCCACTTTGATAGAGCGGATTGGTTCCAGCCAGAGGAACGATCCTAATCTATTGGAAATCATCTCCAAGTTAGAGATGGACATTGACGGTGAGGAGATGAATGCGTATGGGCTTGATCGAGATGGATGGCTTCGGAAGAATGGAAGACTAGTTGTGCCCAACGTGAATGGTTTGAGAGATGAAGTACTTAGAGAATGTCATCACTCAAAACTGACTATACATCCCGGTGGTAATAAGATGTATCGAGACATGAAGCATACTTACTACTGGGAAGGGATGAAAAGAGACGTTGGGAAATTTATATCCAAATTCATGAATTGCCAGCTAGTTAAAGCCGAGCAAAAGAAGCCTAGTGGGTTGTTGCAACCATTAGAGATTCCCGAATGGAAATGGGAGCAAGTCTCGATGGATTTCATCGATGGTTTACCAAGGACTAGATCGGGATATGATAGCATTTGGGTAATTGTGGATCAATTGACTAAAAGTGCAAGATTTATACCAGTCAAATCGACCAGAACAGCAGCCAAGTTGGCAGAATTGTATATGAAGTGGGTAGTGAGATTTCATGGAGTACCCAAAAGCATTGTGAGTGACCGAGACCCGTTGTTCACTAGTGGGTTTTGGAAGAGCTTACAAGAGGCTCTAGGGTCAGGATTACATCTCAGTACCGCATATCATCCTCAGACCGACGGTCAAACGGAGAGGGTGAATCGTATATTGGAAGATCTCTTGAGAGCGTGTATATTGGATTTTGGTGGATCATGGGATGACCATTTGCATCTAGTAGAGTTTGCATATAATAATAGCTACCAATCCAGTATCGGTATGGCTCCATATGAAGCTTTGTACGGAAGACCGTGCAACTCACCATCATGTTGGATAGAGACTGGCGAGAAGTTTGTGCTTGGACCAGATGTGGTTAGAGAAACTTCGGATAAGATTAAGATCATTCAGCAACGAATGAAAGCTGCCCAAGATAGGCAGAAGAGTTATGCTGATAAGAGGAGAAGAGACTTGAAATTCTCCGTTGGCGACTTGGTGTTTGTCAAGATCTCTCCGTTGAAAAGCGTGATACGATTTGGCAGGAGAGGCAAATTAGCACCAAGATTTGTTGGCCCATTCCCTGTTCTTGAACTAGTCGGGAATTTGGCATATAGAGTTGGCTTACCAGAGAAAATGGTGGGAGTTCACAATGTATTTCATGTTTCCCAACTAAGGAAGTTCGTCCACGACTCAGATATGACTATTTCACCTGATTAGTTAGAGGACTTCGAAGTAGAACCCGAGGCGGTTGGGAACCGCAAGCCGATCCGTATTGTGGGGCACGATACGAAGCAACTTCGAAGGAAGGCGGTGAAGCTAGTCAAGGTTCAGTGGGGCGAGGACGAGAATGATTGTACTTGGGAGACAGAGGAGAGCATTAGGAAGGCATATCCAGAACTCTTTGCCTGGTAAGATTTTGACTTCGATTTAGTTTTCCGCATGCTAGGATAGGCTTGTTTGCTTGGTTTGCATGTTTGGTTGTTGTATGTGGCTGTTAAGCATGCGGGATCTATTGTATGTTTTGGGTTAAGGAATTTCGGGGACGAAATTTCTTAAGGGGGGAGAGTGTAACGACCCGTATTCTACGCATCATAGGATCGTAGAATATTTATTTCTTCCACATACGAAGTCGTATGGTCATGTAACTTTGGGAGACGACTATTGGGGTCATTTCCCATGTTCATGATTTTTGTCGATTTTTAAATGACCATTTTACCCCTAGTTGGTACTGTTTTGGCCATAACTTTTGACTGGAAAGGAATTTTGACCTGAAACCACTTCCAATGGCTCCGGATGATGGTTTACAATTTCGTAGAGTGGTCACATTAGCCAAACGGACTCACCGTTTGGGAGATATGGCTGAAACAAGTTTCAGATGGTGAAAAACAACTTAATTGGGCTTAACCGGGTGATTAACAGTTAGGCCCAATGGGGGATTTCGGGATTAGGGTAAGGAGGAGGCTGAAATCAGTTAGAGAACGATTTTATCCTCATTTCCCAACCGCCACTTTCTTTCTTGCAACCCTAGCAATGGCCTCCAACACCCAAATCACCTTCTAACCACTTTCTAATCAAGTTTTGGCTTAATCTACATCAAATTAAGGAGAGGAAACACGAAAGCAAGGCTAGAGCTGCTGTTAGACATCAGTATTCGCCCAAATCAGCAAGGTTTCAGTTCTTTGAGCACCTTATAAATGATGACAAAAATTTGTTATATTTTTTTCCAGTTTTTTGAACACCTTATAAATGCACTGGGTGGTTTTTCACTGTATAGTTACCCTACGTGGTTAACGAAGGAACCACGGAGATCGTCTACGTGGTACTTTAACAAACCACGGAGATCGTCTACGTGGTTAACTGCTGTCCTACCTATAGTTGTGTCCTCGGTTCAATCCTGGATTTACCAATTATTTTATGTTTTTTTGGGGGGGGGGGGGGTAATGCTTAAATTTGTTGGTTGTTTAGGATACATGCTTAGTGCTGGGATCACCTAGGACTGTTATATTAGTTATAGCTATGTTTTCAAGAAAAATATCACCTTATGATATTTACATTGATAATAAAAAATGCATAGTATTACCATACAAGAAAGAAATGCTGATATTATTCTGGTTTTGGCTCCGGAATTCTCCTCAAAGTAATCTTGATCATTCCTATTGTTTTCCTCTGAATTGTTGCATGAAAAGTTCTCTAACTCATATTGAAATTCCTTAAGGTTCACACCATTGTTCACTAAAATTGATAGTTACTCCCATTTTAGAAACCTGAACAATAAGGCAAATGACATTCTTTTTCTCTTATACAGCGAGCTAAAATTAATTTCAAAATTTCAAATACTAGTAAGCGAATGAAAGAGCTTTTATAAGAACAAGTTTTTTACGACACTAGAAATTGATCTAGTGACCTAATGTGTTAAGTTGTTGTATGAGCTATTGGCGTTGCTCAACATAGACGATATACCATGCAATGCAGCCCAAGGAAAACACATCTTACCATTAACTAATGTAATCAAAGGACCAAGTTTTGCATGTAATGTGAAAATAGCTCATTCCCATTGCTGCAAGTGTTCAAAATAGTTAAAATAACTTGAAATAAGAGTTCAAGATGGCATAAGTAGCTAGCGATTTCTGAAAGGATGTCCCCTTTATCGTGGTTAAAGCAGCCAGGCATGAAGAACAGGTAATCCTTTAGAGTATTTAACTTATACTTACAGGAATTTATCTTTTATTTTTAATGGATAGAAACATTTGTTATCCCGAGGGAATGAAAAGCAATACCGATTTAATGTTCCTATCTTCATCGTTAAAGAACGACATGGGGTTGTAAGGAACACATGTAGTTCTGTGAATCCTTTGGAAATGATCTGTCTTGTCTGCTGTCCAACTGGAGAATATATCCTGCATTGAAACAAAATAAATTTCCAGTGGCTCAAACAAAACAGTTCGTTCGAAATTTCCTCCAGATCTACGAGCTTCAACCTCACATGCACATCAATTAAAGAAGCCGTCTCAAGGTAAATCGAGTGTTCCTAATCTTAGTTCTATATCTGATTTTCCGGTGCTAAATTCTGATAGTACGCTAGATCCAAGTAATTTATCTTCAATTAAGCCTAAATCTTGAATAGATGTGATTTTTTAGAATAAATCTCCTTAGAAATCTATCCAATTGAATTACTATGAACCCACTGTCAAAGATAACATTAAAGTTGCTGTTATAGAGTAAGATCTAGTTAAGAAAGATGGACCAATTCTATTGCTTTTTATGTTTTTGGAAATAGGCCTTACTTTTAGTTTCTGCGTGAGTATATAGATAGAAATTGGAAAATAAGAGGCAATTATCAGTTGTACTCAAGAGAAAATGGTTTCTTTATTCTTAAATGTGAGTTAGAGGAAGACTGAAAGGATTTTACCAGAAGCCCCTTATTATTATAACAAACGTTTGATTTTCATGAAAAAAATGGAACCTGGAATTAATCTAACTAGATAATTTCTACATACAATACCCATTTGGATTCGTCTTCCTAATTTACATTTAGATTACTGGTATGTGGAAGCAATTAGTAGAATTGTATCTATTTTAGGCCATCCAATTAAACTTGATAGCGTCACTGAAGATGTTATACGTATTTTTTTTTGCAAGGGTATTAGTGGAAGTAGATACTAGCTTTAATTTCCCTGAATTTGGTCCTATTCAGTGTGCTAATGATAGTGTAGTTTGGCAAAGAGTAATGTATGAGTGGTGTCCAATTGCATGGTCAAGTTATAAGTTTTTTGGGCACTCAACAACTGATTGTAAGGCCTCAAAAGTCTGGAAACCCAAGGAGCAAGTGAGTAATATGGAAATTGATCTTTCTAAAGACCAGCAGTTAAATAAGACTGATATTTTGGAAAATAGTTGTCAAATTAAACTTGTCTGGTATGGTTGAAATTTCCTCTTCAACTAAGAGCAAAAGTATTGATGTGGAAGGGTGGATGAAGTAAATAGACAGGTAAGCTCTGTTGTGGCACCTATATTAGACGATCGGCATAAAGTGGTTAAAGATGTTACACATATTAAAATACCTGAGAATATGAATTCTGTTAAAGTTGTGGAAGATTCAAAAAATAATATTCAGGAAGGTGATAGAACAGAGAATGTTAATTTAATAGAGTACAAGAAAGAGATTGGTGAGCATCCTACTAAGCAAATAGATAAAGATGAAGAGAATGAGAAGATGGTCAAAATTAATAAAGTTGATAATTGTGCTGACTTTCTAAATGGAGAAGATGTGGATAATACTTATTTTCCAATGAGCGAATCAGATAGTTCCTTATGTTCTTTCAGTTCTACGAGTAGTTTCATGAAGAGGAGAAATAATTTAAATCTAGTAAATATAAAAAAGGGAATAGGCTTTATATTTTGAAGGATGATTCTTGAGTCTGAAGCCTTGTGTTGAGTAGTAGTTGGTCTGCATGTGTTATCCAGTGGTATTTTGTTTGAGGTAGATGGTGGTATTGCTCTTTCATCTTAGATTTGCAAGCATCTGGGCTTTCGATCTGGCGGTTCTGAGCTGTTTCTTGTTATCTGGGCTATTATATCTTTTGTGTTAGGCTCTCAATAAGCTGGTTTTATTTTTAGGTCAGTTTTCTGGGTCTTGTGTCGTAGCCTTTGGTTCTTTTATGGGCTTGCTGTGTTGGTTCTTTTGGGTTGTGAGTTGTTATTTTGTATTACCAGCTCGAACTTTTATTTCTAATATAAGTACCCTTTTCTTTTAAAAAAATACGAGCTAAATATTTACATATTAATATTTCTATATAAATATTGGTCTGAAACTTGCATGGCGATATAAGCTTTGCAATATTTAGCATTAGAACATGGTAGTTTAACATATAACTAGTTACGTGGATCATCAACTGTCTTGCATGTTGTTAGATAAGAAAAGTATTTTAGATTTATAAAGTTCCACATCATAAAATATCTTAGAGAGGTAGTGCATAAATATGAGTTGATAGACATGCAACATCAAAAATTCCATTTGCTGTAACAATGTGTTAACACAACAATCTTCAAACTTTTGCATTCAAGGTTAAAGAATTTGAAGAAGCATAGAAAAACGATTGCTCAGGGGTTTTGAGAAAAGAATATTTGTTGTCTTCTTCTTTAAAAAATAAATGAAATTTATAAATGTGAGTTTACTAACTTCAGCTCAGAACTGAACAAGAAATCTGAACAAACTAGAAAGTGAGAATTCAACTCGTTTATTATCTTTTTCTTCAAAAAATAATTGAAATATATAGAAGTAAGTTCACTAACTTCAGCTCAGGATTGAACAAGAAGGAAATTTTAAAAGAATAAAATGTGAGAAGGCAACTCCTTTACTATTTATTTATAAATTATATTGATTACGAAATTAACTGTAGGAGAATAAAAAGATTTGTCTTTTTTCTAGTTTTATGAGTTGAAATAAAAGAAAAGGAAAAGACAAAAAGAAGATAATAATGGATAACTAAGTTTATCAGCTAACTAATAACATGTCAAGTGCGCTATCAAAGCGCCACATGCGCCCACGCCGCGCGCATGAGTATGAGTTCCAATTTGATAATTCATAGTTACGGCGTCTATATAATTACCAGTAGAGATAGTATATATAGGGGAAAATAACCAAATATTAGACAATGTGCGACAAATGTTTTATTGTAATTATCCAACAATCATCCGCTAACTGCAAAGCACAAAATAGCGGAAAATCAGACAACCTGAGCAAATGTAATAACCCTGACTTTCAGTATTCGTTTTTCTTCAAAGCCGACTGGTTTTTAAGGTGACCTCAAACACCTTTTTATTATAACCAATAATAAAAAAATACCAAAGGGACAGGTGATTGTGGTTGACTGTGAGCTAAATTCGATTTTTAGGATGGATCATCCGCCTATTATTGTAAGTCGTCCACACTATCTAAGCAAGATTACAGCATAGGAGCTAGTACAGATACTATACTACTATAATTTCATCACACAGTTACATGGGTACAGTTACTTAAAGCATTGACATACTGCAACAGCAAAGTATAGTACAAAGTGATGACAGCAGCTGTAGCAGTGATATTTAGAGCTCCACACCTGAAGAAGGCACAAAGTAGGCTCCATTGAAGAGTCACATCAAGGCACAAAATCGGCATTACCAGAGAAGGAGGAGTAGAAATTCACCATGAAACAGTGAATACATGAATACAGGTCATCTAACTCAAATAATCCAAACATCACCAAGGATTTACATTACTGAACACAGAGCATGCAAAATGCCAAGATTGAACGGAAAGAAACACCACCAAGAAAACAGACTAAAATCAATGCAAATGCATCTCGTGTATAGTCGTAATCTAAGTGATGACCGATACAAACCATACACATACATAGCTCAAGAATTCATTGCATACCATAAAAAACTCACAGAGCACAAATAAAACCAGGATAGACAACCAAGCACCAAAACACGAAACCTTCTGCTTCCACAAGCCACATACTCACTACCAAAATACTACTGACAATACAAAAACCTGATTAGCATTGATGACCTGAAAGTTAGAAGTGTACCATCAAAGAAGAGGGAACTCCACTACGAGATGCGAAGACAAATCTGCCTTTAAGGAGTTGCTATTAACTAGATTACTCCACCTTAGTGACGATTTCCAGATCTACGTAGTTCCCAATTGAATAACTTAGAAAAGTAGTTGCCTGAGTCCCTACGCAGAGGAAATCGAGGAGTAAGAAGCGATTTAGGAAGGAGAAAGCTCGAATCTGATGAGGAAGAGGAAAGTAATGGCCTCTGGCTCACAGTGACTTTCATGGAAAAGCTTTGGGTATACAGAGACTAAATTGTTAAGGGAGGACACCCACGCACGGCGTTGTCGTATATGACGTAGTTGTATACACAATTATACGATTTTTGTTTGATGATAACATACAAATAAATATTATTTTAAATGTGTTTATTACTGTACTGTTTCATATATTTATCACAAACAGAAATATAATATTTATATTTAAATAGAATACGACTGTACTGTCATTCATATATTCATACAGTATTTTGTTTAAATTGAATATTATATTTCAAACATTCAAACAATACATCTATTTATAACTCCACTATTTGAACACATCACATTTCATATACATTCACAAAATATTGTACTTGTAAATAAACTGAATATAATAGACAAGTTTGTTTGAACACAATAAAATAATATTTTATTTCAAACAAATTTGTTTAATACAAACATCAGTACAATTCTGTTGATACACAGCTCCTCACTATAACACTATGTCTATACATCTCATATATATATATATATATACACACACAATCACTCAGTTTACATTTCAATTTACATACACATTAACATTGATACATTGACACGTCTTCATCTTCAATCTTCTGTCTTCACAGCTCAGTCAGTCCGGTCTTCATACCTGTCAAATAAAATAGAAACGCACACAATACACTGCAACAGGAATAAAATAGTATACATGCGAATATAAATTTTATTTTTAAAATTTTATTTGCCTCAGATTTTTGGTGTGTTTCTCATCATTTTTCATGACTCGATTTTGATTAATCAATCCATCCGACTGTGTCTAGACAGCTTGTGATATTCACAGTGATCTACTGTAAATACCACAAGGCAGTCAGTGTATATACAAAATATTTCTGTGTAGGGACAAGAAATTCAACCTGATGGTTGCATATACACACATGTATAAATATACACGTGTGCACTGCCTCGCCAATCAATGTGCAAGTGAGGAGCAGCCACATGGACGAACTCGACTCAGTGCACAATCTACAGTGGGACAATCAAATACAAGTTCAAGCTCTCAAATCAAGTACTGTTCATAATTGTCAAAGCACTTGTGCAGCCAATAAGAAACATGTTAGCAAACTTACAAGATCAGCTCAAATTCATGTGATTTTAGCATGGTCATACAAGCAGATCAGTCAGACCAGATTCAAGAAGATAATGGCAGTTTAAAGCAACTCAGCAGCAACTCGAAGGTGGGCAAGTTAATGGAGCAAATCTCATGTACAGATATACATGTGAGCAACATGTTCAATGGTTCAAAAAGCATGGTATATATTATCAGCACAACAACATAAATGAAAGAGAAGCATATACATGAAGGATGCTTTCAAGTTCATTTATGTGCATTTCAAACCAACAGCATACAAGATGGAGTATTTCTATAACTAAAGCATGGTCATCAAAATAGCATGGATGAATTAAATGGACAGTGTGTACAGCAGCATAGCTCAAGTGGTCAAGCCCAATTGCTTTAGCACAAACATATACATGGTCTACAAGTATAGTGGAGGCTGCATATACATGGTGCTGAATGGATCAAGCCAGACTAATATACCCAAATCAACAAAGCAGCTCAGTTTACAAAGTTCGGCCTTAATACAACATTGACTGGTTTAACACAAGACAAAATGGTGCAGTTTCAAGTGCAACTACAATTTTGTGAAGGTGAAGAGCACAAAGCAACTCAGATTTCAAAATGGTCATGCATATACATAAGTGATGTACACAGCATGGACAAAAGATGAAGAGAAACAATGCACTGATGTACATTACAAATTGGCAAGGCAACAGACAATTGAAACAAGGTACACAAACATGCATGTAAATTGCAATGTACAGCAACACATGTTTTACATGAAGTAGCCAAGTTCAACAATGGTGTATACAAAGGTGCAGTTTTTTTTCTTTCCAAATGCAAACAGCTCAGCACAAATGAAGGATGGCAAGTGCAATGATGTATGGGAGAAAACAACTCGGATATATCAAATGATCAAGCACTTCACAAATACACTAAGCAGTTTGAAACAATGGACAAGCATGAAAGTTTAGCAAACAAGGTTGATGTCTTCAGCTATATAGTGAAGCAACGACATTGGGACAGAGCATATTTGTCACAGATATTTGATACAAGTTTGGTACAATAGCAAAAGGAAACAAATCAGTGGGAAAAAGTATTTTTTTTGCTTCCAGACTTTCCAGAAATAAGATTTCACAAAAGGATCATTTTTTGGCAAATATTAATTGTGGAAATAGAATTACGTTTGCCATAGTTCAACATAGTTTATAAATTCACGTCCAGATTCAATTCATCAATTCAAGCTGAGAAACAAAAGGGGCAAAATCAATCAAAGCCGAGAATTCAAAAGGGGAAGCCAAAGCAAATCCGTCAAGCCTTCACGTGAAATCAGAGTGTCAATTTAAGGTTTCCTAAATCCTATTATATACACGTGTATCATCACAGGCAAGAATGATCGAAAAGCCCACAAATCAATTCAAACATTTCAAAGAAATATTTTTCTGGAAAACTCACTTTGTTTTCGGTCAAGAGCAAGAGAGAAAAATCCCCCAAAATCAGAGAGCATCCAATTGACAAAGCAGAAAGCTTCAAGCTTTGAAGAATCAAATATCGATTTTTTTTAGCATCGATTGAAATTTTGAGGATTTTCAGAAAACCCTGGAGGAGCTGCCATTCTTTCACAAAGCAAAGAGAGCGAATAAAAATAAAGAGGGGTGCAACCGAGTTACAAAATGGCCGACCATAATTTTCTAAAGGGATGGCCCCTTGTTTTAACTCCTAAGGGTTTTTAATTTGATTTTAATTTTGTATTGTATTTTCTTTCTGTTTTTGTAAACCGTCAGCAGTTTTTTGTGTCTGTAAAATACTAGGGGATTCAGTTAG
The DNA here is from genome assembly GCA_030737875.1 of Allium sativum. Taxonomy (NCBI): domain Eukaryota; kingdom Viridiplantae; phylum Streptophyta; class Magnoliopsida; order Asparagales; family Amaryllidaceae; genus Allium; species Allium sativum. Next base: position 454,485,506 of record CM060920.1, on the reverse strand, counting down.
GGTGTTGACTGACAGTTGACAGAGTCTGTAAAATCTGGGTTACTGGTTACGGGGCCGTAATCAGGGGAAATATGATCGAGAGGATATCGGTCAGTCTAGGGTTTTGAGCGTAGGGTTAGAATAGGAGTAGGGATTGCGAGTGTACATGGTCTTGTATGCAGGATCTGTTCTATCACCTAGTAGAAACCTTAGGAATGCAGCAATAGGCCGGGTTTTGCCGAAGCTGGGTATATCTGTGTGTGATTTGTTTTCTGCATTTGTGTTCCTGCTATATTCTGTGATCTGTTTGTTATTATATATCTCGTTAGATTTTTAATTCAGTTAAAAACTGTGATAAACCCTATTCACCCCCCCCTCTGGGCTTAATCTGGATCAAGCAAGTGGTATCAGAGCAGGTTATTTCATTAACTCTAGAAACGGTGAATCCTAGTTGTCAGCCCATAGGGAGTAAGCCCAGTTTATTTCCAACTATTTTCGATGGAACAGATTTTTGAAACTGGAAATCCAAAATGGAATTTTATTTAAAACCTGTTAATATTAAATGTTGGGATGTTGTTATCAATGGGTTTAATAGTGTAGATATTACTTTGAATGCTCATGCTATGAAAATTATATTTGATTATGTTAGTACTGAACAGTTTAATGCAATCTGTCATTGTTTATCTGCACAGGAAATTTGGAATACTCTCAATACAAAGTGTGGACAATTTGACAATAGCTGCTCAAAATCCCAGAAAGTCAACTCAGCTTCAAATCTATGCTTAACAGGTCATGTAGATGAAACTTTAGATGGATCAGATGATGGAGAATAAATAAATGCTGAAACAGAAAATTTCTCATATGAAGATCTGGTTTACATGTGTCTTGATTTAACGAAATCTGTTGATAAACTCCAACTGAAAAATAATTCTCTAAAATCTAAGAATTCTGAATTGACCAGCAAAATTGATAATTTGAAATCACAACTTGAATATTTTAAAAACCTTTCAAATTCAGATTGCAAAAATTGTTTGAAATTGGAAACCAGTCTTGCTCATCTCAATAAAAATATTCAAAGGTTTGAAAAAGAAATTCTGATCTTAAAAGAAAAAAGGATTGAATTATCAAATTTGAACAACTTTCTACAAAAGGAATTTGAAGTTTTTAAGACAGATATAAATTCCAAATTTGAAATTGCTGAAAAAGAAAATTTGTTAAAAAGTGATTTAATTTTGAAAGAACTTGAAAACGAAAAGTCCAAGAAATTTGAATCTGAAAGCCAAAAACATTTTGAATTTGAGATTTCTGAGTCCCAAGCCAAAATCAAATTACTTGAATTTGAAAATTTGGTTTCAAAAAAAAAAATTATATTGAAAGAAAGATCACTAATAATCGATGTTCTGATTTAATAAAATAAAACAGTGATCTTAAATCCAAAATTCAACGATTAGAACCAACTTTGGATAAATTTTCTAATGGGGAGAAATCGTTGACATGTTGTTGCAAAGTCAAGTTTCTATTGGAAATAAATATGGTATTGGCTTAGGGAAAAATAATGTTTTTGAAAATGACAATTCAAATGATTTTAAAAAAATTTCAAACTGCTTTGGAAAGAATCGATTTGAAAATTCTAACTCTGATAATCTCAAAGGATTTTTGAATCATAAACATGATGTGAATTTGTTTTATAATAATCCATTTGAACAATCCTGGATCCCAAAAAGAAATAAAACAAAATTCGTTAACTTCAAACAAATCTGGGTTCCTAAAGGTACAAAGGTAAATTCAGATGGGTTGTTGTATAAACAAGTCTGGGTACCAAAATATGTGAATAAAACTGTGAGTGGTTTTACAAACTTTGTTAGACCACTCAATTCTATAAACTGTTAGGTACCGGAGGAGGTTGAGGAACTGCTTTGCTAAAAAGAGATTTGATTTCAAGCTGGTCTACAATTTTATATCATTCACAGTTCCTTAGCCAAGCATGCTGAGTTAGAGATTCATTTGTTTACATGGATTTCAGGTATATCTCAATACTCATTCCTTTGTACATTCTCTTTTTTTCTATTTTTCCAATTCCAGTTATTTTTTTATTTTTATTTTTGATTTGATTTTTCACTGCAATATTTTTCTGTTTCTTTCTTCTTGGGCTTCATTAACTTCCAATTGCAGTATTCATGGCCTTCTGGAAATTAACATTATTTGAATAGAACCCTAATTTTTTTTAACTTTCCAGATCTTGAATTTTAACTTTTTAAATATTTGCAATTGTTTTGAAGTTTATTTTCTGATTTCTGATTTCATAACAATGTTGATGTATTCTTGCCATATCTTGAACACTGTTAATTTGAATTCTAAATTTTTGAAGATCTGGAAAACAATTGGAATTTCACACAAATCTGCTGTTTTGAGTTCCTTCTAATTCATTTTAGAAAAACTTGAAATATATACTCATTACAGCACACTGCTACTTTTCAGTTGTGATAATTTCATTGATTTTCAAATTGGCTTGGAAAAGTTAAATTGTCTTGAATCTAAGTGATACATCTTGAAATCCTTTTTATATTCATGATCAGTATGGTTGAAATTTATTTATTTGAAATCATCTGAAATTCTTGATATTTGAATTTCACACACCTCATAAATTTGAAATTATCAACCTTGTGTGAATAATTCATTATATCTCAAACTTAACATTGATTCAAGTGATTTCAAATAATTTAATTTTTTTTATGAACACCTCTCAAACTTGATGTATATGATCTGAAATTACTCTTGCACTTGTCAGAAATTCTTGTGAAAAATTCTTTGAAAATCTGGTCTCAAATCTCTCTGTTTTTCATGATGATTTGATTGAATACTAGTTTGTTTAAAATCATTTGAAATTATTGATTTATTGAATCTCACACATATCTTGAATCTAAAACTTAATCCGGTGTGACTGATTCATTGAATTTTAAGATCTTCATATTTTCTCAAATGATTTCAAATAAACAGTATTGTTAATCTTGAATCATCTTATGTGACCGTCATCGTGATAAGTATGATTTGAAAATATTTTCTGTGCTGCTCTGATACTGTTTTGAAAAATGTTTGTTTTGAAATCATCAGCTGCTCTGATTAAAAGAAATTGATTTGTAAATATTTTTGATGATTGCTTGATTGGTTAATCTTGTCTGCTTGGGTCTTGTGATTAAAAAAAAATCTAGTGTCAGTGATATTCTTTTTTGTCTCCAGTGTCGTCTTACAATCCTTATTAATAGAGACACCATTTGGTATCAGTAGTGCTGAATTTTATTTTTACATAATTTTATTAATACCTCTTGTGTTGTATAGATCTTTTTAATTTCCTCTTGTAATTGATTTTCAACTTTAAAATTATTTATTGATTATTCATTTAGAAATTGAAATCAATATCCAAATTGAACTGTATTTATAATTCATCGAAATTATTATCAGTTAAAGAAATTGTGATGAATTGTGACTGCAGTATATTTCACAACAAGAGGAGACTTTATTTAATATTTTCATGATGGTTGAACATTTATTATAATATCTTTGAATTAGCAATTATTTCACGATCATCTCCTTTATCTATTATTATTCTATCATCCATTATGATTTCATATTGATGAGGAGAGTTTTTTTTTTTTTTTTAAATCTTTTGGATAAACAGTGAAAATATTTGTGATAGAAATGGGACTATATTATTTTTTAGAATTAGTGATAACTGAAAATTTTCAATAATCCCAGTACAGTCAAGCACATTTCATAATATAATTAATTTAGAAATTTATTGCACAGACCATCTCTGTACCTACCGCATTTCTTTCATCCATTTTTGGTTTTATATACTGAGGAGTTTTTCATTTTGAAACAGAAAATAATATAAATATTTCTCTGACCTAATTTAAAAATCCAAGCTTTGGTCATGCATGGTTTAGAGATTACTTATAATTTAAGCCGCGACTGACCTCATTTAAAAATCCAAACTCTGGTTATGCGTGGTCAGTGTGCTCTTAAATAAAAAGAAAAACAAAAACAAAATGCTAAATAATTTTTTATAAGAAATTCTCCTTGGTGTATAAAAACTAGCCTATCAATCCATATTCTATTCTGTGAAATATGTTGAAATTTTATGACGTATTATGATTTGTTGATTGATAGATATTGGGATTTGAGATTATACAATTTTGTCACTTACTTTGAATTATTAATTCTAGTCCAAATCCATCACTGTTTTTGTACTTTATTTTTATAAAAATAAAAAAATCTTTTGAAAATGATTGGAAATCATATTTTTTGTAACTCTCTCCATTATATATAAAATTCATCGTAAATTCGTCATTCTCTACAATGTGAAATATGCTACCTGTTCTCAGAATATTATGATTTTTGTTTGACTGATTGAGATTTATGATGACAGTTCCTCCTCTTATGATGATATTACATTTAATTTCACTTTTCATCTATATTTTAATTTCTGTATCCTTTTGATGATAACAAAAAGGGGAGAATGGGTTGAGATTTTGATTTATGAGTGAATATTTTATAAATATACTTAATTTTGAATTTTCAATTCTCTCACTCATGCACATTTTTAGGGGGAGTTTCTGTTGTAGGGGGAGCATTCAAATAGGGGGAGTAATATATTTCATTTTTCAAATACATTTATGCTCAAATTTTTTTAATTTGTTTGTCATCATCAAAAGGGGGAGATTGTCATATATGACGTAGTTGTATACACAATTATATGATTTTTGTATGATGATAACAACCAAATAAATAGTATCTTAAATGTGTTTGTTACTGTACTGTTTCATATATTTATCACAGACAAAAATATAATATTTATATTTAAATAGAATACGACTGTACAGTCATTCATATATTCATACAGTATTTTATTTAAATTGAATATTATATTTCAAGCATTCAAACAGTACATCTATTTATAACTCCACTATTTGAACACATCACATTTCATATACATTCACAGAATATTGTACTTGTAAATAAACTGAATATAATAGACAAGTTTGTTTGAACACAATAAAATAATATTTTATTTCAAACAAATTTGTTTAATACAAACATCAGTACAATTCTGTTGATACACAGCTCCTCACTATAACACTATGTCTATACATCTCATATGTATATACAATCACTCAGCTTACATTTCAATTTACATACACATTAACACTGATACATTTACACGTATTTATCTTCAATCTTCTGTCTTCACAGCTCACTCAGTCCAGTCTTCGTACCTGTCAAATAAAATAGAAACGCACACAGTACACTGCAACATGAATAAAACAGTATACATGCGAATATAAATTTTATTTTAAAATTTTATTTGCCTCAGATTTCTGGTGCGTTTCTCATCATTTTTTATGACTCGATCTGATTTATCAATCCATCCGACTTTGTCTAGACAGCTTGTGATATTCACAGTGATAGACTGTAAATACCACAAGGAAGTCGGTGTATATACAAAATATTTCTGTGCAGGGACAAGAAATTCAACCTGATGGCTGCATATACACACATGTATAAATATACACGTGTGCACTGCCTAGCCAATCAGTGTGCAACTGAGTAGCAGCCACGTGGACCAACTCGACTCAGTGCACAATCTACAATAGGACAATCAAATACAAGTTCAAGCTCTCAAATCAAGTATTGTTCATAATTGTCAAAGCACTTGTGCAGCCAATAAGAAACATGTTGGCAAACATACAAGATCAGCTCAAATTCATGTGATTTTAGCATGGTCATACAAGCAGATCAGTTAGACCAGATTCAAGAAGATAATGGCAGTTAAAAGCGACTTAGCAGCAACTCAAGGGTGGGCAAGTTAATGGAGCAAATCTCATGTATAGATATACATGTGAGCAACATGTTCAATGGTTCAAAAAGCATGGTATATATTATCAGCACAACAACATAAATGAAGGAGAAGCATATACATGAAGGATGCTTTCAAGTTCATTTCTGTGCATTTCAAACCAACAGTATACAAGATGGAGTATTTCTATGACTAAAGCATGGTCATCAAAATAGCATGAATGATTTAAATGGACAGTGTGTACAGCAGCATAGCTCAAGTGGTCAAGCCCAATTGCTTCAGCACAAACATATACATGGTGTACAAGTATAGTGGCTGCTGCATATACATGGTGCTGAATGGATCAAGCCAGACTAATATACCCAAATCAACGAAGCAGCTCAGTTTACGAAGTTCGGCCTTAATACAACATTGACTGGTTTAACACAAGACAAAATGGTGCAGTTTCAAGTGCAACTACAGTTTTGTGAAGGTGAAGCGCACAAAGCAACTCAGATTTCAAAATGGTCATGCATATACATAAGTGATGTACACAGAATGGACAAAAGATGAAGAGAAACAATGCACTGGTGTACGTTACAAATTGACAAGGCAGCAGACAATTGAAACAAGGTACACAAACATGCATGTAAATTGCAATGTACAGCATCACATGTTTTACATGAAGTAGCCAAGTACAACAATGGTGTATACAAAGGCGCATTTTTTTTTCCTTTCCAAATGCAAACAGCTCAGCACAAGTGAAGCATGGCAAGTGCAATGGTGTATGGGAGAAAACAACTCGGATATATCAAATGATCAAGCACTTCACAAATACACTAAGCAGTTTTAAACAATGGACAAGCATGAAAGTTCAGCAAACAAGGTTGATGTCTTCAGCTATATAGTGAAGCAACAACATAGGGCCAGAGCATATTTGTCACAGATATTTGATACAAGTTTGGTACAATAGCAAAAGGAAACAAATCAGTGGGAAAAAGTATTTTTTTTTTGGTTCCAGACTTTTCAAAAATAAGATTTCACAAAAGGATCATTTTTTGGCAAATATTAATTGTGGAAATAGAATTACGTTTGCCATAGTTCAACATGGTTTATAAAATCACGTCTAGATTCAATTCATCAATTCAAGCTGAGAAACAAAAGGGGCAAAATCAATCAAAGCCGAGAATTCAAAAGGGGAAGCCAAAGCAAATCAGTCAAGCCATCACGTGAAATCAGAGTGTCGATTTAAGGTTTCCTAAATCCTATTATATACACGCATATCATCATAGGCAAGAATGATCGAAAAGCCAACAAATCAATTCAAACATTTCAAAGCAATATTTTTCAGAAAAACTCACTTTGTTTTCGGTCAAGGGCAAGAGAGAAAAATCCCCCAAAATCAGAGAGCATCCAATTGAAAAAGCAGAAAGCTTCAAACTTTAAAGAATCAAAGATCGATTTTTTTTAGCATCGATTGAAATTTTGGGGATTTTCAGAAAACCCTAGAGAGCCTTCATTCTTTCACAAAGCAAAGAGAACGGATAAAAATAAAGAGGGGTGCAACCGAGTTACAAAATGGCCGGCCATAATTTTCTAAAGGGATGGACCCTTGTTTTAACTCCTAAGGGTTTTTAATTTGATTTTAATTTTGTATTGTATTTTCTTTTTGTTTTTGTAAACCGTCAGCAGTTTCTAGTGTCTGTAAAATATTAGGGGATTCAATCAGGGTGTTGACTGACAGTTGACAGAAACTGTAAAATATGGGTTTCTGGTTACGAGGCCGTAATCAAGGGAAATCTGATCGAGAGGATATCGGTCAGTCTAGGGTTTTGAGCGTAGGTTTAGAATAGGAGCAGGGATTGCGAGTGTACATGGTCTTATATGCGGGATCTGTTCTATCACCTAGTAGAAACATTAGGAATGCAACAGTAGGCAGGGGTTTGCCGAAGCTGGGTATATCTGTGTGTGATTTATTTTCTGCATTTATGTTCCTACTATATTCTGTGATCTGTTTATTATTATATATCCCGTTAGATTTTTAATTCAGTTAAAAATTATGATAAACCCCATTCACCCCCCTCTAGGGTTAATCTAGATCCAACAGGCGTAAACTAGGTAGAGAGGCGGAAAGGATAGAGAGAGTGGATGAAACATTTTGTGGAGATACCGAAGCTTGAGTGGAAGAGAAAATAATTTGACCTAGACGCCGTTAACATGAGCCATCCTGAAACGAAGCTTGATTTGTCTTGATGAAGTTGAATATTTAATTTATTTAAATATGAATATGATTATTTTAGAAGTTGAATAACCAGAATTCAGAATATATAAGTTACTAAATATAACTGAATGTCAGAAACAGTAATTCGAATATTGAAATTACTCAAATAAGTGAATCTGAGACTTAATATGAAATTAAATTAATTATATACCTTATATTAAATTCTATTTGAATGCGAACGATAATGTAACACCCTATATTTCTTAACGTTACCCGTATAAGGATTCCATTAAAAAGTATAAAGCACTTTAGGTATACAATGATATCACAGAGGCTAAAATTCACAAGACAACATAAATAAAGCACAACGAAAAACTTAAAATTTCGTTTAAAATAAAATAAGAAGTATTATTACATCACAAGTTAAAAAACCATAGTTGTATCATAAAAACTATATAATCATAGTACAAATAAAAATTACCCATTAAAGAGGTGAACAAAGTGGCTTACATGGAATCAAGCAAGTCTGATGCTAGCAATATAGTGGACGCAACTGTTTTAGATACTACTTACAAGGAAAGTGAAGGAAACCAGTTGCATGATATTAGCATAAACAAGGAACCAGCTGTGGAACTCACAAATGATACACAAGTAGTAACTGTCACGATTGAAGAACAGATAACCTCTGCTGCTTCAGATGATATTTCAGCTTTCACTGACAGAGGCTTTGAGCCTAGAATACTTCAAGTCATGCATGAATTAGCTGTCACCACAATTTGCATTATAACTGGTAGTTGTGAAAATGACAAGGTTAGGAAAAATAACCATGAAAATGAACAGATGCAAGATGTTAGCTCTGCTGATCAAAAATGCACTTCAGAGCTGAACATCTATAACAATATACCACCCCCGGGCCATAAGGAAATCTCTGAATCATAATTTTACGACACGGAAACAAGCAGCAAAGGAATGCAAAGTGAAAACAAAGTCAAAGCCAATAAAAATTTAACACATGACTCTCCATTGGATGCTAATGTGCTTAGTGGTAATGATAATGGTGCGATCAAGACGAGATCGATGACAAGGAGTGTAGAAAAACATTTAGAGATTAAATAATGATACTAAATATCTGCATATGGAATATTCGTGGAGCTCACATGGATATAAAACTCAACAGATGTAAATTACTTGTTAGGAAATATATCTTATCCGTGCTTGCTATCTTGGAAACTAAGCTCAACGAGGAATTATCGACTAGAGCTACCAGGTATATAAACTCTAATTGGGTTATGATGCATAATTTAAGTGATGTGAGCTATGGCAGAATATTACTTATTTATGATCCTTTGATTTATAGCATCACTAAAATTATTTCATCTAGTCAATTTATTCATTGTCAAAATGTGCATATACCATCTGCTATTACTTATTTTTTTTTGCTTTTGTATATGCTCATAACTCTTATGCGGCTAAGGAAACTCTTTTCTTAACTTTTCCTTTGTAGAAACCTAGTATTCACCCTCGGTTAGTTTGTGGAGACTTCAATTCTCCCCTTAAACTTGAGGATAGAATTGGAGGATCTGCGGTCTCACTTCCTGAGATCAGGAATATTAATTTGGCAATTACAAATTCAAATCTTGTCGGAATTAATACCTCTAGATCAGAATTTACACGGAATAACTCTAAAAGAAATGGAATTAGAAATTTTTAAAGACTGATCATTCTTTTAGTAGTTTAGTCTCACTCAACACTAAGCCTAGCCTCACCAATGAGCTTGTTATGCCGATCTTTCGGATCACACGCCACAAGTGATACATTTAAACGAAAAGGTTATTTCTAGACTGCTTATTTTTAGATTTTTCGTTTCTTGGACTAATGAACCTAGCTTTATAGATCTAGTCAAAATAACATGGGATTTTCCTTGCTATGAAAATCCTATGTTTATACTTTTTAAAAAACTTAAAGCACTCAAAAATGCCCTCAAAGATTGGTTAACCAATATGGAAGTGGTAGTTTGAAGTCTGATCTGCTGCAAAGACAACTCCAGCAGGTTCAGACCAAAATGTAGCATGATCCCTTCAGTCCTCAACTATCCAGCATTGAATCTGACATTGCATGCAAGCACATAGAGGCTTTGCTTCTTGAAGCCACGATGAAGAAACAGAAAGCTAGAATAACTTGGTTTGAACATGGTGACAGGAACTCGGCATACTTCCACGTTGTTCTCAAAGAAAATCAGGTCAAGGAAAACATACACGCTATTATCAACATGGAAGGTCAGGTACAAACTTCTCAAGTTAGCATTCAAAATGTGTTTATTATGTACTTATCTGCTATGTTTGGTAACAAAGATAATTTTGCCCCTTTGATTGATGAAATAAACCTGATGATTTTACCAAAACTTACCCCTGATCTTAATCATTTTTGTGTAATGTGATAACTGAAGACAAAATTAAGGAAGCCATGTTCTCCTTGAACAAACACTCTTGCGGCGGACCCAATGGTTATAGTGCAGTTTTTTACACATTTTGGTGGAAAATTGTTTAGTATGATGTTTGTAATGCCATTAAACAATTTTTTAAGGAAGGGAAACTTCTTGAATCAATTAACAACATGGTTATTGCTTTGATCCCTAAAGTTAAGAATGCTAATAATGTGTGCGCGTTTAGACCTATATCTTGGTTGAATACTATACATAAATGCATCACTAAAATTTTAGCTACCAGACTTAAGCATGTTCTACTAATGCTCATATCTGCCAATCAATCTTCTTTTTTACCTATAGAAACATTCTTGATAATGTGCTTCTAGCGCATGAATTAATTAAAGGTTATAACACTAAAAATGTCTCCTCTAGAGCTATGATAAAACTCGACATTAGGAAAGTATTTGACACTCTACAGTGGACATCTGTTATCAGAATTTTAAGCTATATGAATTTTCCTCCATATTTTACTTCATGGATTTATGCGTATGTGAGTAGTGCGCACTTTTCAACTAATGATAATGGTTCTCCATTTGGTTTTTTTCATAGCAAGCAAGGTATAAGGCAAGGAGATCCCATTTCTGCATATGTATTCATTGTCGTAATGGAGTTATTGACTAGAATGATTGATGCACTAGTTGATAATAAACAATTCGAGTAGCATCCTAAATGTAAAAACCCTCGTGTTATATCGCTCATGTTCGCTGACGATCTTATTATTTTCTATAAACCTGATAACAATACATTGTGTAATATCATGTCTGCTCTTGAAAGTTTTTATCAACTCACTGGATTGAAAGTCAACTATGATAAATCTGATATTATGGTCGCTGAGGTAAGTCAAACTCGTAGTGTCTACTTACATGACCTTACTAGTCTTAAATGTAGTAACAATACTCTAACTTACCTCGGTTTGCCAATAATTACCTCTAGAATCACCACATTGCAATGCATGCCCTTATTTGATAAAATCACTAAACGTATGGAATGTTGGTCAACTAATTTCCTTAGTCAAGCCGGTAGAGTAACACTTATTAGAACTATCATTATCGCCATGCAAACATATTGGTTGTGTACTTTCCTTCTTCCAAACAAACTACATAGCATGCTTAGGTCTACTTTTATGAAATTCCTATGGAAAGGAAATATTCATGTAAAGTATATTGCTCCAATATCCTTTGCGAAACTTGAGAAACCAAAAAAATACGGTAGGCTTGACATTGTTAACACGTCTATATGGAGTATGGATGATATTGGCTAACACGTTGATGACATCCTAAATCATAAGCAAAGTCTTTGGGTGCTATGGTCATTGAAACATGTCCTCAAGAATCATTGTTTCTGGTCTTTGAGTACCCTCCAAGGCTTTAGCTCAACCTGGAAAAACATCAATAAGATCAAATCAAGAATTCTTCTTTATTTTAAGTTCGGACACGGGCTTACGAATGAACCAAATTCTGGTAGGATCCTTGGCTTGACTTCTGATGTATTATTGATCATGAGATATCGTACTTGGAGAAACATAGCTCAGGAGTTCACATTAAATGTTTAGTTGGTGACCTGCTTTTACGTGATCGTATTTGTATGTCGCCGACTACTATCAGCAATCTTCAGGCTTTATGGAATAGGATTCAAGGTGGTAACACAAATGCAATTTCTGAACTTTGCACTAGATGGAGGTGGCGAGGTGAGAATGTAACAACCCGGAAAATCTGAGCCAGTTTAAAAAATTTAATTTGGCTATTTTAGTAGATTTTAGATATTTAAAATAAAGTATTTTAGATAATAACGACGAAAAGTATGTTTGAATCGATGTTTGAAAATAAATAAAATTATTTTTAATTATAAACTAGGCCTGAAATGGCGCGGCAGTTTCAAAATTGGAATTCAAACTTTGACTGACTGTACCGGGTGCAAAATAAAACGGATTTTAGTGAAACCAAAAATATTTAAATCTGTTAGAGAATCTTTCTAATGAATCTGAAAAATCGAAGCTTCATAGCGGGAATCAAAAGTTGTGGCCAAATGAATTTTCAGAAAGGTCGCTATAGAGAATATATCGCCCTTGAAAATAGACATTTGCATACGACCTCAAAAATCGACGAAAACACTTTTGTTGGATCCAGGATGTCAAATTATTGCTAGGTTTCAAATTTCATAATTTTTGATGTTAATATGTGAGCGTGGCAAAGGAAAATGTGTTTTGGTCAATTAAAGTTAAATTGGATCGACCAAAAAATGGCCATTTTTCAAACGATCTCAGAATTCGACGAAACTAGTTTTGTTGGGACCATATCGTCAAAACATAGCTAGATTTATTTTTCGGGAATTTTTAGAATCAGTATGTGGCCGCGGCAAATTGAAATGCACGTTCAAATCAAATATTGTATGTTTAATACTTTAATTTGAAGAATAACAGGCTGTAACAGTCGAATTGGCCTACGAAACATATCCCATTGTGTTCCGAAGGGGGGTATTTAGCTAGGGGCGACAGTCGTTGGGTTTGGATTGGTGTTCGTATGGAGAAAGGGGTATTTTTTAGTTTAAAGAATTAAATAAATAAAAAAGGGGAGGGCCAATCATTTTCTTCCAAATAACCTTCTCTCTCCCCGACCCTTCAGCACGAACGGAGGCTCCCCCTTCAATTCTTCTTGCCCCAATTCCTCGTCATCCACGCATCAGAACCCGCTGCTCCTTTGGAGGATTTTGAAGGCCTTTCCATGTGCTTCAAATCCATATAAGGATCAACACCCCTCGTTCAACCATTGTCGAAATCGAGCTCCATGAAGTCGGCGACTTCAACTCGCCGCTGTGGCCACGCCTGACCACCGAACTTGGCCCACTGCTGCGCGCCCGTGCGCCTCTCCAAGCGCTTCAAGATGGCACAACCCGATCCACTTATCGAGCAACGGTTTGGGCAGAAATTCAGGACCTAGGTTTGAAGAAAACCGCGGAGGTAGCAACTTTAATTTATTTAAAGGGTTTTAAACATTTAAAAGCGTCGCGAATTATGATTAACTTCTAAAAATCAAATCTTTTTGTTGTGTTGTCGAAACTCAGTGAAACAAGAGACGTCGGGACCGTGAGGACGTCTTCTACATTTTAGAAGAGACCGGATATTTTTCTGAGCCTTCTGCTATTTTTGGTGGAGTGTAACCCAATGTGAGATTTCTAATTTATAAACAATATGGAAAACAACGATGTATAAATTATATAGTCAATGTATGAGTTATACAAGCATTGTACACCTCATGTATAAGCGTTGTATAAGTTGTATGTTCGATGTATAAGTTATACATGCATTGTAAAAATTATATATGCGTTGAAATGATTGAAATGAAATTGAAACATATTTATATACGAATATATATATGCTCCCCTCGTCCACATACCATGGACGATATTTATTGGTTGTGATATTGTTTGGATTGTTGGTTGATGAGAAATTTGGTGAAAATCATGAATGATTGATTGTGGTTGAAAAATACCTGTTTGTGGTTGAAAATTATTTTGGATGAAACCACAGAGGATTAGTTTGTGGAAAAGAAAAATAAACATGCTCGTCTGTGTACGATGTAACAACCCATATTTTTGAATAACATGTTATAACATAAATGGAGGCAGAATTAAACTGTAAAATCTGAATCAAGGGAAACGGGCTGTGCCATTGCGTTCGTCTCGGAAAAATACGCGAAATAGAGTCCGAGTTTTCGAAAATCGGAGTCCGTATGACCAAGATATGGCCTCGCGAAGTTTCACGAAAAATTCACAAATTAAAGTATACTTAATTAAGTGAAATGGGTTGCGCAGAGAAATATATATATATTGATATATATATATATATATAATTGAAAATTAAATAAATAAATATGCAAAAATGTTCAAAACAGCGAATTGGGAGAGGGGAATAACCGAACCGGCCGATTTTTGAGGTCGACCCGAGCACGCTGGGTCGACTAGGGGTTAATCCAGGGTGTTTGGCTGTCAACCCGTGGGCCAATTCGCTCAAATGCAGATTTTGCATTTGAATGGTTCTCATGGTTCAGCTTTAATCTAAAGGCCCTAGATGGTTCCTACACTTGACTTCTTCCCCAAGACATGATTTGATGGCTTGGATTGAATCTAGGGTTAATCCTATGGCTAATACTATCCTAAAACTCTATAAAAAGACCCCTAAGCCTAGCCTAAATCATCATTATTCATTCCTACAACTAAACTATGCCAAAATTGTTCCTCTCATGGCCTCCACTCTCATGCTAAAATTCCTAAGTTTATTTCTGTGAGAGATTTTGAGTGCATACAAGTATTTTCAAGCTTGTATGAGTGTTCTTAGTTTGCATTCAAGTCAAGTTGCAACATTTCTATTTCAAAGCAAGAGTTTTTATTGATTTGGCTCAAGGGTTTTCATTTGGAGCTTTCATATTTGGGTTTTTGGTGCTTGCATAAGGGCTTCGTCTCAATCTTTATAATAAATAATTATTTATGTCTTCATAGCATTGTAAGCCCTTTTCTACTTTCTTTCTCGAACTCTAAAGTTAAATGAATGATTCAAGTTTGGGGTTGATCATTATGATATGCAAGTTTGGTTGATCATTATATGCAAGTTTGGTTGATCATTATATGCAAGTTTGGATGATCATTATGCAAGTTGGGTTAATCATTATGTATGACACATGTTGCTATGTTATGCAAGTTTGGGTTGATCATGTTATCATGTTATGCAAGTTAAACTTGATGTTGTGAGCATAAAGCTCCAAGCTTTATGTTGAAGGTTGCATTTTGGCAACATGGAAGTTATCATATCCCTTATGATAACTTGCATGTGAGGCTAAATGCGAACTTCTAGCAACTTCTACATGTCATTTATCACCGTGTATCACTCATATGCTAAGTTTGGTTTTATGCATGCTTTTGAAGCCTAATGATGCAATATGCAAGTATATGAATATATGTACATTTCATATGCCACCATGATAAACTTGTGGCTTCAACACCTTTTTGTCATGATTATGCCAAGTTCCCTGTTTTATCCTTTATGCGTTGTTGCGAGTATGTAAACGATGGGATTACGTTGGGGTTGGGTAAAATTATGACATGAACATGATTTTTATAACATGACGTGATATGTTAACTTGTAATTATGTTTTGGAAACATAATGGACATGACACTTAGAAAATATGAGTGTGGCCAACTCGAGGTTGGGTTGAGTTTGTAGCATAAATCTACCCGGACCCGCCCGGCTTAACTAGTGGCTACAAACAATAAGACCCAATGTGAGAAGTTGGTCATGTTGTGCTCGAACCCGAGGTTAGACCTAGTTGTGGTGTAAAGCTACCCGGACCCGCCCGGCTTAACTAGTAACCACAACAAAGTCTAATGTGAGAGGTCAAAGCGCATTAAGTTAATTAATGCCTCCTGATTAGGGTTAAGTCATGGTCCACTTAATACTTAACCAATTTGGGCTTGATGGATTAATCGAGGTTAAGTCAGGAGCCTTGGGTACTCTTAACCGATTTAATCCACGTTTGGATCGGGTTAACCACATTTAACCCGTTAAGAAACCCTAGTTGCGTGGTCCTTTTCAGCAGTAACCTTCTAGATGTATCATAAGACCCTAGGACTAGGCTAGGGTGGGGCACGATTACTGGGATGATTGTAAGAGACCAAAAGAGACGGCTGAATGATGCCCCGGTTGTTCAGGCGGACCATGGTCGTGCACATCAAGTCCGGAGTTGAACACGGGCACCGGTAGGTTTGGACTGTGCATCATGGTATGGTGTCTGAGGATTACACCGTAGGGCCAGATACACCCTAGGGTGGACCCTGCACAGTCAACAACATTACATGATTAGGCCGTATGACACCGACACTTGACGAGTTAGGCTTATAGGGAGCCGATCGACTAGACCGTGTAGTTGGACCTTAATTTAGGTCACCTCATGATGGTGGGCCAAGCTTGGGCCAAGGGATCAATTCTTGTTTTTACTTGACATGTTAGAATGCTAGTACACCCGTGGTGCAAAACTTAACCTTGATTATGCGATGACACCTTTATCTATCTTGTTAGTTAATCACCATGCCAGTATGTTGTTATCCTTATGTTCATCTCAGCTTCTCATGCCAGTTAACTTTACTAGTTCATAGACAGATAGTAGTAGGGCTTACCAGTCTTTTTGACTGACCCGTTTTCTTTCGCCTCTTTTCTTCCGTTTCCCCCCCCCCCCCTCGGGTCCTCAGGGTGGGAACATTGGAGCTTAGCTTGGATCTTTACAGCTTGCTTACTGGATTTGCTCATGTACGGTCTCGGACATTGAGCTAGTTATGGTTTATCACTTCATTTTGGGGATAGTACTTTATGTATTTCAGTTTTTAAGTTTATGCTAGACTTTGTTTGTTGGAAAATAACGATCAAGTACTTTGTTGTAACTTAACTATGGTTTTGAAATGCTAGTTTTATCCGCGGCTTTACTACTCTATTTTACTTATATATTCTGTCTTGTGATATCTGCATGCATGTTTACCTTGTTTAACGCCCCTCCAAAGCTAATGTCCTTGCAAGAGTGGCATTGGCGGAGGTGGGGTGTTACATTTGGTATCAGAGCATAAGGTTTACAAGATTTGAGCAAAAGTGTTTTTAAAACTTACCTTTTGAAGAACTATTTTCAAAACCAATTAAGTATTTTTCAAGAAAAGTCTAGTTTATTTTAAAAGGCTATTCCCCAAAAGCCATAGCACTATCCTTCGTTTCTTCATTCTGAATCTATCTTTTTCTTCGTTTTAGTATGGCCGATCGCTTTAACATCCCGGAAGGCGTACAAGTACCCGTCTGGTTCCGAAGATTTATGGAGGCAAGGGCGAATGAAGCCGGCCCTGCGAACATTCCTCCTCCTTCCCCCGTCGCTAACATCTCTCCTCCTCCTCCTCAGAATCCGCAAGTAGATTTCACTAAGCTTTGCAAAGACTTTAAGGCGATGGGTTGCAAGAATTTTGTCGGAACGGAGACTTCTGTGGAGGCAAGAAACTGGTTAAAGGAAACTGAAGACCTCTTTGCTATATTTGAGGTGGAAGATCGTAGGAAAGTTCTGCTAGCGGTATGGCTATTAAAAGGGGAAGCTGCTTATTGGTGGGTAGTCACCACCACTACTAGACCCATTGAGACTTGGGATGACTTTAGGAGAAGGTTTGGACTAAAGTTTCTATCATCGACTGAAGAGAATCTTCAGATGGAGAGCTTCCTATCTCTAAAGCAAGGGGACATGACAGTTAGGGAATACGTGGATATGTTTAATCAACTTGCTCAGTTCGGCCTAGAATTGGTAAACGCAGCTCAGAAGAAGGCCCTACACTTTGCTCTAGGATTGAATGAGCCATTGCGCGGTTTGGCCATGTCTCATATACCCATGGGGGCGACTTTCGAGAGTTTGGTGAATATGGCCCTGCTTCAAGAGGAAGATAAGAGTGGCAAGAAGGAGGTCAAGGCAAATGAGTCTCAAGGCGAGAAGGTAGATTCCGGAAAAGGAGGCAAGAACAACAATAGCAAGGACAACAAGTCAAGAGAAAGGAGGAAGTGCAACTTCTGTGGGATTACTGGGCACCTAGCCAAAGACTGTAGGAAGAAGAAAAGGAAGTTGGGCGAATGCTTTCATTGTGGAGAGACTGGACATTTCAGTAAGGATTGCCCCAAGAAGCAAGGACAAGGGCAAGGACAAACTCAGCAAGTAAGACCCTCTGGAGGGCAATTGCAGGCTCTCCTCGCTCTTCCAGCTTTTGATCGAGGTAGAGTTTTTATAGAAATTCATGTTTACATTTCTGATTTTCCTGTTTGCACCTTATTTGATTCTGGCGCATAGCTTTATCTCTTCTGATATTGTTGAAAGTTTGCACCTAAGTACTAGCTTAGTTGAGGATCCCGTTTGTGTTTCAAATCCAATTGGGGGTTCCGCCCATCTACCTGTGATTTGTGTGGATTTGAAAATCTCTATCTTGAGCATAGAATTCATGTGTAATGTTTAGGTTCTCGGGTTTATGGGATACGGGTTGATTTTGGAGGTGGATTAGTTGTCCAGTTATGGAGCCATTCTCGATTGTGAACCTAGGGTGGTGAGGATCATGACTCGCCTCGGTAATACCCTAGAAATTTCTTGTAACCCCAGAGGTCCCGTCATGTTATGTTATCTTGAATCTCTCGACTCGTCCATCGATGATCTGCGATCTGTAAGGGTGGTCCGAGACTATCCTGATGTCTTTGAAGAAGTTAAGGGGTTACCCCCTAAACGAGAGATAGATTTCCGCATTTATCTAGTCGATAATGCCAAGCAGTATCATTGCCCGTTAGGCACATGGCCCCTCGAGAAAGAAGGGAGCTCAGTAAGAAAATCAAGGAATTGCTTGAGAAGAATTTTATTAGACGAAGCATTTCTGAGTGGGGTGCTCCGGGGGTATTCGCTACTAAGGCGGATGGCTCGCTTCGCCTATGTGTTGATTATCGAGAGTTGAACAAGCTGACAAAGAAGAATAGGCACCCGTTACCGAGAATTGATGATCTCTTTGACCAGCTGGTAGGTGCTTCTGTTTTCTCTCAACTCGATCTAGCCACCGGATTCCATCAGCTTAGAGTAGCTGAGGATAGCATTGATAAAACTGCGTTTAGGACTCCAGATGGATTCTTTGAATGGCTTGTCATGCCATTCGGATTGACTAATGCACCCGCCTACTTTGTAAACTTGATGAGTAGGGTGTTCAGGGAGTTCCTGAACAAGTTTGTTGTTGTCTTCGTGGATGATATTCTGATCTTCTCAAAGGATGAGGAAGAGCACGCTAGGCATCTCAAGGAAGTGATGGATACACTTAGAGCGCATCAGTTGAAAGCCAAGTTCTCCAAATGTCATTTCTGGAGAAGGGAAGTTCGGTTTCTTGGACATATAGTTTCCAAGCAAGGCATAGCGGTGGATCCCGCGGAAGTGGTTGTGGTTCAAGACTGGAAGACTCCTAGGAATGCAACCGAAGTAAGAAGCTTTCTCGGTTTGGCGGGCTACTATAGGAAGTTCATCAGGGACTTCGCTAAGATCTCGGGCCCTCTTACTAAGTTGACGAAGAAGAACTTAGTCTTTGCATGGGACTTGGAGTGTGAGCTTGTTTTTCAAAGGCTCAAGAGAGCCCTTACCTCGGCTCCAGTTTGGCAACGTGGATTGGCACTGTTTTCAAGAGATAGTTTTCTACGTGGGATACAGTATAATATGTAAACGAGATCCAAGATTCACTAACGAATCTTGGAAAGCTTGCACGAAACCATGAGCACGCAGTTATGTTTAAGCCAAGTATTTTAGGCAAAGAATAAGTGGAAGTGGAACGAGAGGCAACGGTGAAATGAGTTCTAACTCATATTTTGGGAACAAGAATTAAGAACTACGGAATTGCGAAGTTAAAAGACGGTCAGGGCACGATGGGATTAAGCACAAGAAAATGCGGCTTAGAAGATCGAAGACTAGATACGCGCATTTAATCTCTTTCTAAGAGTATATCCTTGATCCCTATTGTTCCGTAGAGCTTACTCGCATGCTATCTTTTAAGTATATCCTCTCGGTCCTATCCTCAATTTTAGATCTGTTGCAAACCCCCTAAGGAGTATGGCTAGCCTATTTGTGATATATGGTTGGGGTGAAAAAGTTCGTCACCAAACTATTTGGGCTTTATGGGATATAGGTAATAATTGATAGACTTACAAAGAGAACCCATCTTTCCGGTGAAAAGAAAGAGGGCCGTATCATGGCTAGCATCTGTTTATCTTCGAGAGATAGTATGGTTGCATGGGGTTTCTTCTAGCATAGTTAGCGATCGTGACCCAATTTTCACTAGCCAGTTCTGGAATAGTTTGCAAGAAGCGATGGGTACGCGATTGAATTTGAGTACAGCCTATCACCCCCAGATGGATGTCCAAACCGAAAGGGTGAATAGAGTGCTAGAAGATCTCTTGAGGCTTTGTGTTCTCGACTTCGGTGGTACTTGGGAAGACCACCTTCCTCTTGTAGAGTTTGTTTATAATAATAGCTATCAAGCCAGCATAGGGATGGCACCATTTGAAGCTTTATATGGGAGGCCGTGTAGGTCACCATCTTGTTGGTGGGAGACAACAGATAGACTTATACTTGGGCCCGATATGATACGGGACACATTCGAGAAAGTTGAATTAGTGAGAAGAAAGATGAAAGCGGCCCAAGACAGACAGAAATCCTATGCTGACAGACGAAGGGCAGATTTGGAAATCGAAGTGGGAGACATGGTTTTCGTGAAGGTTTCTCCTTTACGTAATGTGGTTCGTTTTGGAGCAGTGGGGAAGCTGGCACCAAGGTTCGTAGAACCCTTCCCTATCATAGAGAGAATTGGGAAGATGGCCTATAAGGTGGAATTGCCCGAGAAGCTAGCCGGAGTGCATAATGTCTTTCATGTCTCACATCTCCGAAAGTGCCTTCATGAGTCCGCCAAAGTGGTTGAACCAAGCATTCTTGAAGATATTGAGGTAGAGAAAGAAGCAACCGTGAGAAAAGCTCTGATTCGTATCTTGGGAACGGAGATCAAGAAACTAAGGAATCGAGAAGTCAAATTGGTGAAAGTTCAGTGGGGTGAAGCCGACGAAGATGCAACTTGGGAAACCGAGGAGAAGATGCGTGGGCTTTATCCATTTCCTTTTGAGGGTACATTCTCGATCTCTTTTCCTAATTAGCATATCTTTCTTTTTGCTATCCGCGTTTATCCTGTTTGTCTAATTATCTCGTTAATCATGTTATGAGGACCTTAGGTAGAAACCCTTTGGATGAAACATGTATTTGAAACATGTTATGCTTGATGGTTGCAAGTGGTTGCAAGTGTTTGCACGTGGATACTCGTGGATGCATGATACACATTAGGCACTAAGATCGGCTCACACACTTTCATACCGCATATGCATGAGTGTTTATGCTTATTCATGGATGAAAACTTGTTATGCTATCACGTGAATGTTGCATATGGATGAATGTTATGTGCACTCATGTAGAGATTATAAATTATGTTAGGAATTTGCATACATATGGACTCATTTCACTAACATATTTTGCATTAAGGGGGTTTACTGAATCAGTAACCTCCTGATTTTCACATTAGATAAGTACATATACACACACCTTTGCATATGATCATACAACATTTAGAACCTTTTAAGGACAATGATTGCTCGTGGATGATGTTTTGAGTAGATGGATGATGGATGGTAGGATACGTTCTTCCTAACTTGGAGATTTCGGGGACGAAATCCTTTAAGGAGGGGAGAATGTAACAACCCGTATTTTTGAATAACATGTTATAACATAAATGGAGGCAGAATTAAACTGTAAAATCTGAATCAAGGGAAACGGGCTGTGCCATTGCGTTCGTCTCGGAAAAATACGCGAAATAGAGTCCGAGTTTTCGAAAATCGGAGTCCGTATGACCAAGATATGGCCTCGCGAAGTTTCACGAAAAATTCACAAATTAAAGTATACTTAATTAAGTGAAATGGGTTGCGCAGAGAAATATATATATATATATATATATATATATATATATATATATATATATTGATATATATATATATAATTGAAAATTAAATAAATAAATATGCAAAAATGTTCAAAAAAGCGAATTGGGAGAGGGGAATAACCGAACCGGCCGATTTTTGAGGTCGACCCAAGCCTGCTGGGTCGACTAGGGGTTAATCCAGGGTGTTTGGCTGTCAACCCGTGGGCCGATTCGCTCAAATGCAGATTTTGCATTTGAATGGTTCTCATGGTTCAGCTTTAATCTAAAGGCCCTAGATGGTTCCTACACTTGACTTCTTCCCCAAGACATGCTTTGATGGCTTGGATTGAACCTAGGGTTAATCCTATGGCTAATACTATCCTAAAACTCTATAAAAAGACCCCTAAGCCTAGCCTAAATCATCATTATTCATTCCTACAACTAAACTATGCCAAAATTGTTCCTCTCATGGCCTCCACTCTCATGCTAAAATTCCTAAGTTTATTTCTATGAGAGATTTTGAGTGCATACAAGTATTTTCAAGCTTGTATGAGTGTTCTTAGTTTGCATTCAAGTCAAGTTGCAACATTTCTATTTCAAAGCAAGAGTTTTTATTGATTTGGCTCAAGGGTTTTCATTTGGAGCTTGCATATTTGGGTTTTTGGTGCTTTCATAAGGGCTTCGTCTCAATCTTTATAATAAATAATTATTTGTGTCTTCATAGCATTGTAAGCCCTTTTCTACTTTCTTTCTTAAACTCTAAAGTTAAATGAATGATGCAAGTTTGGGGTTGATCATTATGATATGCAAGTTTGGTTGATCATTATATGCAAGTTTGGTTGATCATTATATGCAAGTTTGGTTGATCATTATATGCAAGTTTGGTTGATCATTATGCAAGTTGGGTTAATCATTATGTATGACACATGTTGCTATGTTATGCAAGTTTGGGTTGATCATGTTATCATGTTATGCAAGTTAAACTTGATGTTGTGAGCATAAAGCTCCAAGCTTTATGTTGAAGGTTGCATTTTGGCAACATGGAAGTTATCATATCCCTTATGATAACTTGCATGTGAGGCTAAATGCGAACTTCTAGCAACTTCTACATGTCATTTATCACCATGTATCGCTCATATGCTAAGTTTGGTTTTATGCATGCTTTTGAAGCCTAATGATGCAATATGCAAGTATATGAATATATGTACATTTCATATGCCACCATGATAAACTTGTGGCTTCAACACCTTTTTGTAATGATTATGCCAAGTTCCCTATTTTATCCTTTATGCATTGTTGCGAGTATGTAAACGATGGGATTACGTTGGGGTTGGGTAAAATTATGACATGAACATGATTTTTATAACATGACGTGATATGTTAACTTGTAATTATGTTTTGGAAACATAATGGACATGACACTTAGAAAATATGAGTGTGGCCAACTCGAGGTTGGGTTGAGTTTGTAGCATAAATCTACCCGGACCCGCCCGGCTTAACTAGTGGCTACAAACAATAAGACCCAATGTGAGAAGTTGGTCATGTTGTGCTCGAACCCGAGGTTAGACCTAGTTGTGGTGTAAAGCTACCCGGACCCACCCGGCTTAACTAGTAACCACAACAAAGTCTAATGTGAGAGGTTAAAGCGCATTAAGTTAATTAATGCCTCCTGATTAGGGTTAAGTCATGGTCCACTTAATACTTAACCAATTTGGGCTTGATGGATTAATCGAGGTTAAGTCAGGAGCCTTGGGTACTCTTAACCGATTTAATCCACGTTTGGATCGGGTTAACCACATTTAACCCGTTAAGAAACCCTAGTTGCGTGGTCCTTTTCAGCAGTAACCTTCTAGACGTATCATAAGACCCTAGGACTAGGCTAGGGTGGGGCACGATTACTGGGCTGATTGTAAGAGACCAAAAGAGACGGCTGAATGATGCCCCGGTTGTTCAGGCGGACCATGGTCGTGCACATCAAGTCCGGAGTTGAACACGGGCACCGGTAGGTTTGGACAGTGCATCATGGTATGGTGTCTGAGGGTTACACCGTAGGGCCAGATACACCCTAGGGTGGACCCTGCACAGTCAACTACATTACATGATTAGGCCGTATGACACCGACACTTGACGAGTTAGGCTTATAGGGAGCCGATCGACTAGACCGTGTAGTTGGACCTTAATTTAGGTCACCTCATGATGGTGGGCCAAGCTTGGGCCAAGGGATCAATTCTTGTTTTTACTTGACATGTTAGAATGCTAGTACACCCGTGGTGCAAAAATTAACCTTGATTATGCGATGACACCTTTATCTATCTTGTTAGTTAATCACCATGCCAGTATGTTGTTATCCTTATGTTCATCTCAGCTTCTCATGCCAGTTAACTTTACTAGTTCATAGACAGATAGTACTAGGGCTTACCAGTCTTTTTGACTGACCCGTTTTCTTTCGCCTCTTTTCTTCCGTTTCCCCCCCCCCCTCAGGTCCTCAGGGTGGGAACATTGGAGCTTAGCTTGGATCTTTACAGCTTGCTTACTGGATTTGCTCATGTACGGTCTCAGACATTGAGCTAGTTATGGTTTATCACTTCATTTTGGGGATAGTACTTTATGTATTTCAGTTTTTAAGTTTATGCTAGACTTTGTTTGTTGGAAAATAATGATCAAGTACTTTGTTGTAACTTAACTATGGTTTTGAAATGCTAGTTTTATCCGCTGCTTTACTACTCTATTTTACTTATATATTCTGTCTTGTGATATCTGCATGCATGTTTACCTTGTTTAACGCCCCTCCAAAGCTAATGTCCTTGCAAGAGTGGCATTGGCGGAGGTGGGGTGTTACATACGAATTAGATGCATGAAATCCCCATTGTCAAAAACCGCGAGGTTTTAAGGTAGAGCGAGGAGTCGTACTAGGGACGGTCCCGGTTTTAATTACCCTGCCGTTATGCTGCCGAAATTTTCAATAATATTCATGTGTTAGAATTATTTTCATGTGTTGAAACTATATTCATGTGTTGAATAGAAATTCATGTGTTGAATAGAAATTCATGTGTTGAGTGAAGTTCATGTGTTGAATAAATTCTTTGAAAGATAAAAATCACATTTTTACTATATATAAAATATTAGTATTTTAAATAAATTGTTTTAACACCAAATATAACATTTTTACCTTATGTATGAACTATATAAAATAATCGTGTTTTGAAATAAATTGTTTTACAATAAAAATCACATTTTTATTATATATAAACTATAGAAAATATTCATGTGTTGAATAAAGGACTAGAACGATAAAAATCATATTTTTATCGTATGTGTGAAGTCAAAAACATTCATGTGTTGAATATATAGATTGGACAATAAAATCTACATTTTTATTATGAAAATGAAGTGCTAAAAATATTCATGTGTTGAATAAATATTTTGATGATAAAAATATCGTTTTTATCAAATATATAAAGTGTAAATGGTTTTGAAATCAAAGAAAGAATTATATATATATTTATATAAATATAATTAAAATAAATCGAATAACGAAGCTGCAGTTCATGTTTTGAAACCGTGGTTTCAAACGATTAGTGCGGGAGATCCGACCATCGGATTTTCCCAAAACCGAAACCATTGGGTTCGCTTTGGAAATATCTTTCTAACGACACCCACTTTGTGAAGATCCAACAGTTGGATTGTCTGGAATGTTTAATTCAAATATGAAGAAAAACAGCGCCAAAATCGATTATATATATAAAAAAAAAAAATTAAATTAAATCGAATAACGACGCTGTAGTTCGTATTTTGAAATCGTAACTTCAAACGATTAATGCGGGAGATTCGACCGTCGGATTTTCCCGAAATGGAAACCGTTGGATTTGTTTTGAAAAGATCTTTCTAATGATATAAAATTTGTGAAGATCCAACTGTTAGATTTTCATAAAGTGTAAACCAAATTTGAAGAAAAACAACGCCACGGCCGCGTTATGGCCTGAATCGTTGTGACGATCCCAAAACCCCGTGACACGGTGTTAAGGATAATCATTGGAATATAACACAGTAATCATCATTAGCAGATCACAGATAATAGCATAAAAATAAAATAGGATAATTTACACACATATGACAGCGGAATCATATAGATATCACCACATCAGAGAGCACAGTGCAGGATACAACTTAGTGCATAATGATACATAATCAGTCACCATCGCCAGAGGCGGAATCATACATAAAGAGTACACAAAATAAATATCAGTCTACATCGCCAATGGCGGAATCATAATATATATACAATAATGGCGGAAAGAGTCGAAGTCAGCATGGTGTAGTCAAGCCTCGCCATGAGCCAAAAGTGCACCAGATACCTGTAACTAGGCTGCCTGTGTGAAAATGAGGGCACCCGAGTTTGCAAGGTGAAACAAACTACGAGTCAGTCATGGGACTGGTATGAGAAATCTACTTAACTTACTAACAACAATAATAAGGCAAATCAAAGGACCACGCCACTTTCGCGGAACGGGTTTACTCCAATGAGTGCTAGTGTATGAAATAAAGTAAATGATTAAATCATCGCAATGCTTTTTATAAAATGAAGCCATTATAAGACTCAGGTCCCATCACACAATGCAACGCAAGCCGGAGGATAGAGTTTTACCTTATAATGGCCAAAAATGCTTCATACGTAAAAAAACAAAAGTGTTTGATATTATTACTAGTGCATATATGTTTCAAAAGCAAATTCAATCATAAATATCAATCCTAGGCGGCATAGCTACCATATACTATGTCGCCATACTAGTAATACATCACGTCCGCATATTTCGTATTGGAAATTGGATTCCTTCATGAGTCGAGGCAAGGGGCAAGCTCCTCTCCGATTCGAGACACTCTAGCAAATGCCTCGGGACCGCACACAGCAATCCCTGGATCCTCCAAGGCCGGTCCTCTCTTACTTTTGAGGATTAATTATTCCTGAACACACGTTTCCCAGTCCTTACAGACCTATATCGAGGCGCCTCGTATTCCAACAACCACACAGGTGAAAAGTAGATATAAATGTCAGGGCTGGGAGGTCACTGACACCACCATAGCTAGAAAGAAACGTCGTGCACTCATTGGGTCCTTCTCCCGTTTTTGACTTATACCGGGGTGTGAGGCTCGCGAATTCACGTTATACACAAAGCTACGTCACACAGACCATGCTTTGATCATCAATCACAAGACTTTGCTTTGCAACAGAAGCCTTGATCATATGCCACTTAGGCGTGCCACACAGGCAATCCACTCCATGCGACTGATTTCTATCAATACATAACCTCTGAGCTCGTACGTCTCAGAGAAGGGCGTTAAGCAAGAGAATAAATTCTCCGTCGCCAAACAGATATATATTTAACAGAGATCAATCAGCACAGAACAAAATCCAATGTCAGACACACAGTCCATTTACAAGTCCATTCTGGGTTTGAACGAAACCGGAGGCACCAAATTCCTCGCTTATCCGTACAATCAACAGTATGTCTGGACGGCTACTACTTCAGCTCCTTCACGGTAGCTACTCTAATCACGAGCATCAGTAGAGCCCATCCATCCAATGTGAAGATCGTCGGTCTTCAACCGTCTTCGACTTCTCAACGTCGATCGATTATTTGAAATGAGATGAACTCGGCCTTTTCAAATAACCCACGTATATTTAGATTTTCAAATCAATTTAACACATGGTTGGACTATTCAACATTCACATTTCAGTTCTTTAGTTATAATTTTCATGTTAAATACATTCAACCATCACATATCAAGCAAACAGAACAAAATTGGTTTATTTCCACTCTATATTGTCTATAGTATTTTATAACGGTATATCGCCATTTTTATTCATTTAAAACGGCCATATTTAATAAAACGACGTTTTACGTCGTGCCGATACACTGGCGTTGTTTTTCACTAAATTTGTTTTACATATATCTGAAAATCTAACCGTTGGATCTTCACAAATTTTATATCATTAGGAAGGTCATTTCAAAACGAATCAAACGGTTTCAGTTACGGGAAAATCCGACTGTCGGATCTTCCACACTAGCCATTCGAAGTTACGATTTCAATTTACGAACTGCAGCGTCGTTATTCGATTTAATTTAATTATATTTATAAATATATATAAATATAATCGTTTCTGGCGCTGTTTTTCTTCAGATTTGAATTAAACATTCCAACAGTCGGATCTCTACAAAGTTGGTGCCGTTGGAAAGATATTTCCAAGGCGAACCCAACGATTGTGGTTTCGGGAAAATCCAATGGTCGGATTTCCCGCACTAGTCGTTTGAAATCACGGTTTCAAAACACGAACTGCACGGCCACGTTTCGTTTTAATTTTATTTATATTTATATATTTATATAAATATAGTTCATTCAAAAATTCCTATATCGTTTTCTCTTCAAATATTTCACTAACGCCTTTAAATTTTGGAAAATTTCGCCATAACCTCCTTTGTACGGGAGGGGTTGGGAAAATTCCCAAATAGCCACACAGGCGTCTCATGTCAAAAAGAAAAAGAAAAAGCCAAGCGGCTAGCAAATAGGCTCATAAAATCATCACCCAAACAAAACAGTAAATGTGTACCTATTTGTCGGGCACAAAATTTTATTCCACTTCTCTAGCCTCTTTGCTATAACCTGTTCAATAAATATGCATGTACATATATGCAATTCTGATCACTTCTCATTTTCCATTCAACTTCATATTTGATTCACTTTGGTTTAAAAACACCATTCATTCTAATGTTGCATGCATAGGCAAAAATCCTATCATTAGCTAATTAATGAATATTTCAACTCATGCATATTTATTTGAACAAGTGGCTATTTTTAACACTTCACATTTCAAAGATGATAATTTCGGCGAACTAAAATATATTTCAACACATGACTATTTTATTTAGTTCCTATGCATGTTAAAAAATAATATTTCTTTCACAAATATTTATTTCAACGCTCGCATATGGTAAAAATGATATTTTCATCATTTAAAATATTTATTCAACCAATGAATGTTTTCAACACTTTATAATTTCAATAAAAATGTAATTTTTATTGTTCGATCTTTTTATTCAACACATGAACTTTTCCAATACACACACTTCTCAACACATGAGCACCTCCACACATGGATATTTTATATATGTTGTTCATATAAGAAAGATGAAATTTTTATTGTTGAAACTATTTATATATAAGGCGAATATTTTACATACTTCATATATGTTATAAAAATGTGATTTTTATTGTTTAAACACTTCATTCACTCACACATGAATTTAATTTTCACACATCACTTCTCAACACATGAACATTTCCACACATGGACATAGTTTCAACACATGATTTTAATTTCAACGCGTGAAGATAATTTCAACATATGAAAATAATTCTAACACATGAATATTATTCAAAATTTCGGCAGCATAACGGCAGAGTAGTTAAAACCGGCACCGTCCCTAGTACGGCTCCTCGCTCTACCTTAAAACCTCGCGGTTTTTGACAATGGGGATTCATGCATCTAATTCGCACGCAGGCGACATGTTTTATTTCCACAAATATTTCCAATTCATTTCAATCACCAATGGGTATTTTTCCACCACAACCAATCAATATCAACCACAAACAATTATTCAACCATTCGCATTTTCATCCAATATTTCACACCAATTCACAACCATAAATATCGTCCATGGTTTGTGGACGAGGGGAGTATATATATATATAATATTTCCCTTGCATTTCAACACATATATCAATTATATTATGCATGTATATTTCATACTTCGCTTATATAGCTTACACCACGCATGTACATGAGGTATACAACACGTGTGTAATTTATATTTCGCTGATATAATTTATACACGACATTTTCCATTCAAATTCATTTAATTTAGACTTCTTACATTGGTTTTCGGAGTGCTAAAAATCGTAGATGACTCAGAAAAATCCGCGGTCTCTTCTATGTGGTAGAGAGCTTCCTTGCGGTCCCGATGTTTCCTGTTTCATCGAATTTCGTCAACACACCATAAAGATATGATTTTTCAAAGTGCAAACATCAAAAAGAACTCACCGTTATCGAAGGTTCAAAACTAGGGTTGTAGTTTTCGCGAAAACCGAGGCACGATAGGATGATCAGATGTGATGACGTGGAACAGGGAGGAGAGGGGAGTCGGCGCAGGGTGGTTTGAGGTGGTTCGGTGGTCGGTGGCGCACGTGGCAGCGCTGGAAAGTGTCGGACTTTACGTCGACGATACGGGCGGTGGAGGCGGCGATAGGGGTGGAGCTTGGGTCGGATTGGAAGAGGAGAGGGAGGCGCGTCGACTGGGGTAGGTGTCGGCGGCTGGAATCGCCTGTGGCGGCGGCGATTTGGGGGGGAAAGGGTTGAATGATTTCCGCCGTCGATCGGGGGAGAAAAAGGGTTTTCTGAGTTTTTTTTATTTTTAAAATAATGAAAGGAAATTTCTGATTGGCCAATGGTTTTAATAAATTTTTAAATAGTGTTTCTCCACACGGACACCAATTCAAACCCAACGACTATCACCCCTAGCTAAATATCCCCATCCCGGACACAATGGGATATGTTTCGTTGGCCAATTCGACTGTTACAGTCAGTTATTTTTCAAATTAAAGTATAAAACATTTAATTTTAACTTTGAACGTACATTTCAATTTTCCAGGGCCACAAACTGATTCGAAAAATTCCAGAAAAATAAATCTAGCTAGGTTTTGACTCTACGGTCCCAACAAAACTAGTTTCGTCGAATTCTAAGATCGTTTGAAAAATGGCCATTTTCTGGTCGATCCAATTTAACAGAAATTGACCAAACACATTTTCTTTTGCCACGCTCACATACTACCTTCAAAAATTATGAAATTTGAAATCTAGCAATAGTTTGACATCCCGGACCCAACAAAAGTGGTTTCGTCGAATTCCGAGGTCGTTTGCAAAATATCAATTTTCCAGGGCTATATATTCTATATAGCGACCTTTCTGAAAATTCATTCGGCCATAACTTTTGATTCCCGTTATGAAACTTCGATTTTTCAGATTCGTTAGAAAGGTATTCACTAACAGATTTAAATATTTTTGGTTTCGCTAAAATCCGTTATATTTTCCACCCTGCACAGTCAGTCAATGTTTGAATTCAAATTTTCAAGCTGACTCACTATTTCTAATTCACTATTTTATTGAAATATTCTATTTCAATTGTTCAAATTCCTTTGAAATGACCAATTTAAAATTTTTAAATTGGCTCGTATTTTCCGGGTTGTTACAATCCCCCCACTTAAAACTTTTCGTCCTCGAAAAGGAAACAACAGTAAAGTAGGAAACAAAATGTAAATGCAAAGTATTGTAAAGGTACCTTGCACCGGAGTTAATCAGAGATGTCCACTCTGCATTTGTGGTAAGCTTGCTTAATGCTTTCCTCAGTCTCCCAAGTACAGTCTCTAGGATCACTACTCCACTGCACTTTAACTAAATGAACCTTTTTGCTTCTTAGTTCTCTAGTTTCTTTGCCAACAATCTTTAATGGCTCTCTTCTGACTGCTAATTCTGGAGTTATGTATATATCATGTTGCGCTGCTTCTTCTACAACAAGATCCGGATCATGCACATGTCTTCTAAGTTGAGATACGTGAAATACATCATGCACTCCAGGCAACCAATCTGGTAATTGGACCCTGTGAGCAAGAGTTCCAATTCGTTCAAGTATAGGAAAGGGACCAATAAATCTCGGTGCCAACTTCCCAGTTTTGCCAAATCTGATTACTCCTCTCATCGGAGAAACTTTCAAATAAACATGGTCACCAATGTCAAATCTCTTCTTCTAGAATCTACATAACTTTTCTGTCCGCTTTGTGCGGTTCTCAATCGCTTTTTGATGAAGTCGACTTTATCAGATGCTTCCCTAATCATATCGGGTCCTAACATAAGTCTATTGCCAGGTTCTACCCAACATGCTGGAGATCTGCATGGTCTGCCATATAATGCTTCAAATGGCGACATTCCCAAACTTGCTTGATAGCTATTGTTATATGAGAATTCTGCCAAATGCAAGTGATCTTCCCATGACCCACCAAAATCAATTATACAAGCCCGCAATAAATCTTCTAGAATTCTATTCACCCGCTCAGTTTGGCAATCTGTTAGAGGGTGATAAGCGGTGCTCATATTCAATTTCGTTCCCAATTCTGTCTGGAAAGCCTCCCAGAATTTGCTAGCAAATATTGGGTCTCTATCACTAACTATGCTGAGGTGGATTCCATGCAGCTTAACGATTTCTTTGAAATATATCTGTGCTAGACTTTGAGCGGTTCTATTGGATCTGACAGGTATAAAATGGGCAGTCTTCGTGAAGCGATCTACGATTACCCAAATGCTGTCATTACCTTTCCTAGTACGCGGCAAACCATCTATGAAATCCATGGAAATCTGTTCCCATTTCCAACCTGGGACTTCCAACGGTTGCAACAATCCAGTCAGCTTCTGTTGGTCGCTCTTTACCAATTGACAAGTAGGGCATCTGCTAACATACAAAGAAATATCCCTCTTCATTGCCTTCCACCAAAAAGTGCATTTGATATCGTTGTACATTTTACTCACACCACGATGAATGCAAAGTTTAGATTTATGGCATTCATCTAGCACTTCTCTTCGAAGGCCTGGAATATTTGGAATGCAAATCCTATCATTTAACCTGAGAACCCCTTTATCGTCAATACGGGAACTTGTGGTTTCACCTTCCTTGACCCTCTGACTGATTCTCTGAATGAATTCATCGTCTTTTTGTAGGGCTGAAATCTTATCAATCAATCCAGGCGTAATTATAAGATTGGCAATGATTGCGGTTTTCCTACTAAGCGCATCCGCTACAACGTTAGCCTTTATCGGCGTATATAGGATATCAAGATCATACGCTGCAAGAAATTCTAGCCAACGCTGCTGTCTCAAATTCAGATCTTTCTGGGTGTATAAATACTTCAATGATTGATGATCTGTGTACAGCACAAATTTCTTGCCCAATAAATAATGCCTCCAGATTTTCAATGCAAAAACGATAACTAGCAACTCAAGATCATGAGTTACATAATTCTTCTCATGCGGTTTCAGTTGGCGGCTTGCATAAGCGACTACTTGGCCTCTTTGCATTAACACTGCACCAAGACCTCTAATAGAAGCATCTGTCCATACCGTCAAATCCTGATTGCCATCAATAATGGTTAACACTGGAGCAGTTGTCAGTTTCGATTTAAATTCCTGGAAAGCTTCTTCACAGTCGGAAGTCCACTTAAATTTCTCATGCTTCTTCGTGAGCTTCGTTAACGGACCGGATATCTTCGAAAAATCCTTAACGAACTTTCGATAATAACTAGCCAACCCCATAAAACTTCTAACCTCTGTGGGTGTAGTGGGTTGTTTCCAGTCTTGAATCGCTGTTATTTTGCTCGAATCTACAGAAATCCCTTTCTCTGACACGACATGGCCAAGAAACTTCACTTCTTCTTGCCAGAAGACGCATTTAGAGAATTTGGCTTTGAAGATGTTCTTTCTTAGAATCTCCAATACTTGTTCTAAGTGTTTTTCATGCTCGGGTTTTGATTTGGAGTAGATTAAAATATCATCGATGAATACGAGGACAAATTTATTCAGAACTCCCCTAAACACTCTATTCATTAGATCGACAAAGTATGCTGGAGCATTGCACAGGCCGAACGGCATTACTAACCATTCATAAAATATGTCTGGACCTCTGAAAGCTGTCAAAGGAACACACTCCTCTGCTATCCTCAATTGATGAAAACCTGTAGCTAGGTCCATTCGGGAAAATACTCTCGCCCCATTTAATTGGTCTAGCAGATCGTCGATGCGGGGTAATGGGTATTTGTTTTTGAGCGTCTGTTTGTTGAGGTCTCGGTAATCAACACACAATCGAAGAGTACCGTCTGACTTTGGGACAAACACAACAGCTGCACCCCAATTAGAAAAGCTAGGTCTAATTAGCCCTTCCACAACAGTTGACGAGTTCGATCGCCTAATTCTTCTTTTTCTCTTGGAGTCATTCTACGAATTGGATGTACCACTGGTCTGGCATTGGGAATTAGATCGATTCTGAATTCTATTTCTCTTTGCGGAGATAAGTTTTCAACTTCTTCAAACACATCCGCATAGTTTCTAACAATCGGAATCTTTTCCACGGAAGTGGGGATAACTTCTAACGCCGACCAAAATTCTTCTCTATCTGGATTCGAACCATGGCAGGGTATAAATATATGTCCAAGCTTCGTTCGAATTTTTACGATTCTTTCCGCACACTTTACCTCAGCTTCATATTTCGTTAACCATTCTAACCCAAGGATAACGTCGAATTCGGGAAAATCCATAACGATTAAATTAATGGGAAATTTGTAGAAAGAATAAGAGATTGGCACTCTACAATATGAACTGAGAATAATAGATTCTCCTATCGGGTTATGTACTTCAACCGATTCTTTCAGCTTTCTCTGCTTTAACTTTAATTTGTGCACTGTGTTGCTAGCAATAAAACTACGTGATGCACCCGTGTCAAATAATACAGAAACAGGAATATTTTTAATTGTAAGGGTACCTCCCAAAACATCGGGTTTACCTGCTCCTTCGGAAGCAGCTGGCGGGCTCGACCCGTCATACACGTGAGCTACTGCGGCCTTCTTCAACAGCGGACAGTCTTTGATAAGATGATCCGTCTTGGGCAATTAAAGCAGGAGCGAGGGTTCTGAGAACCCTGGCTTGAACCTTGTGAATTTGTCTTCTGCCTCTTCGGGGCTATGCACACATTAGAGAAGTGCCCCATTTTGCCACAGTTATAGCAGCTTCCTTTTGGTGGGTTGCCAGTCTGAGGTTTCGAGGATGCTGCTTGGCTTGACTCAGCTTGATTCGCAGCAGGCTTGCGTTTGTTCCCGGCATGGCTTTTAGCGCGATCCTGCTCCAGATGCCTTTGGTCAAGGTCTTCGTAGTTGCATGTCATTTCCACCAATTCATTAAATCCCAGCTTGATGTGGGCCATGGCTTTATCATGATACTGTCGCTTTAGCCCGAGGATAAACCTCTTATTTTTGGACTTTGCAGTGGCGACAAGCTCCGGAGCATAGGGGGACAACTGTGTAAATTTATTCAGATAATCCTGCACTAAAAGATCCCCCTACTGGAGGTTGGCGAAGTCATCGTGCATGCGTTCTAGTGCTTGTTCCGGGACATATTTCTTTTTTAAGAGTTCTTTGAATCCGTCCCAGGTTCTTCTAGCTTCTCTATTCCCGGCGGTGAGAGATTCCCACCATAGTTCAGCTTGTTCCTGCATAAGCCAGGCACCCATAATAGCTTTATCTTGATCTCCAAGCCTTAGGCCTTCTAGTATTTTCTCGCATGTTTTGAGCCATGCAAGGGCCTCTATTATTGTGCCAGTTCCCGAGAAGGTCTTGCCTCCTAGGTTTTTGTACCTCTTAGCTACGCGGTCCAGCTCGAAGTATTGAGCGGCCCGGGATTGTATCAAAGGTCCTTCTTCAACTAGGGCTTCTCCCCGTCCTCTGCCACGGCCGGCACGGCCTCCTCTAGCGGCGGCTGCTCCGGTAGCCATTTTTCAAATTCTGTATAAGCAAGAAAAGAGTCAGCTTACAGAAACGATAATTTATTGCATAGTTAAGCAGAAAGTTTAAGGAAAGATAACGATGGACTGATCAAATTGTTTTTGCTATTCTGCTTGGCTCATTCTAGGACTTTACTAGTCCTATCACTAATGAGCTACTCGCCCTAGAATACTACTGATTCTATTTTGACGAAGTGTTTAATGTGTTAGACTCCAGAATTAAGGTTAACCAAAGCTCTGATACCAGCTGTGACGATCCCAAAACCCCGTGACACGGTGTTAAGGATAATCATTGGAATATAACTGTAATGTCCCGAATTTTTGGTAGTTTAATATTTAAATTATTATTTTAAATATTTTATTTGGGATATTAAAGGGTTTTAATATTTAAATCTCTATTTAAACGAAGTTGAACGATACATATTCATATATAAAATAAAATGAGCTCAGAACAGCGCTGCAGTTCGTAAAATAGAGTTTTGAACTTCAACTGAATGTACAGAGTCCGTTTTAAATCAGATTTCTGTGAAACAAGAAATATACGGAGCAAGTGAAGTATATTTTCCTAGTGAAAAAGAAGAATCGGGATTTCGTCATGTAGATTGGAAGTTATGCCCAAATCAATTTGGCAGAAAAACAGCGGCGTAATCGTTTATCGACCGTAACGGTTTATTGGATATAACTGCATATCGGTTTCGAATTTAGACAAGGTTCTTTTGAGGCGTAGTGATAATTTAATTTTTAGAATTTTATGGTAATTTTTGATTAATTAAATAAGCAACTTTTTATTTGGAGTATTTTACACCCTATGACAACATTTCGGGGTTTCACAATATGAGTTCATCTACCGGTATTATTACATTTTTGGGACCAGAGCACATTACTCATTTAAATGGTATTTTTATTTCTGTCCATAACTGTTTCTACGTGAAAAGAATATTTCATAGTGGGGTACGCTATGTTTTTAACTTAAAGCAAACTAAACTGAATGGTTAACTGGTCAAACGGACTCGAAATTCAACGAAACAAGTTTCATACGAAACCTTAGGAAGAGGTCTAGTGAAACGTCAAGGCCTCATATTTTTAGGATTTTTTCTGTAATTTTAAGGAATTATTGCTCGGTGTTTTTCATCGATATTTTCTAAAGGATTTTCACAAACGGTCTCGGAATTCGACGAAACCTGTCCCATTGGGTCCAGAATATTTTTTTATGCTAGGATTACATATTTGTTTGTCAAAAACAGGGAATTTATGTAGATAGTTTGACACATTTCTCCAATGCTAAGCTTTACACAATAAAATATTATTAAAACATCCCACTTTTCACTCTTTGCCTTTCCTTTCCTTTACGTTTGTTTTTGTTTCTTGCGCCAAACATACTTGCGCCCAAACCACTGACATGACTTGCGCCCTAAACCTTTTATTTCTTGTCTGTCAAACTACCTACCCTTGCCGACCACGCTTCTGCAACCACAGTGTTATACAGCTACCCTAAACCGTGCATGCATGTCTACGCTGTTTATAAAATATATTATATAAAACTTGGACACCACGTATGGTTCTCTTATAAATAGTGCCTTCCATTCTCTCCTCAAACCCAGTCTTCCTTTTCAAAAGAAAATACCCACTGTCCCTTTCTCACTTCAGCAAAGAAGAAACGCACTGTTTCTTCACAAGAGAAAAAAGAAAAAAATATATATAAATAAATAAATATATAGAAGAAGGGTTCAGGAGGGCGGTTTGTATTTTTGCAAAGTGGGGAGGAAACGTGAGTCTGTAGCATGGCGGTGGGAAGTTTTGGTGCATGGGATTAGTGCGTGTGATGAGAAGAGGTGCTGTCTTTCTTTGGGAAACGAAAAGCAGCATTAAAAAAAAAAGAAAAAAAAGAAAGAAAGGGGAAATGCGAAACAAGAAAGGGAAGTTAGCATGGGAAGGAGGGTTGTGTACATGCGGCTATGGGGATCTAAGCATGGCATGGAGTGGAGAAAAGGACAGGTGGGCGCATTTGTGTGAAGTAGTGATGTGGCGCATGCAAGATATGGAAGGAGGCGTATTGGCTATTGGGTTTTGCATATGTGAGAGGAACGGTGGAAAAAAAAAAAAAAATTAACCAGACCGGAAGCGTTGAAACCATATCGGAGAACACGACAATTTGGAACTGGGTTAGTCACAGATGGAAACCCAAGGTGAGTTAAACTCACTCAGTTCTCCCCTCTTATATTTTATATAAGTCGGGCTTTATAATTGTGTGCTATGGTTGGTTGTTTGTTTGTTCATTGTTGATTTTATATCCATATCTTGACTGGAACAGTTAAATTAAACGTTAGTTTAATTTAATTAATCGTTATTTATAACGATTGAATCCAAGTGAGGTAATTTACCTCAGTGGTTACGTTTATAACACTATAAACGTTATAAACAAATAGTTGAATGCTTGAACTGCTGTCATTGTCCCAGTATTGACTGTTACAGTTATTATTGACCGTTATTATTAAACTGTTTTATTTCATCTGTCTAGATGGAAACAAATATTGAACTGAATGGTTTGAGTTGTGATAACCATTGTTTTGCAGGGAATAACAGGTTGGATAATATTGATAATGTTTATCAATATGATAAAATTGTTGTTATTGAATGTGAAATTAGTGTATATTTCACGGTTTGGTACTACAGTAGTCATTTGCCTCTTTAGTACCGTCGGTTAAAATGAATGATTTTCGAAATCAATATTAAATGGATTTTGAGCGGTTTCAAAGTTATAAATATATTTTTGATATGATTTTAAAATGCGACTCTTATGGCAAAGATAATAGTCGAAGCTAAATGTACAAAATTTATAACTAACAGAAATGTAAGAGATTATCAAATAAATGTTTAAACGATATAAATTTGTTGAATTGGCTATTTAAATGTTGAAATGATTTTGTAAAAGCCTTATTGGTCGGATGGGAAGTTAAGTAATTCAAAATAGGATCATTGGATTGTGAATACACTGGAATGGGTAAAAGAGTTCAAAAGGAAATGTTTTGTAATAAATGATTGTTTTCAACAAACGGTGTTTCAAATAAATAAATACGAAATGTGATTTAATATCATTTCGTGAATGAGATTAACAAATCAATGGATTGGAAATGAGTGGTGAATTGGAAATGGGATTTGATATTTTAAATGAAACAAGTTGAAATTGTGAATATGAATGGGAGTGAATTAAACAAATGGAAGTGAGTTTATTGCTAGGTTCGGAATGTTAACTGAAGGCACAAGTATAAATGAGGTTAATGTTTTGGATAACAACAACGAATATTAGTTGTCGATAATGAATTGCAAAAGAGATTTGTAAACAAAGTTAAAGAAGTGAAAATGAAAACAAATGGTGAATTGTCGTACTTTATTTACAAAAAAAATTTGTACATGGAAATTCTAAAGTTTTGGGAATGAAATCAAGTTAGTAAATGAAGTTAGTGGTTTGTAAATATGTTTTGTAACATTTGTTACAAACGAGATGAACTATAGTTTAGACATAAGATTTTATAAAGGATTATTATATGTTTTTAAACAATGAATAAGTTGCGAATATATGTGGTTGAGAAGGTGACAAGTGAAATGGTTTTGAAAGGAAATAAGTAATGATTGTTATGGATGATAAGTTGAATTGTTTTTGATAAATACAAATATAAGAATTTGAAAAGATACTCATACAATAAGATATTTAATATAAAATTTACAAAGGCTTTGTTTATGCGATTTTAAACAAATGAATTGGGGTTGTTGAAAATATTTTGTAAATATAATAATAAAGAGATATTAAGGAAATTTTATAAGAATTCTATTTATAATAGAATTGAAGCTCGTATATAATATCATAAAGGGTTGTTAAACATAAATCAGAAGAGATTAAGAAGAATTTACTTAATAATTAGTTAAGTAAACACAGTCGAGACTTAAATAAGGGAAATGTGTGGTTAATAAACTTCTATTCATTCTGAAGATATGAATGTTATTGGTCAAGGTCTGAGAGGTAAATAAAATACCCCAACTTGAACGATGACATGATTATCCAAGAATAATATTAGTTTATAAACGAGGGTAGTTGAGGGAAATATAAGTTATGATTTCCGTATATGATATTATAAACTGTATTCGGAAAGTTTATAAGCGGGATAAGTTGAATTGGGAGTATATTCTTATTTTATAATAAGAAGTAAAAGCAATGTTCAAATATTGGAAAATTTGGAAATTTTAATTAACAGGCGGTTCGTTAGAGAGGCTAAATGATACTGAGTATTGAATCAGTGAATCCATTTTCTTTTATGGATGAATGGTTGTTTTATTTGATAGTTAAATAACCAACTATCAAAAATTGCCCATACGATTGTTGGTATGGAAAGACCGGGATCGAATATATATTCGAAAACCATTCCGTCCAGCAAATACGAATACGTTAAAGATGCTGATTCGAGATAGAGCTATTGAAGACCGTGGATCTTCCTAAGCGGAAGGATTACTTAAAATCTCTGATTTGCAATAAGAGATATACTGTGATTCTGTCGTGGTTGGAATCTACGGATTGCAAGGACTTCTTGCTATTGATTCTCAGGGTGATTCCTAGAATGCAGTAGGAGGGTACCT
Source organism: Allium sativum (assembly GCA_030737875.1). Lineage (NCBI taxonomy): Eukaryota > Viridiplantae > Streptophyta > Magnoliopsida > Asparagales > Amaryllidaceae > Allium > Allium sativum. The sequence goes on along the minus strand of CM060920.1, from coordinate 454,445,177 downwards.
TCGGTTCATCCTGTTCCTGGGTGACTTGTATGGATGGATGTCTGACAGAGTATTTCCAGAATGGTCACGCGCATTGATTTCTTCAACCGTACCAAGAGTGGAAGCGGAGAAGGAAACTTCTTTTAGCTAACACATAATGTATTGTTGTGGACGTCAGTTAGTGATTTCGATGGATCTGACGATGTGGCATTCGAAGTGAATGTGATGTGCTGATAAAACGCAGCCTCAAGCCTCATCAACCGGGAGATGACAGAAATCGGGCAGGCAGCATGGCTATGTGGGTCGCTCCCATTAGGGTGTATAATCACCTATCTAGAGAAATTCCTTTTGTTTCTTATTCTATCGATTCTGCCCATTCGGGAACGGTGGTTTGAGCCCAACCGTTGGTGATATACATTCGATACACTCAAGCGAAATGAGTGGTCGGTCATGTGAGGGCCGGGTTGCAAGACGTTCTTGTTGAACCCAGTGTATTCGCCTCTAGAGATACACTATCGGCAGGTGGTCCCATACCTTGTCAAGGTCGGAATCCAATCTCCAATAAGCGCCTACGGGTTTGATTGAATACTATATATGTGGAGCGTGAGATGCAAGCGTTCCACTAGATTATTATTTACCTGTATGTAGACATTATTATAATATCAGACAAGATATTGGTTTCAAAAATGTTTTGGGTTATCGTAAGGTAAAAACCGTCTGTATTTATGTGTGGATTCGGTCTTACGATTATCCTTTTCTTTCGAAAAGATTTTTACTTTAAAATCAAGTTGTGGGATACCTTAATACTGTGCGAGTTTATCTCACTCTGGTTCACCAGACTGACCCGGTGTTTTGTAAATGCTCGGGTTAGGCCGGAGTGTACAGGTCCAGGTTACCGGATGCTGCGAAGTCCAGAGACAAGCTGGAAGAGTTCAAACGTATGGTTATATATATAGTTACTGTTCCGCTGTGTGATTGTATATGAGGACAGGTTATATAACTGTCTAGATATGTTGATGTACTCTGATACTGTAAGTAATTTTGAAAGCTCTCAATAAAGATTTATTTCCATATTATATTTTGTTCCGCTGCAATGTGAGACTCTGATTCTGTGTTGTCTTTGTTCTTCTTCTACTTCTTCTATTCTAATATTTCTATCTTATCTTTCTCATCCTCCAACTTCTTCCTTCTAGCTTTCTGGAGATTCGATACTCGAATGGGACACAGTTTGTGTAAATGTCGAAAATTCGAGTGTCAAATTTTCCGGGTCGCTACAGTTGGTATCAGAGCTATTGGTTTAGTAATAACCTTGGCTCTGTTGTGAAACTCGATAGAGATAGGGTTAGTAATACCCTAGATCGAGATTGAGTGTATATATATGAGAGCGTATTTGAAAATTTTATATACAAATGTCTTATGTTTTGTAAAGAGGGTAAATGAAATAATTTTACCGAAATATATTTTTGTATAGAAAAGAAATAGTTTTACTATATCATTGAGATATTAGTGTGTTTGATCGATTGAAATGGGATTCAAATCGAATTAAAAAGTTGAATTGATACTTAACTTGGTTAAATGTAATTAAATTCAGAATGATATTGTAATTAAATTAAATAAATTGGAAATTAAATGAATGAATGGTAATCAAATGAGTGAAGCCAAAATAAATATTAATATGGAATGTGAATTCAATAAATTTTGTTTTTTTGGTTGTGTATTGGTTGATGGTTGTGAATTGGTTGTTATTGGATGACAAGTAGTTGAATAGAATTCATTAAATGGTTTAACAAAGGTATGGAAAATAAATTCTAGTGTCAAAAATTGGAATGAAACTGAATATGAATTGAAACCAACTAGCGGGAAATTGAATCAAGATATAATATATTAAACAAAATCAGATTTTTAATTTGCGAGACAGGAATCTGAAATGGTGTTGGACTGGTAAGTTAAGAGTTGGAATTGACAATGGATGGAAATTGAGTTAAGAATGGGATTTGGCTTGAATGCGTGAAGGATTTGATTCTGAGGATAAAATTGGTATTTTGTTTGGGGATGCATTTGTATATGCTGACAGGGCAGCAGATGGAAATGATATAATGATTTGCTCGACAAAAAGGTACACGTTTATTTCTATATGGGTTTGGTGATTTATGAGCTTATTTGGCAAGCCGCTTGGCTGTTTTATTTTGTTTTAGATTGGGGAAGGCCTAAGAAGGCAAATTGTAGTTGTACCGATTGAGCCGTATAAAGAAGGTGCTGGCGAAATTTTTCGGAAATTTAAGATGTTAGGGAAATTTTCAATATTTTTGGAAATATCCATATATGGTATTGAAAAAGGTTTCTAATTTAAAATAATTTGGATTTGGAAATAAATGGGATTTGTAACGTTCTTTTCTTACCTTAGCAATTTCGAGGACGAAATTATTCTAAGGGGGGAAGAATGTAATGTCCCGAATTTTTGGTAGTTTAATATTTAAATTATTATTTTAAATATTTTATTTGGGATATTAAAGGGTTTTAATATTTAAATCTCTATTTAAACGAAGTTGAACGATACATATTCATATATAAAATAAAATGAGCTCAGAACAGCGCTGCAGTTCGTAAAATAGAGTTTTGAACTTCAACTGAATGTACAGAGTCCGTTTTAAATCAGATTTCTGTGAAACAAGAAATATACGGAGCAAGTGAAGTATATTTTCCTAGTGAAAAAGAAGAATCGGGATTTCGTCATGTAGATTGGAAGTTATGCCCAAATCAATTTGGCAGAAAAACAGCGGCGTAATCGTTTATCGACCGTAACGGTTTATTGGATATAACTGCATATCGGTTTCGAATTTAGACAAGGTTCTTTTGAGGCGTAGTGATAATTTAATTTTTAGAATTTTATGGTAATTTTTGATTAATTAAATAAGCAACTTTTTATTTGGAGTATTTTACACCCTATGACAACATTTCGGGGTTTCACAATATGAGTTCATCTACCGGTATTATTACATTTTTGGGACCAGAGCACATTACTCATTTAAATGGTATTTTTATTTCTGTCCATAACTGTTTCTACGTGAAAAGAATATTTCATAGTGGGGTACGCTATGTTTTTAACTTAAAGCAAACTAAACTGAATGGTTAACTGGTCAAACGGACTCGAAATTCAACGAAACAAGTTTCATACGAAACCTTAGGAAGAGGTCTAGTGAAACGTCAAGGCCTCATATTTTTAGGATTTTTTCTGTAATTTTAAGGAATTATTGCTCGGTGTTTTTCATCGATATTTTCTAAAGGATTTTCACAAACGGTCTCGGAATTCGACGAAACCTGTCCCATTGGGTCCAGAATATTTTTTTATGCTAGGATTACATATTTGTTTGTCAAAAACAGGGAATTTATGTAGATAGTTTGACACATTTCTCCAATGCTAAGCTTTACACAATAAAATATTATTAAAACATCCCACTTTTCACTCTTTGCCTTTCCTTTCCTTTACGTTTGTTTTTGTTTCTTGCGCCAAACATACTTGCGCCCAAACCACTGACATGACTTGCGCCCCAAACCTTTTATTTCTTGTCTGTCAAACTACCTACCCTTGCCGACCACGCTTCTGCAACCACAGTGTTATACAGCTACCCTAAACCGTGCATGCATGTCTACGCTGTTTATAAAATATATTATATAAAACTTGGACACCACGTATGGTTCTCTTATAAATAGTGCCTTCCATTCTCTCCTCAAACCCAGTCTTCCTTTTCAAAAGAAAATACCCACTGTCCCTTTCTCACTTCAGCAAAGAAGAAACGCACTGTTTCTTCACAAGAGAAAAAAGAAAAAAATATATATAAATAAATAAATATATAGAAGAAGGGTTCAGGAGGGCGGTTTGTATTTTTGCAAAGTGGGGAGGAAACGTGAGTCTGTAGCATGGCGGTGGGAAGTTTTGGTGCATGGGATTAGTGCGTGTGATGAGAAGAGGTGCTGTCTTTCTTTGGGAAACGAAAAGCAGCATTAAAAAAAAAAAAAAAAAAAAGAAAGGGGAAATGCGAAACAAGAAAGGGAAGTTAGCATGGGAAGGAGGGCTGTGTACATGCGGCTATGGGGATCTAAGCATGGCATGGAGTGGAGAAAAGGACAGGTGGGCGCATTTGTGTGAAGTAGTGATGTGGCGCATGCAAGATATGGAAGGAGGCGTATTGGCTATTGGGTTTTGCATATGTGAGAGGAACGGTGGAAAAAAAAAAAAAAATTAACCAGACCGGAAGCGTTGAAACCATATCGGAGAACACGACAATTTGGAACTGGGTTAGTCACAGATGGAAACCCAAGGTGAGTTAAACTCACTCAGTTCTCCCCTCTTATATTTTATATAAGTCGGGCTTTATAATTGTGTGCTATGGTTGGTTGTTTGTTTGTTTGTTCATTGTTGATTTTATATCCATATCTTGACTGGAACAGTTAAATTAAACGTTAGTTTAATTTAATTAATCGTTATTTATAACGATTGAATCCAAGTGAGGTAATTTACCTCAGTGGTTACGTTTATAACACTATAAACGTTATAAACAAATAGTTGAATGCTTGAACTGCTGTCATTGTCCCAGTATTGACTGTTACAGTTATTATTGACCGTTATTATTAAACTGTTTTATTTCATCTGTCTAGATGGAAACAAATATTGAACTGAATGGTTTGAGTTGTGATAACCATTGTTTTGCAGGGAATAACAGGTTGGATAATATTGATAATGTTTATCAATATGATAAAATTGTTGTTATTGAATGTGAAATTAGTGTATATTTCACGGTTTGGTACTACAGTAGTCATTTGCCTCTTTAGTACCGTCGGTTAAAATGAATGATTTTCGAAATCAATATTAAATGGATTTTGAGCGGTTTCAAAGTTATAAAATATTTTTGATATGATTTTAAAATGCGACTCTTATGGCAAAGATAATAGTCGAAGCTAAATGTACAAAATTTATAACTAACAGAAATGTAAGAGATTATCAAATAAATGTTTAAACGATATAAATTTGTTGAATTGGCTATTTAAATGTTGAAATGATTTTGTAAAAGCCTTATTGGTCGGATGGGAAGTTAAGTAATTCAAAATAGGATCATTGGATTGTGAATACACTGGAATGGGTAAAAGAGTTCAAAAGGAAATGTTTTGTAATAAATGATTGTTTTCAACAAACGGTGTTTCAAATAAATAAATACGAAATGTGATTTAATATCATTTCGTGAATGAGATTAACAAATCAATGGATTGGAAATGAGTGGTGAATTGGAAATGGGATTTGATATTTTAAATGAAACAAGTTGAAATTGTGAATATGAATGGGAGTGAATTAAACAAATGGAAGTGAGTTTATTGCTAGGTTCGGAATGTTAACTGAAGGCACAAGTATAAATGAGGTTAATGTTTTGGATAACAACAACGAATATTAGTTGTCGATAATGAATTGCAAAAGAGATTTGTAAACAAAGTTAAAGAAGTGAAAATGAAAACAAATGGTGAATTGTCGTACTTTATTTACAAAAAAAATTTGTACATGGAAATTCTAAAGTTTTGGGAATGAAATCAAGTTAGTAAATGAAGTTAGTGGTTTGTAAATATGTTTTGTAACATTTGTTACAAACGAGATGAACTATAGTTTAGACATAAGATTTTATAAAGGATTATTATATGTTTTTAAACAATGAATAAGTTGCGAATATATGTGGTTGAGAAGGTGACAAGTGAAATGGTTTTGAAAGGAAATAAGTAATGATTGTTATGGATGATAAGTTGAATTGTTTTTGATAAATACAAATATAAGAATTTGAAAAGATACTCATACAATAAGATATTTAATATAAAATTTACAAAGGCTTTGTTTATGCGATTTTAAACAAATGAATTGGGGTTGTTGAAAATATTTTGTAAATATAATAATAAAGAGATATTAAGGAAATTTTATAAGAATTCTATTTATAATAGAATTGAAGCTCGTATATAATATCATAAAGGGTTGTTAAACATAAATCAGAAGAGATTAAGAAGAATTTACTTAATAATTAGTTAAGTAAACACAGTCGAGACTTAAATAAGGGAAATGTGTGGTTAATAAACTTCTATTCATTCTGAAGATATGAATGTTATTGGTCAAGGTCTGAGAGGTAAATAAAATACCCCAACTTGAACGATGACATGATTATCCAAGAATAATATTAGTTTATAAACGAGGGTAGTTGAGGGAAATATAAGTTATGATTTCCGTATATGATATTATAAACTGTATTCGGAAAGTTTATAAGCGGGATAAGTTGAATTGGGAGTATATTCTTATTTTATAATAAGAAGTAAAAGCAATGTTCAAATATTGGAAAATTTGGAAATTTTAATTAACAGGCGGTTCGTTAGAGAGGCTAAATGATACTGAGTATTGAATCAGTGAATCCATTTTCTTTTATGGATGAATGGTTGTTTTATTTGATAGTTAAATAACCAACTATCAAAAATTGCCCATACGATTGTTGGTATGGAAAGACCGGGATCGAATATATATTCGAAAACCATTCCGTCCAGCAAATACGAATACGTTAAAGATGCTGATTCGAGATAGAGCTATTGAAGACCGTGGATCTTCATAAGCGGAAGGATTACTTAAAATCTCTGATTTGCAATAAGAGATATACTGTGATTCTGTCGTGGTTGGAATCTACGGATTGCAAGGACTTCTTGCTATTGATTCTCAGGGTGATTCCTAGAATGCAGTAGGAGGGTACCTTCGGTTCATCCTGTTCCTGGGTGACTTGTATGGATGGATGTCTGACAGAGTATTTCCAGAATGGTCACGCGCATTGATTTCTTCAACCGTACCAAGAGTGGAAGCGGAGAAGGAAACTTCTTTTAGCTAACACATAATGTATTGTTGTGGACGTCAGTTAGTGATTTCGATGGATCTGACGATGTGGCATTCGAAGTGAATGTGATGTGCTGATAAAACGCAGCCTCAAGCCTCATCAACCGGGAGATGACAGAAATCGGGCAGGCAGCATGGCTATGTGGGTCGCTCCCATTAGGGTGTATAATCACCTATCTAGAGAAATTCCTTTTGTTTCTTATTCTATCGATTCTGCCCATTCGGGAACGGTGGTTTGAGCCCAACCGTTGGTGATATACATTCGATACACTCAAGCGAAATGAGTGGTCGGTCATGTGAGGGCCGGGTTGCAAGACGTTCTTGTTGAACCCAGTGTATTCGCCTCTAGAGATACACTATCGGCAGGTGGTCCCATACCTTGTCAAGGTCGGAATCCAATCTCCAATAAGCGCCTACGGGTTTGATTGAATACTATATATGTGGAGCGTGAGATGCAAGCGTTCCACTAGATTATTATTTACCTGTATGTAGACATTATTATAATATCAGACAAGATATTGGTTTCAAAAATGTTTTGGGTTATCGTAAGGTAAAAACCGTCCGTATTTATGTGTGGATTCGGTCTTACGATTATCCTTTTCTTTCGAAAAGATTTTTACTTTAAAATCAAGTTGTGGGATACCTTAATACTGTGCGAGTTTATCTCACTCTGGTTCACCAGACTGACCCGGTGTTTTGTAAATGCTCGGGTTAGGCCGGAGTGTACAGGTCCAGGTTACCGGATGCTGCGAAGTCCAGAGACAAGCTGGAAGAGTTCAAACGTATGGTTATATATATAGTTACTGTTCCGCTGTGTGATTGTATATGAGGACAGGTTATATAACTGTCTAGATATGTTGATGTACTCTGATACTGTAAGTAATTTGAAAGCTCTCAATAAAGATTTATTTCCATATTATATTTTGTTCCGCTGCAATGTGAGACTCTGATTCTGTGTTGTCTTTGTTCTTCTTCTACTTCTTCTATTCTAATATTTCTATCTTATCTTTCTCATCCTCCAACTTCTTCCTTCTAGCTTTCTGGAGATTCGATACTCGAATGGGACACAGTTTGTGTAAATGTCGAAAATTCGAGTGTCAAATTTTCCGGGTCGCTACAGTTGGTATCAGAGCTATTGGTTTAGTAATAACCTTGGCTCTGTTGTGAAACTCGATAGAGATAGGGTTAGTAATACCCTAGATCGAGATTGAGTGTATATATATGAGAGCGTATTTGAAAATTTTATATACAAATGTCTTATGTTTTGTAAAGAGGGTAAATGAAATAATTTTACCGAAATATATTTTTGTATAGAAAAGAAATAGTTTTACTATATCATTGAGATATTAGTGTGTTTGATCGATTGAAATGGGATTCAAATCGAATTAAAAAGTTGAATTGATACTTAACTTGGTTAAATGTAATTAAATTCAGAATGATATTGTAATTAAATTAAATAAATTGGAAATTAAATGAATGAATGGTAATCAAATGAGTGAAGCCAAAATAAATATTAATATGGAATGTGAATTCAATAAATATTAATATGGCCAAAAATGCTTCATACGTATAAAACAAGTGTTTGATATTATTACTAGTGCATATATGTTTCAAAAGCAAATTCAATCATAAATATCAATCCTAGGCGGCATAGCTACCATCTACTATGTCGCCATACTAGTAATACATCACGTCCGCATATTTCGTATTGGAAATTGGATTCCTTCATGAGTCGAGGCAAGGGGCAAGCTCCTCTCCGATTCGAGACACTCTAGCAAATGCCTCGGGACCGCACACAGCAATCCCTGGATCCTCCAAGGTCGGTCCTCTCTTACTTTTGAGGATTAATTATTCCTGAACACACGTTTCCCGGTCCTTACAGACCTATATCGAGGCGCCTCGTATTCCAACAACCACACAGGTGAAAAGTAGATATAAATGTCGGGGCTGGGAGGTCACTGACACCACCATAGCTAGAAAGAAACGTCGTGCACTCCTTGGGTCCTTCTCCCGTTTTTGACTCATACCGAGGTGTGAGGCTCGCGAATTCACGTTATACACAAAGCTACGTCACACAGACCATGCTTTGATCATCAACCACAAGACTTTGCTTTGCAACAGAAGCCTTGATCATATTCCACTTAGGCGTGCCACACAGGCAATCCACTCCATACGACTGATTTCTATCAATACATAACCTTTGAGCTCGTACGTCTCAGAGAAGGGCGTTAAGCAAGAGAATAAATTCTCCGTCGCCAAACAGATATATATTTAACAGAGATCAATCAGCACAGAACAAAATCCAATGTCAGACACACAGTCCATTTACAAGTCCGTTCTGGGTTTGAACGAAACCGGAGGCACCAAATTCCTCGCTTATCCGTACAATCAACAGTATGTCTGGACGGCTACTACTTCAGCTCCTTCACGGTAGCTACTCTAATCACGAGCATCAGTAGCGCCCATCCATCCAATGTGAAGATCATCGGTCTTCAACCGTCTTTGACTTCTCAATGTCGATCGATTATTTGAAATGAGATGAACTCGGCCTTTTCAAATAACCCACGTATATTTATATTTTCAAATCAATTTCACACATGGTTGGACTATTCAACATTCACATTTCAGTTCTTTAGTTATAATTTTCATGTTAAATACATTCAACCATCACATATCAAGCAAACACAACAAAATTGGTTTATTTCCACTCTATATCGTCTATAGTATTTTATAACGGTATATCGCCATTTTTATTCATTTAAAACGGCCATATTTAATAAAACGACGTTTTACGTCGTGCCGATGCACTGGCGCTGTTTTTCACTAAATTTGTTTTACGCATATCTGAAAATCTAACCGTTGGATCTTCACAAATTTTATATCATTAGGAAGGTCATTTCAAAACGAATCCAACGGTTTAAGTTACGGGAAAATCCGACGGTCGGATCTTCCACACTAGCCATTCGAAGTTACGATTTCAATTTACGAACTGCAGCGTCGTTATTCGATTTAATTTAATTATATATATATATATAAATATAATCGTTTCTGGCGCTGTTTTTCTTCAGATTTGAATTAAACATTCCAGACAATCCAACTGTCGGATCTCTACAAAGTTGGTGCCGTTGGAAAGATATTTCCAAGGCGAACCCAACGGTTGTGGTTTCGGGAAAATCCAATGGTCGGATTTCCCGCACTAGTCGTTTGAAATCACGGTTTCAAAACACGAACTGCACGGCCACGTTTCGTTTTAATTTTATTTATATTTATATATTTATATAAATATAGTTCATTCAAAAATTCCTATATCGTTTTCACTTCAAATATTTCACTAACGCCTTTAAATTTTGGAAAATTTCGCCATAACCTCCTTTGTACGGGAGGGGCTGGGAAAATTCCCAAATAGCCACACGGGCGTCTCATGTCAAAAAGAAAAAGAAAAAGCCAAGCGGCTAGCAAATAGGCTCATAAAATCATCACCCAAACAAAACAGTAAATGTGTACCTATTTGTCGAGCACAAAATTTTATTCCTCTTCTCTAGCCTCTTTGCTATAACCTGTTCAATAAATATGCATGTACATATATGCAATTCTGATCACTTCTCATTTTCCATTCAACTTCATATTTGATTCACTTTGGTTTAAAAACACCATTCATTCTAATGTTGCATGCATAGGCAAAAATCCTATCATTAGCTAATTAATGAATATTTCAACTCATGCATATTTATTTGAACAAGTGGCTATTTTTAACACTTCACATTTCAAAGATGATAATTTCGGCGAACTAAAATATATTTCAACACATGACTATTTTATTTAGTTCCTATGCATGTTAAAAATAATATTTCTTTCACAAATATTTATTTCAACGCTCGCATATGGTAAAAATGATATTTTCATCATTTAAAATATTTATTCAACCATTGAATGTTTTCAACACTTTATAATTTCAATAAAAATGTAATTTTTATTGTTCGATCTTTTTATTTAACACATGAACTTTTCCAATACACACACTTCTCAACACATGAGCACCTCCACACATGGATATTTTATATATGTTGTTCATATAAGAAAGATGAAATTTTTATTGTTGAAACTATTTATATATAAGGCCAATATTTTACATACTTCATATATGTTATAAAAATGTGATTTTTTATTGTTTAAACACTTCATTCACTCACACATGAATTTAATTTTCACACATCACTTCTCAACACATGAACATTTCCACACATGGACATAGTTTCAACACATGATTTTAATTTCAATGCGTGAAGATAATTTCAACATATGAAAATAATTCTAACACATGAATATTATTCAAAATTTCGGCAGCATAACGGCAGAGTAGTTAAAACCGGCACCGTCCCTAGTACGGCTCCTCGCTCTACCTTAAAACCTCGCGGTTTTTGACAATGGGGATTCATGCATCTAATTCGCACGCAGGCGACATGTTTTATTTCCACAAATATTTCCAATTCATTTCAATCACCAATGGGTATTTTTCCACCACAACCAATCAATATCAACCACAAACAATTATTCAACCATTCGCATTTTCATCCAATATTTCACACCAATTCACAACAATAAATATCGTCCATGGTTTGTGGACGAGGGGAGTATATATATATATATAATATTTCCCTTGCATTTTAACACATATATCAATTATACTATGCATGTATAATTCATACTTCGCTTATATAGCTTACACCACGCATGTACATGAGGTATACAACACGTGTATAATTTATATTTCGCTGATATAATTTATACACGACATTTTCCATTCAAATTCATTTAATTTAGACTTCTCACATTGGTTTTCGGAGTGCTAAAAATCGTAGATGACTCAGAAAAATCCGCGGTCTCTTCTATGTGGTAGAGAGCTTCCTTGCGGTCCCGATGTTTCCTATTTCATCGAATTTCGTCAACACACCATAAAGATATGATTTTTCAAAGTGCAAACATCAAAAAGAACTCACCTTTATCGAAGGTTCAAAACTAGGGTTGCAGTTTTCGCGAAAACCGAGGCATGATAGGATGATCAGAGGTGATGACGTGGAAGAGGGAGGAGAGGGGAGTCTGCGCAGGGTGGTTTGAGGTGGTTCGGTGGTCGGTGGCGCACGTGGCGGCGCTGGGAAGTGTCGGACTTTACGTCGACGATACGGGCGGTGGAGGCGGCGATAGGGGTGGAGCTTGGGTCGGATTGGAAGAGGAGAGGGAGGCGCGTCGACTGGGGTAGGTGGCGACGGCTGGAATCGCCTGTGGTGGCGGCGATCTGGGGGGGAAAGGGTTGAACGATTTCCGCCGTCGATCGGGGGAGAAAAAGGGTTTTCTGAGTTTTTTTTATTTTTAAAATAATGAAAGGAATTTTCTGATTGGCCAATGGTTTTAATAAATTTTTAAATAGTGTTTCATGGACACCAATTCAAACCCAACGACTGTCGCTCCTAGCTAAATACCCCCATCCCGGACACAATGGGATATGTTTCGTTGGCCAATTCGACTGTTACAGTCGGTTATTTTTCAAATTAAAGTATAAAACATTTAATTTTAACTTTGAACGTACATTTCAATTTGCCAGGGCCACAAACTGATTCGAAAAATTCCATAAAAATAAATCTAGCTATGTTTTGACGCTACGGTCCCAACAAAACTAGTTTCGTCGAATTCTGAGATCATTTGAAAAATGGCCATTTTCTGGTCGATCCAATTTAACAGAAATTGACCAAACACATTTTCTTTTTCCACGCTCACATACTAGCTTCAAAAATTATGAAATTTGAAATCTAGCAATAGTTTAACATCCCGGACCCAACAAAAGTGGTTTCGTCGAATTCCGAGGTCGTTTGCAAAATATCAATTTTCCAGGGCTATATATTCTATATAGCGACCTTTCTGAAAATTCATTCGGCCATAACTTTTGATTCCCGTTATGAAACTTCGATTTTTCAGATTCGTTAGAAAGGTATTCACTAACAGATTTAAATATTTTTGGTTTCGCTAAAATCCGTTATATTTTCCACCCTGCACAGTTAGTCAAAGTTTGAATTCAAATTTTCAAGCTAACTCACTATTTCTAATTCACTATTTTATTGAAATATTCTATTTCAATTGTTCAAATTCTTTTGAAATGACCAATTTAAAATTTTTAAATTGGCTCGTATTTTCCGGGTTGTTACAAGCTTCGTTTGAATGAGTTGGCTATTTTTAAATAAATAAAAATAGCGATAAATCGTGATAAAAGATTATAAAAGATATGGAATGGAAATAAACTAAATTTGCTCGGTTTATGTGATATTTGATGGTTGAATGTGTTTGGCATGAAAATTACATTAAAGAACAGAATTAGTGATGTCGAATAATTTAACCATTAAAATGAATTGATTTGAAATTCTAAATATACGTGAATTATTTGAAAAGGCCGAGTTGATTCTTATTTCAAATAATTGATCGACGTGTAAAAGTCGAAGATATGAAGACGGTGCAAGATCGATGATCTGCACGTCGAATGGAAGGGTGCTACTGATGCTCATGATGGGAGTAGCTACCTTGAAGGGGCTGAAGTAGTAGCCGTACGGATGTACATATTGATTGTACGGATATGCGAGTTATTGAGTGCCTCCGGTTTCGTTCAGACCCAGAACGAACTTGAAAATGGATTGTGTGTCTGACATTGGATTTTGTTCTGTGCTGGTTGATCTCTATTAAATATATATCTGTTTGGCGCCGGAGAATTTATTCTCTTGCTTAACGCCCTTCTCTGAGATGTAAGAACTCAGAGGTTATATATCGATAGAAATCAGTCGCATGGAGTGAATTGCCTGTGTGGCATGCCTAAGTGGAAGATGATCAAGGCTTCTGTTGAAAAGCAAAGTCTTGTGGTTGATGATCAAAGCATGGTCTGTGTGGCATAGCTTTGTGTATAGCGTTGTTTCGCGAGCCTCACACCCCGGTATGAGCCAGAAACGGGAGAAGGACTTCAGGGAGGACATGCGTTTCCTTCTAGCTAGGAGTGGTGCTTTGGGTTTTGCACGCCCGGGTATTTTACTTATGTGGATGATGGAAAGTGAGGCCTCGGTTTGCTTCGGTCTCTTCGGAGCCGATGGTGTGGTCGGATATGACCAGTGACGCCCCTTAGGGCGGGGCAACGCAGTGTTCAGGCATTTTAATCCACATCGGTGGACTGGCCCTGACGATCCAAGGGTCGATGCGTTCTGATCCTGAGGGGCGGGCTAGAGCGTCTTGAATTCGGTAAGACTATCTTTTGCCTTGGTTCATGATGGAAATCCAATTTCCAAATACGACATCGTGCAGTTTTGATTGTATACCTATATATGGCGACATAGTGGTATGGGGCATTAATGCCGTCTATGATTGATACTTATGATTTGAAATTGTTTTTGAAGCATATAAACACTAGTAATAATATCAAATGCTTTTGTATTATTCGTATCAAGCATATTTTGGCCATTATAAGGTAAAACTCTATCCTCCGGTTTGTGTTGCATTGTGTTATGGAAACCGAGTCTTATAATGGCTTCATTTTTACAAAAAGCATTGCGATGTTTAAAAGATTTACTTGTTTTAAAGCACTGGCAATCCAATGGAGTAAACCCATTCTGCGAAAGTGGCGTGGTCCTGTGATTGGCCATATTGAAAAATATGTTAAGTAGATTTGTCATACCAGTCCCATGACTGAATCATAGTTTGTTTCACTTGCAAACTCGGGTGCCCCTTTTTCTACATGGGAAGCCTTGTATTCAGGTTTTAGCAGGCTCTTTCTGGATAGCTGGAGCTGAAGATGGATCCTATCATTTATCTCTTTTTATGTTGTTCAGCTCCTACTGTACATATTATGTTTGTTTTCCGCTGTAGACATTTATGTATAGCTGAACTGTATTTTGTACTAAGTATGATCTTGTATACTGTGTAACTCTATTGATTATGTTTATCCAGTGTATTCTATTGTACATTATCTGGTGTATTTATTTATTTCTGTTCTGCTGTTATCTGTTTATGTGTTATATTCCAAAGATTACCCTCGCCACCGTCTTATGGGGTTTGGGGTCGTCACAGAGAAGTTCACAATAAAACATTTATACAATGCTTTGCTTGGTACCTCAAACTTTTTAATTTGTAGCTGGTACAAGCTAGTATGGAAAAGGGACAATAATGAGAAAGAGGATACGATCACGTGGAAATTCTGCTGCATGCCATACTTACAAAGGAGAAGCGCAATTTTCTTGGCATGCAGATGGATACCGCATGTAACCTCTGCGGCTTGGCAACTGAGAATCAGCAACACCTTTACTTCGAGTGCTCGGCTGCGCAATGAAGTTCTCAACCAATTTGAATAAAGCCACTTCCCTTCCACCAGTGTTGATCAGTGAACATATTTGCAGAAAAGAGTGGGTATGAAAAGAGCAAAACCCAGGCTGCTTAACTACATTATGAAGAAAGTAATCAATAATGGTTGGAAGGAAAGAAATGCTTGCATCTTTGAACCGCAACATGTCTTCATCTACGCGCAATGAAAGCAAGGAATATGGCGAGACATCAGGAATGGGCTCAAGTTCCTCAAGTTTACTTTTGATCCAGGGATTTTTGTGCCTTATTTTTACCTACATTTGTATAAATTTGTGTCATTTTGTTTTCTTAGATAGGAATTGATACATCTTGTTTTCTCTTTTTTCTATTTTCGTTGTTGCTCTTGCTTCGTTCCTATGTAAACATCTTGGTATATCAATAAAAGTGGTAGGGATCCACTCAACCCCGTCGGCTCTACCAAAAAAAAACTCAATATCAAGTACAAAAAATAAATCAAGTGTGAAAAGGTACATGTAACACAAATAACAAATAAGAATCTCCAAAGGACTGAACTGGGTTAAAGCTCTCTCAAGCAGTAGACCCTCCACCGAGAGAACCTGGGGGGGAAAGGAAGGAAGAAGAAAAAAAGGAAACTAGTCAGACATAAAGCTTTGTGAGTTCAGTAATTACTAGCATGAGCGATAAAAGAGGAACTCTAGACAAGATAATAAATTGAAGCTCAAAATAGTAAATAAGAATAGAAATATGTTCCGTAACACTATTTTATTATGACTAATAATAAAATTACAATATGGTACAGGTGACTGTAGTCAGCAGTCAGCTAAATTCAGTTTTTAAGGTGGCCCGTCCACCATCTAAGGCATTTAGAGTGGGTCGTCCACTAAATCTTAACTGGATTACAGACCAGGAGCTAGTTTAAGTTACTAGACTACTATATCACTCCATGCAGGGAGGAGATTACATGTTAGATTTCATACATCAGAAGAAGTGGTTTACATTAGTACGCACAAACCAAAAATAAGAACATGGGAACACTGTGTAGTAGTGTACTACTACATGGGTTACAGCATGGAGTAGTATGACGTGACTTGACAGCAGCTATAGAAATTTCCAGTGACCACACCAAAAGATGTAGCACGTTATGACATCGACAGAGGTACCACCCGGCTTCAAAACAAAGCTCTAAAGTCCCATGAAAGGGGCAAAATGGAATGCCCAACGTAAGAGGAGAAAATGGCCACAAGTGTCAAACAACGTTGTGTGCAAAGCATCGCCTGTGCCGATGACGGACCATGTCCATAATATACCAGCACACTTAACCCTTAATATCCAGATTGCACCCAAAATACTTGTAAAAATCATCGCAGGCTCACACATGTTCACGAATAGTGAGCATATGTAGGCACGTCACCAATAAGGTCAGCTACGTCAGTGCAATGCATCTCATTTGTAGCCAACAGACATGGTGATGGCCCAGAAAAGAAAAATCCAAATGTGAACATGGTAAAACAAGCAATGAAATACATAGAACAAGATTACATAGATTATTGACAGAAAAGAAAAATTGAAATCAGAATTCCTTTTAAATTCCATAAATAGTAACGGTCGAGGTCATCTCGATTATTACTAAATCGAATTCCATTCAATTCCAATTTAGTTTTTTAAATTGGAAAACTTTACTTTGGAAATTTTCATTAAATCTTAATTAAAAGATTTATTCCTTTCTCAATTGGGTTTCAGAACAATATTATTATAGAAACCATTCATGACAACCTAAAATCCAATTTGATATTAAATACAAGGCTCTAAATAGAAATCATATCGGCTTATATTCAACATTAAATTCTGAAACCAACATGTATCATATTGGGAATAACGATATCTATATCTTCCAAATTCCTCAATGATATTTGTATAATCACGAAATCCAATATCGAAATATTCCGAAGATTATTTCCATTCAAATCCATTCCAATTCATACGCTGGAAAAATTCTGGTTATATTAAAACCATATGATTGCTTTCTATTCTTTACTCAAGTTGATAAACGACTTATTCAGATAAAAATATCTTTTATCTTTACAAACGTGGAATTTTTCATCCAAAATAGTTTCAAATCATTTTTATTATTTTACATAATGTATTCATATTTTACATAATTTTATTAAGGCCCTTATAGTCGGTTTCCAATATCGGCCACCGAACTGCATCAACATCGACCTTTTCCAAAACTAATTTGGACTTACCATAAAATCAAACTGTCGGATTTCAAAAATTCTTATTTTATTAAAATCTCATTTCAATACGAACAAATAGTTCCAATTTCAGGAGAATCCCACGGTCAGATTCCCGTTATATCCATTCGAAATTACGGGTTGACGTTCGTGAACTATCGTTGCGCGACGCGTTCTGTTTAAGCCCGAATTTGATTTATAATTAAAATATAAAATCGAATATGCTTTCAAAATAATTTATAAATATTATAAATTATTCACCTCTACCATTTGAAATTTCGTTTCAGGCATTTTCTTCAAAATCAAATATCTTCGTATTAAACCATTATATTATATAATTCATTGTAATGTCCCAGTTTTTGAACTAGTTCTATAATCTATAATGTATAGATTATACTACAATTTAATTGAATTAAATAAATTTAGATTTATATATTTAGGAAAAATACCAGGGAAAATTCCAATTACATGTAGATCTTAATGGTTTAAAATTCCTTAAGCAATGTATATGTGTTATAAAATTAGTGATTGATGTTTTATCATTTTGTTATATTTTAAATTGGTTTAAAACTCGTGTGAATATAGAATTACATAAGTAAATATTTTAATTACTTCATAAGAAAAGAAAACCCAAAAGAGATCTTTGTTAAATGCAAGCTATTCATTAATTTAATAATGTTAATGAAATCAAATGCATTTAAATTAGAATAATAATTGTTCTAAAACCATGTATGCATACATTTGCAAGTGTTTGTTGTTTTAACATGTCAGTTTGCATTTATTTTGCTTCCAACTCATAAAGACACAAAGCTATATAGAGTAGCTAATGGATATACAAGAAGTAAAAAAAGAAATTACCATATTACTTCACCTATGAATGCCCATAAGGAGATCTTGGCTATTAAATTAAAAAAAAGATATGCATTTTATGTGATGGGAAAGGGGACTGATTTGTTTTGAGGCTATGTGTAAAGGCGTTTAAGATATTAAATAAATATTGTACAAGCTAAGAACCTTGATAGGCTGTTTTCTTAGACAGTAAGATTGATTTGTTAGAATATATTCATCACACAAACATGTACAAAGGGCGCAGCAAACACATGGGTAGATTGAATAAGCATATTTGGCATTTGGTTGTTATATTCAGCATTAAATAGCACATGTAAAATTTGTACAACAATATCTTAACTTATTACTTCAGAACTAAGCTGGGAACTTTTATTTGAATTGTAAAATCAAACACATCACCTCACTTAGTATATGCATACATCCACATGATGTTGAGTCATCTGCACTTCTACCTTACACAAATGCGTAGCTTCTAAACCCATTTTCAGCACATGGTTGTACACTCATAGATGTACATCAAAACATAGCTAGCCATGCACATCTAGCCTAGAAGAACTAATTGAGAAAAGGCTAGACAATACATCACTCCAATCATAAATCACTACAAATCGACACCCTATATTTCTTAGCAACTAGCCGACCTAAGCCTAGGTTTTTCTCCTATAAATACACTACATGAACACTACCCAAATCCACATACTAGTCACCTATAAATAAATGAAACAATGAGAAGAAACTAGAAATGGAAATGGATGAAGAACAGAGAGCAAACCTGAAACAGGGAATAACAAGAACAATGGAAAGGTATTCAGCTTTGTTAAGTGAGTAAACTCCCCATAATCTTAATTCATGAATTCTCCAGTTATATATCTGTATGTGTGTGATTGTGCTTCCATTTCATAAGATCGAATGTTGTGCAAATTACTTAAAGAAAGACAGTAGTGTGAATATGGCGAATAAACACATTACACTACCTTAGTGTTTATATTTAAGTCTAGTAGGTTTTGAACTAAGTATATGCTGGTATGTTCCAATTATATGAAATGCAAGAAGTGAAGTTTCTTAGAGGTAGTTAGCTTATGTGCTTAAACCACCTGAGAATCAAAATATAAATAGCAGTAATAATTGTGAGTAAACACCTCACATTATTTACTGTCTTATGTTTTAAATTCTAATAGGAATGAAAATGGATGTGTAGTCATATACATAACCATCATCTATGATTCAAGAATTGGTGTTTAAAATCTCTGGAAAACAGTTAGATTAAGGCTTGAAATGTTGAGCAAAACTTGAATAACAAATGTAAAACATAGTAATAAATATAAATGTGAATTAACCCTCCTCTTTTCAAACTATGTGGTGACTGTTATCTGTTAAGTTTCTAATTACATAAGTATACACAGGGGGTCTGAATATGATTCAAAAATATACTAAACATGTATTGAATAATCAAATCCCTGTTAACAATTTAAAATAATGAAAGTGACTGAACCAAACACAGTCGTATAACTTAACTAGTCATAGATTCTTTCCTATCTACATCCATGAATTCTCCTGTTATGTTTTAAAACAATATATGTATGAATATACATATGATTCTGCTTCATTTAATATGATTAAATGATAATCATCTGGAACTAATCACAGTAGCATAGAGAAACGCTTGTATGTTTTGAACAATACATAGAAAATACTCATGTTAATTCGAAAATCAAGAGCACAAATCCTAGCTTGTTTTAGAGTTTAAGATCAACTCGAGAGTTGTTTATTTTTACCTCACTTATACTCTAAAAACTATTTCATATCAAATAGTAGTATATATATTTAGGAATCTATAAAACGCAGTAAAGAGCAAGAAATCCCAAAAAATTCAAACATAACTAAATTTCGATTCAGGTGTATGGATTAATTTGGGTTGTAAAACCATGAATTTTATATCAGAATTTGGATTTTTTAATAGTCTTGGAAAGTGTGAATACTTGGGTTGATCAGAAATGGCATTTTGGCCAAACTACGACGATGGGATTGGCCGGGGTTGACCACGGCGGAGCTATAGGAGAGGGTCAGGACCAAGATCATAAGAAAATTACAAATCGAATTTTTAAATGTGTAAATTAGGAGAATTTGAATCAATTAGGAACTAGGTATTGTCTTGGATAGGTTAGGTATGGTGGTGAACTGCGATGCCACGGTGCTGTTTCCGGCGACCGCATGAAGGGTAACATGTCTGGGGGGTCTTCACCGACCTACGACCGAAGTTTGGAGGGGACCGATGGCGTTAGGTGATGGCACGAGGTGATTAAGTGGGGCCGATTTTCTGGTGGGCTTTCAGTTTGAACACTAAATTTTGATATAGTACCGTAGTCGAGATTTTGATAGTGAAAATTGACTTGCGGTTGGCGTTGGGACTCGCGCAGATGACTAGAACTTGAGGACGTCGGTGAAATCGGCTGTGCATGTGCACGATTTGGTAGGTGCACAGGAAGACTGGGGGAAGAAACAGCAGTGGACAAACATGAAGAAAAGAGGTGTGAGCAACACGTGATGATCCACTAATTTCGTTTGCCAAACATGCTTTTACTGGATCTTTTGGCAATGCAAAACGAATCAGACAAAGAAACTAAGGTCCATATGGGATAAATGATTGTATTGGAAGCGGTGCAGCTGAAAGGAGAAATAGATTGGAAATGGGAAGTGGGCTAATCTTGAGTAATTAGGCTTTGGGCTTGATATCTTAGTTAAAGATTAAAAATGTTGTTTTAAATTTGAAGTTCCTTAAATTCAACTAAATGCTTTAAGAAGGGAAAGTTCGACTAAATGGTTTATAACGAAAGACCCACTAATGTAAAGCACCAATGTGGAAATAAAACGGTAAATTGGTCAAGGAAGTCATATTATATAATTTAATAAATTTTGAATTAAACTGATTTCAATAAAAGTACAATAGAAATGTGTGTGTGTGTGTGTGTGTATGTGTTTGTATATGTATATGTACAATAAGATGGAAGGATCGGGAAGCTACTGAGATAAGTGGTAATTGCAGAATATATGTCATAGTGTGAATTAAGTTCGAATCTCCAAATTTATATAATCTATTGAAAACAAAATAAATATTAAATAAACTGATATATTTATTTCCAAAGAATTTGGAATAATTATGATGAAAATTTTATTGTTACCCGAGGTCATATATTTCAAACTGTTATTTAGTTTGAATTTAAACGTCGAATAATTATTGATTGTTATTGTTGTAATAAATGATTTCTGTTAATCATCTGTTATGCTATGAAGTGATCAATCTAGATTTGTTAAAAACGTTGACACGTTTTATTTTACTTTAATTGTCTGATATTACTTACTATTCTAAAATTTGAATTGAAACTTGTACAAATTAAATAATGTGAATAAACATACCACGGAGAATATAATGAGTATAAAATAATTTGTATAAAGTATTTTATTTATCCACAATGTTTAAATTTGATAGTTAAAACACCAACTATCAAATAAATATTTCCCACGCGTCAGTTCGAAGAGACCAGGATGGAACTGGACCCAGAACCACTTTGAACCAACTTTACGATTCTTAAACTAACTTGCAGGGACGACTATACGATGTAAAGAATTCGAAGACCGTAGATCTTCATGACCGGGAGAATTACTTATTTAAAATTTCTCTGGTTTGGCCACTGGAGTTATTATGACTTATGATCCTATCGTAATTGAAATCTTCGGATTTGCAAGGACTATTCGCTACTGATCCATGAGGTGATTCCTATATTGGATGCAGTAGGAGAGTGCCTTCGTCTTATCCTGTTCCTGGATGACTTGTAGGATGAATGTATGACAGAGTATTTCCCAAAAACCACATACATTGATTTTTACAAATATACCAAGTTGATGGCAAAGAATGGCCTTTCTTTTGCATCCAAAGTATATTTGTGGACGTCAATTAGTGATTTGATGGATCTGACAATGTGGCATTCAAAGTGAATGGTAGCCAGATGTTCTAAAGTTAAATTCTAACCTCAAGCCTCACCAACCGAGAAATGACAAAAATATGACAGACAACATGGCTATGTGGGTCGCTCACATTAGGGTGTATAATCACTTATCTAGAGAAATTCCGTTTGCTTCTTTAATCTATTTCGATCCTGTCCCTTTTCGAAAAATGGTTGCTGATCCCAACCGTTGGTGATATACATTCGATACACTCATGCAAAGTGAGTGGTCGGTCATGTGTGGGCCGGGTTGCAAGACGTTCTTGTTGAACCCAGTGTGTTCCCCTCTAGAGATACACTGTCGGCAGGTGGTTCCATACCTTGTCATAGTCGGAATCCAAACTCTAATAAGCGTCTGTGGTTTTGATTGTATACTATATATGTGGAGCGTGAGATGCAAGCGTTCCGCTAGATTGATATTTATTTGTATTTAGACATTATTATAATATTAGAATAAGATATTGATTTCAAATTGCTTTGGGTTATCATAAGGTAAAAACCATCCGTATTTAAGTGCGGATTGGTCTTACGATTATCATTTATTTCAAAAGGGGTTTTGAACGTTAAATCATTCCATTTTAAAATGGTTTACTCACACCAGTCCCATGACTGACCCAGAGTTTATTTTTCTGTGTTTTCCCTAAAATCTTGGATGCCCAAATTTTTATGGTCAGTTAAGTGGTTTTAGGATTATATAGATTCACTTGAAGGAACTTGGAGCAGGGGCCTTCAACATTAGATATATCGAGTTTATTTCCGTTGTGTTACGTATGATGTGTACTCTGATGATGTATGAAAGTAAATACAGTTTTGTATTTCAAGATGTTATATAATATATTTTATTTAGTTCCGTTGTGAGATTCGTGATACTCTGATCCTGCCGTATTCAGTTCTTCTTTATTTCTTCTATTCTAACTTTCTTTCTTTCTATTTCTCACCCTCTAACATCTTTCTATTAATGATCTGTTAATTTCTGGTGTTTGATTTGTCGGTATGTGATACATATTAGTATCGATAATCTAGATCGGGATTTTTTGGGTTGTTACATCATTGATTTCCATTCGAAACTTAGTTTATAAAACATTTATAAATTCGTTTAAAAATGATTTCAACTTCTATTTCAATTTTAAATTAAAATTGAACATCCAATATTATTATAATATTAAAATAATAATATATTCAAATATCACATTTTGAAATCCATTTTCACATCGTTCATTATAAAATGAATAAAATCGATAAACAAATTCGTTCGAGTTAAAATGGCATATATACACTTAACTCGGTTTCTTATTCCAATATTTTCGTTTCCATCCAAAATCGGACATCAAAATCAAACCTTGCTTCTTCACTGAATAATATATTTAAAATATTCGTTATTATTCCAGACTGAAATTAGATTCAACCAATTACCATATAATTTTATTTATATGGATTTCATACATCACATATATTCAATAATAATTATAAATAATTATTAAACTTTCAATTCACAACCAGAGTGCATTTACAACTGTATAAGCATTAAATAATTAAACGACGCTTATAATTGTCAATCAATCGATTAACATCAAATCTAAACAATTGGGTTCATCCGCGCGCTGCCAAGAAGCCATCAGACCTTGATTATCACCTACCACGTCGAAGGCCTAGCTTCCTTCTTCCATCGCCCAAAAGGCCATCCAGCTCCCTGGTCCTTTTGGCTCGCAATCCCACCTCGAACGGTGCTCATTCGTGCATATAAATCAAGCCTAAAACTCTATGATTTTTATCTTAACTATATGAAAACATTGGTCTCGAAGAGAACTTCAATGTTTCTGTTAGAGGATTTCATTAATTGTTTGTAGATTGCGAGTTTTTAAAGAATCAAAATCGAAAAATTATGGCCTTTGGTTCTGAAATGGCGGCGAAGGCGGTTGATAATTGGGAATTGGGGCTTCTAATTTTTGAGGGAAGTATATACATGAATTATTTTATTATTTAAATTCTAATATTATTTAATTTTTAAGTTTTCACACACGAAATCCAAATGAAACCCAACGACTAACGCCTCTAACCAAATACCCATATTCTGGACACAATGGAATATGTTTCGTAAGCTGATTCGAATGTTTTGAATAGTTTTTATCAAAATTAAAATATACATCAATTTTGTTAAATTTGAACATACATTTTAATTTTCCATGACTACATATTGACTCCAAAAATTATGAAATTTGAAATCTCGCTATGTTTTACAATTACGGTTCTAACAAAACTAATTTCGTTGAATTTGGAGACTGTTTGAAAAATGGCCTTAATCCTAGCTTATTAAATTTACAACTAAAATTGAACACGCGTTTAAATTTACTACGCTTACTTATTAATTCCAATTGACTTGAAATTTTAATCCGACAATAATTTGATGTTTCAGATCCAACAAAATTAGTTTCGTCGAAAATTGAGGTCATTTGCAATATGGCCAGTTTTAAGGGCTAATATATAATAAATATTAATAAATTCCATAGTGACTATTTTATATTTATTTTGGCCATAACATACAACTTATAATATGAAATCTAAAATTTTCAAATTATGTTATAGTTTAATAGATTCTAACGTTTCTTGCTTTACTGAAATCCGATTTATATTGAATGATGTATAATCAATTAAAGTTTAAAACTAAATTTTCAAACTACTGCGACATTACGAGTTCGTTTTAATTAAATTTTAAATTTATACGTTAAAATTTCGTTTTAAAATAAATTTCAAATCGTTATTTATTAAAATAAATTAGTTTAACATTAAAAATCCATTAAATCAATTAAAAATAATTTTTTAAACATGAAGCAAATTATCATACAATCAAGCAATCCTTCTCAAAAAAAGCTTCATTTGGGTATGGGGTATCGTAAATGGTGACAAGTTTCTCCACATCCATCTCTCTCTTCTCGCATCTCAAATCCTCCCTATCTTCACTTCTGTCTCCTCAATTTTCTTCAACCCTCTTCCTGCTTTCATGATGTGTGATGTCCCCTACCCCAACTGTTATTCAACTTCGATTTAAGCTTTTCACCGTGTAATCGTTCTAATCACCGTAAACCCCTAATCTGGTTCGGCCTCATCACTTCAATTGGTTTCTACTTGACGATGCCACTTATTTTCCCCTTCCTCTTTGCAGTAGCTACTTCAGGCAACCTCTCGCCACCTTGTTTGTAGTTGGCGAGACCTTTAACTGGTAATACGGTGAAGTAGGAAGTGTGTCACTAACGTTGAGGATCTAGGTATGCAGAAACTCTCCTCTGGGTGAATTGATTCGCATTTCGTCTTATGACTGTGATTGTTCCTTTTATTCAGTGGAGTCTTCAATGTATTCTTGTATTTTGTTTTGTTGGTAGTTTTGGAAATTGGTCTTGTGTGTTTGGGAAGAGAAGTGTTAAATTTGGTGTTTGGTTCTTATCTTGGTTTCTGGTGATTTGGAGTCTTGGATATCCCATGTTAGATGTAATTGTTCGATCTGATTTTTACTGTGTTTGTATTTTTTTTAAGTCAATGTTGCTTGTTCTTTACATGGTCGGATCAGCACCAACGTGCGATGGCAATACATGAGATGTCTATCACTGAATTTTGTCATTGTTTCGTTTGGTATTGTTTCATCCTGACAGTGCAATAATCTGGGTAATGTTTGCTTGAGAGTCAGATTTCCTTTTCGAACATATTACACTTCAGTGCTTAGTCTGGTTGTCAAGAATTTGGTGATCTAGTTTATAGTTTGGCAAACAGTGAGAAGGCAATACAGGGAAGCTCTGCTCATAATTTTACTTTCTTGCTGGCTTGCATCCATCCTTTCCTTCCAAGCTCTTGTCTCAATGCAGTATGGCCGATTGTCAGGTTCTCCAATGTAAACTGTGCAAGTCAAATCTATTCACCTTGGTGTGGAGCTCAAGAAAGGAGACATGCCACTGTAGTAATTTATGCATTGTTCTACTCTGTAAAGTGCGGTCTTGTCATGTCGCTCTATGGATACTTCAGCATATTTTCAAATAGTCATGTATTGTTCCTTTCCTGTATTCATACGAAATTCACTACGTCTGGTAGTATGTAATTCTTACTCTCCCTACGTGGAGAGTCAGGTCATATAACAATGTAATAATAGTAGACTAGTGCTTTTACTAGCTCCTAAGATGTAATCTAGTTATATAATGTGGACAACCCACAATAAATATCGTAGTTGGTGGACGGTCTACCTTAAAAACCGAACAGCTGATTATTAACTACAATCACCTGTATTATATTGTATTTTTTATTATTAGTGTAACACCCCACCTCCGCCAATGCCACTCTTGCAAGGACATTAGCTTTGGAGGGGCGTTAAACAAGGTAAACATGCATGCAGATATCACAAGACAGAACATATAAGTAAAACAAAGTAGTAAAGCAGCGGATAAAACTTAGCATTTCAAAACCATAGTCATGTTACAACAAAGTACTTGGTCATTATTTTCCAACAACAAAGTCTAGATAAAAGCATAAACTGAAAAACTAAAATACATAAAGCCCCAAAATGAAGTGATAAACCATAGCTAGCTCAATGTCCAAAACCGTACATGAGCAAATCCAGTAAGCAAGCTGTAAAGATCCAAGCTAAGCTCCAATGTTCCCACCCTGAGAACCTGAGGGGGGGGGGGACGGAAGAAAAGAGGCGAAAGAAAACAGGTCAGTCAAAAAGACTGGTAAGCCATACTACTATCTGTCTATGAACTAGTAAAGTTAACTGGCATGAGAAGCTGAGATAAACATAAGGATAACAACATACTAGCATGATGATTAACTAACAAGATAGATAAAGGTGTCATCGCATAATCAAGGTTAAGTTTTGCACCACGGGTGTACTAGCATTCTAACATGTCAAGTAAAAACAAGAATTGATCCCTTGGGCCAAGCTTGGCCCAACATCATGAGATGACCTAAATCAAGGTCCAACTACTCGGTCTAGTCGATCGGCTCCCTATAAGCCTAACTCGTCAAGTGTCGGTGTCATGCGGCTTAATCATGTAATGTAGTTGACTGTGCAGGGTCCACCCTAGGGTGTATCAGGCCCTATGGTGTAACCCTCTGACACCATACCATGATGCACAGTCCAAACCTACTGGTGCCCGTGTTCAACTCCGGACTTGATGTGCACGACCATGGTCCGCCTGAACAACCGGGGCATCATTCAGCCGTCTCTTTTGGTCTCTTACAATCAGCCCAGTAATCGTGCCCCACCCTAGCCTAGTCCTAGGGTCTTATAATGATCAACCAAACTTGCATATAATGATCAACCCCAAACTTGCATCATTCATTTAACTTTAGAGTTCAAAGAAAGAAAGTAGAAAAGGGCTTACAATGCTATGAAGACACAAATAATTATTTATTATAAAGATTGAGACGAAGCCCTTATGCAAGCACCAAATATGCAAGCTCCAAATGAAAACCCTTGAGCCAAATCAATAAAAACCCTTGCTTTGTAATAGAAATGTTGCAACTTGACTTGAATGCAAACTAAGAACACTCATACAAGCTTGAAAATACTTGTATGCACCCAAAATCTCACTTAGAAATAAACTTAGGAATTTTAGCATGAGAGTGGAGGCCATGAGAGGAATAATTTTGACATAGTTTAGTTGTAGGAATGAATAATGATGATTTAGGCTAGGTGTTAGGTCCTTTTTATAGAAGATTAGGGTAATATTAGCCATAGGATTAACCCTTGATTCAATCCAAGCCATCAAAGCATGTCTTGGGGAAGAAGTCAAGTGTAGGAACCATCTAGGGCCTTTAGATTAAAGCTGAACCATGAGAACCATTCAAATGCAAAATCTGCATTTGAGCGAATCGGCTCACGGGTTGACAGCCAAACACCCTGGATTAACCCCTAGTCGACCCAGCAAGCTCGGGTCGACCTCAAAAATCGGCCGGTTCGGTTATTCCCCTCTCCCAATTCGCTGTTTTGAACATTTTTGCATATTTATTTATTTAATTTTCAATTATATATATATCAATATATATATATATATTTCTCTGCGCAACCCATTTCACTTAATTAAGTATACTTTAATTTGTGATTTTTTCGTGAAACTTCGCGAGGCCATATCTTGGTCATACGGACTCCGATTTTCGAAAACTCGGACTCTATTTCGCGTATTTTTCCGAGACGAACGCAATGGCACAGCCCGTTTCCCTTGATTCAGATTTTACAGTTTAATTCTGCCTCCATTTATGTTATAACATGTTATTCAAAAATACGGGTTGTTACATTCTCCCCTCCTTAAAGAGTTTCGTCCCCCAAATCTCCAAGTTAGGAAGAACGTATCCTACCATCCAACACCCATCTACTCAAAACATCATCCACGTGCAGTCATTGTCCTTAAAGGATTATAAATGTTGTATGATCATATGCAAAGGTGTGTGTATATGTACTTATCTAATGCAAAAATCAGGCGGTTACTGATTCAGTAAACCTCCTTAATGCAAAGCATGTTAGTGAAATGAGTCCATATGTATGCAAATTCCTAACATAACTCATAGTCTCTACATGAGTGCACATAACATTCATCCATATGCAACATCCATGTGATAGAATAACAAGTTTCATCCATGAATAAGCATAAACACTCATGCATATGCGGTATGAAAGTGTGTGAGCCGATCTTAGTGCCTAATGTGTATCATGCATCCACGAGTATCCACGTGCAAAAACTTGCAACCATCAAGCATAACATGTTTCGAATACATGTTTCATCCAAAGGGTTTCTACCTAAGGTCCTCATAGCATGATTAACGAGATAATTAGATAAACAGGATAAACACGGATAGCAAAAAGAAAGATATGCTAATTAGGAAAAGAGATCGAGAATGTACCCTCAAAAAGAAATGGATAAAGCCCACGCATCTTCTCCTCGGTTTCCCAAGTTGCATCTTCGTCGGCTTCACCCCACTGAACTTTCACCAATTTGACTTCTCGATTCCTTAGTTTCTTGATCTCCGTTCCCAAGATACGAATCGGAGCTTTTCTCAAGGTTGCTTCTTTCTCTACCTCAATGTCTTCAAGAATGCTTGGTTCAACCACCTCAGCCGACTCATGTAGGCACTTTCGGAGATGCGAGACATGAAAGACATTATGCACTCCGGCTAGCTTCTCGGGCAATCCCACCTTATAGGGCATCTTTCCAATTCTCTCTATGATAGGGAAGGGTCCTACGAACCTTGGTGCCAGCTTCCCCGCTGCTCCAAAACGTACCACATTTCGCAAAGGAGAAACCTTCACGAAAACCATGTCTCCCACTTCGAATTCCAAATCTGCCCTTCGCTTGTCAGCATAGGATTTCTGTCTATCTTGGGCCGCTTTCATCCTTCTTCTTACTAATTCAACTTTCTCGGATGTGTCTCGTATCATATCGGGCCCAAGTATAAGTCTATCTGTTGTCTCCCACCAACAAGATGGTGACCTACACGGCCTCCCATACAAAGCTTCAAATGGTGCCATCCCTATGCTGGCTTGATAGCTATTATTATAAGAAAATTCTACAAGAGGAAGGTGGTCTTCCCAAGTACCACCAAAGTCGAGAACAAAAAGCCTCAAGAGATCTTCTAGCACTCTATTCACCCTTTCGGTTTGGCCATCCGTCTGGGGGTGATAGGCTGTACACAAATTCAATCGCGTACCCATCGCTTCTTGCAAACTATTCCAGAACTGGCTGGTGAAAATTGGGTCACGATCGCTAACTATGCTAGAAGGAACTCCATGCAACCATACTATCTCTCGAAGATAAACAGATGCTAGCCATGATACGGTCCTCTTGCTTTTCACCGGAAAAATGGGTTCTCTTCGTAAGTCTATCAATTATTACCCATATCCCATAAAGTCCAAATAGTTTGGTGACGAACTTCCTCACCCCAACCATATATCACAAATAGGCTAGTCATACTCCTTAGGGGGTTTGCAACAGATCTAAGATTGAGGATAGGGCTGAGAGGATATACTTAAAAGATAGCATGCGAGTAGGCTCTACGGAACAATAGGGATCAAGGATATACTCTTAGAAAGAGATTAAATGCACGTATCTAGTCTTCGATCTTCTAAGCCTCATTTTCTTGTGCTTAATCCCATCGTGCCCTGGCCGTCTTTTAACTTCGCAATTCCGTTGTTCTTAATTCTTGTTCCCAAAATATGAGTTAGAACTCATTTCACCGTTGCCTCTCGTTCCACTTCCACTTATTCTTTGCCTAAAATACTTGGCTTAAACATAACTGCGTGCTAATGGTTTCGTGCAAGCTTTCCAAGATTCGTTAGTGAATCTTGGATCTCGTTTACATATTATACTGTATCCCACGCAGAAAACTATCTCTTGAAAACAGTGCCAATCCACGTTGCCAAACTGGAGCCGAGGTAAGGGCTCTCTTGAGCCTTTGAAAAACAAGCTCACACTCCAAGTCCCATGCAAAGACTAAGTTCTTCTTCGTCAACTTAGTAAGAGGGGCCGAGATCTTAGCGAAGTCCCTGATGAACTTCCTATAGTAGCCCGCCAAACCGAGAAAGCTTCTTACTTCGGTTGCATTCCTAGGAATCTTCCAGTCTTGAACCACAACCACTTTCGCGGGATCCACCGCTATGCCTTGCTTAGAAACTATATGTCCAAGAAACCGAACTTCCCTTCTCCAGAAATGACATTTGGAGAACTTGGCTTTCAACTGATGCGCTCTAAGTGTATCCATCACTTCCTTGAGATGCCTAGCGTGCTCTTCCTCATCCTTTGAGAAGATCAGAATATCATCCACGAAGACAACAACAAACTTGTTGAGGAACTCCCTGAACACCCTACTCATCAAGTCTACAAAGTAGGCGGGTGCATTAGTCAATCCGAATGGCATGAAAAGCCATTCAAAGAATCCATCTGGAGTCCTAAACGCTGTTTTATCAATGCTATCCTCAGCTACTCTAAGCTGATGGAATCCGGTGGCTAGATCGAGTTGAGAGAAAACAGAAGCACCTACCAGCTGGTCAAAGAGATCATCAATTCTCGGTAACGGGTGCCTATTCTTCTTTGTCAGCTTGTTCAACTCTCGATAATCAACACATAGGCGAAGCGAGCCATCCGCCTTAGTAGCGAATACCCCCGGAGCACCCCACTCATAAATGATTCGTCTAATAAAACCCTTCTCAAGCAGCTCCTTGATTTGCTTACTGAGCTCCCTTCTCTCACGAGGGGCCATGTGCCTAACGGGCAATGATACTGGCTT
The DNA here is from genome assembly GCA_030737875.1 of Allium sativum. NCBI lineage: Eukaryota > Viridiplantae > Streptophyta > Magnoliopsida > Asparagales > Amaryllidaceae > Allium > Allium sativum. Next base: position 454,413,606 of record CM060920.1, on the reverse strand, counting down.
GGCATTATCGACTAGATAAATGCGGAAATCTATCTCTCGTTTAGGGGGTAACCCCTTAACTTCTTCAAAGACATCAGGATAGTCACGGACCACCCTTACAGATCGCACATCATCGATGGACGAGTCGAGAGATTCAAGATAACATAACATGACGGGACCTCTAGGGTTACAAGAAATTTCTAGGGTATTACCGAGGCGAGTCATGATCCTCACCACCCTAGGTTCACAATCGAGAATGGCTCCATAACTGGACAACCAATCCACCTCCAAAATCAACCCGTATCCCATAAACCCGAGAACCTAAACATTACACATGAATTCTATGCTCAAGATAGAGATTTTCAAATCCACACAAATCACAGGTAGATGGGCGGAACCCCCAATCGGATTTGAAACACAAACGGGATCCTCAACTAAGCTAGTACTTAGGTGCAAACTTTCAACAATATCAGAAGAGATAAAGCTATGCGATGCGCCAGAATCAAATAAGGTGCGAACAGGAAAATCAGAAATGTAAACATGAATTTCTATAAAAACTCTACCTCGATCAAAAGCTGGAAGAGCGAGGAGAGCCTGCAATTGCCCTCCAGAGGGTCTTACTTGCTGAGTTTGTCCTTGCCCTTGTCCTTGCTTCTTGGGGCAATCCTTACTGAAATGTCCAGTCTCTCCACAATGAAAGCATTCGCCCAACTTCCTTTTCTTCTTCCTACAGTCTTTGGCTATGTGCCCAGTAATCCCACAGAAGTTGCACTTCCTCCTTTCTCTTGACTTGTTGTTCTTGCTATTGTTGTTCTTGCCTCCTTTTCCGGAATCTACCTTCTCGCCTTGAGACTCATTTGCCTTGACCTCCTTCTTGCCACTCTTATCTTCCTCTTGAAGCAGGGCCATATTCACCAAACTCTCGAAAGTCGCCCCCATGGGTATATGAGACATGGCCAAACCGCGCAATGGCTCATTCAATCCTATAGCAAAGTGTAGGGCCTTCTTCTGAGCTGTGTTTACCAATTCTAGGCTGAACTGAGCAAGTTGATTAAACATATCCACGTATTCCCTAACTGTCATGTCCCCTTGCTTTAGAGATAGGAAGCTCTCCATCTGAAGATTCTCTTCAGTCGATGATAGAAACTTTAGTCCAAACCTTCTCCTAAAGTCATCCCAAATCTCAATGGGTCTAGTAGTGGTGGTGACTACCCACCAATAAGCAGCTTCCCCTTTTAATAGCCATACCGCCAGCAGAACTTTCCTACGATCCTCCACCTCAAATATAGCAAAGAGGTCTTCAGTTTCCTTTAACCAGTTTCTTGCCTCCACAGAAGTCTCCGTTCCGACAAAATTCTTGCAACCCATCGCCTTAAAGTCTTTGCAAAGCTTAGCGAAATCTACTTGCGGATTCTGAGGAGGAGGAGGAGAGATGTTAGCGACGGGGGAAGGAGGAGGAATGTTCGCGGGGCCGGCTTCATTCGCCCTTGCCTCCATAAATCTTCGGAACCAGACGGGTACTTGTACGCCTTCCGGGATGTTAAAGCGATCGGCCATACTAAAACGAAGAAAAAGATAGATTCAGAACGAAGAAACGAAGGATAGTGCTATGTCTTTTGGGGAATAGCCTTTTAAAATAAACTAGACTTTTCTTGGAAAATACTTAATTGGTTTTGAAAATAGTTTTCCAAAAGGTAAGTTTTAAAAACCTTTTGCTCGAATCTTGTTAACCTTATGCTCTGATACCAAATGTAACACCCCACCTCCGCCAATGCCACTCTTGCAAGGACATTAGCTTTGGAGGGGCGTTAAACAAGGTAAACATGCATGCAGATATCACAAGACAGAACATATAAGTAAAACAGAGTAGTAAAGCAGCGGATAAAACTTAGCATTTCAAAACCATAGTCATGTTACAACAAATTACTTGGTCATTATTTTCCAACAACAAAGTCTAGATAAAAGCATAAACTGAAAAATTGAAATACATAAAGTACTATCCCCAAAATGAAGTGATAAACCATAGCTAGCTCAATGTCCAAAACCGTACATGAGCAAATCCTGTAAGCAAGCTGTAAAAATCCAAGCTAAGCTCCAATGTTCCCACCCTGAGAACCTGAGGGGGGGGGGAAACGGAAGAAAAGAGGCGAAAGAAAACAGGTCAGTCAAAAAGACTGGTAAGCCCTACTACTATCTGTCTATGAACTAGTAAAGTTAACTGGCATGAGAAGCTGAGATGAACATAAGGATAACAACATACTAGCATGATGATTAACTAACAAGATAGATAAAGGTGTCATCGCATAATCAAGGTTAAGTTTTGCACCACGGGTGTACTAGCATTCTAACATGTCAAGTAAAAAAAAGAATTGATCCCTTGGGCCAAGCTTGGCCCAACATCATGAGATGAACTAAATCAAGGTCCAACTACTCGGTCTAGTCGATCGGCTCCCTATAAGCCTAACTCGTCAAGTGTCGGTGTCATGCGGCTTAATCATGTAATGTAGTTGACTGTGCAGGGTCCACCCTAGGGTGTATCAGGCCCTATGGTGTAACCCTCTGACACCATACCATGATGCACAATCCAAACCTACTGGTGCCCGTGTTCAACTCCGGACTTGATGTGCACGACCATGGTCCGCCTGAACAACCGGGGCATCATTCGGCCGTCTCTTTTGGTCTCTTACAATCAGCCCAGTAATAGTGCCCCACCCTAGCCTAGTCCTAGGGTCTTATGATACTACCTAGAAGGTTACTGCTGAAAAGGACCACGCAACTAGGGTTTCTTAACGGGTTAAATGTGGTTAACCCGATCCAAACGTGGATTAAATCGGTTAAGAGTACCCAAGGCTCCTGACTTAACCTCGATTAATCCATCAAGCCCAAATTGGTTAAGTATTAAGTGGACCATGACTTAACCCTAATCAGGAGGCATTAATTAACTTAATGCGCTTTAACCTCTCACATTAGACTTTGTTGTGGTTACTAGTTAAGCCGGGCGGGTCCGGGTAGCTTTACACCACAACTAGGTCTAACCTCGGGTTCGAGCACAACATGACCAACTTCTCACATTGGGTCCTATTGTTTGTAGCCACTAGTTAAGCCGGGCGGGTCCGGGTAGATTTATGCTACAAACTCAACCCAACCTCGAGTTGGCCACACTCATATTTTCTAAGTGTCATGTCCATTATGTTTCCAAAACATAATTACAAGTTAACATATCACGTTATGTTATAAAAACCATGTTTATGTCATAATGTTACCCAACCCCAACGTAATCCCATCGTTTACATAATCGCATCAACGCATAAAGGGTAAAATAGGGAACTTGGCATAATCATGACAAAAAGGTGTTGAAGCCACAAGTTTATCATGGTGGCATATGAGATGTACATATGTTCATATACTTGCATATTGCATTATTAGGCTTCAAAAGCATGCATAAAACCAAACTTAGCATATGAGTGATACATGGTGATAAATGACATGTAGAAGTTGCTAGAAGTTCGCATTTAGCCTCACATGCAAGTTATCATAAGGGATATGATAACTTCCATGTTGCCAAAATGCAACCTTCAACATAAAGCTTTAAGCTTTAAGCTCACAACTTCAAGTTTAACTTGCATAACATGATAACATGATCAACCCAAACTTGCATAACATAGCAACATGTGTCATACATAATGATTAAACCAACTTGCATAATGATCATCCAAACTTGCATATAATGATCAACCAAACTTGCATATAATGATCAACCAACTTGCATATAATGATCAACCAAACTTGCATATAATGATCAACCCCAAACTTGCATCATTCATTTAACTTTAGAGTTCAAAGAAAGAAAGTAGAAAAGGGCTTACAATGCTATGAAGACACAAATAATTATTTATTATAAAGATTGAGACAAAGCCCTTATGCAAGCACCAAAAACCCAAATATGCAAGCTCCAAATGAAAACCCTTGAGCCAAATCAATAAAAACCCTTGCTTTGTAATAGAAATGTTGCAACTTGACTTGAATGCAAACTAAGAACACTCATACAAGCTTGAAAATACTTGTATGCACTCAAAATCTCACTTAGAAATAAACTTAGGAATTTTAGCATGAGAGTGGAGGCCATGAGAGGAATAATTTTGACATAGTTTAGTTGTAGGAATGAATAATGATGATTTAGGCTAGGTGTTAGGTCCTTTTTATAGAAGATTAGGGTAATATTAGCCATAGGATTAACCCTAGATTCAATCCAAGCCATCAAAGCATGTCTTGGGGAAGAAGTCAAGTGTAGGAACCATCTAGGGCCTTTAGATTAAAGCTGAACCATGAGAACCATTCAAATGAAAAATCTGCATTTGAGCGAATCGGCCCACGGGTTGACAGCCAAACACCCTGGATTAACCCCTAGTCGACCCAGCGGGCTTGGGTCGACCTCAAAAATCGGCCGGTTCGGTTATTCCCCTCTCCCAATTCGTTGTTTTGAACATTTTTGCATATTTATTTATTTAATTTTCAATTATATATATATATATATATCAATATATATATTTCTCTGCGCAACCCATTTCACTTAATTAAGTATACTTTAATTTGTGAATTTTTCGTGAAACTTCGCGAGGCCATATCTTGGTCATACAGACTCCAATTTTCGAAAACTCGGACTCTATTTCGCGTATTTTTCCGAGACGAACGCAATGGCACAGACCGTTTCCCTTGATTCCGATTTTACAGTTTAATTCTGCCTCCATTTATGTTATAACATGTTATTCAAAAATACGGGTTGTTACAATTAGTTATAACAAAAATGTGTTTGCGGTCACCAAAAAAACCGGTCGGCTTTGCCCAAAAAAAAAAAATTAATTAGTTCCAAAATCAAGGTTGTTACACTGCATAATAAGATTATAGCCTTAGAGACAAAGAGCATGCATTATTCTGTATTTTGAGAAAATGAATAATTCAATGAACAAAATGTTCATCATGCAATCCAAAAATTATATATATACGGTATAATTGACATAAGATGTCTACCTAAAAGGTTGTGTTTTGGGGTGTTAGCCAAACCTAGGTTAAGGCATGACTAGATATGGACCTTGGACCACCATTATATATATATATATATATATATATATAGAGAGAGAGAGAGAGAGAGAGAGGGATGTTAATTTGACTGGGAGCGTATTTTAGTTTAAATTATACATTTATGTTAATATAAATTTTGATTGTAAAAAATTTGTGTTTGTATTAAATAAATATTACAAAATCAGTTATTATTTATTATCTATTGTAGATATTAAATAACAAAAAACTCCAATAATTTAAAATTAATCCTAAAGAAGGATAAATTGAATTAAATCAAATTTCTTGACTAACATTAAAATTTGAGGAATGTCCTCAAAAAATTAAAACGTAATTGTTTTAAAAAATATAGAAGATCTAAAATGAAAGTTGAAGTGAACCAAATAAGATATAAATGTTATAACAATCTACTTATACATCTCTATTAGATACTAGATATGAATCACATAGATGAATGTGAATTTGCAGCAATTGTAGAATGAGCAGAACGAGTAGAAATCTAACAAAAGAACAAGTGGACTTATGTAACACCCCACGTCCATTAATGTCACTCACAATGGGAATGCATTAACTTCCATGGAGGTTATAAGTGAATATAGAACAGAAAAATTACAACAAGACGGATAATAAGTAGTACTTGTAAATCTAAAACCTCATTTTATTGCAGCGGAAATTAAACATGTTTGTTACATCATCAAACCATAAATCATACTCAAGTACATTATCCATCTTGCTAAAACAAAATTACATAATCCCATTACACAAATAGCCATTAAAGAAGATAACAAGCTGGACTTTACTTCAATGGTCCAAGCTTTCCAAAGAGAGATGAAGCAATCCAATCAAACTCCACTAGAGCTGGGTCCAACCTGAGGACCTGGAGGGGAAAAAGGATTGAAATGGAGGGGGTCAGACATAAAGTCTGGCGAGTATGATAATTCTAACAATACTATTATCAAAATAACTAGACTAAGGCATAAGCTGGAAGACAAGTAAATGTCTATGAACTATTAGGAAGAAAAAGATAGCGTTTAAGATAACGTTAACGATAACGGTAAAGGCACACCTAATTACTAACGAATAATTACTACACTGCACCGCATATTACTACACTGCACCGCACCAGTCACCCTAAAGGTTGATCCTACTTGCTTCACACAGAAACATATAAATAGCCTTACGTACCCCTAGCTGACTACATAGGTGTCGTCTGCCCCTATCTCCACTAGGTGTACCCCACTACCCACTTTCGATCGGCTCCCTACTCGTAGATACCCGTGCTGGCCCCACAGTGGGGTGTATCACTCCCTTAAAGTGGCAACCCGATACAACTTGAGAATGCACGACTTATACCTACACGATGCAACAACCTCTTACCTACCAGCCCGGGTCCACACACGCATATGAAACCCGTTGGACTTGCGTTGCCACCGCTCCCTGTTTTGGCCTCTTATAGTCAAACCCAGTATGCGTGTCCCGTCCTCGACTTGGGTCGAGCCCACAAAGATACGTTTGGGATACTGGTTGAAATGGGCCCCCACAAGCTACCCACCTAAGCTTGTCACCACTAGTATATCCCACTTAACCCTCTTAGTCATGTTCATTTATATGTGTGTTTGGTTAAGTCTTACTAATCGTATTTCACATGCCACTAAGGGCACCCACTAGATTCCTCATGCCACCCAAGGCACCTACTTAACCCCCATGTCCCACTTTACATGTTTATCTGGTTAAGTATTTCTTAATTCATTCAGGCCATAACCTCATAAAGACCTCTCACATTAGACTGGCATTTATGGCAGCTGGATTTGCCGGGCGGGTCCGGGCAGTCTTACACCATAAAAGAGTCTAGCCTCGTGTCTTTACAACTGTTATGCTTTAGTTTAGGCCTAGGACCTCTCACATTGGGCTGACATTTGTGACCACTGGATTTGCCGGGCGGGTCCGGGCAGGTTTACGTCACAAACGAGTCCAACCTCGTGTCCTAAGCATTGATTATCACTTATAATCTTTTACCCCAGTTTTAATAATTCTCTATCCAAATCATTAATTAAGTGCACTTTTATTGATGTCCATAATTGACTCAATTATGGTCATCCACTCATGGCATGCAAAATCATATCAATTGCACCCCAACTTCTTATTATTAAATTCTTAATATTACCCCTACCCCCACGTTTATACGTTCGCTTATTCAACGCATAATATAGGCTAGACTTGAGTAGTCTAACACATAGCACAAATATAAATTATCACAACATATAGACAATTAAAATAAATCTAACCATAATAGGGGTGAAACTTGCATAAACTACACATGTTAAGGATCAAAAGGTGTCAACTTGTTAAATGTCACAATTTACATGATATGATCATACTCAACTTTATGTACAAACTTGCATAAGGCGGTTTTAGGCAACATAATGATGGTGTGAACCAGCATAGAATTTCACATATGTCATAGCATAATTCTAGATCAAAATAGAGGTCATAGCATATGTTCATAATCTCAACCTAAACTTTCATATGTGACTTGTCATATAGATTAACATAACCCAAATAACATTAACATCATGATGTGATTAACATGAACTAATTAGCATAAACAATAACATCATGACTTTAAAGCATGTATGATTTATCACAATGTAGCATACAAACTCTCAACATACATAACATCATCATAGCATGATTTACAACATATAGGATACATAGTATAGGATTGATAACATACACGATAGCATAAAGTTTACAACAACATACATGACAATTCACATCATCTACTCATAATCCATTCATGACTTAACCTAATTAATTTAATAATAATCTTGTTAAGACTATCATACTCACAATTTAGAAGAGAAAGATAGCCTAGATTTGCTTTAGAGTTGAGTAGAATTAGGGTTTGATAGCCTCTCTTTCTTCTTAGTTGGCGGCGGCTCCACTGAGTTCCATGGCGGCGGTATGACGGTAGCTACTCTATTCTTCATATGAATTAGGGTGAGAAACTACATAGGTATTTATAGAGTTAGGATTTATTTTAGACCGTCAGATCAACACAGAACTAATCCCAGCCAACCAGATTAGGTCAAAACCCTAATGGGTCATCACTCAGTCAAAAACAGACTCAGCCAAAACCCTAGCCGACTGACCAGGTCGACACTATAGTCGACCTGGGGGGGGGGAGTCGACATGGTAGTCGACCTGGGGGGGGGGGGGTCAACACTAGTGTCGACTCCCCAGTCGACCTGCCTAGGTGGGAATATTTTCCGCCCAGCCCACTTATGCACTTTCAGTTTGAATTTTAAATTTCCTGCGAGCTGTTTTGAATTTTCTGAAACTTCCGATGGCCATAACTTCTTCATACGAAGTCCAATTCACGCAAACTCGGATTCTATTTCAACCATAATTCCGAGACGAACACAATGGCGCAACCCGTTTCCCACAATTCTCACGTTTGAGATTAGTTATTCTTTAATTTGTGAATATTAATATTAGTAGAATTACGGGGTGTTACAACTTACAATTGGAAATGAAGCAAATGTTGTTGGATTATCCATAGGAAGATGCTTCTTGTTTTATGTACTGTCTTAATTGAATAATTAAAATAATTGTTATTATGAAATTTTATTTAAAATAAATGTTTATTATGTATCTTGTTTAGACAAGTTTAAATTTCAATTGTAATAAAAGAACAATTGTTATTCAATTTACTTAAATGAAATATCTTATGGAATTTCACAAACAGTTAATGATCTTTATAAATCCTTAACTCTAATGTGCTTGACATAAATACTGAGCGGACTGAATTTAATGATTTAAATACAGCACACCTTTAGTAGGGTCAGTTAGCCCATATAAACAAGAAAAGCATATCAAAACTCCATAGTGGTGGAATTTTGGAATCATTTGATTTCAAATCATATGAAGAATGCAAATCTTATTTATTAGAAAAAATAATTGATTCACCTTTCATTTGACACAGTGAATGGGATAGTAAGTATTGGGTCTCATACATAATGATGTATCTGGAACAATGAATACATAAGCTAGAGGTAGGTTTTATTACTTCATTACATTTACTGATGATGTTAGTAGATAAAGTTATCGGTATCTTTTGAAACACAAATCTGAATCCTTTGAAAAGTTAAGAAATTCAAAAATAAAGTTCAAAACATTTTAAAAGAATATAAAAACTCTTCGAACAGATCAAGAGAATAATTAATCCAATAATTAAATGACTATATAAAAGAGTGTGAAAATTGTTTCAAAACTCACTCCACCTAAGACACCATATTAGAATGGTGTGTCTGAAAGGAGAAGTCGCACCTTATAAAATATGGTACGATCAAAGATAAGTCATTACAGATCTTCCAATAAAATTTGGGATTATTCCCTTAAAACAATTGTAATCCTACTAAAACGATTATGAAGACGCCATATAAGATATGAACCAGGGAACATCCTAGTGTGTCTATTATAAAGAGTTGGGATGTGAGGCATTTGTTAAATGCCTTGCCTCTTATAAGATCGGGCCCAAATCTGATAATTATTTCGTGGAATATCCAAAAGAAGAAAAAGGATATTATTTCAATAAATAAAATGTTTATTGCTCGAATTGGTATCCTTTTAAAAGGGGGCTGGTCTCTAAGATACCGATGGGAATGAAATAGAATTCGAAATGTCTCGGGAACCACAAAATACTATTGAAATGACAAGAAATTGAGTGGGAGTGTCACAATAATTCTAATGTTATACATGATGTTAGTTTTAAAATAAGAAATATATACTGATTTTAAGAAAGAAAATGTTTGGGTTAAGAAGTCCATAATTGAACCTAAATTTATTGTTATCACAATGATTTACATTGTGATAACAATGGGGCTGTTGCTCATGCCTAAAATCTTGATCTCATTATTGATCCAAACATATATTTGAGAAATATAATTTCTTATGTGAAATTGTTCACATAGGAGATAAACATATCTGCAAAGTTACAAAAGATTGTAATGTTACAGACCCACCGACTTAAACTCCTTCGCAACAGAAATACGATAGTGACACTAGTTTCATGAGTATATGATACATGATTGATTGACTCTAGTGCAGTGGGAGAATGTTAGAGATTATGCCCTAGAGGCAATCCATTTGATGTGATTAATAACACTGTTGATGTTATTATTTTATAAAAGTATTATGTTATGTTATATTTATGGCGTAATATAAATATTAACATAGTAGAAGGCCTAAGAATAATAATACAGAATTATATAGTTGAAGTAAGTTACTTGTACATGAAATTATATAATATATTAAGTATTATAATTCTTAAATATCCTTAGTCAAGTTTTATTGTTTATACAAGACAACAACAAAACATTGAGATTAATATGTTGGTTGACTGATGATCACATCTCATTGATCATTAATATACGTAATATTAATGTCAAGACATAAATACGTATTGGAGAATAGCATATTGGGCTGAACAATCATGAGAAAAACTACATGGAATATTATTAATAGTATCATAAGTTATTCTCATAGTGACAGTGATGTAATGGTCCTCAGACCCAAAATCATTATAATTTTATTCGAGGATATTTGTGTTTTGATATCATTAAAAGTTTCTTTTAACCGAGTAGACAATAAAGGTGATTATTGGATACATCTCGAATCAAATGAAAATTATGAATGATCTAGATGGAATTTAACCCTACAATATATTTGTAATGATATCCATAGGCCTCTTGATTGAGTAAGACTATGAAATGCATGGCTGTGCTCAAATAATGATTTTTTTAAGTATACTCATTGATCAAGAGAAAAGATTAAATTATAAAGAGGATGATACGTTCCGTGCCTCGAGTTTAATCCTGGATATATTAGTTAAAAGGATTATATTGCATTGAGACACTGGTCACAAAAAAAGTTGTATCCAATCATTGATCTTATTATAACATGGGTAGCAGCGACGTATTACTAGATGTCAATTACTGTTTACGATTTTAAATATGATTTAATATCATTGCCAAATTTATAATAGCCTATGAGGTCACACATCAGAGCGTTTGAATGAGGAAAACCATTTAAAATGAATAACATATATATAAATCAAACGTATTGGTTTGTTATTCAACTTTGAAATGGTACGTCACATTTTATCGGGCCCTATTATTTCGTTCCGTCTTTGATAAAAGGGTTAAACCCTTTACATTCGAAAGATAACATATGCGATATCAAATCCAATAATATACGAAATAAAATGGGGATAATGGTGACAAATCGGCTAGTACCAATCCTCAATTCCATCGAATCGTTCAACGATTAAAGAGGCAGGCGTTTATGGGCTTAATAGAGGCATGGCGGTTTGTCTGGCTTGCGATTCAATCGAACCAGAATGAAGCGACGTTCCAAAATTGAACAAACGAGGGTTTCATTGATTTCGTGAAACCCTAGAAGGTATGGATCTTCGAATTACCCTTCTTTGCATAGATCCTTGAATTTAAAGTGTTAAAATTGTTAATAATTGGTTGCGATAGATCGATCTAACCTAATAGTGTATTACTTTTGTTGGGCACTGTCTGTTAATAAATTGTTCCATAGTAGACCAAATTTCGTTTGATGATTTACAACAAGCTATGACAGTAGGTTAGCGCTTATAGTAAATAGCAATAAATAACTGATCAAATTATCTTGTCTTTGCTTAGTGATTTGTTTTTGATTGCTTATAAGTCTTCTATCAGTGTTAGCAATGTATCTTAGTGGTGTAATCAAGATTTCATATATGTATTCTTCTAATCTATAGCCTCTGATGGTTGTTTCAATTTGAAATTTCCACAACAGAAAGTTAGAATTATCTAATTGTACACATTGATTAACAACTTAGCGGTTTGACAATTGCTTTGATTAAATCTTCTATTGCTGTTGTAGGTATTTGATTGGTTGATTTAGTGGTTCTTGTGGTATTTGAAAGTGATTTGTTCGACCCTCTAGCCATTTACAATGGTCAGTGATGACCAGAGTGGCAAATTGATCAGAATACGGCAGGAAATCAATAGATCTTAAACTGTGCAGCCAACAAAGCTTGATTGGATGATGAAATCTCCTCGCTAGTTGCTTCTTAGTAGGGCACAATTAAAGAATGATCAAGAATTGATAATAAAACAACTGATGTTGAAACGGAAACAGATATGTCTGCACTAGAACAACAAAGTGAAGAAAATCTTGTTTCTTAATGATCAAAAGATGCAACCTTGATTTCAATGATGATGATATACTCTAAATAATCAACAATGAGGCAATCTTCGTCATTAAGCGATTCTGAAATGTTCTGATACCATATTAGAAAACTGATTGAAATGATTATTGATTTTGTATTCGATAATAAGAAAGAATACTGAACTGTAGAAAAATTCGATACATACCTTTTTAAACCGATTCTCGTTACACTCGAACCGAATACATAATGCTTTATATAATAAAAGCAATGTAACAGTTTGATATTTGATAAACCGAACCGAGTGGCAATCAGGTAGGACCTGCATTCGTCTATTGAGATATTGTACTTAGGGGTGATCATTATTTGGTTAAACCAACCAAACTAATTTAATTTGGTCGGTTTGGTTTGGTTTTGAAATTAGATCGATTTGTAATTGGTTCGGAAAAATATTTAGTTTGGTTATCGGCTTAACCAAATTAACCGAACTTTTATTATATTTTCGAAATTATCAGTATTATAGTAAATATTTAAGGTTAATTTAATTATCTGAGTTAATTTTAATCATTACATATGTATCAGAATTACTTTTGAAAGGTATAAGAATCATAAATAATAATACTTTAATCACGTATTTATAATATATTTCAAATTATAGTTAATATTCCGAACTTAAAGTCTAAAATATTTTTAATTCGGTTAAATCGGATACCAACTGAACCAACCAATCTTAATTTGGTTGGTCTGGTTTTCATTTTTATTGGCTTGAGTTTGATTTGACAATTTTCATCATCGGATAAACCAAGCTAACCAAACGCTCACCCCTAATCATACTCTCATCAATTCAATGTATATCTCAATTTACCATCAAAGCTTGAATATCCTTCCATTTAAAGCAATGATACTTGGCCTACTTCAATATAAATGAAAAATCATTATTAACTTCTACTTCATGCGTAAATGTTTACTTGAACCTATTGATTTAACAATGCGTTTTCAGTTTTTAGTCATGTACGTAATTCGTAGTTGCAAAGCATATTTATGCACACACAGACGATTTGGAGTACACTCAGACCCGACCCTACGGGTAGGCGAACAAGACGGCTGCTTAGGGAAACCAATCCGGCAGAAGCAACAACCAGCGGTGGTGGTGGTGCTGACATTTGACATGTTTTAGGTTAAATATAGCTTATTTGATATTATTAATAGTGGAGAAAATGGTTGTGTGGTTGTGCATGGTGTTCTTAGCAATGTATAGTAATACATTTGTGCTCACACAACTTCAATTTTTGAGCTAGGGCAACAACATAGTCTAGGCCGACCCTAGGTGTACTACACCCAGAAATTTCACCTTGACCATTACCATGCCCAATCAGAATTTAATTGAACTTCTTTTCGACCAACCAAAATGCACATACACCCCATAAAGATTATAGAACCGACAACGCGTTATATGCCAAGAAGACGTTGTAAATAATATAGTCGTAGAACACAATTCTCCTTATAACTCAAAAGACTAATAATTGTAACAATGGTTGTACACTCATCATTCATCAAGTTTCCATAATTCCACTGTAAACCATTTTTTAACTTCTCATGTTACCACCGAGGAGGTAATTACATTTATTCTTAGCAATAATCTTACACATTTGACTCAAAATGGGTATTGTATGTGACTATTGTTTATCAAAATCATGCCTTTGAATGGTTGTTCAACCTTATCAATCTAAAAATAATCTTTTTAGAGAAAAAAGAAACATTGAGTTAGACATGGGATACATTGGGATACAGAGTGTAATATTCATATCAACATATAAAATTATTTTTGAATATCAGTTATTTGTATCCATGTATACAAACTAATGTCTAGTAATTACCATATTCACGTGAATCAAGAAACATAAACAAAAAAATTAGTTCAATATAAATTTTTTTCAATCTCAACGAAAATCAAAGCATTGACAATAAACAGATACTCCCTCCAATCCAAAATAGTTGACGTTTTACAGAGCTGCTTATTTTCTAACTATTATGATGTTTGGAAACAAACATTCTTTTTTACTTCACTTTACCCTCTTTCAAAAAATGTCGGCTTGCTTTGAGTTTTGAAAAGGAGGAAGCTGTAGAGATACTTGCAAAAACAAAAGTAGAGTTAATGAGCATTTAACATTGGAAAGATCAATTTATGGATAATTAAGTCATTTTTCAGTTTTTTTATTTATTTATGTGAGAAACCTCAAAACGTCAAGTATAATTTTATTTCTCATAATGTCAAAGGATAATAAATTAATTTCATTTAGCAAGTAATTATCATTATACATGCCAGTAGAGCAAACATTAACAATAACCCAGCTGTCAAATTGGGTTTCAAAGGGTACATTGTATTTAAATTTCTCATCACATGTTGTATGTTCATTCACTCTGAGATACACATGTTGTATATTTAATTTTTTCTCAGATGCAATGAACATTCCATATGTTATTGGTACTTGTTTCAACCATGGTTTGAGGCTTTGAATTCTAACAAATATCAATATACAATGCTCAACTATGTAGGCTAATAACATATACTTTACAAGACGACATATATTATGACATATATATCTGTATTTAAAGAAGAGGAAGTTGCTAATAAGTCTTCCATCAGTGTCAGCACTGTATCTTAGTGGTGTAATCAAGGTTTCATATATGTATTCTTCTAATCTATAGCTTCTGATGTCTGTTTCAATTTGAAATTTCCACAACAGAAAGTTAGAATTATCTAATTGTACATTGATTAACAACTTAGTGGTTTGATAATTTCTTTGATTAAATCTTCTATTGCTGTTGTAGATCTTTGATTCGTTGATTTAATGGTTCTTGTGGTATTTGAAAGTGAATCGTTCGACCCTCTAGCCATTTTAAATGGTCAGTGATGACCAGAGTGGCAAATTGATCAGAATACGACAGGAAATCAATAGATTTTAAACTATGCAGCCAACAAAACTTGACTGGATGATGAAACCTCCCCGATAGTTGCTTCTTAGCAGGGCACAATTAAAGAATGATCAAGAATCGATACAAACACAACTGATCTTGAAACAGAAATAGATACATCTGCACTAGAACAACAAAGTGAAGAAAATCTTGATTTCTTAAGGATCAAAAGATGCAACCTTGATCTCAATGATGATGATATACTCTAAATAATCAACAACGAGGCAATCTTCGTCATTAAGCGATTTGAAATGTTCTGATACCATATTAGAAAACTGATTGAAATGATTATTGATTTTGTATTCGATTATAAGAAAGAATACTGAATTGTAGAAAAATTTGATACATAACTTTTTAAACCGATTCTCGTTACACTCGAACCGAATACATAATTCTTTATATAGTAAAAACAATGTAACAGTTTGATATTTGATAAACCGGACCGAGTGGGCAATAAGGTAAGACCTGCATTCGTCTATTGAGATATTGTACTTAGGGGTGAGCATTATTTGGTTAAACCAACCAAACTAAATTAATTTGGTCGATTTGGTTTGGTTTTGAAATTAGATCGGTTTGTAATTGGTTCGGAAAAATATTTAGTTTGGTTATCGGTTTAACCAAATTAACCGAACTTTTATTATATTTACGAAATTATCGGTATTATAGTAAATATTTTAGGTTAATTTAATTATCTATGTTAATTTAATTCATCACATATGTATCAGAATTACTTTTGGAAAGTATAAGAACCATAAATAATAATACTTTAATCATGTATTTATAATTTATTTCAAATTATAGTTAATATTACGAACTTAAAGTCTAAAATATTTTTAATTCTGTTAAATCGGATAACCAACCGAACCAACAAATCTTAATTTGGTTGGTTTGGTTTGGTTTTCATTTTTATTGGCTTGAGTTTGATTTGATAATTTTCATCATCGGATAAACCAAGCTAACCAAACGCTCACCCCTAATTGTACTCTCATCAATTCAGTGTATATCTCAATTTACCATCAAAACTTGAATATCCTTCCATTTAAAGCAATGATGCTCAGCCTACTTCAATATAAATGCAGAATCTTTATTCACTTCTGCTTCAAGCGTAAATGTTTACTTGAACCTATTGATTTAACAATGCATTTTCAGTTTTTAGTCATGTACATAATTCGTAGTTGCAAAGCGTATTTATGCGCACACATGATTTGGAGTACACTCAGGCCCGACCCTACGGGTAGGCGAACAAGACGACCGCTTAGGGCAACCAATCCGACAGGAGCAGCAATCAGCGGTGGTGGTGGTGCTATCAGTTGACATGTTTTTGGTTAAATATAGCTTATTTGAAATTGTTAATAGTGGAGTAAATGGTTGTGTGGTTGTGCATGGTGTTCTTAGCAATGTATAGTAATATATTTTTGCTCACACAACTTTAATTTTTGAGCTAGGGCAACAACAAAGTCTAGGCCGGCCCTGGGTGTACTGCACACAAAAATTTCACCTGGACCGTTACCATGCCCAATCAGAATTTAATTAAACTTCTTTGCGACCAACCAAAACCCACATACACCCCATAAAGATTATAGAACCTACAACGCATTATATACCAAGAAGGCGCTGTAAATAATATAATCGTGGAACACAATTCTCCTTATAACTCAAAAGACTGATAATTGTAACAATGGTTGTACGCTCATCATTCATCATGTTTCCATAATTCCACTGTAAACCATTTTTTAACTTATCATGTTACCACCGAGGGGGTAATTACATTTATTCTTAGCAATAACCTTACACATTTGACTCAAAATGGGTATTGTATGTGACTATTGTTTATCAAAATCACGCCTTGAAATGGCTATTCAACTTTATCAGTCTAAAAATAATCCTTTTAGAGAAAAAAGAAACATTGAGTTAGACATGTGATACATTGGGATACAGAGCGTAATATTCATATCAACATATAAAATTATTTTTGAATATCAGTTATTTGTATCCATGTAAACAAACTAATGTCTAGTAATTACCATATTCACGTGAATCAAGAAACATAAACAAAAAAAATTAGTTCAATGTACATTTTTTCATTCCCAATCAAAATCAAATCATTGACAATAAAAAGATATTTCCTCCAATCCAAAATAATTAACGTTTTACGGAACTGCTTATTTTTCTAAATATTATGACGTTTGGAGACAAACATGCTTTTTTTCTTCACTTTACCCTCTTTCAAAAAGTGTCAGCTTGCTTTGAGTTTTGAAAAGGTTGAAGCTGTAGAGATGGATACTTGCAAAAGCAAAAGTAGAATTAATGAGCATTTAACACTGAAAGATCAATTTATGAATGATTAAGTCATTTTTTAGTTTTTTTTAATTTGTGTGAGAAACCTCAAAACGTCAAGTATGATTTTATTTCTCATAATGTCTGAGGATAATAAATTAATTTCATTTAGCAAGTAATTATCATTAATATATGCCAGTAAAGCATGCATTAACAATAACCCAGCTGTCAAATTTGGTTTCAAGGGGTACATTGTATTTAAATTTCTCATCACATGCTCATGCTGTATATTCATTCACTCTGAAATACACATGTTGTATATTCATTTTTTTTCCTTAGATGCAATGAACATTCCATATGTTATTGGTACTTGTTTCAACCATGGTTTGAGGCTGAGAACTTTGAATTCTGACAAATATTAATATACAATGCTCACCTATGTAGGCTAATAACATATATTTACAAGGCGACATATATTATGACATATATATCTGTATTTAAAGAAGAGGAAGTTGCTCTCAGACCATCCCTACTTGTTGTGTCTTGAAGCCCAAATCAGCGTGCTCAATCTAATGAACCCAACCAACTTGCTATTTAATTATCTCTTTTACACATCAATAATGTGTCAGCTAAACCATGACTCATGTCACATGCAGCTATTCAAAGATAAGATTATGACATGAATACACCACATCTTTATTGTACAAACCGCAAATGGTTTCTTTTCCCCCTTGACTGATAACAGGACCTCTCCTGTTTCTTAATGTGCAAGTGAACCTACCTTCACTATAACAATAACATGCCAACAAAAACCCCATACTCCCTGTGCTATCAAAACATCCAAATCAATCATAAAGATGAAAAGGCAACACATGCATGTAATTTTATTCATGACTTGCTAACCATGCATCATAGATGTATATTCAGACATGATATAAATTACAACATCATATAATGTCTTGTAGAATAAAAGATAAAAAAGACAACCCACTTTCACTTCGCCTCGCAACAGAGAAACGGTTTCGATAGAACTAGAAATATATACATATCAAAGCCGAAAACAACACTCTTCGGCAAAGTCTTATTATTCTCCAAACAACACAACACGGGCCTGTCGATCCTTACACCTGCACTTCACTTAAAAAAACGAACGCAACGACCAAACTAAGATAACAAACCAAGCACCTTCACACGCCTTTGTGTATATTGTTTTTATACCTAAGTTCAAAACTGGCAAGAAGTCCCCAGCCTCTGCTTCTGCTTTCCAAGACCGCTCTTTCTGTCCCTGAAAGCACCGTGCAAAAGCTCTTGGAACTTCTCGAGAAAAGCTCCCCACTCTTCTTCACTCATATCTGCTAGTTTAAAAAAGCTCGCTGCAGCTGGAAGCTGCTGACTCGCGCTCCTGCTGCTGGTATTAACGTTGATCTTTGCCTTCTTTGACAGACTCATGGCCCTTAATGACATTGATAGATTGGGAATAGAAGGAACCGGGTTTCTATTAGCCTCAAGTGTTGAAATGTTGTTATCTTCATTGCCACGGTATTCTTCTTCCTCCTCCTCCTCCTCTAACCTTTCAAGCCTAGAAAATGGATTCCTATAATGATGACTCAAAGGCGGTGAAGCCTCTTCAGAATCAAGATGAAACTGGGTTTCATCTTCATCTCCAAATTCAGAATGAGGTGAAACTGCTAGGGCTTCTTTTTCAGGTACCAATTTTCTCGCTTCAATACACACAACTTCAAGCTCACTAGGCTCTTCTTCTCTACCAGTAAATTCTCTGCTCATCATTTCGCCGATTTCAGCAAGGCAGAGTCCAAAAGCAGCTGCTTCCTTTAAGAAAACGGTGCTTAACACAAGAACACGCAAGCAAGCTTCACGAATCATAGGAAGTTTCGACTTTAGCATTTCCGAGTCTTTCAATGGGTCAAGCTTAGCAATGTAGCTAAGTTCGTCTTCGGAGAATGGGATAGAAGCTTGCGGCCAATGTATCCATTCAAAGTATGGATCTTCTAAGCTTTCAGGTAAACAAAGCCCGTGATCGATCGGAATCAGTTCCATTTTTGCCCTTTCAAATCTACTGGTCCCCGCACTCTCTACTCTCCTCACTAGTAAATTACCAGCATGCCTATCTGTATTAAATATACGAATATCGAGTATGCCAATTCTATGCACTGCAGATACTGAAAAACTTGAGGTGCCATGATCACTAGCGTCAAAGTCGTGACGGATGAACTTCTGAAAAGATGCAATCTTCGAAACAGGCTGCAGGGATTGTGAGCTTCTCCCATGTACTGTACTATTGACATTGAATATCGAATGTGTTATTTTGACAAGTACAGTAGGAGGTACATTAGCAAAATTATCATAGTCTAGAAGATAAGCAGCGACCTCTCTGTATCCAGTCTCTCCAACCCTAACAGATTTCTTAAGCCCTGGCTGACCAAGAGCTTTACCTACGAAACCTTTAGGGTTATTTGGTGCAAATGGTTCTTCGTCAGTTGGCTTGACTATAGCCACACTCTCGCCTTCAATATTCCTGAAATAATATGCACCGCCTAAGCCACCATGAACAGGTACAGGATCGACACCATTTTTAATAGCTTTGACAACATCTTGAACGAGTTGTTTAGTCCGTGTGCATTCACTTGAACTTCCAAGAATTTCAACTATACTGCTGCGACCTTTTTGTTGAATGTCTCTTGTAGTGGGAGAAAGGCATGGAGAAGATGCACTTCTATGGAAGGAATTGCGAGTTAGCAGCAAAGGAGAGTCATTTCTTATGGCATTAAGGTCGTTTTCATTTTTTAGGACACGGTCACCGTAGGTGAGCGAGCTCTCTTCGATTGGGAAATTCAGGGCTAACTGAAGTTTCCTCTTGACAGTGTGTGCATTGTCTCTGCGATCCAATTCAACGTCTAAAACACAGCCCATGTCCGTTTGAACAAAGACACGTCTTTTGCCAACCGAGTTTGATTCCGATTTTCTCGACCCATGATGCTCTCTATTGTTTAAAACAGAAACTGCCATCTGGGTCTGAACGGGAGAATCCAAATTAGGAGACATGTATCAAAGAGGGAAGAAGAGTTCTTCCTAATAGAACTTTTCTTTTTTTCTCTTCTTTCCTCTAGAGCGCACACCCAAAATAGAAACCGATGCAATAAATGACAGAGGAAGATGTGTAAGGGAGGAGATCATGTACGGGAAAACAAAGAGCTAAAATTCATGTTGGCACCAATTCAGTAGTAACGAAGATATATGCATACGTAGATGGTAAAGAAACAAATGCTCCCCCTTACACTGGGGAAGCCATTTGAGACTTTCTTGAACAGATATCAGAATAAATCTGCAAATCATATAAATAACGTACACGTTAGCAGTTACTATTAGATGTCCTTAACATATCTGTGCATCTATAACAAATATTAAGTTAAAGCGCATGCATGGATAAAGTGGAAAAGGAGGCCATTTAAACGTTTATTATAACTTTACAAGCAGACCAAATATAGTTCTCCTCTATTACAAACCACAGTGCTGATGCTATTGCCTAATAAAACTAATCGGCTTTAATTGGGAGTAAACAGGCTTATTTAGTAACAATAATTCTGCATTCCAAGTCCAACAAAAAAGCAGCATGCAGGTTTAAGCAGGAACCATCTCAGCCATAAAATATCATAACCACCCTGATATATAACCGCACACTCTTCGTTTGGGTGTTTCGGGTGCTCTCTTTTTCTGGTATACTAGCAGTACGCATTTAGTAATTATCGGATAAAAAGAAGAAAAACCCTACGATGATTGACTGTTTTCAATTTCCTCAGTGCATAAGCCAAAAGTCACTTTCAAGTTGCAATTAAATGAAAAGGACCAATTCCTAACAAGGGCAAGACCGTTTATACCACCTTGGAAGATACGTAGATTAAATTCTTAAAACTGTAGTATAAACAGTTCAGAAACCTGAACTGCCTATGCATTTTACGAAAAATTTATGAAAAATATTGACAGTATAGGTACCTGGGAATAGATGCAATTTCTGGTTCAACCCTAAATCCAAAGAACCAAATCTAGGTACATGGATCGTTGATAAAAGGGTGAAGATGCATCATATACAAGTCTTCTGGGTAAATAAATACTGCAAAAGTCTGTTATAACTTACAATAAAATGCTAGCGACAGAAACACATCCTCTAGCATTTCAGGCAAAGCACGAATTCATGTCATGTGGAAGCACAACCGCGCGCTCAAAATAGTTTTCTCAACATTCGAGGCAAATGTAATCATACATATGAATAAGATTAATCAATTGACAAACCTTAATTCTCACTCCTATTGCAAGGTGCATATGAAATAAACTCAGAAATTAACTTAGGCTTAGTACTTACAAGATTAAAACTAACAATAAAATTTCTATCCTGGTACAAGAAAGTGAAAAAATAAATTCTTATTTACTTAAATTTATCGAATGTAACTGAATCTGAGATACTACGCGTAACGAACCGTAAAGCAAAATTGATTAGGGCAAAACCATACAAAAATCAAATGAATTTTTTATGGCCATCCGACAGTGATAAACAAAAATAGTTAATAAATCCGATCTGATAAAATCCATAAAGATTACATCTTTTATAATCCCAGTGTAAAATCACAGAAGTAGCAAACCATTGAAAAAGAACAGCAAACCAAACGAATAACGCAGATCTGTAAAGAAATTCAAACAAAAACGCACCTAAAACCAAAAACCAAAGGACTGCGGCAGTCGACGAGGCTTCACCAAAGGAACAGATCTAATGGTTCATTTCGAATTGGAAAACCTTCAGTTTAACTAAAATTTGTATAGATTATTTCTGTCTTATACGAAGAAATGATTTATAGGATAAAAACAATGAAAAGAATGGAAGTGAGTTAAGAGAGTAAACTGTGGTTTGGTTATGTTATTACTTTGGGAGTTGGAGTCGCAACATAAAGATGCCGGTGATTCCATTACTTCGCTTTCTTATTAATTGCTGATACATAGCCCATGCATTGCACAAGGCAATATTATTAAAAAATAATATTTATTATTTTAATGTTAAAATAAGAATTTTGTTATGAAATTATTGATAAATTTTGATGTAAAATACATAAAATATTAATTAAAATTATTATTATAGTTTATGTGTAATTTATGTTTTATAGCCTACACAAATAATATATATGTGTGTATTTGAGAATTTTTTAATCATTTTAAAGATAGATATATATGTTAAAATTGATGCATGTTAGTGATTTATTCCATTAACTAGAAAATATTATTTAATAAAATTTATTTGAATGAGTTAAATGTAAAATTACGAAGTTAATTAATTGTATAACGTAGTACAAAGAATTGGAAAAAAATCACAAAAAAGTGTAAAAATTTATTGTGGAGTTATTGATGTTCAAAAAGAATTTTATTATATAATATATAGTAAATTCTGAATATAAATGAATCATAATTAATTTACAAATTAACTTTGTCATTATTGTTGATATGCAGAGTTCATGTTATGTGATTTATACATCTTCATAGTTGCATAGAAAAAACTATTTTTTTAATATGAATATTCATCTTTCTTCATTTCGAGCGAAAATTGTTTTCATTAATTTACGATAAATTTATTGAGATAAGTGTATAGGATGTTAAATTTCATGTTATTATTTACATATATTAATTAAGCTATGTGACTTGTTTAACTTTATATTTGGAAGAACAACGAATTTTTTCATTTTTATTGATATGAACATGGTATACATTTTAGAACATCACACTTGGCGTTAATTAAACGAACTAACAATAATTTATTGATTGAATTCATTCGTCAAATTCAAAATCACATAATTCATTTAAATATATTGACTTAAATGTACAGTGTTAAGTAATGTTGTGCAATGTTTTGTAAATAACTAAATATATTTTAAAATATAGGCGTTTGACATTTATATTACAATGCGATACACGATAAATATGTTGATGTAAGTGAGTTAAACTTTGAACTTATGATTGTTATTTATTTGCATAATTTACGTTATGTGAGACATGTTTATATATTCGAATTTTTTTAAGGGAATTTTTTTTTCTAATCCACCATATCTATTAGTTAATCCAACCTAATTTTTAGGATTAGTACCTAATTTTATGGTGCCTATAATTATTTAAAATTGATTTGTTCATCCACCGAATTTATTTTTTCTAATTTTATTCTTATCCATCATACCTATTAATTAATCCACCCTAAATTTTAGAATTATTACCTACTTTTATGGTGTTTATAATTATTTAAAATTGATTAGTCCATCCACCCAATTTATTTTTCTGTTTACGGTTTTTTTTTCTTATTGATTACAAATATAAATTGGAGAATTATATATTGTCTTTACTTGATTACACCAAAAACAGGATATTGCTTTAGCTGAGTTGCTCATTACCTATCGTACAAGGCATGTAATGACCCTTAACTTTTCAGTGTTTTATTATGATATTCTCAACTCAGCCGACTGTGCTTCCACTCTATTTATTTATAACATTAGTTTATCACAATATGTTTGGTGGTTTTGTCCATATATAAATTGTTATTTGTGAACGTCTTGTGGTTTTCTTCTTGTTGTTTCTAAAAATAATATTGCATTTTAGTGAACATAAGGACATGTATTAACTCATGAAGCATGAACCACTGTTTTCAATACCATCTTTTGATTAAGTCGTGACCTGAATGTCTTATCATTGTAAGCTAAATGGCTAAAATTACTCAATTAATTAAATATATAAGATATTGTCATTACAACGACTCAAAATACAGTAGCATTTTAGTGAAAATGAACTTGCAGCAAGTGTAAAACAATATTGAGTAGTGAAATTACTGTGAAGTTTCAGACAAAAATACATACAAAACTTATCAAACTTATATAACATAATAAATCAAGTTTTATAAGCAGTATTAGTGGACATATATGCGTATTCACCCCCCTACTAAAGTGTATAGAGCTGCAGATACAAGTATTCAATGTCTTTGTACAGAAACACCATAAGTCAACACTCAAGCATTATTTCATACTATTTCAAAAAAAAAATCATTTATATAAACAACAAAAGCGGTGCTTTTGTTAAAATATAAATAAAAATCAGCTACGTGAAGTCTCGTGAACACCATGTCTTCCATTCTTTATTTTAGCCCCCTTACATGAATCAAAACTAAAAAAATTCATCTCCTTTATTACAACATTGTTCTAAATAAGAAATGCAATTAGTGTATTACAAGTACACATCAACAATAAAATGAGTATTAAAACATGGAAAACTAGGGAATATTTTACCGAGTAAAGAAAATTTCGAAGTCATCGGTGTGTCCCATTTGAGAATTCTACTCTTAACTACATCAAGCCATTTCTGCGCATCTGGATAACACAGTTTCTCCCAACCTGGATAAATATGTGGTGGTGCTTCATCTTTCAAGTGAACTATCATCAAGTGGTTTCCACCCATCAAAGCAATTGGTATTACTCTATGTACATCTTTTGGATCCATTCTTAATGGAAAATACGTCATGCATTATTCTGGGGAATAAATACAAAGTATGCAATTGAATGACGTTGCGAATAAGCAACCCATGTCCGGAAATCTCAACCAATATTTTTTGCTTGCATATTGGCTAAAATATGCTAATGCGGATTCAACTTGTTGATATCTCTTCCACAACCTAACAAGTCAGCATATTGTTCCTTATGCAAGTGTAATTCCTCTAACATGGTTACTCGCACGGTTTTCCATGAACATTATCTTCAAAATCCAACAGTCGTGCACAACAACGATATCCGCAGTGTCCGTCTGGGAGAATATCTTCCACACTTTCAAATACATGTTGTAACGCCCCACCTCTATACTCGCGTTAGCCAAGTTCATTGCAAGTAATGGTGTCAACTAACCCAAAGAATAAGGCCGTTGAGGAGTGACCATCTGTATATTAGCTTTGAACGAGTGTTAAATATGTCGGATAAAGTGGTCTAACTTTTCAAAATCTCATGAGGAAATCCGACACATCTAAATCAAGTTCAAATCTACTACATAGTAGCTATATATAATTCGAAAAGCAATACAAAATATATAACAATAAAATCAGAGTCAGACACAGATATTCACATCACTAAGGCGGAAATAGATATGAATATAACTCACGAGTAAAAATACATGTTAGTGGTCATAGTCGATCCACTAAACATCAAAATAATAGGTACAAGCTCTAGCCAAAAGAATATGTATACAAAGATGTCACTAACTCATATACATAAAAAAAGATCAATAACTACAACTCGAATGTAGATAGCAATACCCAAGAATGGTCCCCGCTAGAAGTCATAAGATGTACCTGTAATACTCGGTCTGACCCGAGTATTATTTATAAGAAAATAAACAATAAATGGATCAGTCTAGCTGCACTTATCATATTAAACCGGGATAGAAATAGAGATATAGGTAGATAATGACATATAAGCAACAACAATCATGTTCACCCATAAGCATGAAACCCTAAAAATGTCTAACCAACGTCTTTAAGAAATCCCTACAACACAACCCACACACCATGCACACCACTCACAAGTTGAACCGAAGTTCCCCGCGAATCCGAGGATCGCCAAACAACATGAACCGAAGTTCCCTGCGAATCCAAAGATCGCCAAACAACATGAAACGAAGTTCCCCGCGAATCCGAAGATCGCCAAACAACATGAACCGAAGTTCCCCGCGAATCCGAAGATCGCCAAACAACATGAACCGAAGTACCCCGCGAATCCGAAGATCGCTAAACAACATGAACCGAAGTTTCCGCGAATCCGAAGATCGCCAAACAACATGAACTGAAGTTCCCCGCGAATCCGAAGATCGCCAAACAACATGAACCGAAGTTCCCCGCGAATTCGAAGATCGCAACCGAAGTTCCTCGCGAATCCGAAGATCACCAAAGAAGATGAACCGAAGTTCCCCGCGAATCCGAAGATCGCCAAACAACATGAACCGAAGTTCCCCGCGAATGCGAAGATCGCTGTTAGTGCAAGATACCCCAAGCTAGTAAACATAAGAGTTAAGCTACATGTCCCATAACCACTTGCTCTACTCAAATATTTTCGAACAAGTTGTATATTTCACTAAAAACATAAAATGATCATTGCCACAATGTTCAATCAAACGAGTCCAAGAATTAACCGTCAAAGCAAACATAAGGGGTCATAGTCCTTGTTTTTACTAAGGCGTTTAATTAGATTTCTCATACCAATGAGAAAAAGGTTTATGAAATCACATACTAGTAGATAGTAAAACAAATTTGGAAAATAACCTCATATAATGAAGTAGAATTTGAAACCGTTTAGTAAATGATTGGTATATACTAATAATTTTATAATCCCTTTTTATATAGTTTCGAAGTGGCAAATCTCGTGTGATATTGATCGAATTAACGATCAATCGAAGAATTCACGTTTTAATAACGTAAACAAAATCTCATGACTTTCGATTATAATTTCGTTCACCACGAATCAATCGAAAGTTCACGAAACCGAAAAGCAGAAATCTGTGAACCAGAAAAACTGAAAAGTCACAAAAAAGGTCGAAATGGCCCGAAACATGGCCGGGAAAGAGCCTGAATGGGCCTAAACTGTTGACCATGGTTTCCACCAGTCAACAGCAGTTTTATGCTAACAAACGTATGTCACCCCCAGGACAGACATTTGTTATCGGGAAAACTGTTTTCCCGAAAGTTTGGACAGACGTCTGACCATTTTTGATCAGACGTTTGAGCTGGTGCAATTATTTTATTTTCTCTCAAAACTTGGACAGACGTCTGTCCCCTCCCGGACAGACGTCTGAGCTGAAGCATGGGCAAATGTTTGCCTTAAAAATGATGTGCAAACGCCTCGGACGAGCCCGGATCAATGGTGATGGTTTATGATGATTTCTAAGTTAAAAATAAGGCATCATATGCTTGCCGAATCAACCTATAACACCAAAATCAACTTCCTATAATGATTTACACATCGAATTCATATAATCGAATAAAAATATCATAAACTAGAAAGTTCACATACAAACCAATCAACCGAATGCAATTCAAGATAGAACACGATGGATTGGCAACGCAAAAGGGAAGTCATAAAGCTTTGTATGCATAAGAGGACCTCACCTATAACATGCACAATCCGAATATCAAACATAATTTAATCTCCTACACATATAAGCAAGGAAATCAACAACTAAGCATTTACTAGATGCATACACAACATATACAAGGTATAAATGCACTAAATTACACTTTACAAGCACATAGGCTTGAGGCATAGATGTGAGTTCATCAAAGAACTCACCTTTGCTTGCTAGGAGCGATAAAATATTTGAATATATTATCGTTAAATATGTGGGTTGTTACATACTTCCCCCCTTAAAGAAATTGCGGCCCCGCAATTACTTAAGCAAAAACTCAATATAATAACAACCAAGCATATTGCTTAGCGAAAATAATTTATCCGCTTTTGCCTTGCAAAACTAAACTCAAACAGATTAGTATTTTATTTGGCTAAAATTATTTCACTAAAACGTTTCATAAATTAATTAAGAAAAACTTCACAACTAAGTCCCAAAAGTTATTTCAACTCAAATCCGTTTCATAGTTAAAAATCTCATTCATGAATTATACTTGCATTCTTCTTGTTTAAATTTAATTTAAACAATTCTCTTATAGGTTGAATTCTTATCTTACATTATCATCGAAAACCCATAATCAAACCGTGAAACTAAATTCGCAAGGTGTTCGTTTGCAATGCTCCCAAATTATTAATCGACTCAACCTACGCAAGCATAAGGTTAAGATTACTCTCATCCGAACAAAATTGTAAATACCCCGAGAGATTTATACTACGAATTCCTACACATGAAAGGAATGAAACGATAAGTTCGTCTAGGCCGAGATTCACAAAGATGAACTCAAATAAATTTGATTGATCAAACAAGGATCATTCTATAAGATAGGATATGATGGGTCCTAAGAATCGAGCTAAATCCTAAAACACGGTTTCCTAAGAGAGACTTAGGACAATGATCCTCGCTATAATATCTTATATTGTTTCGAACTTAGCTCTGGTACCAATTGTAACGCCCCACCTCTATATTCGTGTTAGCCATGTCCATTGCAAGCAATGGTGTCAACTAACCCAAAGAATAAGGCTGTTGAGGAGCGACCATATGTATATTAGCTTTGAACGAGTGTTAAATATGTCGGATAATGTGGTCTAACTTTTCAAAATCTCATGAGGAAATCCGACACATCTAAATCAAGTTCAAATCTACTACATAGTGGCTATATATAATTCGAAAAGCAATATAAATACATAACAATAAAATCAGCGTCAGACACAGATATTCACATCACTAAGGCGGAAATAGATATGAATATAACTCACGAGTAAAAATACATGTTAGTGGTCATAGTCGATCCACTCAACATCAAAATAATAGGTACAAGCTCTAGCCAAAAGAATATGTATACAAAGATGTCACTAACTCACATACATAAAAAATATCAATAACTACAACTCGAATGTAGATAGCAATACCCAAGAATGGTCCCCACTAGAAGTCATGAGATGTACCTGTAATACTCGGCCTGACCCGAGTATTATTTATAAGAAAATAAACAATAAACGGATCAGTCTAGCTGCACTTATTATATTAAACCGGGATAGAAATAGAGATATAGGTAGATAATGACATATAAGCAACAACAATCATGTTCACCCGTAAACATGAAACCCCAAAAATGTCTAACCAACGTCTCTAAGAAATCCCCACTACACAGCCTAAACACCATGCACACCACTCACAAGTTTGAACCGAAGCTTCCCGTGTAACAACCCGAATTTCAATAACATGTTAAAACAAGAAATCAAGGTATAATTAATTTTTAAAATGAGAATCAAGAGAAACGGGTTGCGCCAATGCGTTCATCTTAGAATTCTACATGGAATCGAGCCTAAGTTTTCGAAAATCGGAGTCCGGATGAAGAAGTTATGGCCTGTAGAAGATTCAGCAAATTTCAGGCAGCACAGAACCAGGCAGGTCGACCTGGGGGTCAGGTCGACCTAGGGGTCGACCTACCCCCTACAGGTCGACCATATGGTCGACCTCCCCCCCCCTACAGGTCGACCTGGTTGGCCTGTTTTGGCCCAGAACCCATTTTTGAAGCCCGTGACGTGTTTTGATGGTCCGGATTGATTCTAGGGTTGATCTAAAGGCCCTAAATAGTTCCTACACATATAAATATACCCTAAGACCTAACCTAATTCATAACAAATCATTCTTAGACCATTATGCTGCTAAAATATCTCTTGAACCATGGTCGCCGTCTCCAAATCAAAGTACAAGCATTCAAACTCAAATCAATTCAAAAAACAATGATTCAAGACAATAAATCAACAACGCCGCAACATTTTTACAACAAAATTCAATTCTTAATTCCTTGTCCACGATCTGTAAGTTCTAGTTATTTTCAGATTAAAATAATTAAATTTAATATGGACATGTGATGAAGTGAAATTGGACTTTTGATTCAAGTCTATTCTTGTTTCTTCTTGGATCTTGATTTTGGGAACTTCTCTATCTTTGTTCTCATGACAAGTTTATGGTCTATTCAGCTTGTTGTAAATCAATTTTCTTGGTTCATGTTGATATTATTATCAAGATCTATTCTTTATGCCTGAGATGATTTTTGTATGTCTTTTTCTCTTTGATCTTGTTTTTATTGCAACTTCTACCTTCCCCTATTTATTTTCTTTTGATGAACCTAGGTCAATTTTGGACCTAGGTCAATTTTGGACCTAGGCCTAAACTACGATATACGTGCGATGGTATACGGGGAAAATATTGGAATAGTGCCTAGTGGAAAATATGTGTTTGGTAGAATTGAAGGCATAATATGAAAATTGGATGTTTGGGGATAATTTACCATTAACATGAAACAGGGTAATTTTGTGTATTGTCATTATAATGGTTATTGCGCGATTGGGATTGATATATGTAATTTGACATGGATCTTGATATATGTAATTTGGCTAGAACTTGTTATGGGTAAATTGGTGTAAACGTGGTATACATGTAATTTTGGGTATAAAACTTGATCTATGTAAATTAAGCATAGCTTTGTAAACATGTAAATCATGAATCTTGACATATGTAAAACGACATGAAACTTGGTATATGTGTAAATTGGCATAAAATTGGCATACATGTAAAACGACATGAATTGAACATATGTAAATTTGGTATGAATTGGGCATATGTAAAACTGACATGTAATCTAGAACTTGGGCATATGTTAATTATGTAAAATTTGGAGTTGAAACATATACGATAATTTATGACTTGGTAGAGGTTTAATATGAACGCGCCTAAGTTGGGTTTTGGTTAGTTGGCATGTATTGTAAAAAAAAGTCTATAACTTCACATAACCTTATAGTGAATTATGATAATAATTTGGGAATACGTTTTGGGGAAAAAACGGGAATATTAACTTGATAATTGGCATAGAACTAGAATTATGAACGTGGTTGAAACATGAACATGAACGTGAATATGAACACGAACGTGAACATGGCTAACTCGAGGTTGGGTTGAGTTTGCAGTGTAATTCTGCCCGGAACCGCCCGACATATCCAGTGACTGCAAATAATATGATCCAATGTGAGAAGTTAGTCATATCGTGCTTAAACCCGAGGTTAGACTGAGTTGTGGTGTAATTCAGCCCGGAACCGCCAGGCATATCCAGTGACCGCAACAACAGGTCTAATGTGAGTGGTTGATGCATTAATAATTAAATAATGCCAATAAACAGACATGCTAAGAATGGAAAGGTTAAGTAACATATGAATAGTCGACACTTAACCAATATAACATGTTAATTAGACAAGTGGGTGGGGTTAAGTAAATTAAGAACGCTTAACCAACATAACATGTTAATTAGACCAGTGGGTAGGGTTAAGTAAACTAAGAACGCTTAACCAACATAACAGTTAATCAGACCAATGGGTGGGTTAAGTAATATGACTAGGCTAATGACACTTAACCAATATGACATAAATGAGTGGGTTAAGTAATATGACTAGACTAATGACACTTAACCAATATAACATGACGCGTGGCAGGGTTAAGTCAAGTTGAACATATAGATAATACTTAACCAACTTAGCATGATACGTGGGCGGGTTAAGTCATGAACTGCTTGAAAACACTTAACCAATTTGATATGCTAAGATAGCGGGGTTAAGTTATGAATCACTAGACAGCACTTAACCAACTTGACATGATACGTGGGCGGGTTAAGCCATGAATTACTTGAAAACACTTAACCAATGCAATCTGACGAATGGGAGGGTTAAGTTAAATGGGTTGGCGATGCTTAACCAATATGACATGGTGTGTGGTAGGGTTAAGTAAACACGCGAAGGCAATACTTAACCGATATAACAAGACATGCGGTAGGGTTAAGTAACACAAGAGAGAACACTTAACCAAGGTAACATGATGGGTGGTGGGGTTAAGTTAACTTGAATGGATAACACTTAACCAACCTGTGGGGTATGCGAATAGACCCTAGGAAAACCCTAGTAGCGGTACCCGTTTCAACAGTAACCCACATTAGGTATCAACGGTACCCTGAGCTAGGCAGGGTGGGGCACGATTACTGGGCTGATTATAAGCGGTCAAAATGGCGGCAGGTGATGTAGCAGTGCAGGTTCCGACGGATTACGGGCGTGCACGTATTCTGTAGTGGAAAATTTAGCCACTGGGCATCAATAGATATAAAGTTGTGCATCAAAAATTGTGTCGGGGTTGCCATCCTAGGGATTGATACACCCTAGGGTAGGACCAGCATAAGTATCTACAAGTAGGGGGGCGCATGACACAAACGAGAACTAGGTCAAGTAGGAGCCGATCGATTAAGGTAGTAAGGATACATCTAACACTTTCATGGCAATTGAGCTGGTTGAGGTAAGATCCTCATATTAGATGTAGTCCTGGAGGCTACCACAACTACGGGGTTGGATCACCTTATTATATAACACGGGCTACTGGTTGGGACACAAGTAGGGGGTAAGGATCCTTGTTACACAGGACACTAGTTGGAACACTAGTAGGAATACGAAACATTCCATGTAAGACACTTGTGAGGATGCTAGTTAGGTGGTGCAGAGTAAATAGATATCATAGAAATATTTTAATGGTGAAGCTTCGAAATCTTGCGATGTGATACTTGATAGAAACCTTGTGATGCTACTCTTGATAGGAATTATGGGATGTTATACCTGATTCATCGTGCCTGTAGCTTATCTTGTCATCATGCTTATGTTTACTTTCAGTTTATTCATGCCATGTTATCTTTACCTGTTTTTATGCTGAAAGTCACTAGGACTTACTCAGTCTTTATGACTGACCCGTTTTATTTCACCCCTTTTTCTTCCGTTCCCCCCCTCCAGGTTCGCAGGTTGGGAATACAGCTTAGTTCGGATCTTACCAAGCTCCAAGGCTCTTTCATGTACGGCTTTGATTTCTCTCGGCTATGGCTTGCTTTGCTTTATTGGGGAATACTACAATTTATTTTTATGCTTCTGTGTTTTTTGAGCAAGACAGATATTTTAGCTATGTAATTGAGTATTGGAAGTTGATGGGCTTTTATTGTAAACAATTATATTTAATAAATGATTTGAAGTACTTCTACTTTACTTTCCGCTGTTTTATAAATGTCTGTCTTGTAATATTTCTGTTCCAGTACCCATAATGCTCCATTGAAATTAAGGCATTCCCTTTCTGAGTGACCTTAACGGATGTGGGGTGTTACATTTGGTATCAGAGCAGAAGGTTACCAGACTGGGCAAAAGCTATTAAAAACCTTCTGAAATTATTTTCGAAACGTTTACAAAGAAGCATTTTTCTAAGAAAAGTTTTGTTTTACGAAAGGCATATTCCCCAAAGCCATATGCACTATCTTTTGATTCTCTCCTTGAGTCTCTTCTCTCTTTCTTTTTCACCATAGTTTTGTAGGTGTACGACACATGTAGGAGGGCAAAGAAGTGCCCAACTTCCATCTCTAGCCGCAGTAGTTCCATCTGCAACTAATCTTATTTCAAACTTTGTAGGGTTACCATGCGATGGAGGTAGCTTTCGAGAAACTTGTCAACAAACTATACAAGGATAGTAAGAACGAGGATAAAGAACACAAGCCTAAGGATGAGAAACTTGTTGATGTGGCTTAATCCACGAAGGAGGAAAAGGTGAAAGGAAAGAGGCCAAAGTGAAAGAATAATAAAACCCATGACAAGAGAAAGTATCTTTAGTATGGTAAAAAGGGACATGTAGTTAAGTATTATAGGACAAGGACAAGGGCCAAGGACAAGATCGTTGAGAGGGCAATTGTATGCTCTCACTACTAGCGTACCTAAGAGAGGTGGTAACGTTTCTGTTAAAAGTTTAGCTTTTCTTTTCTATCATACCATGGGAACTTTGTTTTTGTACATCGCATCCTTTTTATTCTGCTTCAATAGTTGAGTCTCTGCACCTTAGTATAGCATGGTAGAGGGTCCCAATTTTTATCTCAAATCCTATTGGGGAATCGTCTTGCTTATTCATGACTTGTTTGGATTCTAGAATGTCTAAGCCAAGTATTGAGTTTAGATGTAACGCTTATGTTTTTGGGTTATGGGTTGATTCTAGGGATGGAGTGGTTATCCAGTAAGGCTGCCATTCTCGGTTTTGAAAGGAGGGTAGTTAGACTCTTGACTTGCCTCGGTAATACCCTCGAAGTCTCGTGTAACCTTTAGGGTTCTGTCATGATTAGTTACCTAGAATCTCTTGACACATTTATTGGTAATTTGTAATCCGCTCGAGTAGTGTTCGCCACTAAGGCGGATGGTTCATTTCGTTTACACATGAGTTATAGAAAATCACCTTAGTAAGTACACTTGGCAACATGGTTGACATTTTTTTATTTTCAACAGATAATTCATTGATGTGGAATACCTTATAATAAGTGAACGAGATCCAAGATTCACTAGTGAATTTTGGAGAGCTTGCATGAAACCATGAGTACGCAGTTATGTTTGAATCGGGTATACTAGAAAGAGAATAAGTGAAAGTGGAACGAGAGGCGACAGTGAAATGAGTTCCAACTCATATTTCGGAAATAGGAATTAAGAAGCTACGAAATCACGAAGTTAAATAAGGTCAAGGCACAATGGAGTTAAGCTCAAAGAAATACGACTTAGAAGGCTGAAGACTAGATACGCGCATCATATCTTTTTTTTTTTTGAGTATATCCTTGATCTTTCTTTTTCTGTAAAACTTATTTGCATGCTATCTTTTAAGTGTATCCTCTCGGTCTTATTTTCAATCCTATTTTTGTTGCAAACCCCATAGGAAGTATGACTCATATGTTTGTAAGATATGTTGGGGTTTGAGGGTGTCCATTGGGTTGACCAAACCTTTAGGGTTTTATAGGATATGGGTTGGTTTAGGAAGGGATTTCTTGTGACCTAAAAGGAGTCTATCATGCTTAGTTTCCTAGAATCATATATATTAGTTGGGTTGAGTAATTCTTTGGGTGTCAGTTTGATGTTGATTTCGGTCTTCGGGGCTGGTGCTTAGGGAGTTCTTCTCCAAATCAATATATACGTAACGTAGATTTCCAGTTTTTACATTGCCTAATGGGCACAAAGTTTTTACTTGCTTCTATCGTTCGACTATATCTTAAGGTAGGAACCTATGAATGAAAACATGTGTTTGAGACATGTTATGGTTGATGGTTGCAAGTGGTAGCAAGTGTTTGCTAGTGGTTGCTCGTGGATTCATATACACGCATATTAGGCATTAGATCGGCTCAGTCACCTCTCATATTGTATGTGCATGAGTGTTTATACTTGTTTATGGATGAATTTGAATGTGTTATCATGTGGATTTTGCAAGTGGATGGATGTTTGTGCACACATATAGTGTTTATGTGACTAGGACTATTGGCATACATGTTGGACTCATGGCACTAAACATATTTTGCATTAAGAAGATCAATCAGGCCTGATCATTTGCATTAGACAAGGAACATATACACACACTTCTTGCATATGTTCATACAACATTAGAAATCTCTTAAGGACAATGAATGCCTGCGATTGATGATTGAGTAGATGGATGATTGGATGGTAGGACACATTCTTCTTAACTTGAAGATTTCGGGGACGAAATCCTTTAAGGAGGGGAGAATGTAACAACCCGAATTTTAATAACATGTTAAAACAAGAAATCAAGGTATAATTAATTTTTAAAATGAGAATCAAGGGAAACGGGTTGCGCCAATGCGTTCGTCTCGGAATTCTACATGGAATCGAGACCAAGTTTTCGAAAATCGAAGTCCGGATGAAGAAGTTATGGCCTGTAGAAGATTCTGCAAATTTCAGGTAGCACAGAACCAGGGAGGTCGACCTGAGGGTCGACCAGGTGGTCGACCTGAGAGTCGACCTACCCCCTACAGGTCGACCATGTGGTCGACCTCCCCCCCCCCCTACAGGTCGACCTGGTCGGCTTGTTTTGGCCCAGAACACATTTTTGAAGCCCGGGACGTGTTTTGATGGTCCGGATTGATTCTAGGGTTGATCTAAAGGCCCTAAATAGTTCCTACACATATAAATATACCCTAAGACCTAACCTAATTCATAATAAACCATTCTTACACCATTATGCTGCAAAATATCTCTTGAACCATGGCCGCCGTCTCCAAATCAAAGTACAAGCATTCAAACTCAAATCAATTCAAAGAACAAAGCTTCAACAATGATTCAAGACAATAAATCAACAACGCCGCAACATTTTTACAACAAAATTCAGTTCTTAATTCCTTGTCCACAATCTGTAAGTTCTAGTTATTTTCAGATTAAAATAATTAAATTTAATATGGACATGTGATGAAGTGAAATTGGACTTTTGATTCAAGTCTATTCTTGTTTCTTCTTAGATCTTGATTTTGGGAACTTCTCTATCTTTATTCTCATGACAAGTTTATGGTCTATTCAGCTTGTTGTAAATCAATTTTCTTGGTTCATGTTGATATTATTATCAAGATCTATTCTTTATGCCTGAGATGATGTTTTTATGTTGTTTTCTCTCTGATCTTGTTTTTATTGCAACTTCTACCTTCCCCTATTTATTTTCTTTTGATGAACCTAGGTTAATTTCGGACCTAGGCCTAAACTACGATATACGTGCGGTGGTATACGGGGGAAATATTGGAATATTGCCTAGCGGAAAATATGTGTTCGGTGGAATTGAAGGCATAATATGAAAATTGGATGTTTGGGGATAATTTACCATTAACATGAAACGGGGTAATTTTGTGTATTGTCATTATAATGGTTATTGCGCGATTGGGATTGATATATGTAATTTGACATGGATCTTGATATATGTAATTTGGCTAGAACTTGTTAAGGGTAAATTGGTGTAAACGTGGTATACATGTAATTTTGGGTATAAAACTTGATCTATGTAAATTAAGCATAGCTTTGTAAACATGTAAATCATGAATCTTGACATATGTAAAACGGCATGAAACTTGGTATATGTGTAAATTGGCATAAAATGGGCATACATGTAAAATGGCATGAATTGAACATATGTAAATTTGGTATGAATTGGGCATATGTAAAACTGACATGTAATCTAGAACTTGGGCATATGTTAATTATGTAAAATTTGGAGTTGAAACATAAATGATAATTTATGACTTGGTAGAGGTTTAATATTGTTGGCTAGCTTTTTGACCAAGCCACCAAGGTTCACACATAAGAAGAAAGTATGAAACTACGTTCCTTAAGTCCATGAAGGATCGGATCGCACCAGAGGGTCATCCCTCTCGGATCGCCCCCCCATTGGATCGCCCCATAGCATCATGCATCCGACTACCTCTACACGACTCGATCCGTACTTACACTACTACCCTGCACAGACCGATCCGATCCCCGACGCACAGCGAAGCCTCTGACCTGTTCAAGCGCGAGCTAGTCTTCGGCGATCCGAGATGCACGGATCCAGCGACACGTATCCCCAACTGTCACTTTGGCCAATTCCTCCTCCTTGCTCGATCCGATGTTTAAGGGAATCGCGACACCTTTCCACAACGGCTAATTTGACTAATTCTTCATCAAGCTGTGATCCGATCTGATATTCTCGGGATCTGTACCACGTGTGATCGCGATCCGCCTGACAAAATCAGCTATAAATAGCCCAGAGCTTGGCATTTTTCAGGATCTTTTAGCAGTATTAAGCACTGATTCCGCCATTGCTGTCATACCACTATTTCTCATCAGTTTTACTTCGAAATTACTGAGAGAAATCACAATTGTAAAAGTGAGTTTGAGAGAAATCATTGATTGTACTAGTATTCAAAGTATAATCGATAACATATAAAGTGGACGTAGGCTCGTTAACGCCGAACCACTATAAATTTTGTGTGTTTTCCGCTTTTTCTTCATTCTTCAGTTATAATTCTTTACGAATCAGAACAATTTGGGTGTTAGGTCCAAATTTTGATCTAACATTTTTGGTGCTTTCACTGAGAATTGAATTCTCAGCCTACCGGATTGTTATTCTACTATTTGGATTTGAAAGTCCGAAGAAAACAGTCCCAAAACTTCACTGTTCAGATTTCTGAAGATTCCAGCGACATCTGATATCATGGCTGGAAAGAAGTCTAAGGAAGTGCGAGCTTCGCAAGCGAATGAAGTTGCGAATGAAGTGGTTGGCGAAAGTGCACACGAGCAGGTCGTCGAGGGGGTCACGGGTCGCGAGGACAGGGGGCAACCCGAACCAATCAAGGTGCCACGATCCAAGTTGAGGGTGGCGTTACGAACCACCAAGCTGGAGGGGTTGTTACTCGATCCCGTGATAACGCCCTGAATCCTCCGCATAATGTGACCACGAACAGATCCCGGGGGGCGCTGCGAGCCACCAACCTCGATCCACAGCGATCCAAATTGATGACCAGACTACAACTCGACCTGGAAAGGAGCCTATGGCTCGCTCCTACCGTCCTGGCCCCTCCGCTCGACCTGGCTCAAGCTCTTTGCGCATAAGAGAAAATGATGATGATCAATATGACCCTTCTGCTCCCGTTACTGAGGGGTATCTCTCTCGCTTTTCCAAAATGTGGGAGAGGTTGTTTGATGAATTGGCTGCTCAAAGGCAGGAGAGCTCCATTCTGCGACAGAACTTAACCGCTATGGATAGAAGGCTTAATGATCTCGCAAGGCAAAGGACGCCCCCAGTTCGTCCGCTTACCCCAGAATACTCTTCTTCGTCAGAGGAATCGCCGAGACCTCCGCGACGACCATACGAGAGGCCTGAAAACATAGAGCAACTTCGATTTGGAACCCTGTCATCACGGGAAGAAGAGGCACTGGGTGCAGGGCCGTCAAACCGTAATGTGAATGATCGCGCCGCAACTCCCAGAACTCGAGCTGTGGACAGCCCTGTTCAGGATAGACTACCTCAGCCCCGTCGCCGTACAAATGCTCATGGTAACAGGGGGCAGCGAAGCCCAATCCGAGCCCCGGATTTCATGGCCGCTCCTGGAAGAGAGATTAGAGAACCCCACCGAGCAAGAAGCGCTGACCCCGAGCCTCCGCTGACCAGTGCAAATGTTGCAGCTATGATCCATCAAATTCTGGCAGATAGCCGTGGACAGCGGAATGAAGATTGGGGAATTGACCGCAGTTACACCCCTTTCACTGATGACATCTTAGATGCGACGTTCCCGAGACGCTTCAACATGCCGCAGATGAACCGTTACGCGGGTATATCTGATCCCGTCCAACATCTGATGAGATATTCTTGGTCAATGACCGCTGCCGCAGCTTCTGACGCTGTCAAGTGCAAAGCATTTCGCATATTCCTGGAGGATGTAGCACTATTATGGTTTACTCGCTTACCAGCCAGATCAATTTCCAGTTTCAGGGAGTTGAGTGAAAAGTTCGTGGAACTGTTCCGCATCTATGCACAAAAGATGAAGAGTGTGATTGACTTGTTCCTTGTCAAGCAACGACCAGGCGAGAGTTTGAGGGTGTATCTAGACCGTTTCAACCTAGCCGCTACTGAAGTCAAAGATCCTCATGAGCCGACTGTTGTGGCAGCCCTAATTGATGGAGTAGATAAAGACACCGAATTTGGGAGATATCTGGCCGGTAAGCCACCTCATACTAGAGAGTTATTCTATGAAAAAGCTAATGTACACTTACGCCGGGAGGAGGTATATGCTAACCGAAAGGCAAAAACGGCCGATAAAGAGGAAATCCAGAGCAATGTCGCCATTAAGCAGACAGGAGACAGCTCGGGGAAGGTCGAGGTTAATGTCGGAAACTGGAACCAGGGAGGTCGTCAGTC
This sequence comes from Allium sativum, assembly GCA_030737875.1. Classification (NCBI taxonomy): domain Eukaryota; kingdom Viridiplantae; phylum Streptophyta; class Magnoliopsida; order Asparagales; family Amaryllidaceae; genus Allium; species Allium sativum. The sequence continues at coordinate 454,373,609 of CM060920.1, read as the reverse complement.
AGGAAACAATGATAATAACAGTAATGGCAACAATCGGAAGAGGAATCGAGGGAATGACTCTCAGAGAAGGACTCGTCCCAGGTCTTTTGAGAGTTATACGCCAATAAACGATACTTTAGAGAATATCTTCATGGATTCGTACAACGTCCTCCAAAATAAAAGCCTCCTCCCATAGAGTCGACGGAGAAAGAACGTGAAACGGGGAAGTTTTGTCTCTTCCATCAGATTCATGGCCATTCGACAAATGAATGCCGTCACCTGAGAGATGTGGTTGAGAGGCTTCTCCGAGAAGGAAAATTGGATGAATACAGAGTGACACCCAGGGACAAGGGGCAAGCCGTACAGGCCCCAAATCAGAACCGGAATCAACCTGCTGTCAGGCCGACTGCCCACCAAAAGGGAAAGGACATTGTTATCAATACCATAATCGGAGGGCTTTATCTCGCCGGGCACGGTTCTAAGGCATTGGATCAGTATGTCAACGCAGCCAAGCAGCACCTCGGGGTAGGGGAGTGTAGCAACCCTGAGGACAACGTCCCGGTAAAGCAACAAAAGATGATGTCCGACGACGTCGTTTTCCGTGAACGAGAAAGCATTGGAGTCCAGGCTCCGACTGAAGATCCATTTGTAATCACAGTACCTATTGGCCCGGCAACTGTTCATAAAGTCTTGGTGGATAACGGGAGTTCCGTCAACATTCTTTTCAAAAAGACATTCGACCAGATGAATCTCGAGATAAAGGACTTGAAGCCCTGTGAGGGATGGATCCGTGGATTTAACGGAGCATCCACCGCTCCAATGGGTTATGTAGAGCTACCAGTTACGCTTGGGGAAGGAGAACGCCAGAGAGTGAGAATCCTTCCCTTCGTGGTTTTGGATATTGAATCGCCCTATAATGCCTTCTTGGGCCGACCGGCCCTCGCAAAGTTTAGAGCCTGTATAGCCCCCTGGTGCTTATTATTGAAGTTTCCTACGGAAGCTGGTGTTGGTATTGTCAGAGGAGATCAGGTTGCCGCACGAGCATGTTATATTGCAGAGCTAAAGCTACTCCGCAATGGAGGAGACATAGAAACCAAGGGCGCTTCTCCCCCCGCAAGGGCGGAAACCTTATAGAAATTAAAGAGAATAACCGTAGGAGAGTCACCCAGAGAATTGCCCGAGGATATAGATCCCAGAGAGGACAAAGAACCTGGGGGCAGAATGGCGACTCCCAATGAGACAACTGTGGATGTACCGATCGATGATAATGACCCAAAGAAGGTCCTTAAGATTGGATCCCAGTTAAATTCGAATTTAGCTAAAGAACTGACGGATTTCTTGAAAGATAATTTGAATGTATTTGCTTGGACCCACGCAGACATGTGCGGGATATCTCCATCAATCATGAGCCATTCATTAAGCATTAACCCTAAGCATCCTCCGGTAAAACAAAAAAGGTGAATGCTGGGCCCAGAGAGGTCCGCTGCCTTGAAAAAAGAAGTTGGAAAGCTAAAGAGTAATGGATTTATCAGAGATTCAATCTATCCAGACTGGATTTCAAATCCAGTCCTGGTAAAGAAGGCCAACGGGAAGTGGCGAACATGTATCGATTTCTCGGATTTGAATAAAGCCTGCCCAAAAGACAGTTTTCCGTTACCCCGAATCGATCAGTTGGTGGACTCAACTGCGGGCCATGAACTTCTCTCCTTTATGGATGCTTATTCAGGATATAACCAGATTCTAATGCACGTTCCAGATCAAGAACACACTAGCTTCATTACGGATCTGGGATTATACTGCTATGTGGTAATGCCCTTTGGCTTGAAGAACGCAGGCGCTACATATCAATGGTTAGTGAACAGAATGTTCTATAACCAGATTGGGAAAACAATGGAAGTATACGTCGACGACATGTTGGTTAAGTCCAGGCAATCCTCCAATCACACTACGGACTTGGCAAAGATGTTTGGCATTCTTCGAAAGTACGGGATGAAACTCAACCCAACTAAATGTTTATTCGGGGTCGCCTCCGGAAAATTCTTGGGATTCATCGCCAGTTCTCGTGGGATTGAGATTAATCCAGACCAGATCACCGCAATCAGAGACATTCAGGAACCTAGGCAGATTAAAGATGTGCAAAGCCTTGCAGGGAAAGTAGCCGCACTAAGCAGATTTATCTCCAGGGCTACGGACAAATGCATCCCATTCTTCGAATTGATAAAGCGAGGAAAACGCCACTTCAAATGGACGCCCGACTGCATAGAAGCATTTCAGAACTTGCTGAGACACCTGGAGAAACCTCCGATATTATCTAAGCCGATGGATCATGAGGACTTATTCGTGTACTTGGCAGTGTCGTCTCACGCGATCAGCTCAGCATTGGTGAGAGAAGAAGATAAAGTTCAAAGACCTGTGTATTACGTGAGCAAAAAATTGACGGCAGCAGAGCGTAATTATCCAAGGATAGAAACGTAGGCGTATAGTTTGCTGATCGCCTCTAGAAAGCTTCGACATTATTTTCAGGCTCATCCCATTACCGTATACATTGATCATCCACTCAAGCAAGTTCTACAGAGACCAGAAGCGTCTGGAAGGCTACTCAAGTGGAACATTGAGTTGAGTCAATTTGATCTGAACTTTCAACCCCGGCGGTCAATACGGGTGCAAGCGATAGCCGACTTCATAGCAGAGTTTACTGTCCCAGAGGACGATATAACGAACGAAGAAGTTAACCCCTCAAAGTTGCTTCTCGACCCCAGTGCCTGGAGATTGTATACTGATGGCGCTAGGATTGACAAGAGATCCGGCGCTGGAATAGTGCTTGAAACTCCCGAGAAACGGTTGATATCCTATGCTATCCGGATGGAGTTTCACGCCACTAACAACGACTCCGAATATGAAGCCCTGATAGTCGGGCTAAGGATCGCAAAGGAGTTGGAAATCACAAAGCTGGACATCTTTTGCGACTCCAAGTTAGTTGTAAACCAGGTCACTGGAAAATTCCAAGCCAAAAGCCCAAGATTGATTTTATACTTGGAGAAAGTGAAGGAGTTGCTGAACGGCTTCGATCACTACAGCATATCTCATATTCCGCGGTCAGAGAATCGGCAGGTGGATAAGTTGGCGAAGATGGCTAGTTCTGACGATCCTGAAGAGACCGAGCTAGCCCCAGTTGAAGTACTTCGGTCTCCTAGTATAGATCAGATGGAAATTGATCCAGTACTAGAGACGGAACCAGAAAGGGAGTCATGGATGACCCCTCTAAAGAATTTCTTGATGAATGGAGCGCTTCCGACCAAGAAAAGCGAGAGGTGTAAAGTAATTCGTAAAGCTGCCCGATACGTTCTGCAAGGCGGAGTTCTTTACAGACAAGGATTTTCGATGCCCCTTCTCCGGTGTATAGCTCATGACGATATCAAGCGTGTGCTGCAAGAGGTACATGAAGGTGAATGCGGCGATCACACTGGAGGGCAAACATTGGCGAAAAAGGTGTTGCGGCATGGTTATTTCTGGCCTACCATAAACAAAGTTGCGGCGAAGTACGCACGACGGTGTGATGCATGCCAGAGATTTTCAAAAATACCTAGAGCACCTCCTATTCAGTTAAAAACGATGACGAGTCCATGGCCTTTCGCTATGTGGGGAATTGATATCATCGAAAGTCTTCCCATAGCCAAGGGCGGGGCAAAGTTCGCTATTGTAGCCGTAGATTACTTCACTAAGTGGGTCGAGGCTGAGCCACTGACTACAATCACAACCAAACGAGTGATCAATTTCGTCGTTAGAAACATCATCTGTCGATTTAGGATTCCAAAGATTGTTATAAGTGACAACGGAACTCAGTTCGATAGCATTGAATTCAGAGACTTCTGCCAGAAATACCACATTGAGAAACGGTACACCTCTGTGGCGCATCCGCAATCAAACGGACAGGTCGAAGCGGCAATCAAAGTGATTAAGTCCATTCTGAAAAGAAGACTGAAACGGGCCAGAGCGATGTGGGTTGATGAGTTACCCTTAGCACTATGAGCCTACAGGACAACGTATAAGTCGACAACAGGACATACCCCCTTTTCCCTCGCTTTTGGACCAGAAGCAGTCATCCCGGTTGAAATAAAAGTACCTTCTCACCGAGTGACTTATTATGATCCGATGACTAATAACGAATTGCTCCTTGAATCCCGGGATATGATCGAAGAAAAGAGGGACGAAGCAGACCTGCGTGCCTTGAGATGCAAGCAACAGGTCGCCCGATACTACAACAAAAAGGTTCGAGCCCGAACCTTCGAACCCGGAGACTTGGTTCTGAAGCGTGTCTTTCCAGCCCCAACTCATATGGGCGCGAAGTGGGAAGGACCGTACTCTATTCTGTGCAAGCTTGATAATGGAACTTTCAAGCTAGCGACCGTAGATGGAAAGGAAATCCCCAGAGTGTGGAATGCCCAACATTTATGGCCATATCTAACTTAAAGATGTCAGATCTGTTCTTTTTCTTTATTAAGGACCATGTACAAGGCACAACTTGCCTAGAATAGTCCGATTTCTTAAGAAAAAATTATAAAGTGGACGTAGGTCATGATTCGACCGAACCACTATAAAAATATTGTGTGTCGTTGACCTTTATTGCACTATTTCTTATCTGCCTTTCTATTTTTATGGAAATTGCTGTGAACCATGCAGCGATCACAGAAGCGTATAATTATAGGTGCCTTCCATCAGAATGGAATGCAGTCGCCAGTCAAAACTCTGAGGGTGCGATAAAGTAAATCATATCATTGATAGCGCTCTAACTCTCCAGAGCCGAGAGAGAGCATAACGGACATGAGGGCAATGTCCGTAAGTCATGACGGCGTACCATGATCGGAACCGCCTTGGCGTAACTCTAACCTCGGCGACTTCCAGGAGAGTATAAAAGCGTCTCCGACTGAGCGCTGAGAAAGAGCTCTTGCCCCGCTGAAGGATCGGGGAGCGAATGAACTGCTGAGCTCGAACTCTAACTCTCTAGAGCAGAGAGAGTATAAAAGCGTCTCCGACTGAGCGCGGAGAAAGAGCTCTTTCCCCGCTGAAGGATCGGGGAGCGAATGAACTGCTGAGCTCGAACTCTAACTCTCCAGAGCAGAGAGAGTATAAAAGCGTCTCCGATTGAGCGCTGAGAAAGAGCTCTTGCCCCGCTGAAGGATCGGGGAGCGAATGAACTGCTGAGCTCGAACTCTAACTCTCCAGAGCAGAGAGAGAGAGAGTATAAAAGAGTCTCCGATTGAGCGCTGAAAAAGAGCCCGTACCCCGTTGGAGGATCGGGAAGCGAATGAACCGCTGAATTCGAACTCTAACCTCGGCAACTGCCAGGAGAGTATAAGAGAGTCTATGATTAAGCACTGAGAAAGGTGCCGGAAACTCAGCACCATAAGGACAGTTATCTTGCTAAATTTTCTAAGTCCCCCATATTCAGAAATAGGGGGCAACGTGTAGACAACGCTAATCAATCCTTAATAAGCCCTAGTCAGGCGCTACATTAACGATTGATTGGGGGCATATACATATACACATGAACCTTGATGCAGCACGGAAATTTTTAAATTTTTCTTTCTGTTGCTTGACTGATTTGTAGTTATAATCAGATGGTCTATAACTAAGCATGAAAAGTTTATTAAATGCAGGTACACGGTGATGCAAAAGAGATAAACTTTCATTTATAAACTGCAAGCCTACAAAGTGAAAAACAACCTAAAACAAAAGTGAGGGCTAGTCTCACAATTACATTTCATGGCCAGTGGGAAGCCTAAAGACAAAATATAGACAAGCGACAATATCCTGTTTATGCTTGGATTTCTTCTCCTGCTTCTGTTTCTCCAGCTTCGCCTTGTCAGTGTCTGATTGATCACCCTTCTTTCTTTTCCTTTTGTCTATAAGAGGAACGTCCGATTCATCAGAAGACTCCTCCTCCTCCTCCTCCTGCTTTCTCTTTCTTTTATCAGTAAGGGAAGCTAGGAAATCATCAGGGTTCGCAAAATGAAGCTGTTTGCTGATGGATTTGGGCTAGAGTTTCAGAACCATCCCAGTTTTGGGATTAAACTCCGAGATAGGAGCTACGTTCAAAGGCTCTTGTCCCACCTTCTTTAAAGCCAGCTGCTTTTCCTGTCTAACTTTTCTTTTAGCCAAAGTTTCGTCGTCATCGTCTTCGGTTTCTTTGGTACTAATGATATCCTCCTCATCCTCTACATGGCGTCCGTCCATATCTTTCAAGGCCTCGATGGTTTCATCATCCTTGGGAGCATCAGCACTGGGTGCCAGGACGCCTTTCTCTGCTGTTGTACCTTCAGCCTGCTTCGGTATATCAACACCGGCGCTAGGCGAGACGACAATCGTCTCCGCCTCTGTCCTCTTCTCGACATCCTTGTCGACGGGCTCGCCACATGTATTATGGGGAACACATGTTATTAATTCGATTGGTTGCTCCACCAGACGACGACAACTCACAATTGCTTTGACAAATTGTGGGGAAAAGAGGGAGATACCTTCCGCTGATCCTCCATTTAGGCTAGCTGCAGAAGCTCCGACAACCACAGGAGTCAGGCCCAAAGGAATCAATGGATCATCAGGACTGTATTCCTCGACTCCGGAGGCCTTGGGCTCTACAACTGAGCTCGAACCTTCATCAATCTTGTTTTTGCCCTTAGCCAGGGTCCTCTCCTTCTCCATTTCTTCTTGAATTGGACGCCGACCTTCTGCCAGATCCTCGGGCTCGTTATCCCTTAGAATGGTCTTCATTAGCTCATCTTCGTCAATCTCTTCAACTCCTAATCTCTGCTTCTCACCCTCGACGATGGCATCCCATAAGTTGGCTAAAGTAACGTGGTAGTCCGGGATCCACGAGATGTTACAGGTTTTGAGGACGTGGCCGAGGAAGTCAAAAATCATCTCTTCGAACCCTTCGATATCCTTTTCTCTCTCGAGGAGCTTGTTGTTAGAAGCAGTAGTCATCTCAATGGCACTTTCAACATTCTTCTCGGCGAGAGCCGCGCGCCTCTCCGCATCCGCGACTTGATCATTTAAAATTACCTTCTCCACTTCAGCCAAAGCTAGACTTTCTCTCAGACTTGCTTTTTCTTCCTCCCAAGCAGCTCTCTCAGCTTCAAAATGGCCCTGTGCCGTCTTCAACTCAATATTGGCCATTTTAAGATCTTCTACCTCCTTTAAAGCCATTTTCTCTTGACTATTTGAGTCAAGTTCAGAATGAAAGCGTTTCTTAGCATTCTCCAATTCGGTCTTATAATTTTCAGCATCTCTCCGCGCTAAGGCAAGTTGGGATTGAGCGTCTTCCAAATCCTTCTCCATCTTTGTCCTAGCCTTTTCATTGTTATCCATCTTCACCTTGGATCTATGTGCTTCCATCTCAAGCGTTCGAATGACTTCTGAATGATTAACAGCATGTTTCTTCATCACTTCATACTGCCTGGCTACATGGCGAATGTGCCCGATGACTTCAGTATCCCAGTTCTTAGGGACTGGTTCCATGGCTGGAACAAACATCATCCTTTCGAAGAAGATGTTAGGGAATTGTTCTCGCAACTTTTCCAACTTAGCCTGAGTCTCGGGACCATGGATGTAATCTCGTGACCCGGGGGCAACCAAATCTTGCTGGCTGGAAGGGACAATGCCACTTTTCTCCTTCTCAGAATCCTTGATTGGATCCTTGCTTTTATCCTTGGGCTCGTAGTGTCTTTTTGATGACCTGCTGTGAGAGGGTGCACTCTTCGGAGGGGTTAACTCTTTGGGAAGTTGTTTTCCCCCTGTAGGTGGCACCGAATAACTAGGAAGCTTGCCAGAGGTTGATTTTGGTGGAGACCGGGATTGCGAAGAGGTAGGCTTGTGAGAAAGGCCGCGAGAACGCTCAGGATTTGGATGAAGACTGGGTGTGCCTTCACGAAGAGAGCGATAAGAATAAGACCTCCTGTGAGACATCTTTCCTGCAAAAGAAAAAAGAGCATATTAAAACATTGAATACTGATTGATATAAAAGTGTGGTTTCAGGCAGTGCGTGTGATTTGTGCATCCCATATAATTCCCCCCTAACAGACCAGGGCCCGAAGTTAGGCTCATCTGAGTAGTTTCTTGTCCTCCAACTGGAATAGTGGTTTCCTCAGAAGCAGGGAAAAATGGCTCCCCTTCAAAGTCCCCCTGTGTGTATACATCATCAGGCAAAGGAATTTTGCTCAGCTCTTTAAATAGCTGTTCATCTGTTAAATCGTCGGGAGCAGCAGGTTCGATCGGAAGATAAGCCCTTGAGGGGAAACCCCCCGGAGAAACTGGGATTCCTTTAGACTTATCACCATTGGCCTCATCTCCTCTATATATGTTTAGGTCCTGTCATCCTGGATGATTATCGGGGAAGGACTCTTACGGAATTTAATTGTTTCTGCTGCCGGTGATGTTCCTTCTCCCTCCGTTGGGGGCACGTATTTGTAGGGTTTACCGCCTGCGCCAAGTCCAAATCTTATATCCAGAAGGCGATGCTTGTGAAGGTTCTCGTCAGTAATGCACTTCTTAATCTTTAGAAAATTGGATTTGCTTTGTAGAAGAAGAGACAGACGAGTATTGTATACCGAGCCTTCCGTCTTGGGAAAGGCGCGAGCTGCTTAAAAAAAAGGGACATGATTAATGCTTCGATTTCTTAAATAAGTCATTCAGTCAAAAGTTTAAAGTTTACTTGATTTAAGCCATCTCCTTGAACACCCAGCCTGTCTCTTTATATAGAACCAATCGGCCTTGGGATCCCCGATGTTGCTGTATCCGTCGGACAGAACCTTCCTAGTCGCTACCGATTCAAAAAAAGAGAAATTTGGAGTTGCCTAGGAGCGATGCTTGAAAAGATAAAAGAATTTTAAATCTTTAAATGTGAGCTCGGTATGCAGGATTTCCGCGTATGCGATATATAGAGTGTACAGAGCCGCGTAGGCATTAGGATGAAGCTGCATCGGAGCAATACCCAGTCGTTTTAAGGTCTCAATGACGATTGGAGGAAAAGGAGGAATAGCTCCTACCCAACACATGAGTCGGCTGACTGTCATATATCCTTCCGGAGCTAAGTGAGGTCTATCTTCGCTGCCGGGTGTCCTCACATCTTCCCAGGGAATCCCATGTCTCAAGCAAATTCTCTTAAGCTTTATGTCATTGAGTTTGGAAGCTAGAGAGTCTGTGAATTTCTCTATTTCTATGGCACCGGGGACTTCGTCGGGAGCTCGGCCATCTACCTCTGATTCTTCATCAAGCGAGGTATTTTCAGATGGATTTGATTCTGTTTCTGCCTCATATTCGGATCCAGAATCCGCACCCTCTGGATTAGATGGAAGAACCTCGGGGTTGAGATGCTCATACACCTCGGGATCCGTCTCCGTGTCAGATCTTGAAGGGGAATGGTTATCCGACATTACTGTTTAGGCGAGTAAACATGAGAAATAAGATTAAAACTACCCATCCCCCCTGTGTGTGCAAGTGCCGGTGTGTGCTTGTGCGTGCATTAAAGAAAAGTACAAAGGTCAACAAAATCATCGAGACATTGGTCGTTGTTCGATTAGTAGATTATGCATTTGTTCAATCCGGAATGTTCGTCTCAAAGGCTCTAACCTAACTGTCCATCGATTTGTTAGAGTTGCATCATATTATTTAGTCAGCGTGTGCATCAGATTGTTCGTCAGTCGGATCGCAGGGCAGGTTCGGATCGCGACATATGGTCGGATCGTGGTGAAGGAACCGGTACGCGGAAAGGTACAAGTTCATAGAAAGGCTTCGAATCGTGAAGCGCACCAATTCATCCAAACGGATCGTGATGGTATCTTGGCGATCCGCATCGCCTCCCAATCTCCACGACCCGAAGCTCCAGTATCTCCACGACCTGACCCTCGCGCCTAGTTCCCCACGAACTGTAGCCTTGCCATTTCCGCGATCCGACCCACTAGCCAAATCAACATTCCAGCTCCGTTCCCTCTCCCCTCGCCTCACCATCGCTTCGAACTCGGGCCTCGCTCACGAACCAAACTGACCAACCCTTTCCTTTCTTCTCCTTCCTCCTCCTTCTCTTGAGCACAGAAACCCATTAGCCATGGTGACTTCACCGCCTCCAAAACCCGAAAACCACGAGATTTCGCTCCATTTTCTCCTCAAAACCGCAAAAACTCAAAAAAAAAAGAGAAGAAGAAAAGAAATAAGGGTGTAAGAGTACACCACTGACTTGATTACCTTATGACGAAAACAATTAGGCGATTAGGAAGTTAGAAAGGCTAGGGTTTCAGAAAATTTGCTGCAAAAGAAGAAGGAAGGAAGGGAGGGGATGGGTCCGATTTATATAGGCACGAACTGACCGTTAAAATTCCACTTTTTGTCTTATTCGATCTGAACGGGCCGCGAATAGGGAGCCCGTTTCGGTTCGTGGGGGAGCTCGAGTACCCATGTATGGCCTGGTCCAACATGCCACCCACGGATCGTGGTAACCATACGCGATCCGAGAAAAAAAAAAGGGGAAGAGAGTGAGAAGAGGAGAGGGAAATTCAAAAATGTACCTGGTAGATTCGATGATGAAGTCTCCAAAAGGTCCCATAATAGAATTGTCCAATAAACAGGGAAATTATTGAAGATCTATCCGATATTTATAGCGAGTAAAGGGACAACTTTCCGTAAATGATATGGCCTTTCGAATAGACGCCACCATCGATTTGCATCTCTTTATGAAAAGAAATTTCTGCAGTTTCGAAGCATGTTCCATCATCGATAAAACATACTTCGAGGGGGCAAAATGTTGGCTAGCTTTTTGACCAAGCCACCAAGTTTCACACATAAGAAGAAAGTATGAAACTACGTTCCTTAAGTCCATGAAGGTTCGGATCGCACCAGAGGGTCGTCCCTCTCGGATCGCCCCCCCATCGGATCGCCCCATAGCATCAGCGATCCGACTACCTCTACACGACTCGATCCGTACTTACACTACTACCCTGCACAGACCGATCTGATTCCCCGATGCACAGCGAAGCCTCTGACCTGTTCAAGCGCGAGCTAGTCTTCGGCGATCCGAGATGCACGGATCCAGCGACACGTGTCCCCAACTATCACTTTGATCAATTCCTCCTCCTTGCTCGATCCGATGTTTAAGGGGATCGCGACACCTATCCACAACGGCTAATTTGACTAATTCTTCATCAAGCTGCGATCCGATATTCTTGGGATCTGTGCCACATGTGATCGCGATCCGCCTGACAAAATAAGCTATAAATAGCCCAGAGCTTGGCATTTTTCAGGATCTTTTGGCAGTATTAAGCACTGATTCCGCCATTACTGTCATACCACTATTTCTCATCAGTTTTACTTCGAAATTACTGAGAGAAATCACAATTGTGAAAGTGAGTTTGAGAGGAATCATTGATTGTACTAGTATTCAAAGTATAATTGATAACATATAAAGTGGACGTAGGCTCGTTAACGCCGAACCACTATAAATTTTGTGTGTTTTCCGCTTTTTCTTCATTCTTCAGTTATAATTCTTTACGAATCAGAACAATTTGGGTGTTAGGTCCAAATTTTGATCTAACAAATATGAACGTGCCTAAGTTGGGTTTTGGGTAGTTGGCATGTATTGTAAAAAAAGGCTATAACTTGGCATAACCTTACAGCGAATTATGATAATAATTTGGGAATACGTTTTGGGGCAAAAACGGGAATTATGAACTTGATAATTGGCATATAACTAGAATTATGAACATGGTTGAAACATGAACATGAACGTGAATATGAACACGAACGTGAACATGGCTAACTCGAGGTTGGGTTGAGTTTGCAGTGTAATTCTGCCCGGAACCGCCCGGCATATCCAGTGACTGCAAATAATAGGATCCAATGTGAGAAGTTAGTCATATCGTGCTTAAACCCGAGGTTAGACTGAGTTGTGGTGTAATTCTGCCCAGAACCGCCCGGCATGTCCAGTGACCGCAACAACAGGTCTAATATGAGTGGTTGATGCATTAATAATTAAATAATGCCAATAAGCAGACATGCTAAGAATGGAAAGGTTAAGTAACATATGAATAGTCGACACTTAACCAATATAACATGTTAATTAGACAAGTGGGTGGGGTTAAGTAAATTAAGAACGCTTAACCAACATAACATATTAATTAGACCAGTGGGTAGGGTTAAGTAAACTTAGAACGCTTAACCAACATAACCGTTAATCAGACAAATGGGTGGGTTAAGTAATATGACTAGGCTAATGACACTTAACCGATATGACATGAATGGGTGGGTTAAGTAATATGACTAGACTAATGACACTTAACCAATATAACATGACGTGTGGCAGGGTTAAGTTAACTTGAACATATAGATAATACTTAAACCAACTTAGCATGATACGCGGGTGGGTTAAGTCATGAACTGCTTGAAAACACTTAACCAACTTGATATGCTAAGATAGCAGGGTTAAGTTATGAATCACTAGACAACACTTAACCAACTTGACATGATACGTGGGCGAGTTAAGCCATGAATTACTTGAAAACACTTAACCAATGCAATCTGACGAATGGGAGGGTTAAGTTAAATGGGTTGGCGATGCTTAACCAATATGACATGGTGTGTGGTAGGGTTAAGTAAACACGCGAAGGCAACACTTAACCGATATAACAAGAAATGCGGTAGGGTTAAGTAACACAAGAGAGAACACTTAACCAAGGTAACATGATGGGTGGTGGGGTTAAGTTAACTTGAATGGATAACACTTAACCAACCTGTGGGGTATACGAATAGACCCTAGGAAAACCCATAGTAGAGGGACCCGTTTCAACAGTAGCCCACATTAGGTATCAACGGTACCCTGAGCTAGGCAGGGTGGGGCACGATTACTGGGCTGATTATAAGCGGTCAAAATGGTGGCAGGTGATGCAGCAGTGTAGGTTCCGACGGATTACGGGCGTGCACGTATTCCAGAGTGGAAAATTTAGCCACTGGGCATCAGTAGATATAAAGTTGTGCATCAAGAATCGTGTCGGGGTTGCCATCCAAAGGATTGATACACCCTAGGGTGTGACCAGCATAGGTATCTACAAGTAGGGGGCCGCGTGACACAAACGAGAACTAGGTCGAGTAGGAGCCGATCGATTAAGGTAGTAAGGATACATCTAACACTTTCATGGAAATTGGGCTGGTTGAGGTAAGATCCTCATATTAGATGTAGTCCTGGAGGCTACCACAACTACGGGGTTGGATCACCTTATTATATAACACGGGCTACTGGTTGGGACACCAGTAGGAGGTAAGGATCCTTGTTACACAGGACACTAGTTGGAACACTAGTAGGAATACGAAACATTCCATGTAAGACACTTGTGAGGATGCTAGTTAGGTGGTGTAGAGTAAATAGATATCATAGAAATATTTTAATGGTGAAGCTTTGAAATCTTGCGATGTGATACTTGATAGAAACCTTGTGATGCTACTCTTGATAGGAATTATGGGATGTTATACTTGATTCATCGTGCCTGTAGCTTATCTTGTCATCATGCTTATGTTTACTTTCAGTTTATTCATGCCATGTTTTCTTTACCTGTTTTATGCTAAAAGTCACTAGGACTTTCTCAGTTTTTATGACTGACCCGTTTAGTTTCGCCTCTTTTTCTTCCATCCCCCCCCCCCCCAGGTTCGCAGGTTGGGAATACAGCTTAGTTTGGATCTTACCAAGCTCCAAGGCTCTTTCATGTACGGATTGGATTTCTCTTGGCTATGGCTTGCTTTGCTTTATTGAGGAATACTACAATTTATTTTTATGCTTCTTTGTTTTTTTTTTGAGCAAGACAGATATTTTAGCTATGTAATTGGGTATTGGAAATTGATGGGCTTTTATTGTAAACAATTATATTTAATAAATGATTTGAAGTACTTCTACTTTACTTTCCGCTGTTTTATAAATGTCTGTCTTGTAATATTTCTGTTCCAGGACCCATAATGCTCCATTGAAGTTAAGGCATTCCCTTTGTGAGTGACCTTAACGGATGTGGGGTGTTACACCCCGTGAATCCGAGGATCGCCAAACAACATGAAACGAAGTTCCCCGCGAATCCGAAGATCGCCAAACAACATGAACCGATGTTCCCCGCGAATCCGAAGATCGCCATACAACATGAACCGAAGTCCCCGCGAATCCAAAGATCGCCAAACAACATGAACCGAAGTTCCCCGCAAATCTGAAGATCGCTAAACAACATGAAACGAAGTTCCCCGCGAATTCGAAGATCGCCAAACAACATGAACCGAAGTTCCCATCGAATCCGAAGATCGCCAAACAAGATAAACCGGAGTTCCCAGCGAATCCGAAGATCGTAACCGAAGTTCCCCGCTAATCCGAAGATTGCCAAACAACATAAACCAAAGTCCCCCGCGAATCCGAAGATCGCCAAATAACATGAACCGAAGTTACCCGCGAATCCGAAGATAGCCAAACAACATGAACCGAAGTTCCCCGCGAATCCGAAGATCGCTGTTAGTGCAAGATACCCCAAGCCAGTGAATATAAGAGTTAAGCTGCATGTCCCATAACCACTTGCTCTACTCAAATATTTTCGAACAAGTTGTATTATTCACTAAAAACACAAAATGATCATTGCCACAATGTTCCATCGAACGAGTCCAAGAATTAACCGTCAAAGCAAACACAAGGGGTCATAGTCCTTATTTTTACTAAGGCGTATAATTAGATTTCTCATACGAATGAGAAAAAGGTTTATGAAATCATATACTAGTAGAAAGTAAAACAAATTTGGAAAATAATCTCATATAATGAAGTAGAATTTGAAACCATTTAGTAAAAGATTGGTATCTAGTAATAATTTTAAAACTCCTTTTTATATAGTTTCGAAGTGGTAAATCTCGTGTGATGTTGATCGAATTAACGATCAATCGAAGAATTCACGTTTTAATAACGTAAACAAAATCTCACGACTATCGATTATGATTTCGTTTACCATGAATCAATCGAAAATTCATGAAATCGAAGACGCAAAAATCTACGAACCAGAAAAACTGAAAAGTCACAAAAAAGGTGGAAATGGCCCGAAACTCGGTCGGGAAAGAGCCTGAATGGGCCTAAACTATTGACCGTGGTTTCCACTGGTCAACAGCGGTTTTATGCCAACAGACGTCTGTCACCCCCAGGACAGACGTCTATTGTCGGGAAAACTGTTTCCCGAGAGTTTGGACAGACGTCTGACAATTTTTGGTCAGACGCCTGAGCTGATGCAATTATTTTATTTTCTCTCAAAACTTGGACAGACGTCTGTCCCCTCACGGACAGACGTCTGAGCTGAAGCATGGGCAAATGTTTGCCTTAAAAATGATGTTCAAACAGCCTCGGATGAGCTCAGATCAATGGTGATGGTTTATGATGATTTCTAAGTTAAAAATAAGGCATCATATGCTTGCCAAATCAACCTATAACACCAAACTCAACTTTATACAGCGATTTACACATCGAATTCATATAATCGAATAAAAATATCATAAACCGAAAAGTTCACATACAAACCAATCAACCGAATGCAATTCAAGCTAGAACACGATGGATTGGCAACGCTAAAGGGAAGACATAGGGGATTGTATGCACAAGAGGACCTCATCTATAACATGCACAATCCGAATATTAAACATAATCTAATCTCCTACACATATAAGCAAGGAAATCAACAACTAAGCATTTACTAGATGCATACACAACATATACAAGTTATAAATGCACTAAATTACACTTTACAAGCACATAGGCTTGAGGCATAAATGTGAGTTCATCAGAGAACTCACTTTTGCTTGCTAGGAGCAATAAATCAATTCAATGACAAGCTAGAACAAGCTCTCCTCCAATATAGCTTGTTAATCTTCAAACTACTTACATATAATTGAATTTCCTGAGAGTTAGGTCATAGGAAATCATAGAAATCGAAGAGAAAACGAGTAGTAGAAGATGGAGATGGAGAAGCTTACTCAAGTTGTCTCTTTGATTTGAGCTTCTAATTGCAAAACCTAGCTTAGGAATTTCTATTTCCCTTTCCCATTCCCCATTTTTCTAATTTTTGCTAAGTGTTGGAAGTGAATGAAAGGGAAGAGGGTTATGGGAGATATAAGGGTGAGCTAGGTTGGCTAACCCAAACCCAAGTCCAAAGTACAAATTTTGACATGCTCGAAATATATCGAAGCTTATAGTCAGAAAGGTTGTAAATGATGACCCAGACTCAATGGAAGTGGTTTCGTGTCCAAATTCAACTGTATGCAAAATTACACTTTTTGGACACGCACACGATTAACGATTAACGATGTTATATTTAAATAAATTATTTAAATATATTATCTTTAAATATGTGGGTTGTTACATACTTCAACCCTTAAAGAAATTACGGCCCTGCAATTACTTAAGAAAAAACTCAATATAGTAACAACCAAGCATTTTGCTTAGCGAAAATAATTTATCCGCTTTTGCCTTGCAAAACTAAACTCAAACGGATTAGTATTTTATTTGGCTAAAATTATTTCACTAAAACGTTTCATAAATTAATTAAGAAAAACTTCATAACTAAGTCCCAAAAGTTATTTCAACTCAAATCTGTTTCATAGTTATAAATCTCATTTACGAATTATACTTGCATACAAATTTAATTTAAACAATTCTCTTATAGGTTGAATTCTTATCTTACATTATCATCGAAAACCCCATAGTCAAACCGTGAAACAAAATTCACAAGGTGTTCGTTTTCAATGCTCCCAAATTATTAATCGACTCAACCTATGCAAGCATAAGGATAAGATTACTCTCATCCAAACAAAATTGTAAATACCCCGAGAGATTTATACTACGAATTCCTACACATGAAAGGAATGAGTCTATAAGTTCGTGTAGGCCGAGATTCACAAAGATGAACTCAAATAAATTTGATTGGTCAAACAAGGATCATGCTATAAGATAGGATATGATGGGTCCTAAGGCTCGAGCTAAATCCTAAAACACGATTTCCTAAGAGAGACTTAGGACAATGATCCTCGCCATAACATCTTATATTGTTCCGAAATTAGCTCTGGTACCAACTGTAGCGTCCCATCTCTATATTCGTGTTAGCCAAGTTTATTGCAAGCAATGGTGCCAACTAACCCATAGAATAAGGCTATTGAGGAACGACCATCTGTATATTAGCTTTGAACGAGTGTTAAGTATGTCGGATAATGTGGTCTAACTCTTCAAAATCTCATGTGGAAATCCGACACATCTAAATCAAATTCAAATCTACTACATAGTGGCTATATATAATTCGAAAAGCAATATATAATACATAACAATAAAATCAGAGTCAGACACAGATATTCACATCATTAAGGCAGAAATAGATATGAATATAACTCATGAGTAAAAATACATGTTAGTGGTCATAGTCGATCCACTAAACATCAAAATAATAGGTACAAGCTCTGGCCAAAAGAATATGTATACAAAGATGTCACTAACTCATATACATAAAAAAAGACCAATAACTACAACTCGAATGTAGATGCAATACCCAAGAATGGTCCCCGCTAGAAGTCATGAGATGTACCTATAATACTTGGTCTGACCCGAATATAATTTATAAAAAAATAAACAATAACAGATCAATCTAACTGCACTTATCATATTAAACCGGGATAGAAATAGAGATATAGGTAGATAATGATGTATAAGCAACAACAATCATGTTCACCCATAAATATGAAACCCCAAAAATGTCTAACCAACGTCTCTAAGAAATCCCCACTACACAACCCACACACCATGCACACCACTCACAAATTAAACCAAAGTTCCCCGCGAATCCGAGGATCGCCAAACAACATGAGCCGAAGTTCCCCGCGAATCCGAAGTTCGCCAAACAACATGAAATGAAGTTCCCCGCGAATCCGAAGATTGCCAAACAACATGAGCCGAAGTTCCTCGCGAATCCGAAGATCGCCAAACAACATGAACTGAAGTTCCCCGCGAATCCGAAGATCGCCAAACAACATGAACCGAAGTTCCCCGCGAATCCGAAGATCACCAAACAATATGAACCGAAGTTCCCCACGAATCCGAAGATCGCCAAACAACATGAACCAAAGTTCCCCGCGAATCCGTAGATCGCCAGACAACATGAACCAAAGTTCCCCCCGAATCTGAAGATCGCCAAACAACATGAACCGAAGTTCCCCACGAATCCGAAGATCGCCAAACAACATGAACCGAAGTTCCCCGTGAATCTGAAGATCACCAAACAACATGAATCGAAGTTCCCTGCGAATCCGAAGATCGCCAAACAACATGAACCGAAGTTCCCCGCGAATTTGAAGGTCGCTGTTAGTGCAAGATACCCCAAGCTAGTAAATATAAGAGTTAAGCTATATGTCCCATAACCATTTGCTCTACTCAAATATTTTCGAACAAGTTGTATATTTCACTAT
Source organism: Allium sativum (assembly GCA_030737875.1). Lineage (NCBI taxonomy): Eukaryota > Viridiplantae > Streptophyta > Magnoliopsida > Asparagales > Amaryllidaceae > Allium > Allium sativum. The sequence goes on along the minus strand of CM060920.1, from coordinate 454,355,141 downwards.
AAACCCAAAACGATCATTGCCACAATGTTCAATCGAACGAGTCCAAGAATTAACCGTCAAAGCAAACATAAGGGGTCATAGTCCTTGTTTTTACTAAGGCGTTTAATTAGATTTCTCATACGAATGAGAAAAAGGTTTATGAAATCATGTACTAGTAGATAGTAAAACAAATTTGGAAAATAACCTCATATAATGAAGTAGAATTTGAAACCGTTTAGTAAAAGATTGGTATCTACTAATAATTTTAAAACCCCTTTTTATATAATTTTGAAGTGGCAAATCTCGTGTGATATTGATCGAATTAACGATCAATCAAAGAATTCAAGTTTTAATAACGTAAATAAAATCTCACGACTATCGATTATAATTTCGTTCACCACGAATCAATCGAAAGTTCAGGAAATCGAAACGTAGAAATCGATGGACTAGAAAAACTGAAAAGTCACAAAAAAGGTCGAAATGGACTGAAACTCGGCCGGGAAAGAGCCTGAGTGGGCCTAAACTGTTGACCATGGTCTCCACTAGTCAACAACAGTTTTATGCCAACAGACGTCTGTCACCCCCAGGATAGACGTCTGTTGTTGGGAAAACTGTTTTCCCGAGTGTTTAGATAGACGTCTGACCATTTTTGATCAGACGTCTGAGCTGATGCAATTATTTTATTTTCTCTCAAAACTTGGACAGACGTCTGTCCCCTCCCGGACAGACGTATGAGCTGAAGCATGGGCAAATGTTTTCCTTGCAAAATGATGTGCAAACGGCCTCGGATGAGCGCGGATCAATGGTGATGGTTTGTGATGATTTCTAATTTAAAAATAAGGCATCATATGCTTGCCGAATCAACCTATAACACCAAACTCAACTTCCTATAATGATTTACACATCGAATTCGTATAATTGAATAAAAATATCATAAACCGGAAAGTTCACATATAAACCAATCAACCGAATGCAATTCAAGCTAGAACACGATGGATTGGCAACGTTAAAGGGAAGTCACAAGGGTTTGTATGCACAAGAGAACCTCACCTATAACATGCACAATCCGAATATCAAACATAATCTAATCTCCTACACATATAAGTAAGGAAATCAACAACTAAGCATTTACTAGATGCTTACACAACATATACAAGGTATAAATGCACTAAATTACACTTTACAAGCGCATAGGCTTGGGGGCATAGATGTGAGTTCATCAAAGAACTCACCTTTGCTTGCTAGGAGCAATAAATCATTCCAATGACAAGCTAGAACAAGCTCTCCTCCAATATAGCTTGTTAATCTTCAATCTACACACATATAATTGAATTTCCTAAGAGTTAGGTCATAGGAAATCATGGAAATCAAAGCAAAAACAAGTAGGAGAAGATGGAGAAGGAGATGAAGATGTTTACTCAAGTTTACCTTTGATTTGAGCTTCTAATTGTAAAATCTAGCTTAGGAATTTCTATTGGTAATTTTTATTCTAATCCACAATATTAATAAGTTAATCTACCCTATTTTATAGGATCGTTAACTTTTACTAAAATTTAGATTTTAATCAGTGTATCCACAAAAAAACGTACTTATTTTCTCTTCTTCTTTGTCTTCTTCTCTGTAATTTCCGTCGTCTTTTTATTTCTGGAATCCTAGCTTCTAAATCTAAGCTTAAGCGGAGTAATTCAACGTAACATTAGTAAGTAGTTTGTTTAAATAAAAAAATTTGAAGTTGATTAATTGTATACAAAATTGTATTTTTTTAATATCCCCATTATCACATATAATTGTAGTTGGCTATTTTCTGAAATCTCGAAAAAATTGTACATTAGTAGAATATCATTTTATTCAAATATTGTAATAGTAGTATAGGCTATTTGGATAATATTCACTATCTAGAGCCCCTAAGTAGTTATACTCTCAAACAATTATAATACACAGTTATCTCTTTTATTGATTTGTTAGTATTGTTTAATTACTTTCTATTTGTCTAATATGTAGTTCTTGAATTTGATTTTAGTTCTTATTTACTGTTGTTCCCCGGTGCAATTGGTGATGTATCTTCAAAATATTAAGCTATTTGAAAACATTTGATGCGAACTTCTCTACTGGAATCTTGATCTTAGTTTTTATTTTCATAATCATCTACTACCATATCATGTCTAATCACGTTCAGAGATAATTAGTGAACTAACTGTATCTAATTGATTGCTTCTTTGCTGAATTCAAGTGTTATAAACTCTATTTTTAACACATATTTATTTGTTACTACTTTATCAAACGGTAGGGACAATTCAGCACAAATAATTATGAAATAACGCAGAATTGTGAAAGAAGAAGCACAAAATCGATTGTTAGCTATATAATAGGGTGAAATCTTTAAGTTAGTCCATTCTTGGATAAACTTACAAAATAGTTATGGATTAACTTATTAAAGTGAAATGGTGGATTAACTTATTAAAACCGTGGATTAGAATAAAAAATACTTTTTTTCTAACATGTCCTATTACTTTTCATTTAAATACAAACTATCTCCCATTCATCCAATTATAGATGAAAATGAATAGTTTTAAAAACACTTACCACATTCACTCCATATAATCCACCAGGTTCTAAATAATGCAGCTGTTACATTTTTTGGATGCAAATAAATTGGAGCATTGAATATTATTCTTATAGCACAATAGTAGTCTAAGATTTTTCCTCTTTCATATTAATTTTTCGCTCCAATCCTTTGTCACAGAGATTCTACCACACATTTAGCATTTAAATCATCCCATAAGCAAATTAAATTAAATTAACATTGCTTGAACCAATTTAGCTATCATATGAAATAAGCAGTTGTTACCTTCCCTTTTTTCTTTAAATATTCTTTAAATACCTTACCGCTGAAATATCATTTGAGAACGGAGATAGACTAAACATCAGCGCATGTGCAATGCACTTCCTTTTCCATCTTTTTGCTCACTGCATATCTTGTAATTTTCAATATGCTAATTTTCATTTTCCAAATTAAACTTATGCGATTTGATTTTGATATACTGTATTGTCCTCCTTGTATGGTCAAACAGATTTTTTTTTTTGAAAAATCTTTGTTAAATAATTAAATTTGTTTCTGTTACAATGTAGTACCTTCATTGTATGGTCAAACCTACTTTTTTTCATAATGTTGACACTGTTGCGTTACTGCTATGTTTCATCTTCTGCTTTTCAGGTATTCATTTTAGTTACTGCTATGTTTCATCATTTGCCTTTCAGGTATTCATTTCAGTTACTCAATGTTCTCTAACGGCTCCATTTCTTCTCCTTACGTTGGAGCATTACGGTGTAAAATTTTAAATTGTTGATGTTATTTGGTGCAATCGATTAGCATTGAAGTCTACGTCTTAGTGGTGTATGTATACACAATTTCATTGGATGATCTATATTTTAAATGGTACTCACATGGATAGAAAATAGTTAATGGAAGATGGATTCACATCTCATTTCTTTCCCATCATATTTGTTTTAATTCAGATTGTTCCAATTTTCTACAAAATAAAATGTACATATTATTTATTATTAAATTGGTTGTTTCAGTTAAATAGTTAGTATTTTTTATGTACGACCGACATTTGAAAGTATAGTTGCAGAGAAGAAGTTGAAGATGCACTTGAGATGGAGTAATGAGTATGCTTTGTCTACTTTTTCTGCCTTATCCCCTAAAACCCATGCATTTTAAATGATTTTTTTTAATCCAAAGCTACTTTTCTGTTTGATGCCAAGGCCGGTCATGAATAATGCTAATTGCTATTCTGATATGTTAGCATTTGCCAAAAGTGTATTTTGAATATTGAATAATGAATATGTATATTTGCATGTAGTGGATGGACATTGTATTCGATCTATCCACATAAAATTAGCGCTTCTTAAAAGATAAATAGAACATCTGTTCACTATGATATTGTTTCAATACTAACACAAAAAACTAAGTAATATGACAATCAACATCCTTTTGAGTAGCAAATATGCTTAAGTGTTTACTATCTTAATAAAACAATAAATATCAACCACATTTCATATAATACAAACAATTACTCCGATGAAAGTTAAACAAATAGTTTTTGGAATCAAATACCGCCTTGCTTGCATCTTTTTTTCTAGTTTTTGGATATTTTTCTCATGTTCTCGTGTAAGATGATTTTTAAATTTGCATTGATTAAGAGACCAAAATGGGTACCAATTCATATTCTTTTCCACTGTTTTTCTTTCAATACCGAAAATGCAATTTTGGTCCAAAGTCATTTGTTAAATTAAAACATTTTTCTTTACGATAAAAATCAAAATCAAAACCGGTATTATTTTCTCTCTCCTACATTAATTTACATTTGTAAGCTTAGAATGTATGTTTCATCTTTAACCCAAACTGGCTTTTCTCTCATTCAAAATCACTTTGGATTTCTCCTTGGTATAATTCTTTGTGAAATATGTGTGTTTATGTGCATGCTTAATAAAATATTGATGATTGCAGTCAATGAGAAATGTCAAAATCTTCGTTCCCACTAGGTCCTGCTGCACCTGATTTAATGTTTTGATTGGTTTAACTAGCCGAAGATCAAACTAATGCTTATAATGGAGCAATCTTATACTGTTTTATTCCTTTTTGTCCATACTAAAACAGAAAATATTGTGTGCTCCCAAGGTTCAAAAGATGTTGGAAACATAGTTGAGTAGGTGAATAGTTTGAAGTAGCATGGGATTATGCATTTGTCTAAGTAGGACTACTTTTGGATGACGAGGATGGGGTTCCCTTTTTAGGGTGCTGTTTTATTTCAGTTTGCTGTTGGGAAAATCAAAAGAAGGTACCTTTGATGGGGAATGGGTGAGGTTTTTTTTCTTTTTTTTTCTTTTTTGTATAATGTATGTATTGTCAGCATTTTTACAGAGGTTGGATCAATACATTGTATTATAAATGTGTAATATGATCATCATTGATAATTATCTTAATTCTTTCATAGAAGATGAAAATTGCGATAGTCTTATTCTAACTAGATCTCACTTGTATTTCCTTTGCCACTTGAATAGAAACAGTTCATTTTACCAATACCTTTATGATGGTATATTAAAAAAAGTAAGACCTGGAGATGTACATTATGTTCTAAATTCTTTGATTTCCAATTTTACCTGTTCTGCATAAGTTTAAAACTATCATCTTCTAAGTTTGTTTTGTTTACTCTTTCCCTGGTTAATAAAAAAACCAAGTACGACGACGAAACAAAAAGGAAATAAATATGTAGCTTCGTTAGTTACCATACAGTTCACTTTTAACAGAAAAGGGTATTTACGAATGTTTTTTGTTATTTCACACAATTTTTCCTTGCAATTTGCATATCTTTTTCAACATATATGCTACTTAAAGTGTTTTTTTTGCTTATTGCTCATCATTATTTCAAAAAAGCCTTCACCTAATTGTATCGTGAATTGTGGTTCGATTATTACCTAGTACTGCTTTCTAAACTAATTATACAGAATTAATTAATACCGTCTAAATTCTTTGATTGCAAGTCTATGTGAATATATTATTTGCGTAAGCTGAAAAATTAACGTGTTCATTAGTAATACACGCTTATATTATTCGTGTTTATATTTAAGTGGAATGTTTGACATTTCATTCTTACTTTGTACAAAATAAACTTCTCATGAGATGTTCTATGAAATTGCAGAGGCTTGGTACACTTCAGTTGCCCGTTATGATTTGATCTACAAATGATTTTTAGTCGTTAGATCTAGAATTTGCTAAAGTAGATGATTAACCAACGGTCTTTGGAAAAACTACCTTAATGTCAATTTAACGTTGATCCATTGAATAGAACAAACAATTTGAATTCAATATAACTCGGATAATTGTCATATCCATTAGTGGTCGATTATTCAAAAAATATAAATTGAAATTTTTGTTTGACATAATTTTTTCAGTCACATTGACTATAAAAGCATACAAAATCATACAATTCAGATATGGATAATAACACTAAATCTGACATAATTAGAATTTCATGTAGTAGTTATAAAGTGCGTTGTCAGCCATGTTATGTTATATTCTTTTTTCTTCCAGTCAACCACCTGGCTATGATCGAATCATAAACTAGAATTGACTTTTAAGAAAACCCATATATGAATTTTTGTCTATATATATTCTAAAGAATTACATGGTATGTGTTTAACTGACAAAGATGTATCATCATTGAATGCATATTTGAATGCACTTGGTTTCAAGTGCAGATATGTAGTTGATTTTCAATTGGATCTTTTTTTCCTTTTCAGCTATGTTACATGACTTTTGATAAATTAGTTTAAGTCTTTATTTCTATCTGCATTTAACATAGTTTACATACCAAATTCACCAAATTTGAAAATTTATCTTCTAATTTAGTTTCTTTTTTACTCTAAAAAAATAATACAATAAGTGCATATTAAGCCATTACTTGAAGGTTTATATATGGTTTTGAAACATTTTATTTGTAAATTTCTTCAATAAAGGCAACTGGTTTTTTTTACTGCGTTTGAAAACTGAACTTTCATGTAGCTTTAAATCACTTTTATGACAATTTTAAAGCAGGTTATGATAGTTTTCGGTAAGTTAATTATATCAAAGTAATAAAACTGGATCATAAGTAAAACGAGTGAACTAATATTGTTGAGTTTTCAATATTAAATTTAGAAGCAACGTAAAATACAAATAAAACTGCATTCATTTTTATACGTGCATAATGGTATATTTAGAAGCACCGTAAATTAATTTTGTGAACTGATGGCAAGAATAGATTCTCAGGCTTACACTTTTAATAAAAGTTATTACATCTTAAATAATCAAAAGAAGATAAGATGTGAAGTATTAGTATTAGCGTTAAAATAGCAGCCAAATACAGTGAAGTAGAAGATAAGGGCTTTAAACGTAAATAATTGTTGAACTAAACTCTTTAGTCAATATAATAAATATAAGGAGCTAAGAATAGAAATAAAACTAAAGAATACTTGGGTGGATAATTTGCAAATTCTAGGTGGGTGGATAATTATATATCATGTAGTTTTACAACTGCATCTTCATGAATCAGCGATATATTACGAAATATATTTGGCTATTTCAACTATAAACTTGGAAGAACTATGAAAGTTTATATCATGTTAATCTTTTATTATCAATGCTTCCATCATAAAGCTAGACAGCTATGGCTAAAGTCTATATATTTGTTGAAACTACAACGGTAAATATATTTACCTATACTTTAGTTCTGTAAACCCAACTCTTTGTCACTACTTAATCATATATATTCGAATGTATCATATGCTCTTCGTATTCTCTATGTTTTGAAAGCATTCTAAAATTTAGGTTAACACAACCATATGTATATCACATTTTTGTGTGCTGCTTATAGGATTTTATTTAATGAACAATATAGCTTGTAGTGGAAACATTATTTCATGATATGCCTTTCTATTTTATGGGACCCAATTTGTGAATTCACCATAGTGCATTTGGTGTTTTTCTAACTATTGACATGTACACCATATACCCTTTCGATCTTTTCACCAATATAAATGTTCGAGAACATTCAGTCCTATTACACTAAAAGTACTTATGTTTTATTTATATTATAATTATGCATATCTCACATTACTTTTTATAAATAGAGCATTCTTATGACAATATAATATTTTTGCTATACGCCTGTGCGAAGCACGGGTTCACACTAGTTATATAAAAAAAGAAACAAAAGAAGCTACTATGTTAATCACCAGGCTGAGAAGGGACTTAACCATAGTAATAATCAACATGATATTTTATGTAAAATTCAACCAGTTAATATCATTTCTGATCAACATGGTGAGTTTAAGTGAATTTCCAACATATTTAAAAATAAAGCCAAGTAATCCAAATAAAAATGGAAATGCTACTTTACCGGAAAAAGAGGGCATCAGATCCTGCGAAAACATTTTTACCTGCATAATCCTCTTCTCTTCCCTGTTTTCAACCGTTGGTTTGTAGATCCGCATGATTTTGTCATTAATTTTCGGTCACTATAGCTTAATCCTTATAAAAAATGGTTACCAATTAAACAGAAATTCAGTAATTGTATGAGAAAAAACGCTATTGTATTTGTTATTTTTTTTCCCTTTTTATTTTGGGTACATTCGACTCATTGTGTTCAAAAGCTTTCTTGTCAAATAAAGTACCAATTTTATTTATAAAAAAGCAATGTAATATCACACATCACCCTCACATATAAAAAAAGTTCACACTTAAATGAAAGCACAATAAACACTTAAGATGTAACTCCAAAAACGAAAGTGATAAAACAAATGACAGTTGATAGACCAGGGAAAAAAAATCAACTGAGTATCTAATTTGTTTTTTTATCATAGCAGAAGGACCAAATAAAAAGATTTAAGTAAACGATTAATTAACATGATCGGGACGAAGAAAAAACGACGTATTCCAAGAAAATATCATCGCCTTATTCATTAGCAGACTTAGCAATAGAAATACCCTCATCTAAACCCCAAGAATCGCTGCAAATCTTCATATAATCCTAGGAAAAAAACTGATCTTTATCCATTAACCTCGAATCCGTCCTAAGAGTCTCAATCTGTGTCACTTTCAACCCTTTCCCCACCTCCTTCATTGACAAAGAAGCTTCTTTTCTATTTTCACACGTAATGAAGCAATCCAATCGGACTAGATATAATCACAAAAAACTGCATACTATTTTGGTCTTTCAAGAGGAAATGGTGTTGGACATGGATTGTCACACCACTTACCAGATCGAGCGAATATTGGAAGCGAATGATTAGACCTATTGTATGAACCGATGAGCTAGGATTTAGTATGGGAAACCTGTCATTAAGATAAAAACAAAAAAGTGATTCACATAGAAATTGCATGAAATTTTAGTAGTTAGTAAAGAGGCATGATTATCAGTTCAAAGTAATTAGCTCGAGCAGTCATTGGAACTACAAGAGAAAAGTTTAATGAGCTTTAGTATAAAATGTAAATTTCACATGGTAAAAATAAGGAAAACAATAAGTGAAATGCGTAAGTGAAATGTCACATTCGTTTAATTTTTTGGAAATTTGTTAAAATTCATAGCATGGGAAAAAAATTAGTCGTGTTGAATAGCTAAATGTTAGCATGAATGTTGCTTGTAGGAATGCAAGGATATGACACAAAAAGACGGGTTATCAGTTCTTCTATCAATTTTTTTTTAAAAATTGGAAAGTAAAAAAGAGCACTAAATTTGATTATAAAATTGAATAGGAAAATATATGAATAAAAACACCCTGCTGGCCATCTTCAAGGCTATTTCGTGTTCATTTTCTCTTGTCACTTTCTCTTAATCTATCGGTTGTATGTATTGATAATAAAAATAAAATTAAAGACAGTAATTACCAAAGACATTTGTTGGAAAATCTACATCAAAATTCTACATCATAGTCGTTAATTTTTTAATCACTGCTATGAAGATTTGCATTTAATGTAACTTTCTGACATAATAAATGTTAAATAAATACATGCATGAGTAATTAAGATGAAACAAAAAGTTGGATTCTACAAAATTTCCTCCAATAAGCCCTATTGCTTCCACGACTAAAATTAAAGCCCGTATCATCAGCAATTACCAAAAAAAACCATGAGATCAAACTTAACCATAACGAATGTCATTTAGTACAACAGACATTAAATTCAACGAAGGTATAAAGGGATGATAAAAGTTGAAGATGCAGTAGACAGTAAGTTAATTGTCTATGGTTTTTGCTACCTGGCTATGATGTGACATTACACAATATAGGTTGAAATGAAGAATGCAAATAAATAGTACAGAAACTATGAAATTCAGTGTTTCTTACCATAGTTTGAAAGACTGACGATGGTTTGGGCTGCAACAGTAGGCGACTGATGTTCAACCTGTCTGATGTGAAGAGCGTGATTAGGTTTCACCTTAGGAAAAAAACAAAGGTTAATTTTAAATTGTAGTTCAAGAAATTGATTGCGGCATGTACGGTACTGATGTATGATTACAAATAAATGTTAAATTAAAAATACACAAGGTGACCACCAAAAATTAAATCATATAACTATATGGAATAAAAAATAATAATCACATACAGAGCAAACTTTGATGTTCGGAAATTTTAAACTCACACACAAAACAATGCACTGTCTACACTCCAGGTGCAACTCCATACAATTTTAAACACATATATATTTAGTAAATTAAGGAAAATAGAAATATTTTTTAAAACATACAAATATGAGCATGCACATAAATATTAAAATACATATATACATATTTATATGTATTCATGTATGTGTTCATGTAGTTATACATAGAGAAACAAACATACTCAAATAAAATTACGTATTACTAACATGCACATAAACATTATAATATCCACACATACCTGCCAAGACATATGGCGTAAATTCACTAAATTTTACTTGTGTGCATGTACATGAGTAACGCTGATTACTTTGCTATGAAAAATTGGTACTTTATACAAATTATATCACCACATGTTACCGAATAATTCCATGTTACATGAATAAATATTGAAAAAAATTAGCAAGCTGTCAGAATCTAAAAGTTGAATTGAATTCTCATAATTGATTTCTATTTTAACTTTAACTTTGATTTGAAACAAAACCAAAGAAGTACTGTTTCAACACCATTACTGTAGTTTAGCGACAAAAATAGGGAAAAGGAGGAAGAGAAAAAAGAAGCAGTAGTGATAAGAATCTAGCACATCCATACATACATCATGTTGAGTCACTGGATAAGGATCTAGCTCATCCATACACACATCATGCCGAGTCACTGGATAAGGATATAGGTCACCCATACACACATCATGCTGTGTCACTGCCTCATCCATACATACATCATGCTGAGTCACTGGATAAGGATCCAGCTCATAATATATTATTTTTCCTTTTATAAATTGTTACCGTTACATTGTTATTTCAGCCCGCCTCATGTACTCCATCTATATAAAGCACCGTACCATACACATCATATAATCAATTCTCTATCAATAATATTACAAACTTGTATCTAGTCTACAACCCCTCTCTCTATCAGAAAACCAAACATGGTATCAGAGCCTTAACAGCTTAGCAACTTATCCACCGAAGCTTAACAACTTACTCTTGAATCCTTCTCTATTCTCCATTCTTTCTGCTTTGCTATGCTATACAATGGGTGACAAAAACTCATCACCAACGTCAGCCTCGAGGGTGTCTCAAAATACTCAAGAGGCCACTCTCGACCTGATAAAAGCCACCATTAAGCCTCACTTTAATCTGATCTCGGTCCAGCTAGATGACTTGAATTACCTGTTATGGAAATTGCAAGTCAAAACAGCCGTTAGAGGTTACAGTCTTGAAGATTACATCTTAGGAACCAAGCAAGTTCCAGCCAAATTTATAAAAGATGGTAATGACAAGTTAATAACAAACCAAGAGTACACAGTTCACCAGCGACAAGACAGTTTAGTCTGTTCACGGCTGATGTCAACCATCAGCACATCACTGTTAAAAAAATCATCGACTGCAAAACAACACATGAGGTGTGGGAAGAAGTAGAAAGGAATTTCACCTCGCAGTCTTCTGCACGTATACTGCACTTTAAGAGGTAATTAAACAATATAAGGAAATACAACATGACAATGAATGAATACTGCTCAAGGTCAAAGGCACCTGTGACCGGCTATCTGTTGCCGGTAACAAAATCAATGAAAATGAACAAATCATGTCTATTATCAGTGGTCTTAATGAGAGCTATGAAGCTGTTGTTGCTATAATATCCTCAATCGAACAACTCCTACTCTCCAATATGTCTACACTACTCTACTGGCTTACGAGGGAAGGATTGAGCAAAGAAAAACAACTAATCTAGACACTATTATCAACTACACAGCCAGCTACAAAGAAAAACAACTAGAAAGGAGTTATTGTAACACCCGACGTCCATTAATGTCACTCTCAAAGGGAATGCATTAAATTTCATGGAGCATTATTAGTGTATAGAACAGAATATAACAAGACAGATACATATATTGGTACTTGAAAATTTTTAATCAACTTTTATTGCAGCGGAGAAATAGTTTGATTACAACAACTTCATAAATCAACAGTAAAACCAAGTACACTTAATATCCATTTTCACAAATTGTTTTCTGAGCACATAAAGTAAAAAGCATAACCCCAACTCAAGTAGCTATAAAAGAGATGAGCCGAACTTTACTTTCAACTATCCAAGCACTTCCAAAAGGGAGAAAAAGAGATCCAAGATCAAGCTCCACTAGTACTAGTCCCACCCTAAGAACCTGGGGTGGGTGGGGGGGGGGGGAGGAAGAAAAGAGGCAAAAACAAAGGGGGTCAGATATAAAGTCTAGCGAGTATAATAACTTTAACAATATAATTATTAAAGTAATTAGGATAAGGCATAAACTGGTAAAACAAGGTAAGACCGTGAAACAAGTGGGCATGACAAAGCAAATAAGAGGAATATTCTAGCGTTAATCTCGTTCCTAATCACTATAGGATAATTACTATACTGCACCATTACTAGTCACCCTAAAAGTTGATCTCGCCTACTAAACATAATAATGATAATGGTAGTTTCGTATACTCCTAGTTGCCTTCATAGGTGCCGCCTGCCCCTATCTCTACTAGTTGTACCCACTACCCCCATGCGATCGGCTCCCTAACTCGTAGATACCCATGCTAGTCCCACAGTGGGGTGTATCACTCCCTAAAGGGACAACCCGATACCACCTAAATATGCACGACTTATATCTACACGATGCAACAACGTCTTACCTACCACCCCGGGCCTACGCACGCACATGACCCCGTTGGACTTGCGTTGCCACCGCTAACCCGTTTTGACCTCTTACAATCAAACCCAGTAAGCGTGTCCCATCCTTGATCTAACTCGAGCTCACAAAGATACTTAATGTGTTACTGGTTTGAAAAGGGTCCCCATGTTTGACACAAGCTTTCCACCTATGCTTGGTTCCCACTTAACTCATTCTTATTCATGTCTTCTTACATGTTTTCAACTTGGTTAAGTGTTTCTAATCGTAATTCACATGCCACCCAAGTCACCCACTTAACCCCCATGTCCCACTACAAGTTTATCTGGTTAAGTGTTACTTAATTCATTAGAACTGTAGCCTTGTAAAGACCTCCCACATTAGACTACCGTTTGCGGTTGCTGGATTTGCCGGGCGGGTCCGGGCAGTCTTATACCGCAAACGAGCCTAACCTCATGTCTTTACAATTGTTACGCATTTAATTTGTGCCTTTGACCCCTCACATTAGACTACCGTTTGTGGTTGCTGGATTTGTCGGGCGGGCCCGGGCAGTCTTATACCACAAACGAGTCTAACTCGTGTTTTAGGCAGTTAATTATTACACATAATTATTTAACCCCAAATTGGATTAATATCCCTATTCAAATTTGTCAATAAATTCCAAATTAATTTATGTCCATAATTGTCACCTAAATTATGTCCATAATTTCAGGTATATAAAGTTATACCAATTAATGTCTCAAATTAATTATATGCCTTTAAGGCCATTTTATGCCAATTCACAATTATGTATATTCAATATTTTCCCATTGTCTCCACGCTATTTGTACGTTTTAATATGACATAGGTTAGATTCGCAAATAGTCTAACTTATAAAAAGAAAAGCAACATCACATCTTGCATAACACATAAAATAGATCTAAGAATTATGATATAAGTTTGCATAGCCAATAACTTGCATAGGCAATGGGTATACATTAATTTGTATAAACTACCATGGATCTAAATATCTAAACATAAAGATGTGAGTTTGCATTTATGGATATGGTTTTCCTTTAACTTGCTTATGAATTTCATTCAAACTAGCATATGTATCTACGTACAAAACTAGCACAGGAAAGGGCATATAAAACATAAATTTGCATAACTATGTACTGCCATGGATCTAAATATAGATCTAAACATAAAGATGTGAACTTGAATATGGATCTAAACATGTAAATTAATGTCATATGCTTGCATATAAACTAGCACATGTATCTACATGATTCATATATGAACTTGTGTATAATCCACCTACAGACTTGCATATGATTCATAAACTAGCATATGATTTAACATCCCAAACTGGCATAAGATTCATATACATAACACCCCAAACTTGCATAAGATGAATCAAGTTAAACATGTACAATTCAACATATGAAATAGATCCACAATAACAAAACTGTCAACGATAACATCACATGATTCAAAGTCATATTCTCATAATCCCAATTATAACTTATCAAAATTAAATTAATTAATTATTTTGTGAAAGAAATTATACTCATAAACAAAAGAATAGTCTAGTTTTTCTGGGATCTGTATTCTGAAACTGAATTGCTCGCCTTTGATGTAGACTAATTGTTATCCTAATTTAGATTAGATTTGATTTTGATTCTTGCTTCTATCTTGGTTTTGAGTTGAAAGAGAATGGCAGCTACTCTAGGTTCTCCATCGACGGCATGGCGGCTCTTGGTATGAATTAGTGTGATTTTAGGTTGAGAGTTAGGTTGCTTATATAGAATTTTAATTAATTTAGAGTCGTCAGATTAACCTAGAAACAATCAAGACCATCCAGTCAAGATAGAATAACACCTCAGCCCTAATGACTCAGCACTGAGTCAAAACATCGTCACCTTTCAGATCTTCCCCAGGGGGGAGGGTAGGTCGACCCCTTGGTCGACCTGGCTTTGGGCGGGAATTTTCCCGCCCAGCCCGCTTCCCTGTTTCAAATTTGAATTTGATATTTTCTAAACCTGAGCTGTTTTTAATTTATTTAAATTCTGAAACTTCGGAAGGCCATAACTTCTTCATACGAAGTCCAATTCACACAAACTCGGACTATATCTCAAGCAGAATTCCGAGACGAACACAATGGCGCAACCCGTTTCCCTTAATTCTCACATTTGAAATTAAGTATTCTTTAATTCGTTAATTTTAATATTTAAAATCACGGGGTGTTACATTCTCCCCTCCTTGAAGGATTTCACCCACGAAATCTCCAAGTTAAGGAGAATGTATATCCTAACATCCAATCATCCATCTACTCAATCATCAAACAAAGACATTCATTGTCCTTACAAGATTTCTAATGCCGTATGAACTTATGCAAAAAGTGTGTGTATATGTTCCTTATCTAATGCAAAATCAGGCGGTCTACTGATTCAATTGACCTCCTTAATGCAAATCATGATATGCCATGTGCCCATTATGTATGCGAAAGAATCCTAACGATGCATATTATTTCTACATGCGTGCACAACCATTCATCAAAATGCAGCATCCATATGATAACACAACCATTATACATCCATAAATTTAGATATGCACACACGTTTATATGCAATATGTAGATGATTGAGCCGATCTAGTGCCTAATGTGTATGTACATACATCTACGAGCAACCACTAGGCAACCACTAGCAACCACTTGCATCCATTTGCATCCATCAAACATAACATGTCTCAAACACATGTTTGCAACCATATGGTTCTTCTTAACTAAAGATCGAAGATGTCATCGCAAAGATAATACTAAATGATAGGACAAGTATCAACAAAGCGGCAGAAAAAGGAGAAGTTAAAACATACCCTCAAAAAGGAAAGGGTACAGCGTACGCATCTTGTCTTCCGTCTCCCAAGTCGTGTCTCTTTAATCAACTTCTCATTGCACTTTGACCAACTTGACCTCTTTGTTGCGTAGCTTTTTGACCTCCGATCCGAGAATGCGTATAGTAGCTCGTCTAACTGTGGCATTGCACTCTACTTCCACTTCTTTGAGCATGCTCGGCTCCACCACTTCCACCGTATCGTGTAAACACTTGCGCAAATGCGAAACGTGAAACACGTCATGAATACCACTGAGCTTCTCTGGCAACTCTACTCTATACGCCATCTGACCAATCCTCTCTTTAATTGGAAAGGGTCCTACGAATCTCGGTTCCAACTTTCCTACTGATCCAAACAGATTACGCTTCTTAATGGTGACACCTTAATAAAAACCATGTCCCCAACATCGAACTCAAGATCGGTTCATCTATTATCAGCATATGACTTATGTCGGTCCTGTGCTGTCTTCATTCGACGTCGAATCAGGTCTATCTTCTCCGAAGTCTCCCTAATCATGTCGGGTCCAAGCAAAACCTTATCCGTGGATTCCTACCAACAGGTAGGTGATCGGCACGGTTGTCCATAAAGAGCCTCAAAAGGTGACATGCCAATGCTAGCCTGAAAGCTGTTATTATAAGCGAACTCCACTAATGGAAGATATTCTTCCCATGTTCCTCCAAAGTCTAGGATGCATAGCCTCAGAAGGTCTTCTAGAATCTGATTTACTCTCTAGGTCTGGCCGTCCGTCTGAGGGTGATAAGCGGTACTTAAGCATAATTGTGTTCCAACCGCCTCTTATAAGCTTTTCCAAAATTCGCTTTTGAAAATGGGATCTCTATCGCTCACAATGCTAGAGAGTATGCCATGCAGACAAACTATCTCTCGAAGGTAAACAGATGCTAACCATGCGGCGATCCTCCTACTTTTAACGGGAATAAAATGGGCACTTTTGGTAAGTCTATCTACTATTACCCAAATCCCCGTATTACCCTTCCTTGATCTTGGCAACCCATCTACAAAATCCATGGAAACACTTTCCCATTTTCACAGCGGAATCTCTAAAGGGTGGAGCAAACCTCCAGGCTTCTTTTGCTCCGCCTTGACTTGCAGGCACACTAAGCATCTAGAAACGAACTCAGGCATGTCCTTCTTCATTCCGGCCCAAAAGAAAACTCGCTTCATATCCCTATACATCTTTTCACCACCGGGATGTATGGTCATCTTAGAGCGATGTGAGTCTTCAAGAATTGCCTTCTTCAAATCTCGTCTTATGGTACGCAAAATCTCCCATCTCTACGCAGCTAGTCTCTCTCATCTATAGCATATCTATTAAGATGACTCGAAGACTCCCCTCTTATAAGCTTGCCTACTATCTCAACCAACTGTGGGTCATCTTGCTGTGCCTCTCCAACTCGACCCAAAAGTGTAGGTTGCACCTCTAACGATGCCAACAATCCGGGTACATAATCGACATAGGGTCTGAAGTCAAAGGTAGATATATACTCCAAACTTTGTCGTTCTACAAGCAAGGGACTTAAAGTCAACTTCTTTCTACTTAATGCGTCGACTACAACGTTACCCTTGCCAGGGGTATAAGCGATCTCAAAATCGTAGGATGCCAAAAACTCCATCCACCACTGTTGCCTCAAGTTTAGATCTCTCTACGAGAACAAGTACTTTAGCGACTTATGGTTTGTATACAACTCAAATCTCTCGCCAAGCAAATAATGACGCCATGACTTAAGCGCAAAAAATATGGTAGCCAACTCTAAGTCGTGGGTAGGGTAATTTTTATCGTGGGCTTGCAACTGGCTTCCACCATAGCATATCACCCTTCCCTCTTGCATTAGAACTGTGCCAAGCCCTGTCCCGCAAGCATCGGTATGTACTGTGAATGGCTTACTCCCATCTGGCAAAACTAAAACTGGAGCTGTCGTCAAAGCCCTCTTTAGACGTTGGAAAGCATCGTCACAGTCAACATCCCAAGAAAAAGTAAAGTTCTTCTTCGTTAACCGAGTGAGTGGGGCTGATATCTTCGTGAAGTCCTTAATGAACTTCCTATAATAACCAGCCAGCCCTAAAAAGCTTCTTACTTTTGTGGCGTTCTTAGGAATTTTCCAGTCTTGGATTGCCACCACCTTTGCGGGATCCACAACTATCCCTTCCTTAGAGACCACGTGTTCTAAGAACATCACTTCTTTTCCCCAAAAATGGCACTTGGAGAACTTAGCTTTATGTTGATGTGCTTGTAGCGTCTCTAAGACTTCCCTAAGATGTAGGGTATGCTCTTCTTCACTTTTAGAGAAAATCAGGATATCGTCCACAAAGACTACCGCAAACTTGTTTAAAAACTCCCTAAGCACCCTACTCATTAAGTCCACAAAGTATGCGGGTGCATTCGTCAAACCAAAAGGCATGACGAGCCACTCGAAGAAACCGTCAGGAGTTCTAAATGCAGTCTTATCTATGTTGTCTTCAGCCACCCTTAGCTGATGAAACCCTGTAGCCAAATCCAGTTGCGAGAAAACCGAAGCACCCACCAACTGATTGAATAAATCATCTATTCTCGGCAATGGGTGTATGTTCTTCTTTGTTAGTTTATTCAGCTCTCTATAGTCCACGCACAATCTAAGTGAACCATCAGCTTTCGTAGCAAAAATGACTGGAGCACCCCACTCCGAAATACTTCTTCTTATGAACCCCTTCTCAAGCAACTCTTTCACTTGCTTATTGAGTTCTGTTCTCTCTCTCGAAGCCATGTGGCGCACTGGTAATGCAACTGGCTTTGTATTATCTACTAGGTATATTCGAAAGTCTATCTCGAGCCTCGGGGGTAAACCTCGAACCTCATCGAAGACGTCACTATATTCACGGACCACATGAACAGATTCCAAATCATCATTGGATGCGTCAAGAGATTCTAGGTAGCTAAGCATTACCGGACCTCTAAGGTCACAAGAAATATCGAGGGTCTTTCCACAACGAGTCAACAATCTAACTACCCTTCTTTCACAATCTAGGATGGCACCGTATCTAGCTAGCCAATCCATGCCTAGAATCAAGTCGTGGCCCATAAAGTCAAGAACGAAGGCATTGCATTCAAACCCAATGCCCAAGATAGACACTCTAAAATCCCGACAAATCAATGAAAGATGAGTTGAACCACCAATAGGATTTGAGACTACTATGGGATCCGTAACTAGACTAGTATTTAGGTGCAGTGTTTCAACTAACGAAGCAGATACAAACGAGTGTGAAGCGACAGAGTCAAACAAAGTACGAACAGGATGATCAAACAGAAAAACTAAACTTTCAACGGAAATGTTTCTACCTCTCTCCTGTCCTGGTGCCATGAGAACATGAATCTGCCCTCTTTCCTGTCCTGGTGCCATGAGAGCCTGAATCTGCCGTCCAGAAGTGGACCCTGTCCTTTGCCCGTGCCCCTGTTTCCTCGGGCAGTCTTTAATTAGATGTCCTTCCTCTCCACAGTGGAAGCAACCTGTCTTCTTCTTTTTCCAACAGTCTTTGCTCAGATGGCCTGGTGTCCCACAATTAAAGCACCTTTTCTTTCCCTTGCTATTGTTATCCTTACCACCTTTCTTGTTTTGCTGTTGTGTTTTCTTTTGATCACCTTTCTTCTCCGGTGCCTTATTAGCATTAGCACCCTTCTCCTCTTCATGCACAAACACCATGTCAACCAATCTCTCAAAGGTAGCCCCCATCGGAATGTGGGTCATAGCCAACCCATGTAGCGGCTCATTCTAACCTTTAACGAACCTCAGGGCCTTCTTCTCAGATGTGTTCACCAAGTCTAAGCCAAATCTTGCCAACTGATTGAACTTATTGACGTACTCCTTTACTGACAAATTTCCCTGCTTCAACGCTAAGAACCTCTCCATATATAAATTTTCTTCTGCTCGTGAGAGAAATTTCATCTTAAACCTATGCCTGAAATCCATCCATGTCTCCACTGGACGCTCTCCATTCGTGACCTCCCACCAAAACGAAGCTTCGTCCTTCATTAACCAAGCAGCCAATTGGACCTTCCTTACATCTTCTACCTTGAAAACACCAAATAGATCTTCCACCTCCTTAAGCCAATTTCGAGCTTCAACAGATATCTCTGACCCGTGAAAAGTTTTCCCGCCCATTGCCCGAAAATCTTTGCATATCTTCGAAAAAGTATCAACGCGAGGTGGGGGAGGAGGAGGAGCGACTACAGTTGGCGGAGGAGGAACATTTGCTGGGCCTGCGGCAGTGGCCCTAGCCTTCAGATACCTTCTAAACTAGCCTGGTATTGGTATGCCCTCGGGTATCTCAGGTTCCCCAAAAATGCTGAGAAAGAAAAAGGAAGAGATTCAAAACGGAGAATCGAAGGAAAGATATATGGCTCATGGGGGGTTATGTTTTAAAACAAAATTTCTCCTGAAAATGCTTTCCATAAAACATATTTTTGAAAGTATTTCTTTATAAAATGTTTTTGAAAAATAGTTTTTCAAAATTCATATCTGTTCTGGTAACCTTCAGCTCTGATACCACGTGTAAAACCCCACGTCCATTAATGTCACTCTCAAAGGGAATGCATTAACTTTCATGGAGAATTATTAGTGTATAGAACAGAATATAACAAGACAAATACATATATTGGTACTTGAAAATTTTTAAACAACTTTTATTACAACGGATAAATAGTTTGATTACAACAACTTCATAAACCAATAGTAAAACCAAGTACACTTAATATCGATCTTGACAAATTGTTTTCTGAGTACATAAAGTAAAAAGCATAACCCCAACACAAGTAGCCATAAAAGAGATGAGCTGAACTTTACTTTCAGCAATCCAAGCACTTCCAAAAGGAAGAAAAAGAGATCCAAGATCAAGCTCCACTAGTACTAGTCCCACCCTGAGAACCTGGGGGGAAAGGAAGAAAAGAGGCGAAAACAAAGGGGGTTAGACATAAAGTCTGGTGAGTATAATAACTTTAACAATATAATTATTAAAGTAATTAGGATAAGGCATAAACTGGTAAAACAAGGTATGACCGTGAAACAAGTGGGCATGACAAAGCAAACAAGAGGAATATTCTGGCGTTAATCTCGTTCCTAATCACTATAGGATAATTACTATAATGCACCATTACTAGTCACCCTAAAAGTTGATCCCGCCTACTGAACATAATAATGATAATGGTAGTTTCGTGTACCCCTATTTGCCTTCATAGGTGCCGCCTGCCCCTATCTCCACTAGTTGTACCCACTACCCCCATGCGATCGGCTCCCTAACTCGTAGATGGGGTGTATCACTCCCCAAAGTGGCAACCCGATACCACTAAAGATGCACGGCTTATATCTACATGATGCAACAACGTCTTACCTACCACCCCGGGCCCACGCACGCACACGACCCCGTTGGACTTGTGTTGCCACCGCTAACCCGTTTTGACCTCTTACAACCAAACCCAGTAAGCGTGTCCCGTCCTCGATCTAACTCGAGCTCACAAAGATACTTAATGGGTTACTGGTTTGAAAAGGGTCCCCATGTTTGACACAAGCTTTCCACCTATGCTTGGTCCCCACTAGAACTTCCCACTTAACCCATTCTTATTCATGTCTTCTTACATGTTTTCAACTGGATTAAGTGTTTCTAATCGTATTTTACATGCCACCCAGGCCACCAACTTAACCCCCATGTCCCACTGCTTATTTATCTGGTTAAGTGTTACTTAATTCATTATAACTGTAACCTTGTAAAGACATCCTACATTAGACTACCGTTTGCGGTTGCTGGATTTGCCGGGCGGGTCCGGGAAGTCTTATACCGCAAATGAGCCTAACCTCTTGTCTTTACAATTGTTACGCATTTAATTTGTGCCTTTGACCCCTCACATTAAACTACCATTTGTGGTTGCTGGATTTGCCAGGCAGGTCCGGGCAATATTATACCACAAACGAGTCTAGCCTCGTGTCTTAGGCGGTTAATTATTACACATAATTATTTAACCTTAAATTGGATTAATATCCCTATTCAAATTTGTCAATAAATTCCAAATTAATTTATGTCCATAATTGTCACCTAAATTATGTCCATAATTTCAGGTATATAAAGTTATACCAATTAATGTCTCAAATTAATTATATGCCTTTAAGGCCATTTTATGCCAATTCACAATTATGTATATTCAATATTTTCCCATTGTCCCCACGCTATTCGTATGTTTTAGTATGACATAGGTTAGAATCGCAAATAGTCTAACTTATAAAAAGAAAAGCAACATCACATCTTGCATAACACATAAAATAGATCTAAGAATTATGATATAAGTTTGCATAACCAATAACTTGCATAGGCAATGGGTATACATAAATTTGTATAAACTACCATGGATCTAAATATCTAAACATAAAGATGTGAGTTTGCATTTATGGATATGGTTTTCCTTTAACTTGCATATGAATTTCATTCAAACTAGCATATGTATCTACGTACAAAACTAGCATAGGCAAGGGCATATAAAACATAAATTTGCATAACTATTTACTGCCATGGATCTATATATAGATCTAAACATAAAAATGTGAACTTGCATATGGATCTAAACATGTAAATTAATGTCACATGCTTGCATATAAACTAGCATATGTATCTACATGATTCACATATGAACTTGTGTATAATCCACCAACGGACTTGCATATGATTCATAAACTAGCATATGATTTAGCATCCCAAACTGGCATAAGAATCATATAAATAACGTCCCAAACTTGCATAAGATGAATCAAGTTAAACATGTACAATTCAACATATGAAATAGATCCACAATAACAAAACTGTCAACAATAACATCACATGATTCAAAGTCATATTCTCATAATCCCAATTCTAACTTATCCGAAATAAATTTATTAATTATTTTGTGAAAGAAATTATACTCACAAACAAAAGAATAGTCTTGTTTTTCTAGGATCTGTATTCTGAAACTGAATTGTTCGCCTTTGATGTAGACTAATTGTTATCCTAATTTAGATTAGATTTGATTTTGATTCTTGCTTCTATCTTGTTTTTGAGTTGAAAGAGAACGACAGCTACTTTAGGTTCTCCATCGACGGCATCGCGGCTCTTGGTATGAATTAGTGTGATTTTAGGTTGAGAGTTAGGTTGCCTATATAGAATTTTAATTAATTTAGAGGAAGCTACTCTAAATTCTCCATCGACGACATGGCGGCTCTTGGTATGAATTAGTGTGATTTTAGGTTGAGAGTTAGGTTGCTTATATAGAATTTAAATTAATTTAGAGCCGTCATATTAACCTAGAAACAATCAAGACCATCCAGTCAAGATAGAATAACACCTCGGCCCTAATGACTCAGCACTGAGTCAAAACATCGTCACCTTTCAGATCTGCCCGGGGGGGGGGGGGGGGCAGGTCGACCCCCAGGTCGACCCCCTGGTCGACCCCCAGGTCGACCCCCAGGTCGACCCCCTGGTCGACCCCTTGGTCGACCTGGCTTTGGGCAGGAATTTTCTCGCCTAGCCCGCTTCCCTGTTTCAAATTTGAATTTGAAATTTTCTGAACCTGAGCTGTTTTTAATTTATTTGAATTCTGAAACTTCGAGAGGCCATAACTTCTTCATACGAAGTCCAATTCACACAAACTCGGACTCTATCTCAAGAAGAATTCCGAGACAAACGCAATGGCGCAACCCATTTCCCTTAATTCTCACATTTGAAATTAATTATTCTTTAATTCGTTAATTTTAATATTTAAAATCACGGGGTGTTACAGTTATGGACACCGCTAACAGCAATAATACAACTATATTCATAGGGGCAGTCACTCGAATAGAGCCAGAGGCAGGGGAGGTAGGTTTAATAGAAACAATAGAATTCGATGTCAGATCTGTGAGAAGTACGGTCACAGTGCAAACAATTGCTACTTCAGATACAACGCTAATTACACCCCAAACCAGAATAACACAAACAACTCAACTATCAATGCAAACACACGCAAGGACAATCTAGGGAAAGCAAAGGTTCACAATACTAAAAGTGAAATAATTGAAGACAAAAATAGTGAGTGCTGGTATCCTGACTCGGGTGCAACTCAGCACGTGACAAACAACTTAAACAACCTGAATCTCGGCAATAGGGAGTACAACTTTACGCAAACCTTAACTGTTGGTAACGGTAATAATATACACATTATACACACATGAAATGCAAGTTTAAATGGTTCTCAACCTTTGTTTTTAAATAATTTGCTGCGTATTTCATAAATCAAAAGAAATCTAATGAGTGTTTCTGTAACGACCCGCATTCTACGCATCGAAGGATCGCAGAATATTTATTTCTTTCACATACGTAGTCGTATGGTTATTAACTTTGGGAGACGACTATTAGGGTCATTTCCCATGTTCATGATTTTTGCCGATTTTTAAATGACCGTTTTTCCCCTAGCTGATGTTGTTTCAGCCATAACTTTCGATTGGTAAGGAGTTTTGACCTGAAACCGCTTCCATTAGATCTGGATGATGGTTTCCCTTTCCATAGGGTGGTCACATTAGCCAAACGGACTTCCCATTTGGGAGATATGGCTGAATTAAGGTTTAGAAGGTAAAAAACAGCTTAACCAGACTTAACTGGGTAAGTAAGAGCTAGGCCCAGTGGGGGATTTCAGATTTGGGGTATTTAAGGGCTGTTAGGGTTAGGAATTTCAGTTTTTACTCATTCTCCAGCCGTCACATACGTTATAGAAACCCTAACAATGACCTCCAACATCTAGAATCACCCCTAATCACTTTCTAATCAAGTATTAGCCTAATCTTCACCAAATTTAGGAGAAATAGCACCAAAGCAAGGTTGGAGCTGCTATTAGACATTGGTATACAACCAAATCAGAGGAGTTTCAGTTCTGAAGTTTTAATTGTGGCAAAGGTGAGTGATTAGCATTGTTTTTACACTAATTACAGTCAATTAGGGTGATTAGTGTTAATTAACGAAATTATGCATGTTAAAAATCTAGAAAAATATTTAGAAATTCTAAAATATTATTTTAGCGCTCTGATAGAAATTTGGGCTAATTCGGATAAGTTTTGCTAATCCTATCATTAGTTATGCTTAAACATGATTAAAGGGAAAATATGGGTTTTTGGGTATGTTTGATCCATTTCAAACATTAGATTGTTGTTTCGGTGTTTATGGTTGATTATATATGTTTCTATGACTGTATGGTATGCTTTGGGATTGATTAGAAGAGTTAGAATGGTCGAAAACGCCGTCGTATGACGTAAAACGGTCGCTGGAAAAGTTGCAGGAAATGTGCAGAGTTTCAGACCGGATCGGATCAGGTATGGGGCTCGGATCGGATAAGGGAACTGGGAAAGGGGATTTGATTGGGATTGGAATTTGGCACTAGAGGAGGCTTAGCAAGTGGGAAGGCCACCCATATTGAGTTGGGGTTGGGATCGGACTGAAGCTTGGCATGGGGATCGGATCGGACTAGAGCTAGGGGACGTGATTGGACGAGGCGAGAGGAGCTGGAGTATTCGAACTGAACTGAATGGAAGGTGGCAACCCGAACCAGATGGAGACTACCGAACCGAACCGACCTGAAGTGGAACACCGAACCGAATGGGAAGCCTAGGGGCGATGTAATCGAATCAAACTGACTGAAGCAAGCCGAACCGAACCACATCTGAAGGCCGAACCGAACCGGATTGGAGCTGCGATTACGCGATGACTCTTCTGAAGACCAACTCCAATTTGACCAAAATCCGAGATGCAAAGGAAGTCCAGATGGGAGGTTATTACTCAGGATCCAAATGGGATCAACGGGTTAACTTCATAGTTGGGCTTTCCTGCGAGATGTATGCTAAGGGGTTATCGACGTCCATAACTTTGATTCACCACCAAGATGGATGTTAGGCTACGGATCAGTGCAGTGGGGTAGTTATTACTCCATGGGGCAGAGTGATCGTAGCATGGCTATGAGCCAGTGCAGCGGAGTCGTCATGACTTCATGAGGCAGAGTGGACATAGCAAGGACTAATGGCTATGGATCAGTGCAGTAAAGTCTCCATGACTCAATGGGGCAGAGTGATCATAGCAAGGATTTGGGTGATCAAAGTGGTGGATATCGTATTCTATACGCACTGAGTGAGAGATGTGAGGATGGTTGCTATGTTTGATGGTTTGACACCACTATGACATGCACACCCCTTTCCCATATCTTTACACCATATGTTAGCGTCACCTCGGAGTATTGTACATCCTGTTTTGCCAACTCTTTGGTTGCAGGTCCTGGTCCAGGTATGGTTTAGTATACCTGTTATTGTTCTGTTTTGCTGCTTATCGCTCATACCAGACCTTTGTCTGACCCAGAGTTTTATGTCTCTTCTTATTACTATGGGTGCTCTTAAACGGGTAAATGTGAAAACCCATAACTTCCCCGGTGAGGAAAGCGCGGATAGTTCGAGAACAAGCCACATCAGAACGCAGACGGAAGAACATTTCATTGTATATTACAACAATGCATCAGAATACAAGAATATACAGAGTATAAATGAATATTATACAGAAATATCAGAGATTTAAATTACATTTAAATACATAGCAGCGGAAAATAATACAATACACAACTAGAAGAGATATACAGATACAAAGCTTTCCGGATATCGTTCCAGCCGTAAACCAGGATCCTGTGAATATAAATCTGCAAAACCAAAACTACTCGCTGCCTGTGTCAAAATAAGGGCACCCAGAGTTTAGGTCAAAACAATAAACTCCAGGTCAGTCATGTGACTGGTGTGAGAACTAAAACGGTTATTAATCTTTATTTCAAAGTTAGATAAATCAAGGTACCACGCCGTATAACACGGAACGGGTTTTCTCCCAAGAATACCAGTGCATAAAACAAACAGCGCAATGCTAAATAAAGAAAAATGAAGCTGTTATAAGACCCAGGTCCTATCACACAATGCAACGCAAGCCGGGGGATAGGGTTTTCCCTTATAACAGCCAAAGAATGCTTGATACGTTTTTAAAACAAATCATTTGATACTACAATAAGTACATAGTGTATAAAACAACTTCAAATCATAAGTATCAATCATAGACGGCATGGGTACCATATATCATGTCGCCAAACTAGTTCTACAATTAAAACTGCAAATGTCATGTATTTGGAAATTGGATTTCCGTCTATGAACCGAGGCAAAAGATAGTCCTCAACCGATTCGAGACGCTCTAGCCCGCCCCTCAGGATCAGAGCTCGAGTGACCCTTGGATCGTCAGGGCCGGTCCACCGATGTGGATTAAAATGCCTGAACATGCGTTTCCCCGCCCTTTGGGGCGTAAATGAGCCAACGAATGGCTCCATCGGACCCGGATCGTCCGATCTAACCGAGGTGCCTCGCAACAGCAACAACCACACAGGTGAACAGTATATAAATGTCAGGGCTGGTAGGTCACTGACACCACCCTAGCAAGAAAGAAATGCATGCCCTCCCTGAGGTCCGTCTCCCGTTTTTGGTTCACAACCGGGGTGTGAGGCTCGCGAATTCACGTTATACAAAGCGTGCCACACAGGCTGTGCTTTTATCATCACCACAAGGCTTTGCTTTTCAACAGAAGCCTCGATCAATTGCATCTTAGCATGCCACACAGGCAAACCACTCTATGCAACCGATATCAGTCACACAGAATGAAATCCAATATCAGACACACAGTCCATTTACAAGTCCGTTCTGGGTCTGAACGAAACCGGAGGCACTTTCCTCGCATATCCATCGATCTCCAAGCACATCTGGACGAGCACTGATTGATTCCCTCATCTTGGGTGTACAGCCCAATCAAGATCATCAGTAATCACCCAAACGATGTGAAGACTTCCGGTCTTCAACCACCGTCTTCATTTTCGATTTATCGTCGTATCAGTTATTCAGAATGGGATAAACCCGGTCTTTCCGAATAACTCGCGTATATTTTAATTAAGTGTTACACAAACACAACATACGCCTCAGTCCAATTCATCAGTCACTAACCGTAAATTAATCAAGAGAATAATTTCCCAAATATTAACCCCGAAGGCCGAAACCAACATCAGATCAATATCCAGAAAACCATTCTGCTTGGCTAACCGACAGTTAGTTTCTAAATTTCACATTCATAGGGAAAGGTTCCCATTAATTTTATCAAAGATAAATCCTTTGTATTTATTCTTTAATCTATCCTTTTGAATTTCGATTCAACTAGTCGGGATTAACGAAACTTACCGAAGTAATCATTTGTTTTAATTTCCCAATCCCAACATATTCATCCCATGAAGTAAAACTGGTAATACTTCATATCTAACACCACAGTGTTATCGGTAAATTCTATTACCATTTCACGTTCAAATCTAATTAAAGATTTAACTATCGCCTGGAGTAAAACTGGTGATACTCCATTCTCGATCTTTTCAGTCTAATTAAAGATTCATTAAAAACTCCACTTAGTTTTAATCGTTAACTGGGTTAAAGAATCAGTGTCATTTAAAACACGATTCACGATAAACCCAAAACCACATTCCATTAATTATCGGGTTAAAGAACAAGTGTTATTTAAAACACTGTTCACGATAAACCCAAAAATCAATGCCAGTTCAATTTCAATTAAATATCATTTAATTGTTACACGTCATTAAATCTAAATAAAAAGATTTAATCTTTTCTCAACTGGGTTCAAGAACAGTGTTGATGAAGACACCATTCACGACAAACCCAAATCACATTTGATATCAAATACAAGGCTCTGAATAGAAAATATATCGGCTCATATTCAATATCAAATTCTACGACCAACAAATATCGTATTGGAAATAACAATATAAATATGTATATCTTTCAAATTTCCATAACAACACTTGTATAATCACGAAATCCAACATCGAAATATTCCGAAGACAATTTCGATTCAAATCCATTCCAATGCAATTATTGGAAATTCTGGTTATTTTCAAAACCATTTCAAATCTAATTTATTTATTTAAAAACAAATAAAATTTTAATTCTAGTTCAAAACTAGTTCATTTCGATAAAAATCTATTTTTATCTTTTCAAATATGGAGTTTTTCATCCCGATTCTTCCCAAACCATTTCTTATGATTTTACACTAATTATTGATATTTTTAATAATTTTATCAAGGCCCGTACAGTCGATTTCCATCAACGGCCATCGAACTGCACTTACAGCGACCTTTTCCAAATTTGATTTGGACATAATTCCAAATCCAACCGTTAGATTTCTAATTTCTAATATTCTTTAGAAAGCTCTTTGCGATACGAACCCAACGGTTCTGGTTTTAGGAGAATCCGACGGTCGGATCTCCCGTAATGTCCGTTCGAAATAAATGGTCGAAATTCACGAACTACCGCAGCGCGGCGCGTTCTATTCAGGCCATTATATTATATATATATAATATATATAATAAATATTTCGTCGATCCCTATTTAAAACGAATTTTATAAATAGTTTTAAATTCGTTTCAAAAACAATTTAACTTCCATTTCCAATTCAAATCAAAATTGATTTTTTTCCTTATAATTTCGTTTTAAAATTCATTTCTATTCAATTCAATTTTCAATTCAATTTGAATTCAATTCAATTCAATTCAAATTCGTTTTATATTCAATTCATTTCGAAATCGTTTTATATTCAATTCATTTCGAAATCGTTTGATATTCAATTCATTTTGAAATCGTTTTATATTCAATTCATTTCGAAATCGTTTTATATTCAATTCATTTCGAAATCGTTTTATATTCAATTCATTTCGAAATCGTTTTATATTCAATTCATTTCGAAATCGTTTTATATTCAATTCATTTCAAAATCGTTTTATATTCAATTCATTTTTCATTTCAAAATATTCGATTACGAAATCACTTTTCAATATTCATTTTAAAATGAGTAAAATCGATATAAATATCGTTCACGTCAAAATGGCGTCACTCTAATCAACACGGCTTCATGTATTTCTATTTTCTAATATTCTATTTCAAATATTTCTTTTTCAAATATTTCTATTTTAAATATTTCTACTTTTAAAATATTTCGTTCAACACATGACTAATCTCAACGGATGAGTACTGTCAACTCATGAACCTTTATTTTATAATTTTCTTTATTTTTCAAATTGGAATGAGGCCCAGACAATCACCATATAATGTTAATTATATGGATTTTCATACATCACACGTATATAGTAGCATTGAAAAATAATCAACCATCAACCAAAGTGCACTACACTGTATAAGCATCATATATAGATATCTAAGGCTTATAACAACCTGTCAATCAATCGATCGACATATTTAATCAATCAGGATGAGTGAACTTCAAATTTCATCCCAACACCCGTGTGGGGTTTCAAAAAATCAAACACAGATTTTAGTTGTGCAGTTGGGCGATGTGTAAAATTTATCGACCCAATCAATATCAGTCAAATCAGTGTATATAAACAAATCGGCCGATTTGTTTATAAATATTTATTTATTCACTTTCACGTTAAAAATTATATTTTTAACGATAAAACATTTTATTCAACCTATGAAAATATTCTATTCAGTTCATTTATTAAATAAAATGATTTCTTTATTTTTCTAACTTATTTTAGAAAATTTCGGCGGCATAACGGCACGATACTTGAAACGGGACAAGGCCTAGCCTTATCCCCGGTCTAGTGAAGGCCCACGCCATTCACACATCAATCAAATCAATTTCGTTTCACCAAACAATTCAATTCAAACCAAATAATCTAACCAACTACACAACCAAACAATTTAACAAACAAGTCATCCATGGTCTGTGGATGACGGGTGTCGGGTGCTACTAAACACCGTCTGCATCCTAGTATATATATATATATATAATATAAGATCAGAGTTCTCGTTAATGGCGACGGGCGGAATAATTTCCCCTGCTTTCGCTATGCGTGAGTTCTCACTGATCTTTTGTTTTCATTCGATTTTCATCTGATTTTCAGTTGCTTTCTTTTCATAACCTTCAACGAATTCTTCTATTCGTTGATAAGACAAAATTTCTATTCGTTTTTCACATCTGAAGCCGGATCTACAAGTTTGCGTCAGATCTAGTTTTTTTTTCAAATCTTAGCTGTCCGATCTTGGTTTGAGAGCGAATCAAATTGCGTTCCAGATCTGGAGGCGCTCAAGTTCTTGAATCGCGATCCAATTTCAGATAAGTGATCTTCCCTAAATCAGTGGATCTGATTTGTTTGACTCTGGATGATCAAGCCTCTGCTGATTTGGGTTTCGGCATAGCCGGCGTAACTGATTTCGCATCAGTTCCAAATCTTCCAACCGATCTTTCAGGTGGGAGAACTATATCGATTTCAGTGTGTTTGGGGTAAGATTTCTTGTTGTTGATGGATTGGATTGCTGTAGGAGGCTTTTGGTTTCTTTCAGATCTGATTCTCTAAGATCCGCGTTCGTAATACAACAAAGTTCTCAGATCCGCACAAATTTTGGCAACCGTCACCCTGACCTATGCATCGCTCTCAGATTGTTTTTGAAGTATGAGAAGTTTGTATATTTTATGCCACTGGTTTTGTTCATCGATGAGGATTTACAGTCAGAGCTATATGATTTAGAATTGGATTCTTATTACATGGAGGAATTATCTTGCATTTTTCTGAAGGTTTTAAATGGGATTTGTGCAGTATATCAAAGAACCCCATACTGTGTTTGTTCATAGATTCCAACACCTGACGTTCGGTTTATTTTTAGTATCATGGTTTCTGCTTGATGTTCCTCTTTCATCATATATATGGGGTGCTGATGGAGAGGGTGGTCCCATTTGTATTGATATGAATGAATCCATCCAGATCAATTAAAACATGCAACTGAAGTGAATGTTATTTGTTCATGGGGACGTCCTGTTTTGCTATATACAGTGTTGGTTTAGGGGATTATGAAGGTTGGAACTGGTATTTAATGATCATTCTTGCTTTTTGGGATATTAGTGTACCCGTTTATGATATCACATGAATGTTTGAGGTTGATCATTCTTCTTTACCAGTTCTAAAGCTATACTTTATGTGCCAACCGAATTAACAAGATGGATCAGTTCAATTTATATGCTGGAGTAGATTTGAATTTATGCTTTGAAGGTCCTAGTCGCTACTGGATTTTCTCTTAGAAAGCATGAAATCCACGTAATATGTGCATTTGGACAAGTTTTAGAGAAGCGATTGCATGGAGATTGGTGAAGGATGCAAACCTGATGCGTTTCCAGATGAGTAATTTTAAGGTTTACATCGTATGTTACTGCTTGAAGGAGAGTCTTTTGTCTCCAGTGTGGATTTTCAGTATATGTAACTCAGCAGAGATACAATTCTAGCTGCATTATCATTAGAATTTCTTGCATTAAGACTGATTCACAGGCGTCTGTGAGTCGTCAACCAGATTTAATGTTTGAAATTGAGCCTTGAAAGTATTCGTGCAGTATTATATACATGCTGTTGTTATATGATGCTGATTTGGGTTACATTGGTATTGAAGGAGACAAGAAGTTGCGGTGTTGAGTGCATCGGTCTGGAGCTGTTTGCTCAGGTGTAGCGAGTCAAGTGGGGTGGTCTCATCATGGGCCGGGTTTATATTAGATTAGTTTTAGAGTTCCTTTTATTTTCATGTTGTTCTTTATTTTGCTCTTCTAATTATAACGGTTAGTATGCTAACCTGTCTAC
The DNA here is from genome assembly GCA_030737875.1 of Allium sativum. Classification (NCBI taxonomy): domain Eukaryota; kingdom Viridiplantae; phylum Streptophyta; class Magnoliopsida; order Asparagales; family Amaryllidaceae; genus Allium; species Allium sativum. Next base: position 454,322,689 of record CM060920.1, on the reverse strand, counting down.
TGTACTGCTTTTTGTATTATAATAAAGTGAATCAATTTTCAAAATATATATATATATATATATAACTAGAAAAAGAAATTGAAGAGTGAGGAGTTCTCACCAATAGCTATCCAATACCACGACTCTTCATTTAGAGAAATCATCGCCATTCTCGCCCTTTGTCGCTTTCGTTGCCCGCAGCCACTATATATATAAAAATCCCATTTTTTACTTCGCTATTCAATATATAAAAATCGAATTTTTACTTTGCTATTCAATATATAAAAATCGAATTTTTACTTCGCTATTCAATATATAAAAATCGATTTTTTACTTCGCTGTTCAATATATAAAAATCGAATTTTTACTTCGTTATTCAATATATAAAAATCGAATTTTTACTTTGCTATTCAATATATAAAAATCGAATTTTTACTTCGCTATTCAATATATAAAAATCGAATTTTTACTTCGCTGTTCAATATATAAAAATCGAATTTTTACTTCGCTGTTCAATATATAAAAATCGAATTTTTACTTCGCTATTCAATATATAAAAATCGAATTTTTACTTCGCTATTCAATATATAAAAATTGAATTTTTACTTCGCTATTCAATATATAAAAATCGAATTTTTACTTCGATGCTATATAGATAAAAATTCTATTTTTCTAATGCTACTATATAGATAAAAATTATATTTTTATCACGTTCTCCTATACATAAAGATTTCGCCTTTTCAAATATATCATTATACAAAAAATCACATTTTTTATTTTTATACTCATATAAAGATGATATCTCTAATATTCCTATCATGTAAAAATTATATTTTTAATTCTCTACATAAACAAAATCATATTTTTTTTCTATTTTAAAAGTCATATCTTTTCTATTTTAAAAATCATATCTTTTTTATTTTAAAGATCATATCTTTTCTATTTTAAAGATCATATCTTTTCTATTTTAAAAATCATATCTTTTCTATTTTAAAAATCATATCTTTTCTATGTTAAAAATCATATCTTTTCTATTTGCTGAAATATGTATTAAAATCAGATTTTATAAATTATCTAACTAAAAAAAAAAACTAAAATTAAATAAAAATAAATAAGGGAGCTTACAGTTTTCGGAGGAGGAGGGTTTTCACATCGGAGGATCGTTGGTGGTGCGGAGCTATTGAGCGGCGGTGCTGTGGGTGGCTGGTGGCGCGGTCAACGAGGGGGCAGGGGGTCGCGGTGGTCTTAGGGTGGCGCGGTGCTCAATAGAAGAGGAGGAAGAAGCATATGAGGTGAGGATGGAAGAAGAAGGAGGGGGGTGGCGGCAAAGGGGGGGGGGGGGGGGCGACTGTCTCGCGCGGCGGTCGGCGCCGCTAGGGGGGCGTGGCGTCGATTTGTATAGGGTTTCTCCTTTTTTTTAATTCTGTTGAAAAGGAGAGAGAAGAGGGAAAAGGAAAGGAGGGGCTCTATATAAAAGGTTTTTTTATATTTTATTATTATTATATTTAATTCTCCTTTTTTTGTTGACTTTTTATTTGATCTCGAAACGAGACCCAACGACTGTCGTCTCCAGCGTTTTACCCCCATTCTGAACACAATGGGATATGTATCATAGGCTGATTCGATTGTTTCGAACAGTTTTCGTCAAAATCAACATATAACTCTATATATTGAATTTGAACACGCATTTCAATTTACCGGGGTCACATACTAACTCTAAAAATTCCCGAAAAATATTCTTTAGCTTCGTATTGACGATACGGTCCTAACAAAACTAGTTTCGTCGAATTCTGAGACCGTTAGAAAAATGGCCATTTTCCAGTCGATTAAAATCAACTGAAATTGGTCAAACGCGTTTTCCTCTGCTACGCTCACATATTGATTCGAAAAATTATGAAATTTGGAATCTAGCAATAATTTGACATCACGGACGCAACAAAAGTGGTTTCGTCAAAATCCGAGGTCGTTTGCAAAATTTCCATTTTTAAGGGCCTGAATTCCATAGCGACTATTCAGAATCTTCAACTGGACATATCTTTTGATCCCCGCTATGAAATTTTGATTTTACGGATTCGTTGGAAAGATATTATCAAATAAATCCTATTGTTTTTGGTTTCACTAAAATCCGGTTTGTTTTGCATCCGGTATGTTCAATTGAAGTTTGAAATCGTATTATCGAACTACCGCGCCATTTTCAATTCCTTTTTATAATTATATATAATTATTTATATTCTAACGACGACGTATATAATATATACGTTAAATTCTATTCAAAATAAATTTCTCGTCGTTATTATTTAAAATAATTCTTTTTAAATAATCAAAATTCGCTAAAATTGCCAAAATAAAAAAAATAAACTGGCCCAGATTTTCGGGTTGTTACAATCTCCCCCACTTAAAACTTTTCGTCCCCGAAAAGGAACAAAGTCGAAAGTGGTTAGATCAATCAACCCTACGTTCGGTCTGGCTTCCATTCTCCAACTTTTCAGTTTCTGAGAATTTTCAAATTCTTCAAAAATTTGGCTAACACCCTAAATTTTCGAAAAATTTCGCCATAACCTCCCCTACACCGGGAGCTACGGTAAAATCCCGAAATTGCCATATAGGCCTTCTGATCTCAGAAAGAAAAAGAAAAAGCCAAGCGGCTAGCCAATCGGCTCATAAAATCATCATCACCCAAACAAAACAGTAAATTATAGTAAATATGTACCTATTTGTCGGGCAAACAAATTTTATTCTCTGCTCTAGCCTCCTTGCTGTGACCTGTTCAATGTAAGTACATGTATATGCAAGCAAATGCGACTAATTTTCAATACAAGTCAATATTTGATCAAATTGGCTATATAATACAAATTTTAATAATTCAACCAATAATCAACAACACAACCATCAATCAATTAGTTGATTAGATTTTGAAATTCATAACTTTGATACATAGTCAAAAATCAGATTTTTGATGCCAAATCACAACAATAAGCCCTATCTAATTTTGGTTCTCACACCAGTCAATAGGAAATATATAGAAATCTCACTTTCGTCACTCGAATATAAATACTGGTAATGTGATCACAATTATCAGTATCATCCCCGGGCGACTAGAGTGTGATTCTATATCTATCCAGTATATTAAAACTTCGAATACACGCGGATAAGACGTATACGCAAAATCTTTATATACTGCATTGTCCAAATCAATATAAATAAATAATCAAATACGAATAATTGATTTATATTTCAAAACAAGATTTGTTTTCATTTTCAAAAATATACTCTTCACACTCGTTCTAGGATACTACTGATCCCATCTCTAACGAGTCATTCTCATTGGATTTTACTAATCCAATTTCTGATGAATTCTTTCGTATGGTTCTAATGTGCCTTATTCTCTGAGCTTTGTAAACCAAAGCTCTGATACCAACTGTGAAAACCCATAACTTCCCCGGTGAGGAAAGCGCGGATAATTCGAGAACAAGCCACAACAGAACGCAGACGGAAGACCATTTCATTGTATATTACAACAATGCATCAGAATACAAGAATATACAGAATATAAATGAATATTACACAGAAATATCAGAGATTTAAATTACATTTAAATACATAGCAGCGGAAAATAATACAATACACAACTAGAAGAGATATACAGATACAAAGCTTTCCGGATATCGTTCCAGCTGTAAACCAGGATCCTGTGAATATAAATCTGCAAAACCAAAACTACTAGCTGCCTGTGTCAAAATAAGGCCACCTAGAGTTTAGGTCAAAACAATAAACTCCAGGTCAGTCATGTGATTGGTGTGAGAAATAAAACGGTTATTAATCTTTATTTCAAAGTTAGATAAATCAAGGGACCACGCCGTATAACACGGAATGGGTTTTCTCCCAAGAATACCAGTGCATAAAACAAACAGAGCAATGCTAAATAAAGAAAAATGAAGCTGTTATAAGACCCAGGTCCTATCACACAATGCAACGCAAGCCGGGGGATAGGGTTTTCCCTTATAACAGCCAAAGAATGCTTGATACGTTTTAAAACAAATCATTTGATACTACAATAAGTGCATAGTGTATAAAACAACTTCAAATCATAAGTATCAATCATAGACGGCATGGGTACCATATATTATGTCGTCATACTAGTGCTACAATTAAAACCGCAAATGTCACGTATTTGGAAATTGGATTTCCGTCTATGAACCGAGGCAAAAGATAGTCCTCAACCGATTCGAGACGCTCTAGCCCGCCCCTCAGGATCAGAGCTCGAGTGACCCTTGGATCGTCAGGGACGGTCCACAGATGTGGATTAAAATGCCTGAACATGCGTTTCCCCGCCCTTTGGGGCGTAAATGAGCCAACGAATGGCTCCATCGGACCCGGATCGTCCGATCTAACCGAGGCGCCTCGCAACAGCAACAACCACACAGGTGAAAAGTATATAAATGTCAGTGCTGGTAGGTCACTGACACCACCCTAGCTATAAAGAAACGCATGCCCTCCCTGAGGTCCGTCTCCCGTTTTTGGTTCACAACCGGGGTGTGAGGCTCGCGAATTCACGTTACACAAAGCTGTGCCACACAGGCTGTGCTTTGATCATCACCACAAGGCTTTGCTTTTCAACAGAAGTCTCGATCAATTGCATCTTAGCATGCCACATAGGCAAACCACTCTATGCAACCGATATCAGTCACACAGAATAAAATCCAATGTCAGACACACAGTCCATTTACAAGTCCGTTCTGGGTCTGAACGAAACCGGAGGCACTTTCCTCGCATATCCATCGATCTCCAAGCACATCTGGACGACCACCGATTGATTCCCTCATCTTGGGTGTACAGCCCAATCAAAATCATCAGTAATCACCCAAACGATGTGAAGACTTCCGGTCTTCAACCACCGTCTTCATTTTCGACTTATCGTCGTATCAGTTATTCAGAAAGGGATAAACCCGGTCTTTCCGAATAACTCGCGTATATTTTAAATAAGTGTTACACAAACACAACATATGCCTCATTCCAATTCATCAGTCACTAACCGTAAATTAATCAAGAGAATAATTTCCCAAATATTAACCCCGAAGGCCGAAACCAACATCAGATCAATACCCAGAAAACCATTCTGCTTGGCTAACCGATAGTTAGTTTCTAAATTTCACATTCATAGGGAAAGGTTCCCATTAATTTTATCAAAGATAAATCCTTTATATTTATTCTTTAATCTATCCTTTTGAATTTCGATTCAACTAGTCGGGATTAACGAAACTTACCGAAGTAATCATTTGTTTTAATTTCCCAATCCCAACCTATTCATCCCATGAAGTAAAACCGGTAATACTTCATATCTAACACCACAGTGTTATCGGTAAATTCTATTACCATTTCACGTTCAAATCTAATTAAAGATTTAACTATCACCTGGAGTAAAACTGGTGATACTCCATTCTCGATCTTTTCAGTCTAATTAAAGATTAATTAAAAACTCCACTTAGTTTTAATCGTTAACTGGGTTAAAGAATCAGTGTCATTTAAAACACGGTTCACGATAAACCCAAAACCACATTCCATTAATTATCGGGTTAAAGAACAAGTGTTATTTAAAACACTGTTCACGATAAACCCAAAAATCAATGCCAGTTCAATTTCAATTAAATATCATTTAATTGTTACACATCATTAGATATAAATAAAAAGATTTAATCTTTTCTCAACTGGGTTCAAGAACAGTGTTGATGAAGACACCATTCACGACAAACCCAAATCACATTTGATATCAAATACAAGGCTCTGAATAGAAAATATATCGGCTTATATTCAATATCAAATTCTACGACCAAAAAATATCGTATTGGAAATAACAATATAAATATGTATATCTTTCAAATTTCCATAACAACACCTGTATAATCATGAAATCCAACATCGAAATATTCCGAAGACAATTTCGATTCAAATCCATTCCAATGCAATTATTGGAAATTCTGGTTATTTTCCAAACCATTTCAAATCTAATTTATTTATTTAAAAACAAATAAAATTTTAATTCTAGTTCAAAACTAGTCCATTTCGATAAAAATCTATTTTTATCTTTTCAAATATGGAGTTTTTCATCCCGATTCTTCCCAAACCATTTCTTATGATTTTACACTAATTATTGATATTTTTAATAATTTTATCAAGGCCCGTACAGTCGATTTCCATCAACGGCCATCGAACTGCACTTACAGCGACCTTTTCCAAATTTGATTTGGACATAATTCCAAATCCAACCGTTAGATTTCTAATTTCTAATATTCTTTAGAAAGCTCTTTTCGATACGAACCCAACGGTTCCGGTTTTAGGAGAATCCGACGGTCGGATCTCCCGTAATGTCCGTTTGAAATAAATGGTCGAAATTCACGAACTGCCGCAGCGCGACGCGTTCTATTCAGGCTATTATATTATATATATAATAAATATTTCGTCGATCCCTATTTAAAACGAATTTTATAAATAGTTTTGAATTCGTTTCAAAAACAATTTAACTTCCATTTCCAATTCAAATCAAAATTGAATTTTTTTCCTTATAATTTCGTTTTAAAATTCATTTCTATTCAATTCAATTTTCAATTCAATTTGAATTCAATTCAAATTCGTTTTATATTCAATTCATTTCGAAATCGTTTTATATTCAATTCATTTCGAAATCATTTCATATTCAATTCATTTTGAAATCGTTTTATATTCAATTCATTTCGAAATCTTTTTATATTCAATTCATTTCGAAATCGTTTTATAATCAGTTCATTTTGAAATCGTTTTATATTCAATTCATTTCGAAATTGTTTTATATTCAATTCATTTTGAAATCGTTTTATATTCAATTCATTTCGAAATCGTTTTATATTCAATTCATTTTTCATTTCAAAATATTCGATTACGAAATCACTTTTCAATATTCATTTTAAAATGAGTAAAATCGATATAAATATCGTTCACATCAAAATGGCGTCACTCTAATCAACACGGCTTCATGTATTTCTATTTTCTAATATTCTATTTCAAATATTTCTTTTTCAAAAATTTCTATTTTAAATATTTCTATTTTTAAAATATTTCGTTCAACACATGACTAATCTCAACGGATGAGTACTGTCAACTCATGAACCTTTATTTTATAATTTTCTTTATTTTTCGAATTGGAATGAGGCCCAGACAATCACCATATAATGTTAATTATATGGATTTTCATACATCACACGTATATAATAGCATTGAAAAATAATCAACCATCAACCAAAGTGCACTACACTGTATAAGCATCATATATAGATATCTAATGCTTATAACAGCCTGTCAATCAATCGATCGACATATTTAATCAATCAGGATGAGTGAACTTCAAATTTCATCCCAACACCCGTGTGGGGTTTCAAACAATCAAACACAGATTTTAGTTGTGCAGTTGGGCGATGTGTAAAAATTATCGACCCAATCAATATCAGTCAAATCAGTGTATATAAACAAATCGGCCGATTTGTTTATAAATATCTATTTATTCACTTTCACGTTAAAAATTATATTTTTAACGATAAAACATTTTATTCAACCTATGAAAATATTCTATTTAGTTCATTTATTAAATAAAATGATTTCTTTATTTTTCTAACTTATTTTAGAAAATTTCGGCGACATAACGGCACGATACTAGAAACGGGACAAGGCCTAGCCTTATCCCCGGTCTAGTGAAGGCCCACGCCATTCACACATCAATCAAATCAATTTCGTTTCACCAAACAATTCAATTCAAACCAAATAATCTAACCAACTACACAACCAAACAATTTAACAAACAAGCCATCCATGGTCTGTGGATGACGGGTGTCGGGTGCTACTAAACACCGTCTTCATCCTAGTATATATATATAACTAGAAAAAGAAATTGAAGAGTGAGGAGTTCTCACCAATAACTATCCAATACCACGACTCTTCATTTAGAGAAATCATCGCCATTCTCGCCCTTTGTCGCTTTCGTTGCCCGTAGCCACTATATATATAAAAATCACATCTTTACTTCGCTATTCAATATATAAAAATCGAATTTTTTACTTTGCTATTCAATATATAAAAATCGAATTTTTACTTCGCTATTCAATATATAAAAATCAAATTTTTACTTCGCTGTTCAATATATAAAAATCGAATTTTTACTTCGTTATTCAATATATAAAAATCAAATTTTTACTTTGCTATTCAATATATAAAAATCGAATTTTTACTTCGCTATTCAATATATAAAAATCGAATTTTTAATTCGCTATTCAATATAAAAAAATCGAATTTATACTTCACGGTTCAATATAAAAAAATCGAATTTTTACTTCGCTGTTCAATATATAAAAATCGAATTTTTACTTCGCTATTCAATATATGAAAATCGAATTTTTACTTCGCTATTCAATATATAAAAATCGAATTTTTACTTCGCTATTCAATATATAAAAATCGAATTTTTACTTCGCTATTCAATATATAAAAATCGAATTTTTACTTCGATGCTATATAGATAAAAATTCTATTTTTCTAATGCTACTATATAGATAAAAATTATATTTTTATCACGTTCTCCTATACATAAAGATTTCGCCTTTTCAAATATATCATTATAAAAAAAATCACATTTTTATTTTTCTACTCATATAAAGATGATATCTCTAATATTCCTATCATGTAAAAATTATATTTTTAATTCTCTACATAAACAAAATCATATTTTTTTCTATTTTAAAAATCATATCTTTTCTATTTTAAAAATCATATCTTTTTTATTTTAAAGATCATATCTTTTCTATTTTAAAGATCATATCTTTTCTATTTTAAAAATCATATCTTTTCTATTTTAAAAATCATATCTTTTCTATTTTAAAAATCATATCTTTTCTATTTGCTGAAATATGTATTAAAATCAGATTTTATAAATTATCTAACTAAAAAAAACTGAAATTAAATAAAAATAAATAAGGGAGCTTACTGTTTTCGGAGGAGGAGGGTTTTCACGTCGGAGGATCGTTGGTGGTGCGGAGCTGTGGAGCGGCGGTGCTGTGGGTGGCTGGTGGCGCGGTCAACGAGGGGGCAGGGGGTCGCGGTGGTCTTAGGGGGGCGCGGTGCTCAATAGAAGAGGAGGAAGAAGAGGATGAGGTGAGGATGGAAGAAGAAGGAGGGAGGCGGCGGCAAAAAGGGGGTGGGGGTGGGCTGTCTCGCGCGGCGGTCGGCGCCGTTAGGGGGGCGCGGCGTCGATTTGTTTAGGGTTTCTCCTCTTTTTTTTTATTATGTTGAAAAGGAGAGAGAAGAGGGAAATGGAAAGGAGGGGCTCTATATAAAAGGTTTTTTATATTTTATTATTATTATATTTAATTCTCCTTTTTTTGTTGACTTTTTATTTGATCTCGAAACGAGACCCAACGACTGTCGTCTCCAGCGTTTTACCCCCATTCCGAACACAATGGGATATGTATCGTAGGCTGATTCGATTGTTTGGAACAGTTTTCGTCAAAATCAACAAATAACTCTATATATTGAATTTGAACACGCATTTCAATTTACCGGGGTCACATACTAACTCTAAAAATTTCCGAAAAATATTCTTTAGCTTCGTATTGACGATACGGTCCTAACAAAACTAGTTTCGTCGAATTCTGAGACCGTTAGAAAAATGGTCATTTTCCAGTCGATTAAAATCAACTTAAATTGGTCAAACGCGTTTTCCTCTGCCACGCTCACATATTGATTCGAAAAATTATGAAATTTGGAATCTAGCAATAATTTGACATCACGGACCCAACAAAAGTGGTTTCGTCGAAATCCGAGGTCGTTTGCAAATTTTCCATTTTTAAGGGCCTGAATTCCATAGCGACTATTCAGAATCTTCAACTGGACATATCTTTTGATCCCCGCTATGAAATTTTGATTTTTCGGATTCGTTGGAAAGATATTATCAAATAGATCCTATTGTTTTTGGTTTCACTGGTTGTGCATATATGCCGGTTGTGCATGAGTAGCTGTCCGGAGACGAGCAGGAGGCTTACACGTACTATTCTGTATATATGCTCCCTGTGTCGCTGCTGGTCACTACTTTGGGCATTAGTAGTGTACTTTTCCTTTACTTTTCTTTAGAGACAGTTTTAAAAGTGGTAATAAAGATGATGTGGAACATAAGCTGTATTTGGATTTTCTGCTGCTATGATGGTTTAGTTTTCAGCTTATGCACTATCTCGCCTATTTTATGTCAAGTATGTTATTATTATATTTTATTCCATGTGCTGTGAGACATTGTACAGGTTCCTTTCTAGTTCAAATTCCCTTCTTTTCCTTTCTTCGGTGACCATCCTGTGTTGGTTGGACAGCGACACAACGCACTTTCATTGGAAATGTCGGCTAGTGCGGGGCGGGTCGTCACAGTTTCACAATTTTCCAAATATAATAACATATTCTTTGAATTCTACCCAAACATATGTCTAATCAAGGATATACTGACTCGAGAAACTATTTTGCAGGGTAGGGAAAGTAATGGACTATACAAGTTTACTGCAAGTATGGGACAGTCTAAATTTTGTAACAATTACAGTCCAAATATTAACAATGTTTCTAAGTCTTGTAATTCTTTTAATATCTGGCATGATAAACTGGGGCATCCAAGCATAAAAATTGTCAAAGCTGTATGCGATGAGAATAAAATCTCTATTAATGATATTCCAAATAAATATGTTTGTGAATTCTGCCAAATGGGTAAAAGGCATAAACTTACAGTTCCACACTCTAAAAACATATACACAACACCACTTGAACTCGTTGCTACCGATGTATGGGGACCTGCACCCATAACCTCTGATTATGGATACAAATATTACATTTCCTTTATTGATGTTTATTCTAGATTTGTATGGATTTACTTTTTAAAATCGAAAGCTGAAGTAAACAATATTACCATGCAATTTATAAATACTATTGAAAAAAAAATTGGACACCAAGTCAAGAAAGTTCAAACTGATGGAGGAATAGAATTCCTTCCACTAAAACAATTTTTTCAAAACTAGGGGATTGAACATAGAATTACATGTCCATACACCTCAGAACAAAATGGTTTTATCGAAAGAAAACACAGACATATTGTAGAGACTGGTCTAACATTGCTTGCGAAAGCCTCTGTTCCACTGATGTTCCGGCCAGAGGCATTCAACACTGCTGTGTACTTGATTAACATCATGCCAACCAAAATACTTAATTTCAAGCGCCCACAGGAAGTGTTGTATAATGGTAGACCATACTACAATCACCTAAAAGTTTTCGGATGTCAGTCTTTCCCTTGGTTAAGACCATACAATGCACACAAACTAGAATACTAGTCTATGCCATGTATATTTCTGGGTTACCTCAAAGATCACAAAGGGTATAAATGCATAGACAACAAAGGAAAAATCTATGTTTCAAGGCATGTGGTATTTAATGAAGATGTGTTCCCTTTTATCACACCAGAAATTAAAACAACCAAAAAAGTCCAAAATACCAGACAGTACGATCTCAATGATGATGAAGTCATAATTCAGCCAATACAACAAGTCACAACACCAATCAAGGAAGCAATACATATGAGGAAATTAGCAAAAATGAAGGGAAGAAAACAAAATACCTGAGGGTGAAGCAAGCAGCAGCACCAACACAGACTAGCTGGAACTCGTCAGAGGCATAACTAACCTACACCCAATGATGACAAGTGGAAGATTGGCATTTATAAGCCTAAAGTTTTTTACATAAATCTGGACTCAACAGAACCCATGTCATACAAGGAAGCTTCATCAAGTTCTAAATGGAGAGATGCAATGCAAGAGGAGTACAATACACTTCTCAAAAATAAAACCTGGACTTTGGTAGAGATGCCAAGCGACAAAAAAATTATAGGAAGCAAATGGACATATAAATTAAAACGAAATGCTGATGGATCAATATCAAAATATAAGGCTAGGTAGCAAAGGGGTACTCACAGCAGTGTGGATTCGATTTCACTGAAACAATATCACCTGTCGTGAAACCCACCTCAATTCGAATAATTCTGACTATAGCTTTATACAAGAAATGGTCCATCAAGAAATTGGATGTTAATAACGCTTTCTTAAATGGTGTTTTGTAGGAAGAGGTCTTTATGGAGCAACCATAGGGATTTATTTAGAAAGGACAAGAAACTATGGTATGCAAACTTAATATGGCAATACATGGACTAAAGCAGGCACCCAGGGTTTGGTTCGATAAACTAAAAGCAACACTGGTTAAGCAAGGCTATCAGTCAACAAGATCAGACAACTCCATATTCACAAATTTTTCCAACAACAACATTACCTACATTCTAGTGTATGTTGATGGCTTCATCATAGCAGGAAATAGTGACACAAAAATCAACAACATCACCGAGCTACTAGACATTGAATTTTCTATAAAAGATCTTGGGGAACTTAATTACTTTCTAGGCATTGAAGTAAAAAGGAAGGCAAGGACTGAAATGCATCTTAAGCATAAAAAATACATTCATGAAATACTTCAAAGAGCCAACATAGACGAAGCAAATGCGCTTCCAACACCCATGGCAACAAATCAGCATCTCTCAAGGGACAAGGGACAACCATTCCAAAATCCAAAACTATATCAAAGCATAGTAGGAGCCTTACAATATGTCACAATTACACGATCTGACATTGTTTACAGTGTCAATAAAGTGACTCAATACATGCAGTGGCCTACAGATGATCACTGGACAACAGTTAAAAGAATTCTACGATACCTCAAAGGCACTACTAACCAAGGAATAATACTGCAGACAAGCAAATCATTTACTATAAACACTTATGCAGACGCAGACTAAAGAACTGGTTAAGACAACAGAAAATCAACAATAGGATACTGCGTCTTCTTGGGGAAAACCCAGTATCCTGGTGCACAAAAAAGAAAAACAATGTGTCTTGTTCATGTACTGAAGCAGATTTCAGGAGTGTAGCAAGCAGTGCAACAAACATATTATGGATACAATCTCTATTAAGTGAACTTAAAATGGAAACCGACAAGAAACCCACGGTGTGATGTGATAATGTCAGTTCAATAGCTCTTACAACGAACCCAATATTGCACTCAAAAACTAAACACATCAAACTGGATCTATACTTTATCAAGGAGCAAGTCATTAGCGGGAAAATTAAAGTAGGATACATGCCGTCGAAATGCCAGAAGGCAGATATACTCACCAAACCCTTACCGAAGACAACACAACACGAGTTGAATGTAGACGAGGAAGAAGCGAAGCTACAGTCCACTGCCTTGACTTATCTACCTGAATAATGTCCAGTCCCTTGAATCTATTGTTAACCTTGCAGCTTGGATCTACTTCTCTATTGTGTTGGTGGCGCGAGAATGTTATTCACCTCTTTCATTTCCTTTTTTTTTGCTGTAACCCTAATTTGGTAAATTAGGTTTGAGGGGGGGGGGGGTGATAAGGATCTAGCTCATCCATACATACATCATGCTGAGTCACTGGATAAGGATCTAGCTAATCCATACACACATTATGCTGAGTCACTGGATAAGGATATAGCTCACCCATACACACATCATGCTGCGTCACTGCCTCATCCATACATAATGCCGAGTCACTGGATAAGGATCCAGCTCATAATATATTATTTTTCCTTTTATAAATTGTTACCATTACATTGTTATTTCAGCCCACCTCATGTACTCCATCTATATAAAGCACTGTATCGTACACATCCTGTAATCAATTATCTATCAATAATATTACAAACTTGTATCTATTCTACAACCTCTCTCTCTATCAGAAAATCAAACAAGTAGCATACCTGATCATAGCATCTTTTTTCTCTGTTTTATGATTTATGTTCCCTCTTCTGCTCTCTTATCTGCGTGATATTATTCCCAAGTCAAGGTATGCGACGATGGGGTTGATAGTTGCAACAACTTGCTGTCGATATTAATGGATTGAAATTTGTACAACATCGAATAAGAATTAGAGATTGAAGACAATTGGGTTGAACAATTATAGAAGAATTCGAGTTAGGTTAGAGAAATCAAAAAGGTGATGGAGGGATGAATATTAGCAGTTAGTCATAGGAATTAGGGTTTGGTGACTAAATGGAGTGGGTGTGGGAACAAATCATATAGAACAAATCTTTAGTTTGGGAAAATAACAGAGAGACACAGAGACTAGAAATCAAGCGTAGGAGCATGAAATTGGAGTAGAAAGTTAATAGCACAAGAAAAGGGGGGAAATGAAAATAGGAGAAGGGCCATGATTATAGCGATTGGGATGGAAGGGGGCAGAACGTGGGGGCAGGGAGCGGTTTATTTTGGAAGAAGCGAAAGATGAAAAACGGAGAGTGCTTAAATGAGCAAAGATGGAAGGGAGGAGCGATTTTTATTTTTTGTTTTCTATTATAGGTAATAGATATTCAGAAATGCTACTTCAACCGGGTTTCTATACGTCGAATCACGCGGAAACAACAGCAGCCATCCGATTGATTTCGCCCGCTGAGTTACGTGCCTTCAATTTCAGATCCGTACGTCTTCACCGCAAATCCGCTGGTTGTTCTAGTATTACCCATAGATTTTATATTATAGGTAATAGATTACTTAAAAGGATAGAAAGGTAAATTCCAAATATCCTGATGGTGGATATATATATATATATATATATATATATATATATAGAAAACCCTAGGGATTGATTCTCTCTCTGCCTGATAACGAAAAGAATTTTCCTCCATCGCAAATGCTTTCTCAAGACCTAAAGAGGCTAAGAGGGAGAAACTCAATTCTACGGTTACCGCTACGCTCTCAGCATGGATCTAGGTATGTTCTTTTAATATGATTCTATAAACTGTAAAAAATCATATTATTCTAAGATGTGATCTGTCATTCCCCAATCTATATTACGATTATTGATCTGCATGAATAAGATCCATTAATTTAAAAAATTACATTTTGTATCAGTGCATGGTTGCTGAACTTGTGATTTTTTAATTATGAGTTGTTATTTTCACCCACTAATTTATATTCCAGTATATATCTATAATTGATATTATGTTGTATGTGAATCTATGATAATTTTTGTAATCTACCCATGGCTTATAGATATATATTTTATTATCTGATGTTTTCGATCAAATGGATCATGTCTCCACTGCCTATACTATAAATTTTAGACAATATCTCAAAATCTGCAATATGTATTATGTGTTATAACATATCTTATATGATGATGATTGATTCGACTAAATTAATTTTGAAGTCTATAGTACATGCTCATTATTCATGTCATATAATATAAAGTGCAATCTCATGTTTTACATCTTGTTATTTTGATATTTTTATAATGTTAATTTGTTAGCCACCAAAGTGGACAAATTAGAAAGTACTAGGATATAAAATTTGCATAGATTACTCATGTTTATGTGATGATTCTGAATTAAATGATATTATGAAATTGGAAAATTCTATCATGATTTTGTTGAGCTTCTTGATTATAAAATGTTTTTGGATCGCCCAAAGGTTGATTATTTATTTTATAATACATGAACATTATTGTGGTATGTTGATGTGCTTAGTAAGGTTTGTTTAGTGCATCCAAAGATTGCAAATATAGTTAATTTAAGCATGTCAATTGTCAATTACAAGAAATTTCTAATTAAGCATTAATTATGTTTATTGTATGTTGGTGCCTTGCCCAAAGGTAGCTCCAATATATATAGTTACGTGAAATTTCTAATTAAGCATCAACTGTGTTTATTGTATGTTGGCGCTTTGCCAAAAGTTAGCTCCTATATATATAGTCACATGAAATTTCTAATTGTTGGGAATGTGGATTATGGATCTTAAAGTTAATTTAACAATAGAGGAAGGTAAATAATGTTTAATGGAATTTATGAATTTTTTGAAATGTTTTTTAATATATCAGAATCAAATGCAAATCATTGATATAAAATATTCATAAAATCAATCCGAAATGCAAATAATAAGTAAAAGCAGTAAAGGAAAGAACACACCAAGATTTTATACTGGTTTGGAGTTACCTTACAATTGTGGAGCTAAAGCGCTTGGCAGACTTAATGCGTCGTAGGTGTAAAAAGTTGCAGTGGGGACAAAGCGAGGAAATAGCGAAATATAGCGGATAAGTCTAAAATATCATATAAAACTAGTATTTAATGCTTTTACAAATATATAAATGATAAATAAATGGAAAATTAACAGTTAATTATAATTAGTACATTCTTACTTTTAAAAAAAAGCATATGCAAGTTTATGTAAATAAATGTTTAGCTTGATTAAATTTAATATAATATTATAGTATTATCTATTCTGAAAAATATATGTTAAAAAATTATATTAAAAAACTATTTTTATAAATTTTATAATGTATAAATATCATTTTTAAATTCATATCTTTTATAGAAGATATAATGGAAATAGCGGAATAAAGCTTAAATAACGGGATATATCAGGAAAATCGGAATATAGCGATGCTTAGAGAGGAAAGGCTATTTCAGGGGCTATTTGGAAATAACATAGCAGTTGAAATCCGCTAAATGATATAGCGAGGATATGAGAGTAATATTGAGGCACTAACTGCATAACTCTACATCCCGTCCTATACAACTTAGGGTTGTGCAGATTTTTTTCAAATAATCTTTAATAATACAATCCTCGATTTAAGGGCCACGAGGTCCACCCCAACCTACTTCCGAGAAAAGGGATCTCTCTTGATTTAACCAGGCTACAAGATCACCTAATTGATTTACCGGATACAATCACACCCAGTTGATGTTAACGGGCTACAACCATACCTTTTAAGTAATAGTTTGGTAGAGAGACTCAATAGGGCCTTGTTCTTTCGATCTTGGATTGCAAATGCTCATATAACTCTGAATAGAATTTAGATATTTGAGATAAAGTGATAGAGAATTAAATTGGAGATATTCTAGTTTGATTCTCTTTGAATTTCGACAGAGTTTGGTTAAAAATTCTTGAAATTTAGAAAGGAAATAGAGAGGAAAAGGAGTGAAGAAGGTAATAAAAAGTAGTTAAAAAATTCATTTATGGTTGGGTATTTATCAAAAAGCAACAACCATGTCCATTCACGAAAAGATTTGAATGGATAAACACTTGATTTAAAATTTGAAATTTTGAAAAAAAATGGCTACCATGCTGACATGGGTCATCCCCTTATGTCGACATCCCCTATACGATGTCAACATGGTTCATCCTCTTATGTCAACATCCCATATACCATGTCAAAGTGGGTCATCCCCTTACATCAACATCCCCTATAAAAAATTGAAAATTGATTTTTTTTTTTGAAGAACAATGGAAATGATTCATAAATAGATCAAGTTAGTTCTGAAGTTTAAACAAACTATTTTTCATATATTATATTATAATATAAATAATATATAAAAGTGGTACCGAAACTTAAAATTTAAAATTATAAATGTAAATAAGAATATAAGAAAATTAAAATTAATGTACAAAAGTGATATTAAAACTTAAATACGTATTATAATTATGAGATTTAAGACTAAAATATTTAAATCAAAAGTTAGTTTAAAATCGAAAGATGTTTTAAAATAAATTATTAAGAATAGGAAATGTTCTAACATAAATTGTAAAGTGAGTTTAAAAACAGTAAGTGATTTGAAATATTTTGAAAACAAAATCTAAGGAGAATTTTTAGGTTAAAACATTTTTTAGATGAAATCTATAATAAGGAAAATTTGAAAAAAAATAAATTGAAGTAGTTTTGTGAGTTACTACTTGCAGAGTATTTCATCTTATCAAGCCTCGATTCCCATTAAAACTGGATTTGGTCGTAGGTTCTATCCCATAAGAAAATAGTAATAAAGATTTTAGTGCTATTATGAAGTTTTAACAAAAATTCTAGACTCTATTACTTATCTTAATATCTTGAACTCTTGATACTAATGATTCGTCAAACTTGATATCTTCATTCTTGGTCTTGAGTCTTTATACTGTACAATCTTCAATAATCAATACCTACATATAATATATATCCTACATATACATATGCATACATACATTTTTTTTTGAAAATGGGTACACATTTATTAACTGATAACATTCAATACATAGATATGGGTAGCATACTAACTGAGATACATAAAGAAAAAACATGCGTAAAATAAATACTAAAATGCAATAAGCTAGACCCAAGATGAGGCCAACGTACCTAGTCTAATAAGCATGTCACTCTACGCTCCATTCCAGAACTCTTGCGCCACTTTGGTACGTGATTAGTAATTGTCTTGTTTACATCGATCGAAGGATGTAAAACGGTTACAATATGGCTTTCAGAAGCAGAATTTTGTACTACTGCTGAGATTTTTTAAAAATATTAGAAAGAATTCCACATATTGCTCATAACTAATGACCATGTTTTCCCAGTCGGCGAAAACTGCACCTTTTCCATGATTTTTGCACATGAACTCCACGTTCTTCTTCATATGATACACAAAGTTGCAGATCCCACATTGGTATACCCTCGTATGAACCATTATTCCTTCATTTTCACAGTAAAAGCGCAAATGGCCATAGGAGATCCTAACAACAATATGAAAGAAAATTTCTAATTCTTGTTTTGCAACTTCATAAAATGGCACACATGAAGTCGGAGAAACCAGCAGTAGAATATGCGAGAATAGCAAATTGGAATTTGTAATATTTAGGTATTTGTCTTCATAGCTACCAAAGATGAATTAAAATCAGCAAACCCAAACTGGCATTAAAGCCCGGTGGAAATTCAACAAATTAATCATCTTATTCTTAAAAACCTATAGCAAAATTCATACCACAAGAAAATCAAACCAAAACAGTGGGAACAGTAAATCCAGTCATTTCAAAGAATAGGTCATGAGAACCGGATATTCAGTCCTTTCTTCTTATTCAGTGATAAACTAGCAGTCAAATTGACAAAATCCAAAACGCAGAAGAAATTACACCTTTGTCCCAAAAATTAAAATTTACCCATTCACTCATCCTGGCCGTTGGAGGAACAATTATTTTGAAGAATCGGAGAAATCGGTTGAAGGAAAATGGAACTAAGAACTCAGTTGTGCCGACGATGTCGGAACCCAAATCCGTAGTGGCTTAGTTCTCCTTATTCAAAGTAATTCCCCTATTAACTGGCGAATGAAATAGGAAGATCACTGGAACTTGCGAAGTGATGAATAGCGCTTTGGATTTTTAATCTGAAAGCAGAACAAATCTGAAGTTTCTAAGGATCGAAAATTTTATAACCCAAGTTGGGGGCTCGTAGATCTAGAATCGATTGTGGTATAGGATGAGTTAATGGTGGCTTATCAACGAAAGAGTGATTATACGTTGAAGTTTAACGATGAATTTCGAAGAAACCACAGAGCGGTTATGTTTCTTCATGAATCACTTTCCTCTCTCCATTGGAGAGAAGAAGCCTAATTTTTTTAGATTATATATATATATATCTAGACAATTGTGTTAGTATATATTTTATAACAATAATAGTTAAAAAGGTCGTTATCATCAAAATGATCATCTTAATTCCTAACAATCTCCCCTTTTTGATGATGATAACCTTAGTTTATGAAATATACATACCATACTTCTAATTCTCCTTATGCTCCCCTTACTCCAATAACTCCTCATTTTCTACTAACTCCCCCTTACTCTAAGCCTACTATTTTATAAATTCTCCCCCTTTGTCAATAAAAACTTTCCTAAACAAAAATTATCCGTAAACTAAACATATCCTAAACTATATAGTTCTCCCTATCTTCTATACTATAGTACTCTGAAATTCCCCTTTAAACTAATAATATAAAACTTAATAAGAAGATATAGTAATTGAAATATAACAAATCAACACACATCCAATCAACATACACATCAAATCTAAACATGTCAAACAAACCAATCAACACACACACTGAATACAATTATGTCAACGAGTCAAATGAAACATGTTAAATAGATTAAAAATTAATAGTACTACTTTTAAGATAACAATATAGACTCCTCCTAACTAAAATACGTTTGTTATGTAGGGATTTAAAAATCAAAATATAATCCAATATGCATGTATGCAAGTATGAAATGTATGCATATGAAAAGCAGTACGAGATGATATATAGAATAAAGTGCAATTTGTGACTACTTTAATATGACATGCGTTGTAGTTTATGTGATATGAAGTAAGATGCATAATGATAATACGAAATTGATGAAATAATAATGTTATGAATGATTTGATGATGATATGTATTATGTTAAGAGATATTCAACAAAATCATTAGAGATAAGTAATATCATACATATACATATACATATGCATATACATATACATATATCAATTTATTATAAATTACTTCATCAAAAAAAGGTAATATAGACTAATACCTAGACTAAGTTTAAAGATTCTAATGAATGAGATTGAAAGGATAGAGAAGACAAGCATTTAAATGTAATTAATGATATTAAAACTATGATATGTTCATGACAGGTAATATTCAAAGTATTCAAATTAATTTGCTAAGAAATATGGATTTAAACTATAATTTTGAATTATAAACAATTTAGTAAATGTTGAAGATCTTTTAAAGAGAAATAAAATTTTATCATATAAAGTTAATCATTATGATATAAACATATATTCATAACTATAAAAATATTAGATGTTAAAACTAATGTCACTTAGATATATACAAAATTTATTTATTATTCCATGTTATGAAATATAAATTACTCAGTATAAATCTATTTATAGATTTAAACTTTAAAACCAAAATAAACTAATTTATTAAGGAAAAATACAACTAACATTTATTATAACAAAATTTGAAATTAAAGTAAATATAATGTTTTTTTTCTAAAATGATAATATATACTCTCTAATTATAACAAAATTAATTTTGATGAAATATGGTAATATAAAGTAAACTATAAAATTATAACTTCATTTATTTTTAATTATAACTTAGTTTATTTTAAACTATATATTATCCTACAAAAATCGAAACTTTTGGTCAAGTTCGGAGCTTCTCCCGTTAATGGCGACAAGGCAAAATCTTTGTCTTCCTTTTTTCTAAGTCTTCATCTCTTCCCCTATCAATTCCTTTTCTGTATTTATCGATACACCTTCTCTCGTCACTCTTCCTATTCTGCCTTGTTTTCGCCTACGGGGAAGGTTCTTTGATGTAACGACTTGTCTTTTTGACCGCTCCAAGTCGATAATTAAACCAACTCAAAACGACAGCTTGTTATTAGCTTATAGGGTTTAAATGGAAATTACACACAGAATAACATAACAGAAAATAAACAGTATCTCGCAACAGAAAATTTTATATACAAAAACAGAGTTTACCTATTTTTATTTATATAGCGGAAGAAATATAAAATGTATACATAAGTTTAAACGAATAAAATTTTACACTTCTAGTCGGGCCTTGCGCACACATAAGCATCTTCACGTTCCTCTCCATTTTTCTAGTTAAATAACTTTAAATCTGGACCACTTAGGACCTGATCTAAGCGTTCCATGCAAAACACAAAACACTCGAGTCAGGATTAAACTTATTTCGAGAAAACAAACTTAGATAAACACATGAATATAATTAATTAAGTCCTAAGATTATTTTTAAGTAATTCGAGTATTATTACCCATGAAAATACTAACAATTACTTAGGTGAAGTCAAAACAGCCCGTATGTGTGTAATTATTAACGGTCTCTATACTAGCAAATTTGGTGAACTCATGAAAGTAAGAGCTGATGCAAACCAAGTCATGCATAGAACAACCCCAGAAAGAGCATATATGCAGCATGTAAGTATCATGTGAATAATGCAAATCGTGAGTGCTATTACAAATATGGGTAACAAAGGACAACGAGGATACATGGGCATGAGTTAAAAAAAATGCAAGTAGAATGCAGTTTCCTTGTATTAACCACATGCAGTAAGGCACTTGTATGTAGTTGCTTCCAAACCAAATGCAAGGTTCAGATGCTTACGTATGCAAAACAAGGTACATGCTTAGTTTTTCCATGAATTCAAACAACACTATGTGTACATCATTAGAATGACAATCTAAACATTAATATATCTGCTAATATGTTCTGCAGTTTTATATGTGCAATAAGATGTAGTGAATTCATTAACAGGTTAGCCATACCACGACAAAGGTACAGTAAGATCCGTGGGTATATACTTTGGTTTCAATAATAAGTTCAGCTGATTCGGTTAACTACTATGGAGCAAGTTGAATCAAAAACTCTAAGCAAGGTGGCGGCTTCAGATTACCCCATTGTCATTTGGTTTAAACATATTCAAAGCCAATGAAATAAATCTATCACGTATATGTTCCCCAAATACTAAGTGCCAAGATCCGCCAACATCGTTATAACCCTTTCTGCCATGATTTGCGGAACAACCAAGTGTTGTTCCAGGTTATCTTCCCATTGTTATTACTAAGTATAATCTATCCTTACATGAGAATTAAATTTTGCGTGCATGGTTCCTAAATGGTTTAACAAAGGGCGATAGATTTAAGGGGAACCAACATCTACAGTAGTACCCAGTTCTAAAGCAAAAGCACACATATAGATATGGAGCATGCAGTATGTATAAGCTTATGCTAGAAAATACAAGTGAGCTTAGAAATGTTTAAGATGTAAAGAGGAACAAGTTGCCAAAACCACATAACTAGAACAACAAAAAGACAGTAAGCATGCGTGTTTTGGTATGTTGTAACAAGGGTACAAAACATTCATTCGTGCACGAAAATTGGACATGTACTAGTGGCTCAAAATATTCCCATTTCAGTTTTAAAATAATGTGTGCAACATGTACACGGCAGCAACTTATACCCATGACATAACATAATAACTATAGCAATCAACCAAAAGAATAGATGTAGTAGCATCCAATCCAACATTCAACAATTATATGTGTGAAAAAGCAACAGTGAGATGGTCAACGTGCCAAATTCAGGTGAAATAAATATATATATAAATATTTTGGCCGAAACATGACAACAAGCATGTGAATGTACATATCGATAACATGCCCAAATTAAGTATACTCGGTGTACCGAAGTAAAGACTTGAAATTAATTTAATCGTAAGCACAAATTTACTTGGTATCGACAAAGCAAGAGCATAGGTTCGGTATCGGGGTGGGGTGACGAGACACGTTCTACTATAGGAGGACTAATTGCGAGGCGAAGCCTTGAATCAACAGCTTCAAATGCAAGCAGCGGTTCATGGGTTTCGACACTGGTGGACTTTGGCTTGGCGATGACATTGGGTTCGACGTGGAGAACGGCAGCAACCTGAAAATGGCGTGGGGCATTGCGAAGGGCACAGACGCTGATAAGGTAGTGGCAAGGGAGCACGGTGTTCGAAGCAGCATTCTCACAGAAAGGAGGAAGCCACGAGCCAGCGACGGACGAAGGGAGACTAGCAGGTTGACTCAAGGTTCGATGGTGGGCTCGGTGGTGGCGTTGTGGTGGCGGCACGGTTGCTGAGGAGACTGGTGGAGAACCGACGATCGTGTGCGATACGTGAGAGGGTGGGCCTGAAGAATAGTGGCTGATGAAGGAGGAAGACGGGATTTTGATTCTAATGAAGTGGAGTGGCCATGATTTCACTAGAGTAGGAATTGATTTGGGGGAAGAAATTATCTAGTGGAAGAACAATGAAAAGGAACGAAATAAAATAAAAGGAGAGAGTGGGGGTAAAGAACGGAGAAAAAGTAAAGGGACACGTGTTGGAAAACTCAGATAAATTCTAACAAGTGGCACAAAACATTAAATAAAATTTTCTCCAAGTATTTTACCATTTGAATACAAGATATATTATCTATTTAGATTCAAATATAAAATAAATAAATTATAAACAAATCTCAAGTCTTAAATTTGAAATCAAATCTTATACTTTTCTCAAATAATAATTTCAATTTAAAATGATTATCATTTAAATTAATAAAACATTTGAATAAAATATAAAATTTAAAACTATAAAAATCAACACAAAAAATCAAGTTTTTTTTAAATTTATACTTCTAAAAGCCAAATTCAAATCTAAATGAATTAAATTACTTCTCAAGTTAAATATAAAAAATTTCATCATTTCTCAAATAATCGATTTCAATAAATTTTAAAATACTACTGTCACAAAGTAAAACAATTCTAATTCAAATTTTAAAATTTAACTTCACATTTATAAAATCACCTCAAAAATCAATTTAAATAGACCAGATTCCCAAAATTTAAAAAAAAAAAATTCCTAAAATATCAATTAAAATAAAATTTTAAAATATACCAATTTATTTAAATAAATTCTCAAACAATATATATATAAATATATCAATTGGTTCAAAATATCACTAATGTTTAAATTTAACGAAATATTTAAATCGAAAGAAAATTTCAATTTATACATACATAATTTATTTAAACCAAAAAAACATAGATTAAATTTCAAAATTATAAACCCCATTAAGGCTTTTCGTCCTCGAAAAGGAGAGCTTGTTAAACCATATATATAAATATAAATATAAGATATCTACCAATAATAGATTTAATTTAAAACAAAATAAACAATAGAATTCAAAACTTGAAAATCAAAGCAATATATTATTTCTTCGAACTAAAATCCCGAATTCATTTTCAAATCATTTGAAATATTATCTTTTCCATATCGAATCATATTTGTTTAGGGATTTCAAAACCAAATAACATTTCGAAAAATTTCAAAAGTTTTATGATAACCGACATAAAACATTTATTTCTTAAGTTGTAACAACCCAGAATTTATGAACCAATTTAAAATTTTATTTTAGCTATTTTAATGGGTTTTGAATATATAAAATAATTTATTTTAAATAATAAGGACTAAAAATTTATTTAAGTCGAAGTTATAAATGTATAATTTTATTTAAATTATAAAAGGAGTTCGAAATGGGGCGATAGACTGAAAATTCGATTTTAAATTTCAATTGAATATACATAATTCAATATAAATCAGGATTGGATAAAACAAGAAACGTTAGAATTTGTTTAACTATATCTTTCTAACGAATGTAAGAAATTGAGATTTCACTATAAATTATAAGTTATGTCCAATTTAAAATTCAATATAGTCGCTATGGAAATTATATATATTTTAATATAATATATAACCCTTAAAAATAGCCATTTTTGCAAATGACCTCCGCTTTCGATGAAACCACTTTTGTTGGATTCGGAATGTCAAATTATTGTTAAGTTTCAAATTTCATAATTTTTGGATTTAATAAGTGAGCGCAGTGATTGATGGGTGTGTTGTTTGATTATTGTTCGATTAATTAAATGTTGAAGCTTTAGCCAAATTGAACCAAATATTGAGTTGTATTGAAAATTAGTCGCATTTGCATGCATATACATGTACTTACATTGAACAGGTCATAGCAAGGAGGCTAGAAAAGAGGAATAAAATTGTTTGCCCGACAAATAGGTACATGTTTATTGTATTTCTTGGGTTTTTGATGATTTTATGAGCCGATTGGCTGTTTCTTTTTCTTTTTGGATTGGTGAGGGTCAGGGGAGGCTATTTGAAATATCCCGAAGCTCCCGGTGCAGGGGAGGTTATGGCGAAATTTTTCGAAAATTTAGGGTGTTAGCCAATTTTTTGAAAAAATTGAAAGGTTCTTAGAAACTGAAAAGTTGAAGAACTTAAGCCGTAATGAAAATAATGAAAGTTGAGTTGATTAGTTAAACAACATTCGGCTTCGTTCCTTTTCGGGGACGAAAAGTTTTAAGTGGGGGAGATTGTAACAACCCGGAAATTCCGAGCCAATTTAAAATTTTTATTTTGGAAAATTTAATGAATTTTGAATATTTAAAATAAATTATTTTAAATAATAACGACGAGAAATTTATTTTGAATAAAAAATAGAACGTATATATTTATATAGATCGTCGTTTGAATATAAATATATATTTTAAATTATAAAAGGAATTGAAAATGGCGCGGTAGTTCGATAATTCGATTTCAAATTTCAAATGGATGTACAGGATTCAAAATAAACCGGATTTTAGTGAAACCAAAAATATTAGAATCTATTTAAGAATATCTTTCCAACGAATCTGAAAAATTGAAATTTCATAGCGGGAATCAAAAGTTATGTCCAGTTGAAAATTCAGAATAGTCACTATGGAATTCTGGCCCTTAAAAATGGAAATTTGGCAAACGACCTCCATTTTCGACGAAACCACTTTTGTTGGATCTAGGATGTCAAGTTATTGCTAGATTCCAAAATTCATAATTTTTCGAATCAATCTGTGAGTGTGGCAAAGGAAAACGCGTTTGACCAGTTTCAGTTGAGTTTAATCGACTGGAAAATGGCCATTTTTCAAACGGTCGCAGAATTTGACGAAACTAGTTTTGTTAGGACCATATCGTCAATGCGAAGCTAGAAAACATTTTTCGGGAATTTATAGAGTCCGTATGTGGCCCCGGAAAATAGAAATGTGCGTTCGAATTCAATATATAGAGTTACATTTTGATTTTGACAGAAACTGATCATTATGGTCAAACTGGCTTACGATACATATCCCATTATATTCGGAATGGGGGTAATTAGTTATAGACGACAGTTGGTTGGTTCGATTTCGAGTTCGAAATATAATGTTGCTTTTTGGAATTAAAAAATAATATATATATATATATATATACATATAGCCCTCCCCTTTTATCTCTCTTCCCTCTTTCCCCCGTTGACTCAAATTGATTTTAGAAAGAAAAAAAACCCAAATCGCACTCCCCCCCTCGTCGCCACCACGCTCCGCCGCCGACCAGACTCCCCCCATCGCGCCCCTCTCCTCCTTCACCAGTCGAAGACCCTCAGCCCCTCCTCCACATTAAAACCTGTAACGTCCCGCATTTTCTTCGATTTGTATTTGAATATTTTAATCAGTTTAAATATTGAAATCGTAATATAAATGGATTTATATATTAATTAAAACGAAATTGAACGTATAAAAATATTCATTAAATATAATCGAGCTCATAACGACGCTGCAGTTCGTAATTTAACGTTCTGAACTTCAACTGAGTATACAGGATCCGTTATTAGTCGGATTCCTTCAAAACAAGAAACGTTGGAATCTGTTGAGCTGTAGCTTTCTAATGGAAGTGAAAAACCAAGATTTCGTGTTACAGAGTGGAAGTTATGTCCAAATTAAATATTTAGAAAACCAGCGGCGTATTCCGTTTTGGCCATAACAATTATTTGAATATATTTAATTATCGGTTTCAAATCTGGATAAGGTTCTTTTAAGACATAGTTATGATTTAATTTTTAGAATTTTTCTGTAATTTTTAATTAATTAAATATGCAGTTTTTATTTGGAGTATTGTACACCCTGTATCAGTATTTTGGGGTTTCACAATATGAGTTATTCTACCGGTATTATTATATATTCGGGATCACGACACATCGCTGGATACAATGGTATTTTTATATCTGTCCATAGCAGTTAGTACGGAAGCGAAATTTTGGTTAAGCCAAATACACATTTTTACGTGTATATACCTTGCCTTCCAATCAAATCCTAGAAGCCGAACTATCCTACCTTAAACATAAACATTGTTGTACGTAAGGTACCACCTCCCTAAGAACATGCCTAAAAGGGACATACACACAGACCGGTTCTCACAGCTAAGTTTAGCACATAGGACTGCCACCATGTTCTTTTTGTGTATCTTTTGTCGGTGACAGGTATTGTGTTATGGCACAAAAATCAAAGCACTACAAATAAAGTTTTTCCTTCCATGTTAAGTATTTCCGTCCTTTTCAGTCTTCTCCTAAGCCTACAAACTAGCGTGAAAACCCAAAACAAAATGTCCTGCATGCTATTCTCCTCTTCACGTCCTATATTGAAATGACTATATAGAAGACTACACCATACTTGAATTAAATCAAGCCCATACCTTCACTAAATGAAGCCCCTGCTCCTACAACAGGCTTTCATTTCAACAGCTACGGTTTTGCCATCCTAAAAACTAGGGAACGTACAGATGGTGGTGTTATCAAATCAACTAAGACCGGAAACCTACCTAAAACATCTACCCTCCTGTCTATCAGTACCTTATTACTTAACAACTAAGAGAGAGATATTCAAGGCGTTATCTAGCCAGGGGATTCATTTTACTTCTATATAAAAAAGGGACTGCTTCGTTTTCTTCTTACGGATTTTAAGTAATTAAATGGCGACCTCAAAAGTAAATAAAAACGAAGTCCTTTGTCAACTGAAAATCACAAAGTTAGTATATATATGAAAGAATGAACTCAACTCAAGATCGTTTCCTTTTCCCTGCAAATGCTGCAGTACCATTTTCGAGAGTTTTAAGCACCAGTTGCAAGTGAAGGTTGAGAGAATGAAGTGGAAAAAGAACTAAGCGGAGTGACGTGCTATCATGGGGAGTAGTGACTGACGTGAAGATGTGGAGCGGTGCATGGCCGTTAACGTGGACAGTAAGGGGTGTTCAAGCTTGGTCAAAGAAGTTTTGGAAAATGACCATGCGGTGACCGTGATAGCTGAATGTGTTTAATTGTGTGAAAGGGAACATAACTTTAGCGTGTTGGCTTTTGGCGAATGGTGGGACGAACCTTGGTTTTACGGACGGGTTGAAGGGGAGCATTGGTTGGTTATACGCATGAATGGCAAAGGGACTGACGTGTTCGGACATACGTGTGGGTGCGAGTGCTGTAAATGAAGCAGCGGTAGTGTCTTCCATTCAAAGCAAGAACGCAAGGAGAGAAGTGCAGCATTTTTGAATATTCTGGAGCAAGGTTTTGTACACGTGGACACATGTGGGTACATCAGTGGAAAGAAATGCACTAAGAGCTGCATAAATTAGTTGCAGCGTATTAAGTGGCGGCAAATGGCTTGATAAAGTAGGAGTTTGTGGGTGGTTACGCAAATAGTAAGGGTGTAGAAGTTGGGTTCAGCGTATGGAATGGTGAATGGGTTTGTAAATCCATTAATTATGGTTGGAGCATGAAGATTCAAAAAGGAGTCAACGGTCAACGTTGGATCGCATCGACAAGCAGTACGTCTCGAAACAGATTTGGAGCACTTAAAGCGCCGGGTATAATCAACGAACGCAAATCGTTATTTAACGGTTAACGCGCCAAGGTGAGTAAATTCACTGACTTTGATCTATTTTTAAATATTATAATCTTGGTTGAATGTTGTGTGATGGTCACCTCGGTAGATTGGAATTAAATTGGTTGAATTATACATCGTTGCATATATACACATCATTGGTTGGACTGATTCCATCGATTATAATATTTCCTGGTATGGAATCAGTATTAATTTTTGACTGACATCGGTGGATGCAGGAAACCGGTTGGTGGAATCCAACCGGATTCCTCAATATTTATATGTACTTTTGTTTTATAGAGATGCACTGTTTGAACCCAAATGACTTTTGAAACCTTGTGTTGATATTAGCGTTGAATGGAAATTCAAACGTTATTTTGATTTAATCAATTGACGATATCGATTAAGAAAGTGGCAACAACCAACCATAAATGTATCATTTGTTTTAAACCGCTATTGTTTTACCAAATCCCACCGTGTGCGAAGCACGTGTTTTACCATACTTACTAAATGATTCGGTAAAGTGGATTCTTATATTAATAAGATTAATAAGTAAGTAGGCGGAGATTAACTTGATGATTAATAACATGAATTTATTGTTTTAAGAACAATTAAATGAGATATTTACAAGTAGATCATGGTTGATTTCAGAATCGATTATTGTTTAGTAAAAGAGATTATTTAGAAATGAATTATTATTCGATACAAGTGAAATTATTTGGATTTATAAGTGTTATTTATTCAAAATGGAAACTTTGTTAGAATTGATTAGTGGGTAAATCATGGCTAAATATTTACCAAGCAAACTGTTTTAATCAATAATTGGTTATTTAATTAAGTTAGATTGGGTCGATGTATCTAATGTAATTAAATTGACGAATAGTTGATTTAATTTAAATAAGATTTTGGTAACAGTAAAAGATATCAAGATTTTTGTAACAGAGGGAGATGTTAATATTTTGTAACAGAAAGAGATGTCAAGATTTTTGTAACGGAAAGAGGTGTTGAGATTAATTATAAAGTGGAATATAGTAGCATATTGCAAGTCTCAGAACTATAGCATTAAAGTAACGCTGTTGACTAGGCTTAAGCGTGACTGTTATGTCAAGATTAGTTATAAAGGGATATAGCAGCGTATAGCAAATTTGAACTGTAACGATAAATTAAACGCTGTTAACCAAACTTAAGCATGATGTTGATATACAGTAGCACTTCCTAGGGAAGGAAAACCGCTTGTTTTGAAATTCACTTATTCAAAAGTAATAAGTAATGACGTTTGTCCAAAGAAATATAAGAACGAAATGTTAAATAAAAAGTGCCTGTGATTTGTGTGATATTGGTTGTACATTGAATGGATGTTGTTTTTACTTCGATAGTTAAACAACCGACTATCGAAGTGTTTTGACCATCGTTGTCGATACGGAGAGACCGGTTGGATTTAATATCCGAGAACCACTCCGTATAGGCATAGGCGTTGCGAATTAGATTATGTTGAAGATAATCGAAGACGGAGTGAAATTCAAGAACTGTTATGTTTGTTCAGTCCCAGGACAACTTGTATGGACGAATGTCTGACAGAGTATTCCTAAGGGTCACAAAAGACGATCTTTTCAAGGTATTACGTCTGGTGGCGGGGAAATTCGTTTCTCTTGGCTTTTATACCCGTAATATTTTTGGGAAGATCAACTAGTGATTTGACGGGTTTGACGATGTGGCATTCAAAGTGTATGGTGGCCAGATGTTCTAAAAGGTAAACGTAGCCTCAAGCTTCACAACCGGGAAATGACAAAAATCGGGCAGGCAGCATGGCTATGTGGGTCGCTCCCATTAGGGTGCATAATCACCTATCTAGAGAAATTCCTTTTGTTTCTAAATCTATCGATTCTGCCCATTCGGGAACGGTGGTTTGAGCCCAACCGTTGGTGATATACATTCGATACACTCAAGCGAAATGAGTGGTCGGTCATGTGTGGGCCGGGTTGCAAGACGTTCTTATTGAACCCAGATGTATTCGCCTCTAGAGATACATCATCGGAAGGTAGTCCCATACCTTGTCATAGTTGGAATCCAATCTCCAATAAGCGCCCTGCGGGTTTTTGATTTTATACTATGTATGTGGAGCGTGAGATGCAAGCGTTCTACTATTTGGTTATTTATTTGATTAGACATTATTATAATATCACTGGATTTTGATATCAAAGTGTTTTGGGTTATAGTAAGGTAAAAACCGTCCATGTTTATGTGTGGGCTGGTCTTACTATTATCCTTTTTGTTTCAAAAAGGATTTTCAAAGTTAAGCCATATGGTTGGAATTTACTCACACCAGTCCCATGACTGACCCAGAGTTTATTTTGTTTGTTTTCCCTAAACTCTTGGGTGCCTAAATTTGTATGGGCAGACAAGTGTTTCAGGCTTTGCAGATTCACTTGGAGGAGATGAAAGGCAGAAGGCTTCACCTTCAGTATTTAAAGATTATTTCCGCTGTGATATGATGGATTGTACTCTGATAATGGTATGTATATACAATACAGTTTTGTATTTCAAAGTTATGTTATATAATATATTTTATTCGTTCCGCTGTGAGATTCGTGTTTACTCTGATTATGTTCAGCTGTGTTCTTCTTCTTCTCCTATTCTATTAGTTCTATCTTTTCTATCTCATCCTCTAACTTCTTTCTATTAATGGTCCGGTATTTTCGATGTCTGAACAGTCGACGCTGGGTTTTGTGTCGATTTTCGGAGTCGAAAATCCCGGGTCGTTACAGTTGGTATCAGAGCTGGTTGCTTAATTGGTACGGGTGATAGGGGGTTCTCGCTTCGCGTTTGGTGGCGAACGGGAGACTCTTACCCCTACATCTCCCGACAATGTGGGTTGGTCGAGTCGCGAGGCTGGCCGTAAAAGCAGTTCTGAGGTATCTCTGTAAGCCACGGTGGGAGGTTAGCCCATTGCCGTTAGGTCGTTACAGTTGGTATCAGAGCTGAAGGTTAAGTGATTACCTTGGCTCTGTGGCGTAACCCAATAGAGATGGAGTTAGTAATACTCTAGATTGAGTTTGAGTGTATATATATGAGCGCGTATTTGTAAGTTGATATAAAAACAGTTTTATATTGTGTTGGTTGGTTTGGCGAGTGGTTTATGAATTCTGGTCGATACTGGATTGCAAACTGTATCGATAGGTGTTTCTAAACTCTTAGACAGAGCAGCTCGACACAGTATGTTTTGAAAAGAGGGTAAATAAAATAATTTACCCAAAATATATTTTGATATAAAGCAGTATATATCTTGAGATATTATAATATATTGGATGTGTGATCATTATTATGATCAAATAAGATTTATAATTAAGTTGGTTATATAAATAACCAGTCAGAATATTATATGAGTATAATATGCAAATTCAGATGCATTGAACCTGAGTTGAAACCAGAATTGAAATAAAACTCTAGAAACTTGGAAAAGAGTTGGAAATAATGTTTTGATGGGAGATTTGTTATTGTTTTCCAAGTGTTGTGAAAGATATTTTGGAGTAAAATTCAAAATGGAAGTGTTTAGAATGAATTTTGAAAAGTAATATAGTATTGAACTCACTTTGATGGCTGGAAAATAATTCCGATAATGAAGTCGACCATTATCGGTATTAATTTTCGAGTTTCTAAGTGATGGATTACTATCAAAGATTTTGTTTTAAGGAATTAGAAATTCAAATGTTTTGAATTGTTATTATTATGTATAAATGATTTCATACCGATTTGAAATAAAGACCCAGGAATTTAAATTAAATATATTGGAACGATAAAAGTGGATAAATTTGAATTTAAGTTAGTTAAATAAAAATTGAAATTTTTTGAGGCCAGTTAAGTGGAGATCAGATTAGAATAAAACTAACGTGGCAAAGTAATTAAATTTGTGGAATAAGATTTTGGAATGGATTTGGAGGGTGAGTAAGAGCTTGGAATTAAGATCAGAACATGAATTTTGAAATGGAATTAAGAGTGGATAAAAACGAATGATCAAAGTAGAGGATGAATTGATGGGAGATCAACCAAGGATTGAGTTATGGGGATGTGAAGTAAGAAATTTCAACCGAGCAGGTTGTGAGGAGTTAGAATTAGAACATCTCCACTTCTTAGCAATTTCGAGGACGAAATTATTTTAAGGGGGAAGGAATGTAACGTCCCGCATTTTCTTCGATTTGTATTTGAATATTTTAATCAGTTTAAATATTGAAATCGTAATATAAATGGATTTATATATTAATTAAAACGAAATTGAACGTATAAAAATATTCATTAAATATAATCGAGCTCATAACGACGCTGTAGTTCGTAATTTAACGTTCTGAACTTCAACTGAGTATACAGGATCCGTTATTAGTCGGATTCCTTCAAAACAAGAAACGTTGGAATCTGTTGAGCTGTAGCTTTCTAATGGAAGTGAAAAACCAAGATTTCGTGTTACAGAGTGGAAGTTATGTCCAAATTAAATATTTAGAAAACCAGCGGCGTATTCCGTTTTGGCCATAACAATTATTTGAATATATTTAATTATCGGTTTCAAATCTGGATAAGGTTCTTTTAAGACATAGTTATGATTTAATTTTTAGAATTTTTCTGTAATTTTTAATTAATTAAATATGCAGTTTTTATTTGGAGTATTGTACACCCTGTATCAGTATTTTGGGGTTTCACAATATGAGTTATTCTACCGGTATTATTATATATTCGGGATCACGACACATCGCTGGATACAATGGTATTTTTATATCTGTCCATAGCAGTTAGTACGGAAGCGAAATTTTGGTTAAGCCAAATACACATTTTTACGTGTATATACCTTGCCTTCCAATCAAATCCTAGAAGCCGAACTATCCTACCTTAAACATAAACATTGTTGTACGTAAGGTACCACCTCCCTAAGAACATGCCTAAAAGGGACATACACACAGACCGGTTCTCACAGCTAAGTTTAGCACATAGGACTGCCACCATGTTCTTTTTGTGTATCTTTTGTCGGTGACAGGTATTGTGTTATGGCACAAAAATCAAAGCACTACAAATAAAGTTTTTCCTTCCATGTTAAGTATTTCCGTCCTTTTCAGTCTTCTCCTAAGCCTACAAACTAGCGTGAAAACCCAAAACAAAATGTCCTGCATGCTATTCTCCTCTTCACGTCCTATATTGAAATGACTATATAGAAGACTACACCATACTTGAATTAAATCAAGCCCATACCTTCACTAAATGAAGCCCCTGCTCCTACAACAGGCTTTCATTTCAACAGCTACGGTTTTGCCATCCTAAAAACTAGGGAACGTACAGATGGTGGTGTTATCAAATCAACTAAGACCGGAAACCTACCTAAAACATCTACCCTCCTGTCTATCAGTACCTTATTACTTAACAACTAAGAGAGAGATATTCAAGGCGTTATCTAGCCAGGGGATTCATTTTACTTCTATATAAAAAAGGGACTGCTTCGTTTTCTTCTTACGGATTTTAAGTAATTAAATGGCGACCTCAAAAGTAAATAAAAACGAAGTCCTTTGTCAACTGAAAATCACAAAGTTAGTATATATATGAAAGAATGAACTCAACTCAAGATCGTTTCCTTTTCCCTGCAAATGCTGCAGTACCATTTTCGAGAGTTTTAAGCACCAGTTGCAAGTGAAGGTTGAGAGAATGAAGTGGAAAAAGAACTAAGCGGAGTGACGTGCTATCATGGGGAGTAGTGACTGACGTGAAGATGTGGAGCGGTGCATGGCCGTTAACGTGGACAGTAAGGGGTGTTCAAGCTTGGTCAAAGAAGTTTTGGAAAATGACCATGCGGTGACCGTGATAGCTGAATGTGTTTAATTGTGTGAAAGGGAACATAACTTTAGCGTGTTGGCTTTTGGCGAATGGTGGGACGAACCTTGGTTTTACGGACGGGTTGAAGGGGAGCATTGGTTGGTTATACGCATGAATGGCAAAGGGACTGACGTGTTCGGACATACGTGTGGGTGCGAGTGCTGTAAATGAAGCAGCGGTAGTGTCTTCCATTCAAAGCAAGAACGCAAGGAGAGAAGTGCAGCATTTTTGAATATTCTGGAGCAAGGTTTTGTACACGTGGACACATGTGGGTACATCAGTGGAAAGAAATGCACTAAGAGCTGCATAAATTAGTTGCAGCGTATTAAGTGGCGGCAAATGGCTTGATAAAGTAGGAGTTTGTGGGTGGTTACGCAAATAGTAAGGGTGTAGAAGTTGGGTTCAGCGTATGGAATGGTGAATGGGTTTGTAAATCCATTAATTATGGTTGGAGCATGAAGATTCAAAAAGGAGTCAACGGTCAACGTTGGATCGCATCGACAAGCAGTACGTCTCGAAACAGATTTGGAGCACTTAAAGCGCCGGGTATAATCAACGAACGCAAATCGTTATTTAACGGTTAACGCGCCAAGGTGAGTAAATTCACTGACTTTGATCTATTTTTAAATATTATAATCTTGGTTGAATGTTGTGTGATGGTCACCTCGGTAGATTGGAATTAAATTGGTTGAATTATACATCGTTGCATATATACACATCATTGGTTGGACTGATTCCATCGATTATAATATTTCCTGGTATGGAATCAGTATTAATTTTTGACTGACATCGGTGGATGCAGGAAACCGGTTGGTGGAATCCAACCGGATTCCTCAATATTTATATGTACTGTTGTTTTATAGAGATGCACTGTTTGAACCCAAATGACTTTTGAAACCTTGTGTTGATATTAGCGTTGAATGGAAATTCAAACGTTATTTTGATTTAATCAATTGACGATATCGATTAAGAAAGTGGCAACAACCAACCATAAATGTATCATTTGTTTTAAACCGCTATTGTTTTACCAAATCCCACCGTGTGCGAAGCACGTGTTTTACCATACTTACTAAATGATTCGGTAAAGTGGATTCTTATATTAATAAGATTAATAAGTAAGTAGGCGGAGATTAACTTGATGATTAATAACATGAATTTATTGTTTTAAGAACAATTAAATGAGATATTTACAAGTAGATCATGGTTGATTTCAGAATCGATTATTGTTTAGTAAAAGAGATTATTTAGAAATGAATTATTATTCGATACAAGTGAAATTATTTGGATTTATAAGTGTTATTTATTCAAAATGGAAAACTTTGTTAGAATTGATTAGTGGGTAAATCATGGCTAAATATTTACCAAGCAAACTGTTTTAATCAATAATTGGTTATTTAATTAAGTTAGATTGGGTCGATGTATCTAATGTAATTAAATTGACGAATAGTTGATTTAATTTAAATAAGATTTTGGTAACAGTAAAAGATATCAAGATTTTTGTAACAGAGGGAGATGTTAATATTTTGTAACAGAAAGAGATGTCAAGATTTTTGTAACGGAAAGAGGTGTTGAGATTAATTATAAAGTGGAATATAGTAGCATATTGCAAGTCTCAGAACTATAGCATTAAAGTAACGCTGTTGACTAGGCTTAAGCGTGACTGTTATGTCAAGATTAGTTATAAAGGGATATAGCAGCGTATAGCAAATTTGAACTGTAACGATAAATTAAACGCTGTTAACCAAACTTAAGCATGATGTTGATATACAGTAGCACTTCCTAGGGAAGGAAAACCGCTTGTTTTGAAATTCACTTATTCAAAAGTAATAAGTAATGACGTTTGTCCAAAGAAATATAAGAACGAAATGTTAAATAAAAAGTGCCTGTGATTTGTGTGATATTGGTTGTACATTGAATGGATGTTGTTTTTACTTCGATAGTTAAACAACCGACTATCGAAGTGTTTTGACCATCGTTGTCGATACGGAGAGACCGGTTGGATTTAATATCCGAGAACCACTCCGTATAGGCATAGGCGTTGCGAATTAGATTATGTTGAAGATAATCGAAGACGGAGTGAAATTCAAGAACTGTTATGTTTGTTCAGTCCCAGGACAACTTGTATGGACGAATGTCTGACAGAGTATTCCTAAGGGTCACAAAAGACGATCTTTTCAAGGTATTACGTCTGGTGGCGGGGAAATTCGTTTCTCTTGGCTTTTATACCCGTAATATTTTTGGGAAGATCAACTAGTGATTTGACGGGTTTGACGATGTGGCATTCAAAGTGTATGGTGGCCAGATGTTCTAAAAGGTAAACGTAGCCTCAAGCTTCACAACCGGGAAATGACAAAAATCGGGCAGGCAGCATGGCTATGTGGGTCGCTCCCATTAGGGTGCATAATCACCTATCTAGAGAAATTCCTTTTGTTTCTAAATCTATCGATTCTGCCCATTCGGGAACGGTGGTTTGAGCCCAACCGTTGGTGATATACATTCGATACACTCAAGCGAAATGAGTGGTCGGTCATGTGTGGGCCGGGTTGCAAGACGTTCTTATTGAACCCAGATGTATTCGCCTCTAGAGATACATCATCGGAAGGTAGTCCCATACCTTGTCATAGTTGGAATCCAATCTCCAATAAGCGCCCTGCGGGTTTTTGATTTTATACTATGTATGTGGAGCGTGAGATGCAAGCGTTCTACTATTTGGTTATTTATTTGATTAGACATTATTATAATATCACTGGATTTTGATATCAAAGTGTTTTGGGTTATAGTAAGGTAAAAACCGTCCATGTTTATGTGTGGGCTGGTCTTACTATTATCCTTTTTGTTTCAAAAAGGATTTTCAAAGTTAAGCCATATGGTTGGAATTTACTCACACCAGTCCCATGACTGACCCAGAGTTTATTTTGTTTGTTTTCCCTAAACTCTTGGGTGCCTAAATTTGTATGGGCAGACAAGTGTTTCAGGCTTTGCAGATTCACTTGGAGGAGATGAAAGGCAGAAGGCTTCACCTTCAGTATTTAAAGATTATTTCCGCTGTGATATGATGTATTGTACTCTGATAATGGTATGTATATACAATACAGTTTTGTATTTCAAAGTTATGTTATATAATATATTTTATTCGTTCCGCTGTGAGATTCGTGTTTACTCTGATTATGTTCAGCTGTGTTCTTCTTCTTCTCCTATTCTATTAGTTCTATCTTTTCTATCTCATCCTCTAACTTCTTTCTATTAATGGTCCGGTATTTTCGATGTCTGAACAGTCGACGCTGGGTTTTGTGTCGATTTTCGGAGTCGAAAATCCCGGGTCGTTACAGTTGGTATCAGAGCTGGTTGCTTA
Source organism: Allium sativum (assembly GCA_030737875.1). NCBI lineage: Eukaryota > Viridiplantae > Streptophyta > Magnoliopsida > Asparagales > Amaryllidaceae > Allium > Allium sativum. The sequence goes on along the minus strand of CM060920.1, from coordinate 454,284,290 downwards.
ATTGGTACGGGTGATAGGGGGTTCTCGCTTCGCGTTTGGTGGCGAACGGGAGACTCTTACCCCTACATCTCCCGACAATGTGGGTTGGTCGAGTCGCGAGGCTGGCCGTAAAAGCAGTTCTGAGGTATCTCTGTAAGCCACGGTGGGAGGTTAGCCCATTGCCGTTAGGTCGTTACAGTTGGTATCAGAGCTGAAGGTTAAGTGATTACCTTGGCTCTGTGGCGTAACCCAATAGAGATGGAGTTAGTAATACTCTAGATTGAGTTTGAGTGTATATATATGAGCGCGTATTTGTAAGTTGATATAAATACAGTTTTATATTGTGTTGGTTGGTTTGGCGAGTGGTTTATGAATTCTGGTCGATACTGGATTGCAAACTGTATCGATAGGTGTTTCTAAACTCTTAGACAGAGCAGCTCGACACAGTATGTTTTGAAAAGAGGGTAAATAAAATAATTTACCCAAAATATATTTTGATATAAAGCAGTATATATCTTGAGATATTATAATATATTGGATGTGTGATCATTATTATGATCAAATAAGATTTATAATTAAGTTGGTTATATAAATAACCAGTCAGAATATTATATGAGTATAATATGCAAATTCAGATGCATTGAACTTGAGTTGAAACCAGAATTGAAATAAAACTCTAGAAACTTGGAAAAGAGTTGGAAATAATGTTTTGATGGGAGATTTGTTATTGTTTTCCAAGTGTTGTGAAAGATATTTTGGAGTAAAATTCAAAATGGAAGTGTTTAGAATGAATTTTGAAAAGTAATATAGTATTGAACTCACTTTGATGGCTGGAAAATAATTCCGATAATGAAGTCGACCATTATCGGTATTAATTTTCGAGTTTCTAAGTGATGGATTACTATCAAAGATTTTGTTTTAAGGAATTAGAAATTCAAATGTTTTGAATTGTTATTATTATGTATAAATGATTTCATACCGATTTGAAATAAAGACCCAGGAATTTAAATTAAATATATTGGAACGATAAAAGTGGATAAATTTGAATTTAAGTTAGTTAAATAAAAATTGAAATTTTTTGAGGCCAGTTAAGTGGAGATCAGATTAGAATAAAACTAACGTGGCAAAGTAATTAAATTTGTGGAATAAGATTTTGGAATGGATTTGGAGGGTGAGTAAGAGCTTGGAATTAAGATCAGAACATGAATTTTGAAATGGAATTAAGAGTGGATAAAAACGAATGATCAAAGTAGAGGATGAATTGATGGGAGATCAACCAAGGATTGAGTTATGGGGATGTGAAGTAAGAAATTTCAACCGAGCAGGTTGTGAGGAGTTAGAATTAGAACATCTCCACTTCTTAGCAATTTCGAGGACGAAATTATTTTAAGGGGGAAGGAATGTAACGTCCCGCATTTTCTTCGATTTGTATTTGAATATTTTAATCAGTTTAAATATTGAAATCGTAATATAAATGGATTTATATATTAATTAAAACGAAATTGAACGTATAAAAATATTCATTAAATATAATCGAGCTCATAACGACGCTGTAGTTCGTAATTTAACGTTCTGAACTTCAACTGAGTATACAGGATCCGTTATTAGTCGGATTCCTTCAAAACAAGAAACGTTGGAATCTGTTGAGCTGTAGCTTTCTAATGGAAGTGAAAAACCAAGATTTCGTGTTACAGAGTGGAAGTTATGTCCAAATTAAATATTTAGAAAACCAGCGGCGTATTCCGTTTTGGCCATAACAATTATTTGAATATATTTAATTATCGGTTTCAAATCTGGATAAGGTTCTTTTAAGACATAGTTATGATTTAATTTTTAGAATTTTTCTGTAATTTTTAATTAATTAAATATGCAGTTTTTATTTGGAGTATTGTACACCCTGTATCAGTATTTTGGGGTTTCACAATATGAGTTATTCTACCGGTATTATTATATATTCGGGATCACGACACATCGCTGGATACAATGGTATTTTTATATCTGTCCATAGCAGTTAGTACGGAAGCGAAATTTTGGTTAAGCCAAATACACATTTTTACGTGTATATACCTTGCCTTCCAATCAAATCCTAGAAGCCGAACTATCCTACCTTAAACATAAACATTGTTGTACGTAAGGTACCACCTCCCTAAGAACATGCCTAAAAGGGACATACACACAGACCGGTTCTCACAGCTAAGTTTAGCACATAGGACTGCCACCATGTTCTTTTTGTGTATCTTTTGTCGGTGACAGGTATTGTGTTATGGCACAAAAATCAAAGCACTACAAATAAAGTTTTTCCTTCCATGTTAAGTATTTCCGTCCTTTTCAGTCTTCTCCTAAGCCTACAAACTAGCGTGAAAACCCAAAACAAAATGTCCTGCATGCTATTCTCCTCTTCACGTCCTATATTGAAATGACTATATAGAAGACTACACCATACTTGAATTAAATCAAGCCCATACCTTCACTAAATGAAGCCCCTGCTCCTACAACAGGCTTTCATTTCAACAGCTACGGTTTTGCCATCCTAAAAACTAGGGAACGTACAGATGGTGGTGTTATCAAATCAACTAAGACCGGAAACCTACCTAAAACATCTACCCTCCTGTCTATCAGTACCTTATTACTTAACAACTAAGAGAGAGATATTCAAGGCGTTATCTAGCCAGGGGATTCATTTTACTTCTATATAAAAAAGGGACTGCTTCGTTTTCTTCTTACGGATTTTAAGTAATTAAATGGCGACCTCAAAAGTAAATAAAAACGAAGTCCTTTGTCAACTGAAAATCACAAAGTTAGTATATATATGAAAGAATGAACTCAACTCAAGATCGTTTCCTTTTCCCTGCAAATGCTGCAGTACCATTTTCGAGAGTTTTAAGCACCAGTTGCAAGTGAAGGTTGAGAGAATGAAGTGGAAAAAGAACTAAGCGGAGTGACGTGCTATCATGGGGAGTAGTGACTGACGTGAAGATGTGGAGCGGTGCATGGCCGTTAACGTGGACAGTAAGGGGTGTTCAAGCTTGGTCAAAGAAGTTTTGGAAAATGACCATGCGGTGACCGTGATAGCTGAATGTGTTTAATTGTGTGAAAGGGAACATAACTTTAGCGTGTTGGCTTTTGGCGAATGGTGGGACGAACCTTGGTTTTACGGACGGGTTGAAGGGGAGCATTGGTTGGTTATACGCATGAATGGCAAAGGGACTGACGTGTTCGGACATACGTGTGGGTGCGAGTGCTGTAAATGAAGCAGCGGTAGTGTCTTCCATTCAAAGCAAGAACGCAAGGAGAGAAGTGCAGCATTTTTGAATATTCTGGAGCAAGGTTTTGTACACGTGGACACATGTGGGTACATCAGTGGAAAGAAATGCACTAAGAGCTGCATAAATTAGTTGCAGCGTATTAAGTGGCGGCAAATGGCTTGATAAAGTAGGAGTTTGTGGGTGGTTACGCAAATAGTAAGGGTGTAGAAGTTGGGTTCAGCGTATGGAATGGTGAATGGGTTTGTAAATCCATTAATTATGGTTGGAGCATGAAGATTCAAAAAGGAGTCAACGGTCAACGTTGGATCGCATCGACAAGCAGTACGTCTCGAAACAGATTTGGAGCACTTAAAGCGCCGGGTATAATCAACGAACGCAAATCGTTATTTAACGGTTAACGCGCCAAGGTGAGTAAATTCACTGACTTTGATCTATTTTTAAATATTATAATCTTGGTTGAATGTTGTGTGATGGTCACCTCGGTAGATTGGAATTAAATTGGTTGAATTATACATCGTTGCATATATACACATCATTGGTTGGACTGATTCCATCGATTATAATATTTCCTGGTATGGAATCAGTATTAATTTTTGACTGACATCGGTGGATGCAGGAAACCGGTTGGTGGAATCCAACCGGATTCCTCAATATTTATATGTACTGTTGTTTTATAGAGATGCACTGTTTGAACCCAAATGACTTTTGAAACCTTGTGTTGATATTAGCGTTGAATGGAAATTCAAACGTTATTTTGATTTAATCAATTGACGATATCGATTAAGAAAGTGGCAACAACCAACCATAAATGTATCATTTGTTTTAAACCGCTATTGTTTTACCAAATCCCACCGTGTGCGAAGCACGTGTTTTACCATACTTACTAAATGATTCGGTAAAGTGGATTCTTATATTAATAAGATTAATAAGTAAGTAGGCGGAGATTAACTTGATGATTAATAACATGAATTTATTGTTTTAAGAACAATTAAATGAGATATTTACAAGTAGATCATGGTTGATTTCAGAATCGATTATTGTTTAGTAAAAGAGATTATTTAGAAATGAATTATTATTCGATACAAGTGAAATTATTTGGATTTATAAGTGTTATTTATTCAAAATGGAAAACTTTGTTAGAATTGATTAGTGGGTAAATCATGGCTAAATATTTACCAAGCAAACTGTTTTAATCAATAATTGGTTATTTAATTAAGTTAGATTGGGTCGATGTATCTAATGTAATTAAATTGACGAATAGTTGATTTAATTTAAATAAGATTTTGGTAACAGTAAAAGATATCAAGATTTTTGTAACAGAGGGAGATGTTAATATTTTGTAACAGAAAGAGATGTCAAGATTTTTGTAACGGAAAGAGGTGTTGAGATTAATTATAAAGTGGAATATAGTAGCATATTGCAAGTCTCAGAACTATAGCATTAAAGTAACGCTGTTGACTAGGCTTAAGCGTGACTGTTATGTCAAGATTAGTTATAAAGGGATATAGCAGCGTATAGCAAATTTGAACTGTAACGATAAATTAAACGCTGTTAACCAAACTTAAGCATGATGTTGATATACAGTAGCACTTCCTAGGGAAGGAAAACCGCTTGTTTTGAAATTCACTTATTCAAAAGTAATAAGTAATGACGTTTGTCCAAAGAAATATAAGAACGAAATGTTAAATAAAAAGTGCCTGTGATTTGTGTGATATTGGTTGTACATTGAATGGATGTTGTTTTTACTTCGATAGTTAAACAACCGACTATCGAAGTGTTTTGACCATCGTTGTCGATACGGAGAGACCGGTTGGATTTAATATCCGAGAACCACTCCGTATAGGCATAGGCGTTGCGAATTAGATTATGTTGAAGATAATCGAAGACGGAGTGAAATTCAAGAACTGTTATGTTTGTTCAGTCCCAGGACAACTTGTATGGACGAATGTCTGACAGAGTATTCCTAAGGGTCACAAAAGACGATCTTTTCAAGGTATTACGTCTGGTGGCGGGGAAATTCGTTTCTCTTGGCTTTTATACCCGTAATATTTTTGGGAAGATCAACTAGTGATTTGACGGGTTTGACGATGTGGCATTCAAAGTGTATGGTGGCCAGATGTTCTAAAAGGTAAACGTAGCCTCAAGCTTCACAACCGGGAAATGACAAAAATCGGGCAGGCAGCATGGCTATGTGGGTCGCTCCCATTAGGGTGCATAATCACCTATCTAGAGAAATTCCTTTTGTTTCTAAATCTATCGATTCTGCCCATTCGGGAACGGTGGTTTGAGCCCAACCGTTGGTGATATACATTCGATACACTCAAGCGAAATGAGTGGTCGGTCATGTGTGGGCCGGGTTGCAAGACGTTCTTATTGAACCCAGATGTATTCGCCTCTAGAGATACATCATCGGAAGGTAGTCCCATACCTTGTCAAAGTTGGAATCCAATCTCCAATAAGCGCCCTGCGGGTTTTTGATTTTATACTATGTATGTGGAGCGTGAGATGCAAGCGTTCTACTATTTGGTTATTTATTTGATTAGACATTATTATAATATCACTGGATTTTGATATCAAAGTGTTTTGGGTTATAGTAAGGTAAAAACCGTCCATGTTTATGTGTGGGCTGGTCTTACTATTATCCTTTTTGTTTCAAAAAGGATTTTCAAAGTTAAGCCATATGGTTGGAATTTACTCACACCAGTCCCATGACTGACCCAGAGTTTATTTTGTTTGTTTTCCCTAAACTCTTGGGTGCCTAAATTTGTATGGGCAGACAAGTGTTTCAGGCTTTGCAGATTCACTTGGAGGAGATGAAAGGCAGAAGGCTTCACCTTCAGTATTTAAAGATTATTTCCGCTGTGATATGATGTATTGTACTCTGATAATGGTATGTATATACAATACAGTTTTGTATTTCAAAGTTATGTTATATAATATATTTTATTCGTTCCGCTGTGAGATTCGTGTTTACTCTGATTATGTTCAGCTGTGTTCTTCTTCTTCTCCTATTCTATTAGTTCTATCTTTTCTATCTCATCCTCTAACTTCTTTCTATTAATGGTCCGGTATTTTCGATGTCTGAACAGTCGACGCTGGGTTTTGTGTCGATTTTCGGAGTCGAAAATCCCGGGTCGTTACAAAACCCTAGGAAAACACCAAACCGAAACCGCCACCTTCGACCGTCACTACACCCCCACCGCCGCCGATCAGAGCTCGACCCCCCCCCCTAGCGAGCAACTGCGATCCTAACCCCCCCCCTCTGGCGAATGAAAAAAGGGTAATTTTTATATAATAACCATTGTTTTCTTTTAGATCCGATTCTCATAGTAAACCATTGTGAAGAAAATATTATTTATATATATAAAGCTATAATTTTATTTATGTATATAAAGTTTGGATTTATTTATATATAAAGTTATGATTTGTTTATATATAAAATAATAAAAAGATTTGATTTTGTTCATATGAAAAATACGTTTTTTCTTACCATATGAAATATTGGATTTTCAACAAAGTAAAGGTTTGATTTTTTATTCATGAAAGATTGGATTTTTAACAAAATAAAGGTTTGATTTTTAATTCATGAAAGATTGGAAAGTGAAAAGAATATTTAAATAAAAAGTTGTGATCTTTGAAAATAAAAAGTTGAGATTTTTATATAAGGAAAGCCGAGATTTATATATATATATATATATATGTATGTATGTATGTATGTATTTATGTATGTATATTAACATGATAAAAATACGATTTGCATATGAATAACATAAAAAAATATGATCTTTATTATATGAACACCGTTATAAAAATAAAAAATTTATCTATATAGTAGCGGTGTAAAAATAGAATTTTTATCTATATAGTAGCGGTGTAAAAATAGAATTTTTATCTATATAGTAACGTTTTAAAGATATGATTTTTATATAATGTAGAGAATAAAAATATGATTTTTATATAATGTAGAGAATAAAAATATGATTTTTATATAATGTAGAGAATAAAGATATGATTTTAATATAATGTAGAGAATAAAAATATGATTTTTATGTAATGTAGAGAATAAAAATATGATTTTAATATTATAAAAAGAAGAAAAATATGATTTTTATATTATATAGATAATAAAAATACGGTTTTTATATTATATAAATAGCAAAAATTTAATCTTTATATATGTAGCGATAGGATAAAAATTTGATTTTTATATAGGAAGTAGCATTGTTAAAAATATATTTTTTAACACAAACGGTGTTGAACAGATCTTGTTGGAAACAAAGCAAAGATTTCCTACATACGAAGAGTCGCGACGTTTGGTTTAGCTTCTAGGTGAGAACTCCTCACTTTTATTTTGATTTCTAGTTGGAATATATACTAGGATGCAGACGGTGCTTAGTAGCACCCGACACCCGTCGTCCACAGACCATGGATGACTTGTTTGTTTGATTGCTGTGTTGTGAAATTTGATTGTGTGATGTGGAATGAAATAAAATATTTTATAGTGGAAAATATTTTATAGTTAAAAATATGATTTTTAATGTGTATATAAAATAAATAGTAATAAACAAATCGGACGATTTGTTTATTTACACTGATTTGACTGATATTGATTGGGACGATAAATTTTACACATCGCCCAACTACACAAATAAAATCTGTGTTTGTTGATTTGAAATCCCACACGGGTATTGGGATGATATTTGACGTACGATAATCCCGATTGTTTAGTTGTATGTCAATCGATGGGTTGACAGACTGTGTAAGCGTTAATTATTTATATTTAATGCTTATGCAGTTGTGTGGTGCACTCTGGATGATGGTTGATGATTTATCGTTGCTATTATATACATGTGTTGTAGAAAATCTATATAATTAACGTTATATGGTAATTGGTTGGGTCTCATTCCAATTTAGAAAATAAGGAATATTATAAAAGAAAATTCGTGTGTTGAATAGAATAAAAATTCATGTGTTGAATAGAAGAGAAAATTCATGTATTGAATAGAATAAAAATTCATATGTTGAATAGAATTAAAATTCATGTGTTGAATAGAATAAAAATTCATGTGTTGAATAGAAAGAAAATTCATGTGTTGAATAAAAATAAAATTCATGTGTTGAAGAAAATATTCATTTGTTGAATAGAATAACGAAGTTATTGAAATATATAAAGCCGTGTAGATTAGATTGACGCCATTTTGACGTGAACGATATTTATATCGATTTTATTCATTTTTATAATGAATATGGAAAAGGAAGTGATTTCAAAATATAACGTTTTGAAAATATTATCATTTGTATATAGATGATGTGGAATATTCAATTTTGATTAGAAATTGAATATGAAGTTGAAATCGTTTCGAAAACGAATTTAAAACGATTTATCAAATACTTTTTAAAAGGAAATTGAAGAAATATATATAATATATTATATATATGTATAATGGCCAGAATAGAACGCGCCGCGCCGCGGTAGTTCGCGAATTTCGACCATTGACTTCGAATGGACGTTACGGGAGATCCGACCTTCGGATTCTCCTAAAACCGAGACCATTAGGTTCGTATTGAAAAGAGCTTTCTAACGAATATTAGCGATTTGAAATCTAACAGTTGGATTTGGAATTATGTCCAAATCAAATTTGAAAAAGGTCGCTGTAAGTGCAGTTCGATGGCCGTTGATGGAAATCGACTGTACGGGCCTTGATAAAATTATTAAAAATAGTAATAATTTGTGTAGGATCATAAGAAATGATTTGTGAAAAATTGGGATGAAAAATTCCATATTTGATAAGATAAAAATAGATTTTTATCGAAATGAACTAGTTTGGAACTAGAATTAAAATTCTATTTATTATTAAACTAAATAAAGTGGATTTGAAAGGGTTTTAAAAGTAACCAGAATTTCTAATAAATGAACTGGAATGGATTTGAATCGAAATTGTCTTTGGAATATTTCGATGTTGGATTTTGTGATTATACAGATATTGTTATGAAAATTTGAAAGATATATTAATATCGTTATTTCCAATATGATATTTGTTTGTCGTAGAGTTTGATATTGAATATAAGCCGATATATTTTCTATTCAGAGCCTTGTATTTAATATCAAATGGGATTTGGGTTTGTCGTGAATGGTGTCTTCATTAACACTGTTCTTAAACCCAGTTGAGAAAAAAATGTTTTAAATAACACTTGTTCTTTAACCCATTAATTAATGGAATGTGATTTTGGGTTTATCGTGAACCGTGTTTTAGATGACATTGGTTCTTTAACCCAGTTAAAGACAGGATATTGATTTTTGGGAAGATTAAAACTAAGTGGAGTTTTAATGAATCTTTAATTAGATTGAATTGATCGAGAATGGAGTATCACCAGTTTTGCTCCAGGCGATAGTTAAATCTTTAATTAGATTTGAACGTGAAATGGTAATTGAATTTACCGATAATACCGTGGTGGTAGATATGAAGTATGACCAGTTTTACTTCATGGGATGAATAGGTTAGGATTGGGAGATAAAATAAATGATTACTTCGGTGTGGTTCGCTAATCCTGACTAATTTGAATTGATATTCAAAAGAAGATTAAAGAATAAATTTAAAGAATTTATCTTTGATAAAATTAATGGGAACCTTTCCCAAAGTATAAGAATATTTGAATAAAAGAATATTCTGAATTGGAACGAGGCGTATGTTATGTTTGTGTAACACTTGTTTATTAGATACGCGAGTTATTCAGAAAGACCGGGTTTAACCCATTCTGAATAACTGATTCGACGGTGCATCGAGGATGAAGATGGTGGTTGAAGACCGGAGGTCTTCACATCGTTTGGGTGATTACTGATGATCTTGATTGGGCTGTACACCCAAGAGGAGGGAATCAGTTGGTGATCGTCCAGACGTACTTGGAGATCGATGGATATGCGAGGTACAAGGTGCCTCCGGTTTCGTTCAGACCCAGAACGGACTTGTAAATGGACTGTGTGTCTGACATTGGATTTTATTCTGTGTGATTGATTTCTATTAAATATATATCCGTTTGGTGGCGGAGAATTTATTCTCTTGCTTAACGCCCTTCTCTGAGACGTACGAGCTCAGAGGTTATATATTGATGGATATCAAACGCATGGAGTGAATTGCCTGTGTGGCGTGCCTAAGTGGCAATATGATCAAGGCTTCTATTGAAAAGCAGAGTCTTGTGGTTGACGATCAAAGCTCGGCCTGTGTGGCATAGCTTTGTGTAGCGTTGATTTGCGAGCCTCACACCCCTGTTGTGAACCAAAAACGAGATAGGACCTCAGGGAGGGCATGCGTTTCCTTCTAGCTAGGATGGTGTCCATGACCTACCAGCCCTGACATTTATATTACTTTCACCTGTGTGGTTGTTGCTATTGCGAGGCGCCTCAGATATATCGGTGACTACGTGGAGCCGATGGAGCCATTGGGCTCATCTACGCCCCAAAGGGCGGGGAAACGCAGTGTTCAGGCATTTTAATCCACATCGGTGGACTGGCCCTGTCGCTCTAAAGGCTTGACTGAGTACTTGCCTCAAACATGGGCTAGATTGTCTCGAATTCGGTAGAGGACTATCTTTTGCCTCAGTTCATTGATGGAAATCCAGCTTCCAATACGTGACTTTGCGGTTTTAGTTGTAATCCTATATATGGCGACATAGTGGTATGGGGCACTTATGCCGTCTATGATTGATACTTATGATTTGAAGTTGTTTTGTACACTATGCACTTATAATAGTATCAAATGATTTGTTTTAAATGTACCAAGCATGTTTGGCTATTATAAGGTAAAAACCCTATCCTCCGGCTTGCGTTGCATTGTGTGATGGGACCTGGGTCTTATAATAGCTTCATTTTTCTTTATTTAGCATTGAGCTATTTGTTTTATGCACTGGTATTTATGGGAGGAAACCAGTTCTGTGTTATACGGCGTGGTCCCTTGATTTACCTAACTTTAAAATAAAGATTAATAACTGTTTTAGTTCTCACACCAATCACATTACTGACCTGGAGTTTATTGTTTTAACCTAAATTCTGGGTGCCCCTATTTTCCGCACGGGCAGCTAGTAGTTTTGGTTTTGCAGACTTATATTCACAGGACCCTGGTTTACAGCTGGAACGATATCCGGAAAGCTCTGTATCTGTATATCTCCTTCAGTTGTGTATTGTATTATTTTTTCTCTGCAGTAATATATTTAAATCTCTGATATTTAGTGAATGTGTAATATTGATTTATACTCTATATATTCTTGTATTCTAATGGAATTGTTGTAATTAACAATGAAATGTCCTTCTGTTTGTGTTCCGATGTGGCTTGTTCTCAATTCAATACGGGCTTTCCTTACCGGGAAACTTCTGGTCGTATCAGGTGTGAGAACTAAAATAGTTATTAATCTTTATTTTAAAGTTAGGTAAATCAAGGGACCACGCCGTATAACACGGAACGGGTTTCCTCCCAAGAATACCAGTGCATAAAACAACAACGCAATGCTAAATAAAGAACAATGAAGCTATTATAAGACCCAGGTCCCATCACACAATGCAACACAAGCCGGAGGATAGGGTTTTACCTTATAATAGCCAAAGAATACTTGATACGCTAAATTTCATCTTTTATTATTAATATAAGTGTATTGTGTCAAAACAATTTCAATCTTAAGTACTAATCATAGACGGCATGTGTACCATATATCATGTCGCCAATACTAGGCTCTACAATCAAAACCACAAATGTCACGTATTGGAAGTTGGATTTCCATCTGTGAACCAAGGCAAGGGATTGTCCTTATCGAATTCGAGATGCTCTAGCCCATGTCTCAGGAACAGAATGCATCGTCCCTTGGAGCGACGTGGCCGGTCCACCGATGCGGATTAAAATGCCTGAACACTGCGTTTCCCCATCTTATGGGGTGTCAATGAGTCCAATGACTGCATCAGCTCCACATAGTCATCAATATATCCGAGGCGCCTCTCAATCCAACAACCACATAAGTCAAACTCGTCAGGGCGTGTAAAACCACTGACGCCACTTCTAGCTAGAATAAAACGCTTGTCCTCCCTAAGGTCCTTCTCCCATTTCTGGTTCACACCGGGGTGTGAGGCTCGCGAATTAACGCTACACAAAGTTGTGCCACACAAGCTATGCTTTGATTATCAACCACAAGACTCTGCTTTTCAACAGAAGCCTTGATCATTTGCATCTTAGCATGCCACACAGGCAGACCACTCCATGCAACCGATATCCATCAATCACATAGAATGATATCCAATGTCGGACACACCGTCCATTTACAAGTCCGTTCTGAGTCTGAACGAAACCAGAGGCACCTTGTACCTCGCATATCCATCGATCTCCAAGTATGTCTGGACGATCACTAACTGATTCCCTCCTCTTGGGTGTACGACCCAATCAAGATCATCATTAATTATCCAAACGATGTGAAGACCTCCGGTCTTCAACCGCCGTCTTCATCTTCGACTAATCGTCGTATCAGTTATTCAGAATGGGATAAACCCGGTCTTTTCGAATAACTCACGTATTTTATAAAGAAGTGTTACACAAACACAACATACGCCTCATTCCAATTTAGAATATTCTTTTATTCAAATATTCTTATACTTTGGGAAAGGTTCCCATTAATTTTATCAAAGATAAATTCTTTAAATTTATTCTTTAATCTGCTTTTGAATATTAATTCAAACCAAATTATTGTTTATCCAAACTAGTCGGGATTAACGAACCTTACCGAAGTAATCATCTGTTTTAATTTCCTAATCCCAACCTATTCATCCCATGAAGTAAAACTGGTAATACATCATATCTAACACCACGGTGTTCTTGGTAAATTCAATTACCATTTCACATTCAAATTTAATTCAAGACTTAACTATCGCCTGGAGCAAAACTGGTGGTACTCCATTCTCGATCATTTAAATCTAATTAAAGATTCATTAGAACTCCACTTGGTTTTAATCTTCCCAAAAATCAATATTAATGATTGTTTAACTTGGGAAATCATATCCTGTCTTTAACAGGGTTAAAGAACCAATGTTATTTAAAACACGGTTCATGATAAACTCAAAATCACATTCTATTCCATCAGCCTTTAACCGTAAATTAGCAAGTGATCAATTCCCTAAGTAATAAACCCGGAGGCCGAAACCAACATCAGATCAATACCCAAGAAACCATTCAACTTAACTAATCTTCAGTTAGTTTCTGATTTTCTTAACTCCGTTGGGTGTAAGAACAGTATTATTAAAGATACCGTTCGTGACAACCCAAAATCACCTTCCATTTACAATGGAATCTTCATGGAAAACAAATAGATATATATAATCGATATAAACTTCCATATCCGACTAATACTATAAATGGAATAACGGCAAAGCCTTTTAAATTTCAGATATATTAGTTGTCTTCCTCCATAGAAATTCACTTTGATTATTACCAAATCGAATTCCATTCCATTCCAATTTATTTTATTAAATTGGAAAACTTTACTTTGGAAAATCTCCTTTAAATCTTAACAAAAGATTTATAAATTCCAAATCACATTTCACCGTAAATCGGGTTAAAGAACGAATGTCGTTAAAACACAGTTCACAATAAACCCAATTCACATTCCATTAATTATCGGGTTAAAGAACAAGTGTTATTTAAAACACCGTTCACGATAAACCCAAAAATCAATTCAAATTCAATTCCAATTAAATACCATTTAATTTGTATACTTCAATAAATCTAAAAAAAAAGATTTAATCTTTTTCTCAACTGGGTTTAAGAACAGTGTTAATGAAGACACCATTCACGACAAACCCAAATCCTATTTGATATTAAATACAAGGCTCTGAATAGAAAATATATCGGCTTATATCCAATATCAAACTCTATAACCAACAAATATCGTATTAGAAATAACGATATAAATATATCTTTCAAATTTCCATAACAATATTTGTATAATCACGAAATCCAACATCGAAATATTCCAAAGACAATTTCGATTCAAATCCATTCCAATTTATTTTATTGGAAATTCTGGTTACTTTAAAAACCATTTCAAATCCAATTTATTTATTTCAAAAATAAATGGATTATAATTCTATTTCAAAACTAGTTCATTTCGATAAAAATCTATTTTTATCTTTTCAAATTTGGAGTTTTCATCCCAATTCTTTCCAAATCCTTTCTTATGATTTTACACTAATTATTGATATTTTTAATAATTTTATCAAGGCCCGTACAGTCGATTTCCATCAACGGCCAACGAACTGCACTTACAATGACCTTTTCCAAATTTGATTTGGACATAGGTCCAAATCTAACCGTTAGATTTCAAATTTCTAATATTCTTTAGAAATCTCTTTTCGATACGAACCCAACGGTTCCGGTTTTAGGAGAATCCGACGGTCAGATCTCCCGTAATGTCCATTCGAAGTCAATGGTCGAAATTCGCGAACTACCGCGGCGCGGCGCGTGCTATTCAGGCCATTATATATATGTATATATGATATATTACATATATTTTGTCGATTTCCTTTTAAAACGTATTTTATAAATCGTTTTCAGAACGTTTTCAACTTCATATTCAATTTCAAATCAAAATTGAATATTCCATATCATCGATATATAAATGATAGTATTTTCAAAATATTATATTTTGAAATCAATTCCTTTTCGATATTCATTATAAAAATGAATAAAATCGATATAGATATCGTTCACGTCAAAATGACGCAAATCTAATCAACACGGCTTTATATATTTCAATAACTTCGTTATTCTATTCAACAAAGGAATATTTTCTTCAACACATGAATTTTCTTTTACTCAACACATGAATATATATTTTATTCAACACATAAATTTTCTTTTATTCAACACATGAATATATATTTTATTCAGCAGGTGAATTTTCTTTTATTCAACACATGAATATATATTTTATTCAACACATGAATTTATCTTTTATTCAACACATGAATATATATTTTATTTTCCAACTTGGAATGAGGCCCAATCAATTACCATATAATGTTAATTATATGGATTTCCAACAACACATGTATATAATAGCAACGATAAATAATCAACCATCATTCAGAGTGCATTCTACACTGCATAAGCATCAAATATAAATATTTAACGCTTATAACTGTCTGTCAATCAATCGATCGACATACAACTAATTTTGGGATTAGTGTACGCCAAATATCATCCCAACACCCGTGTGGGGTTTCAAATCAACAAATACAGATTTTATTTGTGCAATTGGGCAATGTGTAAAATTTATCATCCCAATCAATATCAGTCAAATGGGTGTATATAAACAAATCGTCTGATTTGTTTATTCATATTTATTTTATATACACGTTAAAAATTATATTTTCAACTATAAAATATTTTATTCCATCCCACATCACACAATCAACTTTCACAACACATCAATTAAACAAACAAGTCATCCATGGTCTGTGGACAACGAGTGTCGGGTGCTGCTAAACACCGTCTGCATTCTAATATATATTTCAACTAGAAAACAAATTAAAAGTGAGGAGTTCTCACCTTGGGTTCCACTCCACCAGTTTTACTTCTGAACTTCTGAACCGTTTGGATTTGTTTGATATACCAATGCAGTCCTTACCACGCTGTTCATAATAAAAATTATATTTTTATTACTTCATTCCAATAAATAAAAATCACATTTTTATTTCTACATCTTATGTTTTTACTACGCTTCTTTCTATATAAAAATTATATTTTTATATTTCAACTTCTTATATAATGTAATAAACCGGAAATCTGAGCCAATTAAAAATTTTTATTTTGGCAATTTTAATGAATTTTGAATATTTAAAATGAATTATTTTAAATAATAACGACGAGAAATTTATTTTGAATAGAATTCGAACGTATATATTTATTTGAATGGACGTTAGAATATAAATATTTATTTTAAATTATAAAAGGAATTGAAAATGGCGCGGTAGTTTGAAATTTCGATTTCAAAATTTCAAATGAATGTACAGGATTCAAAATAAACCAGATTTTAGCGATACCAAAAATATTAGAATCTATTTGAAAATATCTTTCCAACGAATCCGAAAAATCAAAATTTCATAGCGCGAATCGAAAGATATGCCCAGTTGAAAATTCAGAATAGTCGCTATGGAATTCTGGCCCTTAAAAATGGAAATTTTGCATACGACCTCTGTTTTCGATGAAACCACTTTTGTTGGATCCGGGATGTCAAATTATTGCTAGATTCCAAAATTCATAATTTTCTGAATCAATGTGTGAGCGTGGCACAGTTAAACGTGTTTTGACAATTTCAGTCAATTTCGATCAACTAGAAAATGGCCATTTTTCAAACGGTCTCCGAATTTAACGAAATTAGTTTTTTAAGACCGTATCGTCAATACGAAGCTAGAAATAATTTGTCAAGAATTTTTAGAGTCCGTATGTGGCCCCGGTAAATCGAAATGCGCGTTCAAATTCAATATATAGAGTTATATTTTGATTTTGGGGAAAACTGACCGAAACAGTCAAATCAGCGTACGATACATTTTCCATTGTGTTCGGAATGGGGGTAAATAGCTATGAACGACAGGCAATGGGACTCGATTGGAGATCGAATTTAAAAGTTGCTTTTTAGAATTAATTTAATAATAAAATATATTTATTTATATAAATCCCCTTTTTCCCTTTACCCCCCCTCCATTTATCTTTCCTCAATAAAAAAAATCGAAAAGGGGAAACCCGATTCGCCCTTCATCAGCCCACCGCCTCCCTCTGCCACTCCGATCTCCACCCCCACGTCCCTTAAGGCGCCGCGACCACCGAAGACCCCCCCTCCTCCACGTCGAGCTCGAATCCCCCTCCTTTCTCGATTCGAAACCGCGCCCCCCCTACAGCCCCAATTCGAAGCCGCCATCGCTGGCCAGGGCGCCACCACCATCTCCCCTGGCCCACCGCCGGCCAGCGCTGTGCACTCCCCATACTTCCGGCGATCCGTACCTCCCTCGTCACCAACGATTATAAAAGGTGAGTTCTTATAATTTTTTTATTTATTTACTTAGTATAAAAACTGATTTTTACTTAGTATGAAAACTGATTTTATTTATTTATTTATTTGTATAAGAAAAAAAAGATTTATATTTAAAATATATGAACTTCATATTTAAAAAGATATGAACTTTATAAAATAAAAAGGTGAGGTTTTATAAAATAAAAAGGTGATATTTTTATAAAAATGAAAGCGAAATAAAAATGTGTTCGTTTATATATAAACATCGAATAGGTTGGGATTTTTATTCGAATAAAGAAATGATTTTTATATTATATGGAGAATAAAGAAATGATGTTTATATTATACGGAGAATAAAGAAATGATTTTTATATTATATAGAGTATAAAAATATGATTTTTATATGGTAGAGATTATAAAAATATGATTTTTTATAAGATAGAAAATATAAAAATACGATTTTTATATGTGTTTTGGCGAAATAAAAATTCGATTTTTATATGAGTAGCGGAATGAAAATAGAATTTTTATATAATAAAGAATATAAAAATATGATTTTTATTAATGTAGAGAATAAAAATATGATTTTTATTAATGTAGAGTATTAAAAATAGGATTTTTATTAATGTAGAGTATTAAAAATATGACTTTTATATTATAGAAAGAATAAAAATATGATTTTTATATAATAGAAAGATTAAAAATATGATTTTTAATGTATAGAACATCATATTAAAAATGTGATTTTAATATGAACAGCGTGGTAAGGACTGGATTGGAATTGCAAACAAATCCAAACGGTTCACAAGTTCAGGAATAGATAATGGCGGAGTGGAACCCCAAGGTGAGAACTCACTTTTATTTTAATATCTAGTTGAAATATATACTCGGATGCAGACGGTGCTTAGCAGCACCCGACACCCGTCGTCCACAAACCATGAATGACTTGTTTGTTTGATTGATGTGTTGTGAAAATTGATTACGTGATGTGGATTGAATAAATATTTTATAGTTAAAAATATTTTTTTTAATGTGTATATAAAATAAATATTCATTTACAAATCGAACGATTTGTTTATGTACACCGATTTGACTGATATTGATTGGGACGATAAATTTTACACATCGCCCAACTGCACAAATAAAAATCTGTGTTTGTTGATTTGAAACCCCACACGGGTATTGGGATGATATTTGACGTACACATATCCCGATTGTTTAGTTGTATGTCAATCGACGGGTTGACAGACTGTGTAAGCGTTAGTTATTGATATTTAATGCTTATGCAGTTGTGTGGTGCACTCTGGATGATGGTTGATTATTTATCGTTGCTATTATATACATGTGTTGTATGAAATCCATATAATTAACATTATATGGTAATTTATTGGGCCTCATTCCAATTTGGAAAATAAGGAATATTATAAAAGAAAATTCATGTGTTGAATAGAATAAAAATTCATGTGTTGAATAAAAATATATACTCATGTGTTGAAGAAAATATTCTTTTGTTGAATAGAATAACGAAGTTATTGAAATATATAAAGCTGTGTTGGTTAGATTGACGCCATTTTGACGTGAACGATATTTATATCGGTTTTATTCATTTTTATAATGAATATCGAAAAGGAATTGATTTAAAAATATAACGTTTTGAAAATATTATCATTTATAGATTAATGATATGGAATATTCAATTTTGATTCGAAATTGAATATGAAGTTGAAATCGTCTTGAAAACGAATTTAAAACGATTTATAAAATATGTTTTAAAAGGAAATTGACGAAGTATATATTATATATATAATATAATGGCCTGAATAGAACGCGCCGCGCTGCGACAGTTCGCGAATTTTGACCATTGAATTCAAATGGATATTACGGGAGATCTGACCGTCGGATTCTCCTAAAACCCGAACCGTTGGGTTTGTATCGAAAAGAGCTTTCTAACGAATATTAGAAATTAGAAATCTAATGGTTGGATTTGGAATTATGTCCAAATAAAATTTGGAAAAGGTTGTTGTAAGTGCAGTTCGATGGCCGTTGATGGAAATCGACTGTACGGGCCTTGATAAAATTATTAAAAATAGTAATAATTTGTGTAAAATCATAAGAAATGATTTGTGAAGAAGTGGGATGAAAATTTCCATATTTGAAAAGATAAAAATAGATTTTTATCGAAATGAATTAGTTTTGAACTAGAATTATAATTCCATTTATTTTTAAAATAAATAAAGCGGATTTGAAAAGGTTTCAAGAATAACCAGAATTTCCAATAATTGAATTGGAATGGATTTGAATCCAAATTGTCTTTGGAATATTTCGATGTTGGATTTCATGATGATACATATATTGCTATGGGAATTTGAAAGATATATTAATATCGTTATTTCCAATACGATATTTGTTGGTCGTAGAATTTGATATTGAATATAAGCCGATATATTTTCTATTCAGAGCCTTGTATTTAATATCAAATATGATTTGGGTTTGTCGAGAATGGTGTCTTCATTAACACTGTTCTTAAACCTAGTTGAGAAAAAAAGATTAAACCTTTTTATTTAGATTTAATGAAGTATACTAATTAAATGATATTTAATTGGAATTGAATTGGAATTGATTTTTGGGTTTATCGTGAACGGTGTTTTAAATAACACTTGTTCTTTAACCCGATAATTAATGGAATGTGATTTTGGGTTTATCGTGAACCTTGCTTTAGATGACATTGGTTCTTTAACCCAGTTAAAGACAGGATATTGATTTTTGGGAAGATTAAAACTAAGTGGAGTTTTAATGAATCTTTAATTAGATTGAAGTGATCGAGAATGGAGTATCACCAGTTTTGCTCAAGGCGATAGTTAAATCTTTAATTAGATTTAAATGTGAAATGGTAATTAAATTTACCGATTACACCGTGGTGTTAGATATGAAGTATGACCAGTTTTACTTCATGGGATGAATAGGTTGGGATTGGGAAATAAAATAAATGATTACTGCGGTGTGGTTCGCTAATCCCGACTAATTTGAATTGATATTCAAAGGAAGATTAAAGAATAAATATAAAGAATTTATCTTTGATAAAATTAATGGGAACCTTTCCCAAAGTATAAGAATATTTGAATAAAATAATATTCTGAATCAGAATGAGGCGTATGTTGTGTTGGTGCAACACTTGTTTATTATATACGCGAGTTATTCAGAAAGACTGGGTTTATCCCATTCTGAATAACTGATTCGACGTGGTGTCGAGGGTGAAGACGGTAGTTGAAAACCGGAGGTCTTCACATCGTTTGGGTGATTACTGATGATCTTGATTGGGCTGTACACCCAAGAGGAGGGAATCAGTTGGTGATCCCCCAGACGTACTTGGAGATCGATGGATATGCGAGGTACAAGGTGCCTCCGGTTTCGTTCAGACCCAGAACGGACTTGTAAATATACTGTGTGTCTGACATTGGATTTTATTTTGTGTGATTGATTTCTATTAAATATATATATCTATTTGGCGGCGGAGAATTTATTCTCTTGCTTAACACCCTTTTCTGAGACGTACGAGCTCAGAGGTTATATGTTGATGGATATCAAACGCATGGAGTGAATTGCCTGTGTGGCATGCCTAAGTGGCAATATGATCAAGGCTTCTGTTGAAAAGCAGAGTCTTGTGGTTGATGATCAAAGCACGAACTGTGTGGCATAGCTTTGTGTAGTGTTGATTCGCGAGCCTCACACCCCGGTTGTGAACCAAAAATGGGAGAGGACCTCAGGGAGGGATTGCGTTTCCTTCTAGCTAGGGTGGTGTCAGTGACCTACCAGCCCTGACATTTATATTATTTTCACCTGTGTGGTTGTTGCTGTTGCGAGGCGCCTCAGATATATCGGTGACTGTGTGGAGCCGATGGAGTCATTTGGCTCATTTACGCCCCAAAGGGTGGGAAAACGCAGTGTTCAGGCATTTTAATCCACATCAATGGACCGGCCCTATCGCTCCAAGGGCTTGACTGAGTACTTGTCCTGAGGCTCGGGCTAGAGAGTCTCGAAATCGGTGAGGACTGTCTTTTGCCTCGGTTCACATATGGAAATCCATCTTCCAATACGCGACTTTGCGGTTTTATTTGTAGAACCTATATATGGCGACATAGTGGTATGGGGCACTTATGCCGTCTATGATTGATACTTATGATTTGAAGTTGTTTTATACACTATACACTTATAGTAATAATAAAAGATGAAATTTAGCGTATCAAGCATTCTTTGGCTATTATAAGGTAAAACCCTATCCTCCGGCTTGCGTTGCATTGTGTGATGGGACCTGGGTCTTATAATAGCTTCATTGTTCTTTATTTAACATTGCGCTATTGTTTTATGCACTGGTATTCTTGGGAGGAAACCCGTTCCGTGTTATACGGCGTGGTCCCTTGATTTACCAAACTTTAAAATAAAGATTAATTACTATTTTAGTTCTCACACCAGTCACATGACTGACCTAGAGTTTATTGTTTTAACCTAAACTCTGGGTGCCCTTATTTTGACATGGGCAACTAGTAGTTTTGGTTTTGCAGATTTATATTCACAGGAACCTGGTTTACAGCTGGAACGATATCCAGAAAGCTCTGTATCCGTATATCTCTTTCATTTGTGTATTGTATTATTTTTCCACTATAGTGATGTATTTAAATGTAATTTAAATCTCTGATAATTTATGATGTGTAATATTTATACATACTCTGTATATTCTTGTACTCTTATGAAATTGTTGTAATAAACAATGAAATGTTCTTCTGTTTGCGTTCTGATTTGTCTTGTTCTCAAAACAATCAGGTGTTTCGAACAGTCTTAGTCGGTTTAGCGATCAATTCGGATCAAGCAAAATTCTGGGTCGTTACATTTGGTATCAGAGCTCTGGTTTACAGAGCTCGGAGAACAAGACACGTTAGAACCAAATGAAAGAATTCATCAGAGATTGGATTAGTAATATCCAATGAGAATGACTCGTTAGAGATAGGATCAGTAGTATCCTAGAACGAGTGTGAAGAGTATATTTTTAAAATGAAAACAATTTTTGTTTTGAGAATTTAAATCAATTATTCATATTTGATTATTTATTTGTATTGATTTGGACAATCCAGTATATAAAGATTTTGCGTATACATCTGATCCATGTGTATTCGAAGTTTTAATATACTGGATAGATATAGAATCACACTCTAGTTGCCCGGAGACGATGCTGATAATGACCATGGCATCATCTGTGTTGCGTTCGAGTTTCGAAAGTGGGATTTCTATATATTTCCAATTGATTGGTGTGAGAACCAAAACTAGATAGGGCCTATTGTTGTGATTTGGCACCAAAAATGTGATTTTTGGCTATATATCAAAGTTATGAATTTGAAATGATATTCAACAAATTGATTGATGGTTGTGTTGATTGATTACTGTTTTGATTAAATGAATGTTGAACCTTTAGCCAAATTAAACCAAATAGTGAATTGTATTGAAAATTTGTCGCATTTGCATACATATACATGTGCTTACATTGAACAAGTCATAGCAAGGAGGCTAGAGCAAAGGAATAAAATTGTTTGCCCGACAAATAGGTACATGTTTATTGTATTTCTTGGGTTTTGGTTGATTTTATGAGCCGACTGGCTAGCCGCTTGGCTGTTTCTTTTTCTTTTTGGATTGATGAGGGCCATGGGAGGCTATTTGAAATATCCCGAAGCTCCCGGTGTAGGGGAGGTTATGGCGAAATTTTTTGGAAATTTAGGGTGTTAGCCAAATTTTTGAAGAATTTGAAAAGTTCTTAGAAACTTAAAAGTTGGAGAACTTAAGCCGTAAAGTAAATACTAGAAGTTGAGTTGGTTTGTAAAACAACTTTCAGCTTCGTTCCTTTTCGAGGAAGAAAAGTTTTAAGTGGGGGAGATTGTGATAACCCGGAAATCTGAGCCAATTTAAAATTTTTATTTTGGAAATTTTAACGAATTTTGAATATTTAAAATGAATTATTTTAAATAATAATGACGAGAAATTTATTTTGAATAGAATTTGAACGTATATATTTATTTGAATGGACGTTAGAATATAAATATTTATTTTAAGTTATAAAAGGAATTGAAAATGGCGCGGTAGTTTGAAATTTCGATTTCAAAGTTTCAAATGAATGTACAGGATACAAAATAAACCGGATTTTAACGAAACTAAAAATATTAGAATCTATTTGAAAATATCTTTCCAACGAATTCGAAAAATCAAATTTTCAGAGCGGGAATCGAAAGATATGCCCAGTTGAAAATTCAAAATAGTCGCTATAGAATTCTAACCCTTAAAAATGGAAATTTTGCAAACGACCTCTGTTTTCGACGAAACCACTTTTGTTGGATCCGGGATGTCAAGTTATTGCTAGATTCCAAAATTCGTAATTTTCTGAATCAATGTGTGAGCGTGGCACAGTTAAACGTGTTTTGACAATTTCAGTCAATTTCGATCGACCAGAAAATGACCATTTTCCAAACGGTCTCAGAATTTGACGAAATTAGTTTTGTTAGGACCGTATCATCAATACAAACCTTGAAATAATTTTTCGAGAATTTTTAGAGTCCGTATGTGGCTCCGGTAAATCGAAATGCGCATTCAAATTCAATATATAGAGTTATATTTTGATTTGGGGGAAAACTAATCGAAACAGTCGAATCAGCCTACGATACATATTCCATTGTGTTTGGAATGGGGGTAAATATCTATGAACGACAGGCAGTGGGTCTCCATTGGAGATCGAATTTAAAAGTTGCTTTTTAGAATTAATTTAATAATAATAATATATATATATTTATATAAATCCCCTTTTTCCCTTTACCCCACCCCCTTCATTTATCTTTCCTCAGTAAAAAAAAATCGGAAAGGGGAAACCCAATTTCCCCTTCATCCGCCCACCGCCTCCTGCCGCCACTCCGATCTCCACCCCACCTCCCTTCAGGCGCCGCGACCGCCGAAAACCCCCCTCCTCCACGTCGAGCTCGAATCCCCCCTCCTTTCTCGATTTGAAACCGCGCCCCCCTACAGCCCCAATTCGAAGATGCCATCGCTGGCCAGGGCGCCATCACCATCTCCCGTAGCCCACCGCCGACCAACGCTGCGCACCGCCATACTTCCGGCGATCCGTACCTCCCTCGGCACCAACGATTAAAAAAGGTGAGTTTTTATAAAAAAAATTATTTACTTAGTATAAAAACTGATTTTTACTTAGTATGAAAACTGATTTTATTTATTTATTTATTTATATAAGAAAAAAAGATTTATATTTAAAAAGATATGAACTTCATATTTAAAAAGATATGAACTTTATAAAATAAAAAGGTGTGGTTTTATGAAATAAAAAGGTGAGATTTTTATAAAAATGAAAGCGAAATAAAAATGTGTTCGTTTATATATAAACATCGAATAGGTTGGGATTTTTATTCGAATAAAGAAATGATTTTTATATTTTATGGAGAATAAAGAAATGATGTTTATATTATATGGAGAATAAAGAAATGATTTTTATATTATATAGAGAATAAAAATATGATTTATATATAGTAAAGATTATAAAAATATAATTTTTATAAGATAGAAAATATAAAAATACGATTTTTATATGTGTTGTGGCGAAATAAAAATTCGATTTTTATATGAGTAGCGGAATGAAAATCGAATTTTTATATAATAAAGAATATAAAAATATGATTTTTATTAATGTAGAGAATAAAAATATGATTTTTATTAATGTAGAGTATTAAAAATATGATTTTTACTACTGTAGAGTATTAAAAATATGATTTCTTATATTATAGAAAGAATAAAAACATGATTTTTATATTATAGAAAGATTAAAAATATGTTTTTTAATGTATAGAACATCATATTAAAAATGTGATTTTAATATGAACAGCGTGGTAAGGACTGGAATGGAATTGCAAACAAATCCAAACGGTTCAGAAGTTCAGGAATAGATAATGGCGGAGTGGAACCTCAAGGTGAGAACTCCTCACTTTTATTTTAATTTCTAGTCGAAATATATACTAGGATGCAGACGGTGCTTAGCAGCACCCGACACCCGTCGTCCACAGACCATGGATGACTTCTTTGTTTGATTGATGTGTTGTGAAAATTGATTGTCTGATGTGGATTGAATAAATATTTTATAGTTAAAAATATAATTTTTAACGTGTATATATAATAAATATTCATTCACAAATCGAACGATTTGTTGATGTACACCGATTTGACTGATGTTGATTGGGACGATAAATTTTACACATCGCCCAACTACACAAATAAAAATCTGTGTTTGTTGATTTGAAACCCCACACGGGTATTGGGATATATTTGACGTACACTAATCCCGATTGTTTAGTTGTATGTCAATCGATGGGTTGACAGACTGTGTAAGCGTTAATTATTGATATTTAATGCTTATGCAGTTGTGTGGTGCACTCTGGATGATGGTTGATTATTTATCGTTGCTATTATATACATGTGTTGTATGGAATCCATATAATTAACATTATATGGTAATTGATTGGACCTCATTCCAATTTGGAAAAAAAGGAATATTATAAAAGAAAACTCATGTGTTAAATAGAATAAAAATTCATGTGTTAAATAGAATAAAGATTCATGTGTTGAATAGAAAGAAAATTCATGTGTTGAATAGAAAGAGAATTCATGTGTTGAATAGAATAAAAATTCATGTGCAGAATAAAAATTCATGTGTTGAATAAAAATATATATTCATATGTTGAAGAAAATATTCATTTGTTGAATAGAATAACGAAGTTATTGAAATATATAAAGCCGTGTTGGTTAGATTGACGCCATTTTGACGTGAACAATATTTATATCGGTTTTATTCATTTTTATAATGAATATCGAAAAGGAATTGATTTCAAAATATAACGTTTTGAAAATATTATCATTTATAGATTAATGATATGGAATATTCAATTTTGATTCGAAATTGAATATGAAGTTGAAATCGTTTTGAAAACGAATTTAAAACGATTTATAAAATATGTTTTAAATGGAAATCGACGAAGTATTATATATATATATATATATATATATATATATATATATATATATATATATATAATGGCCTGAATAGAACGCGCCACGCTGCGGCAGTTCGCGAATTTCGACCATTGACTTCGAATGGATATTAAGGGAGATCCGACTGTCGGATTCTCCTAAAACTGGAACTGTTGGGTTCGTATCGAAAAGAGCTTTCTAACGAATATTACAATTTTAAATCTAACGGTTGGATTTGGAATTATGTCCAAATAAAATTTGGAAAAGGTCGCTGTAATTGCAGTTCGATGGCCGTTGATGGAAATCGACTGTACGAGCCTTGATAAAATTATTAAAAATAGTAATAATTTGTGTAAAATCATAAGAAATGATTTGTGAAGAATTGGGATGAAAATATCCATATTTGAAAAGATAAAAATAGATTTTATCGAAATGAACTATTTTTGAACTAGAATTATAATTCCATTTATTTCTAAAATAAATAAAGTGGATTTGAAATGATTTTGAGAATAACCAGAATTTCCAATAATTGAATTGGAATGGATTTGAATCGAAATTGTCTTTGGAATATTTCGATGTTGGATTTCTTGATGATACAGATATTGTTATGGGAATTTGAAATATATATTAATATCGTTATTTCCAATACGATATTTGTTGGTCATAGAATTTGATATTGAATATAAGCCGATATATTTTCTATTCAGAGCCTTGTATTTAATATCAAATGTGATTTGGGTTTGTCGTAAATGGTGTCTTCTTTAACAAGTTCTTAAACCCAGTTGAGAAAAAAAATTAAATCTTTTTATTTAGATTTAATGAAGTATACCAATTAAATGATATTTAATTGGAATTGATTTTTGGGTTTATCGTGAACGGTGTTTTAAATAACACTTGTTCTTTAACCCGATAATTAATGGAATGTGATTTTGGGTTTATCGTGAACCGTGTTTTAGATGACATTGGTTCTTTAACCCAGTTAAAGACAGGATATTGATTTTTGGGAAGATTAAAACTAAGTGGAGTTTTAACGAATCTTTAATTAGATTGAAGTGATCGAGAATGGAGTATCACCAGTTTTGCTCCAGGCGATAGTTAAATCTTTAATTAGATTTGAACGTGAAATGGTAATTAAATTTACTGATAACACCATGGTGTTAGATATGAAGTATGACCAGTTTTATTTCATGGGATGAATAGGTTGGGATTGGGAAATAAAATAAATGATTACTGCGGTGTGGTTCGCTAATCCCGACTAATTTGAATTGATATTCAAAGGAAGATTAAAGAATAAATTTAAAGAATTTATCTTTGATAAAATTAATGGGAACCTTTCCCAAAGTATAAGAATATTTGAATAAAATAATATTCTGAATCGAAATGAGGCGTATGTTATGTTGGTGCAACACTTGTTTATTATATACGCGAGTTATTTAGAAAGACCGGGTTTATCCCATTCTGAATAACTGATTCGACGTGGTGTCGAGGATGAAGACCGGAGGTCTTCACATCGTTTGGGTGATTACTGATGATCTTGATTGGGCTGTACACCCAAGAGGAGGGAATCAGTTGGTGATCGCCCAGACGTACTTGGAGATCGATGGATATGCGAGGTACAAGGTGCCTCCGGTTTCGTTCAGACCCAGAACGGACTTGTAAATATACTGTGTGTCTGACATTGGATTTTATTCTGTGTGATTGATTTCTATTAAATATATATCTATTTGGCGGCGGAGAATTTATTCTCTTGCTTAACACCCTTCTCTGAGACGTACGAGCTCAGAGGTTATATGTTGATGGATATCAAACGCATGGAGTGAATTGCCTGTGTGGCATGCCTAAGTGGCAATATGATCAAGGCTTCTGTTGAAAAGCAGAGTCTTGTGGTTGATGATCAAAGCACGAACTGTGTGGCATAGCTTTGTGTAGTGTTGATTCGCGAGCCTCACACCCCGGTTGTGAACCAAAAATGGGAGAGGACCTCAGGGAGGGATTGCGTTTCCTTCTAGCTAGGGTGGTGTCAGTGACCTACCAGCCCTGACATTTATATTATTTTCACCTGTGTGGTTGTTGCTGTTGCGAGGCACCTCGGATATATCGGTGACTGTGTGGAGCCGATGGAGTCATTTGGCTCATTTACGCCCCAAAGGGTGGGAAAACGCAGTGTTCAGGCATTTTAATCCACATCAGTGGACCGGCCCTATCGCTCCAAGGGCTTGACTGAGTACTTGTCCTGAGGCTCGGGCTAGAGAGTCTCGAAATCGGTGAGGACTGTCTTTTGCCACGGTTCACATATGGAAATCCATCTTCCAATACGCGACTTTGCGGTTTTATTTGTAGAACCTATATATGGCGACATAGTGGTATGGGGCACTTATGCCGTCTATGATTGATACTTATGATTTGAAGTTGTTTTATACACTATACACTTATAGTAATAATAAAAGATGAAATTTAGCGTATCAAGCATTCTTTGGCTATTATAAGGTAAAACCCTATCCTCCGGCTTGCGTTGCATTGTGTGATGGGACCTGGGTCTTATAATAGCTTCATTGTTCTTTATTTAACATTGCGCTATTGTTTTATGCACTGGTATTCTTGGGAGGAAACCCGTTCCGTGTTATACGGCGTGGTCCCTTGATTTACCAAACTTTAAAATAAAGATTAATAACTATTTTAGTTCTCACACCAGTCACATGACTGACCTGGAGTTTATTGTTTTAACCTAAACTCTAGGTGCTTTTATTTTTACACGGGCATCTAGTAGTTTTGGTTTTGCAGATTTATATTCATAGGAACCTGGTTTACAGCTGGAACGATATCCGGAAAGATCTGTATCTGTATATCTCTTTCAGTTGTGTATTGTATTATTTTTCCGGTGCAGTGATGTATTTAAATGTAATTTAAATCTCTGATAATTTATGATGTGTAATACTTATACATACTCTGTATATTCTTTTATTCTGATGAAATTGTTGTAATAAACAATGAAATGTTCTTCTGTTTGCGTTATGATTTGTTGTGTTCTCAAAACAATCAGGGGTTTCGAACGGTCTTGGTCGGTTTAGCGATCGATTCAGATCGAGCGAAATTCCGGGTCGTTACATATAAATATCGAATTTTTATTTCGCTTCATATATAAAAATCTTGCCTTTCTATATATAAAAACATCGCCTTTCTATGATAAAAATGTAATCTTTTCATCGCTACTTCATATATAAAAATCGAATTTTTATCGCTACTATATATATATATATATATATATATATATATATATATAAATCGAATCTTTCTATCGCTATTGAGTATATAAAAATCACATTTTTACATTTTCATTCAAACGATAAAAATCGTATTTTTACTTCGTTACATATACAAAGATCAAAATTTTATTATCTATATATTATAAAAATCATATTTTTATAATCTCTACTATATAAAAATCATATTTTTATTATCTCTATGATATAAAAATCATATTTTTATTATCTCTATAATATAAAAATCATATTTTTATTTCGTTAATCCATATATAAAAATTCAACCTTTTAGCATATGAAAATCAAATCTTTTAGCATTTCGAAAATCAAATCTTTTTATCATATGAAAATAAATCTTTTATCATACGAAAATCAAATTTTTTTATCATATGAAAATCAAATTTTTTATCATATGAAAATCAAACTTTTATCATATGAAAATCAAACTTTTATCATATGAAAATCAAACCATTTATCATATGAAAATCTAAACTTTTTTCAATGTAATATAATAAAAATTCCATTACTAATTATCTAAATAAGTAAAGAAAAATAAAATAAAATAAAGCTCACTTTTTTTTCTTGAACGGAGGGGGTTCCTGATGCGTCATTGGTCGGAGGGAGGGGGGAGGGACTGGTGCTCGTGCCAGGACTGGCGATGGGGGCCTAGGGTTCCGACGACTTCTCTTCAATTTGGGCTTTGGGTTCGCCTGGGGGGGGGGGGGGGGGTGATGAACGGCGGAAGGGGATTGAGGAGGGAGAGGCGCGGCCTTTGCCTGAGCGGCGGCGGTGGGTAGGGCCTGGCGAGGAGGAAGCGTCGATGTCTGGAGGAGGAGGACGGTGAAGCAGTTCATTGGTTTTTTTCCTGTTTGGGGAGATTAAAGTG
Source organism: Allium sativum (assembly GCA_030737875.1). Lineage (NCBI taxonomy): Eukaryota > Viridiplantae > Streptophyta > Magnoliopsida > Asparagales > Amaryllidaceae > Allium > Allium sativum. The sequence goes on along the minus strand of CM060920.1, from coordinate 454,253,796 downwards.
AAGAGGGGAGAGAAAGCAAGGGGGTAAAGGGATTTTTATAAATATATATTTATTATATTTTTAATTTAATTTCAAAAGGGTTGAATTTTATTTGACCATCAAACGAGACCCAACGACTGTCGCTCCTAGCTAATTACCTCCATTCCGAACACAATGGAATATTTATCGTAAGCTGATTCGACTGTTTTGATCCGTTTCCATCAAAATCAAAATATAAATCCATATATTGAATTTGAATGCGCATTTCAATTTACCGGGGCCACATACGGACTCTAAAAATTCCCCAAAAATATTTTCTAGCTTCGTATTGACGATACGGTGCTAACAAAACTAATTTTGTCAAATTCTGAGATCGTTTGGAAAATGGCCATTTTCTGGTCGATCGAAATTGACTGAAACTATTAAAACACATTTTACTTCGCCAAGCTCACATATTGATTCGAAAAATTATGAATTTTGGAATCTTACAATAACTAGACATCTCGGATCCAACAAAAGTGGTTTCGTCGAAAACCGAGGTCGTTTGCAAAATTTCCATTTTTACGGGCCAGAATTCCGTAGCGACTATTCTGAATTTTCAACTGGGCATAACTTTTTATCCCCGCTATGAAATTTCAATTTTTCAGATTCATTGGAAAGATATTTTCAAATAGATTCTAATATTTTTGGTTTCTCTAAAATCCGGTTTATTTTGAATCCTGTACATTCATTTGAAATTTGAAATCGAATTTTCGAACTACGGCCATTTTCAATTCCTTTTATAATTAAAAATAATTATTTATTTTCTAGCGACGATTCAAATAAATATATACGTTCTAATTCAATTCAAAATAAATTTCTCGTCGTTATTATTTAAAATAATTCATTTTAAATATTCAAAATTCACTAAAATGGTCAAAATAAAAATTTTAAATTGGCTTAGATTTCGTGTTATTACAATCTCCCCCACTTAAAACTTTTCGTCCCCGAAAAGGAACGAAGCCGAAAATTGTTTAACTAATCAACTCAACTTTCATTATTTTCATTATGGCTTAAGTTCTTCAACTATTCAGTTTCTAAGAAATTTTCATTTTTTTCGAAAATTTAGGAAATTTGGCTAACACCCGAAATTTTCGAAAAATTTCGCCATAACCTCCCCTGCACCGGGAGCTTTGGGACATTTCTAATAGCCTCCCATGGCCCTCACCAATCCAAAAAGAAAAAGAAACAGCCAATCGGCTCATAAAATAATCCAAACCAAAATAAATACAATAAACATGTACCTATTTGTCGGGCAAACAATTTTATTCTTCTGCTCTAGCCTCCTTGCTATGACCTGTTCAATGGATACGCATGTATATGCATGCAAATGCGATATATTTTCATTACGACTCACTATTTGATACAATTCGGCTAAATGGTTCAAATTTTAATTAATCAACCAATAATCAAACAACACAATCAGCAATCAATTAGTGAATTAATGTTTCAAATTCATAATTTTGATATATATATACATAAAATCATGTTATTGATGCCAAGTCACAAAAATATATTCTAACTATATTTTGGTTCTCACACCAGTCCATTGGAAATATATAAATATCCCACTTTCGACACTCGAATATAAATTCTGATGATGATATATCAATCATCAGAATCACCCCCGGGCGACTAGAGTGTAATTCTATATCCATCCTGTATATTTGAGATTTCCAATACATGTGGATCAGACGTATATGAAAATCTCTATATACTGGATTGTCCAAATCAATACAAATAAATATTCAAATATGAATAATTTAATTTAATTTTTCAAAACAAATTTTGTTTTCAATTTTATTTTCAAAATATCGCTCTTCACACTCGTTCTAGGATACTACTGATCCCATCTCTAACGAGTCATTCCTATTGGATATTACCAATCCAATCTCTGATGAATTCTTTCGTTTGGTTCTAACGTGTCTTATTCTCCGAGCTCTGTAAACCAAAGCTCTGATACCAAGCTATGACGACCCAAAATCCCCCTTACGGGAAATCGCGGATCGTACTGAGGACCAGACACATCGGAACGCAAACAGAAGAACATTTCATTGTTTATTACAACAATTCCATTAGAATACAAGAATATATAGAGTATGAATAAATAATACCCATTCGATAATATCAGAGATTACAATACATTACATAGCAGTGGAAAATAATACAATACACAAACTAGAAGTAATACACGGATACAGAGCTTTCCGAATATCGCTTCAGCTGTAAATCAGGATCTTGTGAATATAAATCTGCAAAACCAAAACTACTAGCTGCCCGTGTCAAAATAAGGGCACCCAGAGTTTAGGTTAAAACAATAAACTCCAGGTCCGTCATGTGACTGGTGTGAGAACTAAAACAGTTATTAATCTTTATTTTAAAGTTAGGTAAATCAAGGGACCACGCCGTATAACACGGAACGTGTTTCCTCCCAAGAAAACGAGTGCATAAAACAACAGCGCAATGCTAAATAAAGAACAATGAAGCTATTATAAGGCCCAGGTCCCATCACACAATGCAACACAAGCCGGAGGATAGGGTTTTACCTTATAATAGCCAAATAATGCTTGATAAGCTAAATTTCATCTTTTATTATTACTATAAGTGTATAGTGTCAAAACAATTTCAATCATAAGTATTAATCATAAACGGCATGGGTACCATATATCATGTCGCCAATACTAGGCTCTACAATCAAAACCGCAAATGTCACGTATTGGAAGTTGGATTTCCATCTGTGAACCAAGGCAAGGGATCGTCCTTACCGAATTTGAGACGCTCTAGCCCGTGTCTTAGGAGCATAACGCATCGTGTGACGGCCCGCCTCGCACCCGCCGGCATTTCCTCTGAAAGTGCGCTGTACACATGCCCGACTAGCACGGAACGGTCGCCAAAGAAAGGAAAGAAAATAATGAACTAATCGAAAACCTAAAGAATGTCTCACAGCGCATGGAACAAAATATAATAATATACTTGACATAAAACAGGCGAGACAGTGCATAAGCTGATAACTAAAACCAACATCAACATCATCATTAGAGTAGCGGAAATCCAAATACAGCTTATTACAACTTTCCAAATTACTGTCTCTAAACAAAATAAAGAAAGGTACACCACTAATGCCCAAAGTAGTGACCGCAGCAACGCCGGGAGAATATCTATATATCATACGTGGAAGCCTCCTGCTCGTCTCCGGTACAGCTACTCGTGCATACCACCTAACCTGTCTCTAGTTTGCTCGTGAGAGCACCCAGAGTAATAAGAAGAGACATAAAACTCTGGGTCAGACAAAAAGTCTGGTATGAGTGATAAGTAGCAAAACAAAACAATAACAGGTATACTAAACCATACCTGAACCTGGACCTGCAACCAAAGAGTTAGCACTACATACCGTACAATACTCTAAGGTGCCACTAAACAGATGGTGTAAGGATAACGGGGGTGGGGTGTGCATGTCATAATGACGGAAAACAATTAATCATAGCAATCATCCTCACATCTCTCACTCAGTGCGTAAAGCATACGATGTCCACCACTGTCAATCACTAGACCCATCGAAGTAGTGACGAAGTTCGACTTGTACAACTACTGCTACTACCAAGCTTACCCCATGGAGTCATGACCAAATCTTTACAAATAACCCTACTTTATTGGTCTATAGCCCTTTTAGTCGTACCTAGGCCACTGTGGCCCTGAATCCGTTCACATACCCCCTACACATATTGATTTAAAGTCATAGACATCAACAACCCCTTAGCACACGTCCCGCAGCAAAGTCCAATCATGAAGTTCACTCGTTGGTTCCCATCTGGATCCTGAGTATAAACCCCCTATTTGGACTACCTTTGCATCTCGGGTTTTTGGTCTTCTTCCCCGGATCGGTCTTCATCTAGTTCGCAACCCATGCCTCGCATTCAAAACTCCTGAGTTCGGTTAGTGGTCATCATCCTCCTTCGGATCGGTTTGAGCCACCTGCATCTGATCGGGTCGTGGTGTCCTTCTTCCAGCAGTTCGGGTCAGGGTCAACACCTCCAAGCGGTTCGGATCGTGGTGAGCTCCGGATCGGGTCGGGCCTTCCTCACCAGCTCGGGTCGTTGTGTGCTGATCGGGTCGGGACTCCTGGTCGGATCGAGATCTCCAAACAGCACGGGATCGATGCACTAGATCATGGTGCAGCAGTTCAGAGGAGCGGTTCGTGGGTGGTTGTCATGATCGGGTCGGTTCGGGGGGTTTGCGATCCGATCCGGTTTCCTACATAGTTTTCCTACGACTTCCAACAACCTGTTTTACGCCATTCGACGGCGTTTTCGGCCAATCTAACTATTCTAATCAATCACAAAATATACCATACAGTCATAACAACATGTAGAAACGGACATAAACACCAAAACATCAATTTGATAAGTTAAAACGGATCAAACATAGCCAGAACCCCATATTTTTCCCTTAAGCATGTTTAAGCAAAACTAAACATAGGATTAACAAAACTTAACCAAATCAACCCAAATTTCTAACAGAGGTATAAAACAGTATTTCAGAATTTATAAATATTTTTTCAGAATTTTATCGTGTCTAATTTCGTTAATCAACACTAATTACCCTTAATTAACCGTAATTAGTGCAAAACTATGCAAATCACTCACTTTAGCCACAAATAAAATTCCAAATCTAAAACTCCACTGATTTGGATGCGAATACCAATACAACACAGCAGCTCTACCTCGATTTGTGTGCTAAACCGCCTTGATTTGATGTTGATTAAGCCAAAACTTGATTAGAAAGTGATTAGAACTTGATTTGGGTGTTGGAGGCCATTGCTAGGGTTCCAAGAATGAAAGTGGCGGCTGGAAGAAATGTTTTCTAAACCTAATCAGCCCCTATATACCCCTAATCCCGAAATTCCCCATTGGGCCTAGCTGTTAATTACCCAATTAAGACCAGTTAAGCAATTTTTCGCCCTTTAAACCTTGTTTCAGCCATATCTCCCAAACGATAAGTCCGTTTTTCATATGTGACCACTCTACGGAAAGGTAAACCATCATCCGGACCAATGGAATTGGTTTCAGGTCAAAACTCCTTTCCAATCAAAAGTTATGGCCAAAACAAGATCAGCTAGGGGCAAAACGGTCATTTAAAAATCGGGAAAAATCATGAACATGGGAAATGAGCCCAATAGCCGTCTCCCAAAGTTACATGACCATACGACTTTGTATGTGAAAGAAATAAATATTCTACGATCCTTTGATGCGTAGAATGCGGGTCGTTACACTCTTCCCCATTAAGAAATTTCGTCCCCGAAATTCCTTAACCCAAAACATATAAAGGATCCCGCATGCCTACCAATCATATACAACAATCAAACATGCAAAACAAATAAAACAAACCTATCCTAGCATGCGGAAAGACTAAATCGAAACCGAAATCTTACCAGGTGTAGAGTTCTGGATACGTCTTCCTAATGCTCTCCTCTGTCTCCAAGGTACAGTCATTCTCATTCTCATCCCACTGAACCTTGACTAATTTCACCGCCTTCCTTCGAAGCTGCTTCGTATCGTTCCCAACAATACGCATAGGCCTGCGGTTCCCAACCGCCTCAGGTTCAACTTCTATATCATCCAACTGATCAGGTGAAATAGTCACATCTGGGTCATGTACGAATTTCCTTAACTGGAAAACATGAAACACGTTGTGAACTCCTGCCATCTTGTTTGGTAATTCAACTTTATATGCCGAATTCCCAATTTGCTCAAGAACTGGGAATGGACCAACAAATATTGGTGCTAACTTGCCTCTCCTGCCAAATCGTATCACGCTCTTCAATGGAGAAATCTTGACAAACACCAAGTCGCCAATGGAGAACTTTAATTCTCTTCTCCTCTTATCAGCATAACTCTTCTGTCTATCTTGGGCAGCCTTCATTCGCTGTTGGATAACCTTGATCTTGTCTGATGTTTCTCTTATTACTTCTGGTCCAAGCACATATTTCTCACCGGTCTCTAACCAACATGACGGTGAGTTGCACGGTCTTCCGTACAAAGCTTCAAATGGAGCCATACCAATAGTGGATTGATAACTATTATTATATGCAAACTCTACTAGATGCAAATGGTCCTCCCATGATCCACCAAAATCCAATATGCAAGCTCTCAAAAGATCTTCTAACACTCGATTCACCCTCTCTGTCTGTCCATCGGTTTGAGGATGATACGCGGTACTGAGATGTAATTCCGATCCTAACGCCTCTTGTAAGCTCTTCCAAAATCCACTAGTGAACAACGGATCTCGGTCACTCACAATGCCTTTGGGTATTCCATTAAATCTCACTACCCACTTTACATATAGTTCAGCTAACTTAGCTACCGTCCTATTCGACTTGACGGGTATAAATCTTGCACTTTTAGTCAATCGGTCCACAATCACCCAAATGCTATCATGGCCCGATCTAGTCCTTGGTAACCCATCAATGAAATCCATTGAGACTTGTTCCCATTTCCATTCTGGAACTTCTAATGGTTGTAACAAACCACTAGGCTTCTTTTTCTCAGCTTTAACTAGCTAGCAATTCATGCATTTGGATATAAACTTCCCAACGTCTCTTTTCATCCCTTCCCAGTAGTAGGTCTGCTTCATGTCTCGATACATCTTGTTACCACCGGGGTGTATAGTCAGTTTTCAGTGATGACATTCTCTAAGCACTTTATCTCTCAATCCATTGACATTAGGCACAACCTGCCTTCCATTCTTTCTAAGCCATCCATCTCGATCAAGCCCATACTTGTTCATCTCCTCATCGATATTCATCTCTAACTTGGAGATGACTTCTAATAAATTAGGATCGTTCTTCTGACTGGAACCAATCCGCTCAATTAAAATGGGTCTGATCGTCAAACTTGCTAACATTTCTGGATCTAATTTGCACTTTGGTATGAAATCATATCCCGCGATGTACTCCAGTTGCTTCCATTCTAGAAACATAGCCCTAAACCGGCATGTCTTTTACTCAATGCATCAGCCACCGCATTGCCCTTTCCTGGTGTATATGCGATGTCGAAATCATAGAAAGCTAAGAATTCTAACCATCTTTGTTGTCGGAGATTTATATCCTTTTGAGAGAAAAGATACTTTAATGACTTATGATCAGTAAACAACTCGAATCTTTCTCCCAAGAGATAATGTCTCCACATTTTCAATGCAAATACGATCGCTGCCAATTCCAAATCATGGGTAGGGTATCTTTTCTCATGCGGTTTTAGTTGCCGACTTGCATAAGCTACAACCCTACCTCCTTGCATCAATACAGCACCTAGTCTGGTACCACAGGCATCCGTATATACCGTCATCTCTTCATTCCCCTTAGGAATGACTAATACTGGTGCACATGTCCACTTTTCCTTTAGGCTCTTGAATGCATTCTCGCACTTTTCGTCCTAGACGAAAGCTTGATTCTTCTTGGTCAACTGTGTCAACGGTGCTGCTATCTTGGAGAAGTTTTGGATAAACTTACGATAATATCCAGCTAATCCCAAGAAACTTCTTATGTCCGTTGCATTCTTGGGCGTAGACCAATCTTGTACTGTTGCTACCTTCGCAAGGTCCACGGCTATACCATTTTCTGAAACAACATGGCCCAAGAATCTCACTTCCCTCCTCCAGAAGTGACACTTAGAAAACTTTGCTTTCAATTGGTGTTTTCTCAACACCTCCATCACTATCCTCAAGTATTCCTTGTGTCCTTCCTCTGTCCTCGAATAAACAAGGATATCGTCCACGAATAGAAGAACGAACTTATTCAACTGATCTCCGAATACCTTATTCAAAAGATCTACAAAATATGCTGGCGCATTGGTCAACCCAAATGGCATGACCAACCACTCATAAAATCCATACGGCGTTTGAAAGGTCGTTTTAGCTATACTCTCAGCTTCCACTCTAAGTTGATGAAAACCTATCGCGAGATCCCACTGGGAGAATACTCTCACGCCACTCAACTGATCAAACAAATCATCTATCCGCGGTAGAGGATACTTATTCTTCCTCGTCACCTTATTCAACTCGCGGTAGTCTACACATAATCGAAGGGAACCATCGGCCTTGGTAGCAAACACAACTGGTGCTCCCCATTCAGAAACACTCCTTCTGATAAATCCCTTCTTCAAAAGATCGCTGGCTTGCACCCTGAGCTCTCGCTGCTCCCTTGGTGCCATATGACGAAGTGGCATCACTATAGGTCTGGCATCTTTCACTAAATCAATACGGAACTCAATCTCTCGGTGTGGTGGAAGCCCGGTCACTTCCTCGAAGACGTCCGGATACTGGCCAACCACGGGCAAACCTGACAACTCACCATGCGGGAGGTCGAGGGAATTTAGAAAACTAGCCATTATCCCATCACTAGGTAGACCACCAAACACTACCCTCTGCCTATCATCCGCTCTAGCTGTCACAAAAAAGCCCTCACAGTCTACCACCACCCCGTATCTTTAGAGCCAATCGACTCCCAAAATAATGCCAAACCCAGTAAAGCCCAAAACAAAGCAATCACAAACAAACATGCATCCATGACTCGATAAGACCACATTACGACAAATCATGCTAAGGTTAGTCGAACCACCAATCGGGTTTGTGACCACTAAAGGTCTATCGAAAATCTCGGGCTCCAATCCCAACCTATCTACTAGGTCACTAGATATGAAAGAACTGGAAGCTTCGGTATCAAACAAAACTCTAACAGGTACATAGTAAACAGAAGGCATACCTTGGATAACGACGTTCTTTCCCTTCTCCGCCGCAGTTGGGCCATTCGACGAAGAAGGAATAGCATTAAGGGCATATGCTTTCACCATCTGCTTTTCTTTAGGGGGTTGCAGACACTTGTCCTTGTGATGTCCCACTTGGCCACAGTTGAAGCACTTCCTATCTGCTAGATTTGCTCGACAATTACTAGCATAGTGGCCCTTCTTGCCACAGCTAAAGCACTCAACATCTTTCTTCTTCTTCTGGCCATCCTTATTCTGGTTCTGCTTCCTCTTATTCTGAGAACCACTCTTGCCTCCACCGCTTGCTTGCGGTCTTGGCTCCTCTGCAGATGCGACATTAGTCTTCGGCTTAGGGTAAAGACTTTCCGATCTTAAAGCTTTCCCCACAATCGATTCAAACGTCTCATCAATGTGGTTAATAAGCCTTTCGCCCAAGTATCCATCCAAACCAGTTATGAACTTCTCGTTCTTCTTCTTGGCACTATCTATTAGGGATAACCCATATTTCGACAAAGTGTCAAATTCGGAAATATACTCCGAGATAGCTCTATCATTCTGCTTGAGTTCCAAGAATCTCTTAAACAATACTGACTTCTGAGCAGCTGGAATGAACTTATCGCTAAAGCGAGCCTTAAACCGATCCCAAGTAATCTGATCCTCAAGAGTAGCTGCCTTTATAGCATTCCACCAATTCATTGCCCATCCTTGCAGCTGACGGGATGCTCGCCTTCTCATCATCGCATCCTCGATACCCAAGTCTTCGAAGATACGCTCGCAGCTATCCAACCAATCCTGAACATCCGTAGCCGACTCTGTAACAACCCGAATTTTTATAACATGTTAAGACAAGAATTCAGGGCATAATTAAATCATAAGTTAAGAATCAATGGGAACGGGTTACGCCATTGCGTTCGTCTCGAAATTCTGCTTGAAAACGAGTCCGAAATTTCGTAAATCGGAGTCCGTATGACCAAGATATGGCCCATAGAAGATTTCAGAAAATTCAAAATTCAGCCCGAAATTCAAAATCAGCTCCAAACAGATTCGGCGGGATTGGTTGGATAGCTAGTAAAGGTTCGGTGGAGTGAAGCCGATGAAGATGCAACTTGGGAAACCGAGGAGAAGATGCGTGGGCTTTACCCATTTCTTTTTTAGGGTACATTCTCAATCTCTTTTCCTAGTTAGCATATCTTTCTTTTGCTATCCATGTTTATCTTGTTATCTCGTTAATCTTGTCATGAGAACCTTAGGTAGAAACCCTTTTGGATGAAACATGTATTTGAAACATGTTATGCTTGATGGTTGCAAATGGTTGCAAGTGTTTGCAAGTGGTTACTCGTGGATGCATGATACACGTTAGGCACTAAGATCGGCTCACACACTTTCATATTGCATATGCATGAGTGTTTATGCTTATTCATGGATGAAACTTGTGATGCTATCACATGCATGTTGCATATTGATGAATGTTATGTGCACTCATGTAGAGATTATAAATTATGTTAGGAATTTGCGTACATTTGGACTCATTTCACTAACATATTCTGCATTAAGGAGTTTTACTGAGTCAGTAACCGCCTTATTTTCGCATTAGATAGATGAATATACACACACTTTTGCATATGTTCATACAGCATTAGAAATCTTTTAAGGACAATGATTACTTTTGGATGATGTTTTGAGTAGATGGATGATGGATGGTAGGATACGTCCTTCCTAACTTGGAGATTTTGGGGACGAAATCCTTTAAGGTGAGGAGAATGTAACAACCCGAATTTTTATAACATGTTAAGACTAGAAATCAGGGCAGAATTAAATCATAAGTTAAGAATCAATGGGAACGGGTTCCACCATTGCGTTCATCTCGAAATTCTGCTTGAAAACGAGTCCGAAATTTCGTAAATCGGAGTCCGTATGACCAAGACATGGCCCATAGAAGATTTCAGAAAATTCAAAATTCAGCCTGAAATTCAAAATCAGCTCCAAACAGATTGGGCGTGAAATTTCCCGCCCAACCCCAGGTCGACTGGGGAGTCGACCTGCCCCAGCCCAGGTCGACTGCCCAGTCGACTTGGGTGTCGACCTCCCTAGTCGGCCATGTTTCCCTGGTGCACCTATTTGCTCCTTTGGTCTGGTCAGTTGGCCTGTGACGGGATTTGATGGTTCAGATCTAAACTAGGGTTAATCCTATGGCCTAAACTAGTCTCTACACCTATAAAAACACCCTAATACCTAACCTAAACCATCACAAATCATCCTAACAACTAAATTCTGCCAAAATGCTCCCTAGTCATGGCCTCCATCTTCATCTTGAGAGCTTCTAAGGAAAAAAGGAGCAATCTTTCTTTGTCAAATCAAAGGAGCTACTCATTCTCAAGGCTTCTAGTGTTGCTACATCATTCCTAGAGCTTCTACAACGTCTCTATCTTGTTCTACTTTGTTCTAGTTCTCATAGCCACGATTTGTAAGCCCCACTCTACTCTTAGATTTAAACTATGAAGTTAATATGAACATGTAGCAAGTTGAAATGGGATTTTTGGTGTAATACTTGTCTTGGGGCTATATTTGTATGCATAGATCCATTTATGACTCTTTTGATCTATGATTGTGGAACTATCATGAACCTAGTACCGTTCATCTTGATTTTTGGGTAGAAAGCTATGAGCTTTATTTGGGGATTATGCATAATGCAACATAGAACCCCTCATAACCTTGATCTTAACTTGCCTATGATGTTGAACTACATGCTACCACAAGTTTATCACTCTATGTCAACTATTATCATGTTGTCACCTTTGCCTATGATGTTGAACTACATGCTACCCACAAGTTTATTTGCTAAGTTTGATGTCATACATGTTTTGAGGCCAATAATCCTATATGCTAGTTGTGATGAACACTTTGCCTCAAATATCATCATGTTTAACTTATGACCAACATTACCACCTTATGCCCATCTTGGTCATATTTTTATGTTCCTTGATTCACTTGTGTTGATGCGAATTCACGTGCGAATGGGAATACGTTATGGGTAGTTAGGCAAACTTGAAATGACATGAAAAACATGACTTGAAATGTGACATGAAACTTGATTATGCTTGAAAACGTGAATGTGGTCATGACATGTAGAAAACCATAAAGTGGCCAACTCGAGGTTGGGTTGAGTTTGTAGCGTAAATCTGCCCGGAACCGCCCGGCAAATCCAGTGGCTACAAACAATAGGACCCAATGTGAGAAGTTGGTCATATCGCGCTTGAAACCCGAGGTTAGACTAGGTTGTGGTGTAAAGCTGCCCGGACCCGCCCGACATATCCAGTAACCACAACAAAGTCTAATGTGAGAGGTTGGGTGCATTAAATTAATTAATGCCACATGTTAGGGTTAAGTCATGAACCACTTGGATACACTTAACCAACTTGATACATGATTGGATAGGGTTAACCACACTTAACCCGTTGGAAACCCTAGTTACGTGGTGCTTTTCAGCAGTAACCCTCTTGGATGTATCACGATACCCTAGGGACTAGGCTAGGGTGGGGCACGATTACTGGGCTGATTGTAAGCGACCAAAAAGACGGCAGAGTAGGTGCGCCAGTGTAGGTTCAGGCGGACAATGTCGTGCACATAGTCCGCAGTTAAATAAAACAGACATGGGCACCAGTAGGTTTAGACTGTGCGTGCTTGATTTGTGTCAGTGGTTGGCACCCTAGGGCTTGATACACCCTAGGGTGGACCTAGCACAGTTGACTACATTCCGTGATTGGGCCGTATGACACCGACACTCGACGAGTTAGGCTTATAGGGAGTCGATCGACTAGACCGTGTAGTTGGACCCCGACTTGGGTCACCTCATGATATTGGGCCAAGGGATCATTTCTTGTTTATACTTGACATGAGTTAGAATACTAGTACTATTGGTGCAAGACTAAACCTTGTATATGCGATACCACACTTGGTCTACCTTTTTATCTATTTATCATGCCAGTTAGTTACCATCTTTATGTTTCATCTCAGTTGCTCTTGTTTAGTTAACTTCATTAGTTTTTATACTAATAGTAGGTAGGACTTACCAGTCTTTATGACTGACCCTTTTTCTTTCGCCTCTTTTCTTTCGTCCCCCCCCCAGGTTCTCAGGGAGGGAACACTAGTGCTTAGCTTGGACATTTGGCTTGCTTTCTTGACAGCTCATGTACGGTTTGGACTTGAGCTTGCTATGGCTTCACTACATCTATCTTGGGGATAGTTTACTTTATGTTATTTTCAGTTTATGTTTTCTAGACTTGTGGTAGTTGGAAAATAATGACTAAGTACTTTGATGTAAGTTGACTATTTGGTTTTGAAATGGTTAACTATGGTTTTTAAATTTCTACCGCTGCTTTACTTATTTATTTATCTATGTTCTGTCTTGTGATATCTCTGTGCATGTTTACCTAGACAACACCCCACCAAAGCTAGTGCATTCTCTTGTGAGTGACCCTGGCGGAGGTGAGGTGTTACATTTGGTATCAGAGCATGAGGTTTACTAGACCGGACAAAAGTTTTAAAAACCCTTTTGAAAAACTATTTTCAAAACCAATTAAGTATTTTTCCAAGGAAAGTCTAGTTTATTTTAAAGGGCTATTCCCCAAAAGCCATTAGTACTATCCTTCGTTTCCTCGTTCTAAATCTATCTTTTCCTTTTTCAGCATGGCCGATCTTAACCTTCCTGAGGGAGTAACCATACACGGATGGTTCCGAAGGTACTTGGAAGCTAGGGCCAACGATGCGGGCCCAACAAACACTCCCACTCCTCCTCCCGTACCTGAGGTTCCTCCTCCTCCTCCTCAGCGTCCACAAGTGGATTTCGCGAAGATTTACAAAGACTTTAAGGCGATGGGTGGCAAGAATTTTGTTGGGACAGAGACTTATGTTGAGGCAAGAAACTGGTTAAGGGAAACTGAAGACCTTTTTGCTATCTTTGATGTAGAAGATCGTAGGAAAGTTCTGTTGGCAGTATGGCTATTGAAAAAGGAAGCTGCTTATTGGTGGGAAGTCACCAACGCTACTAGGCCTATAGAGACTTGGGCCGACTTTAGGATGAGGTTTGGGCTTAAGTTTCTATCATCTGCTGAAGAGAATCTACAATTGGAGAGGTTTATATCTTTGAAGCAAGGGGACATGACCGTGAGGGAGTATGTGAATAAGTTTAACCAGCTTGCTCGATTCGGTTTAGACATGGTTAACACACCTCAGAAGAAGGCTCTACGCTTTGCTCGAGGATTGAATGAGCCATTGCAAGGTTTGGCCATATCTCATATACCCATGGGGGCCACTTTTGAGAGCTTAGTGGATATGGCCTTGCTTCAAGGAGATGATAAGAATGGCAAGAAAGAAGTTAAGCTTAATGAGACTCAAACTAAGAAGGCGGACTCCAAGTGGGGAGGCAATCAGAGCAACCAGAACAACAAGAACAACAAGGGTAACAAGGCCAACAACAACAAGGCAAGGGAGACACGGAAGTGCAACTTCTGTGGGATCACTGGACACATAATCAAAGATTGTAGGAAGAAGAAGAGGAAGTTGGGAGAATGCTTTCATTGCGGAGAGTCTGGACACTTCACTAAGGATTGCCCAAAGAAGCAAGGACATGGGCAAGGACAGACTCAGCGGGCAGGACCTTCTGGAGGGCAGATGCATGCTCTCAACACTACTCCAGCTCCGGACCGAGGTAGTATTTCTGTAGAAAGCCTTGTTTACATTTCTGGTTTTCCTGTTCGAACTTTATTTGATTCTGGCGCATCACATTCCTTTATTTCTTCTGACATTATTGAAAGTTTGCACCTAAGTACTAGTCTAGTTGAGGATCCCGTTAGTGTTTCAAATCCAATTGGGGGTTCCGCCCATCTATCTATGATTTGTATGGATTTGAGGATTTCTATCTTGACCGTAGAATTCACATGTAATGCTTATGTTCTTAGGTTCATGGGATACGGGTTGATTTTGGGCATGGATTGGTTGTCCAGTTATGGAGCCATTCTCGATTGTGAGCATAGGGTAGTGTGGCTTATGACTCGCCTTGGCAATACCCTAGAGATTTCTTGTAACCCTCTGGATCCCGTCATGTTATGTTATCTTGAATCCCTCGACTCGTCTATTGACAATCTTCAATCTGTGAGGGTGGTCCGAGAATATCCTGATGTTTTTGATGAGGTGAAGGGGTTACCCCCTAAACGCGAGATAGACTTCCGTATTTATCTTGTTGATAATGCCAAGCCAGTCTCATTGCCTGTTAGGCACATGGCCCCGCGAGAAAGAAGAGAGCTTAGCAAGCAAGTCAAGGAGTTGCTTGAGAAAAATTTCATTAGGCGAAGCATTTCTGAATGGGGTGCTCCTGTGGTATTCGCCACTAAGGCGGATGGTTCGCTTCGTCTATGTGTTGATTATCGTGAGTTAAACAAGCTGACAAAGAAGAATAGGCACCCGTTACCGAGGATCGATGATCTCTTTGACCAGCTTGTAGGTGCTTCTGTTTTCTCTCAGCTCGATCTAGCCACCGGATTCCATCAGCTTAGAGTGGCTGAGGATAATATTGACAAGACTGCATTTAGGACTCCAGATGTATTCTTTGAATGGCTCTTCATGTCGTTCGATTTGACTAATGCACCCGCATACTTCATTGACTTGATGAGTAGGGTGTTTAGGGAGTTCCTTAACAAGTTTGTGGTTGTCTTCGTGGATGATATTCTGATCTTCTCTAAGGACGAGGAAGAGCATGCTACACATCTCAAGGAGGTTATGGATACGCTTAGAGCTCATCAGTTAAAAGCCAAGTTCTCCAAATGCTATTTCTGGAGAAGGGAAGTTCGGTTCCTTGGGCATATAGTTTCTAAGAAAGGCATAGCTGTGGATCCCGCTAAAGTAGTGGCGGTACAAGACTGGAAGGTCCCGAAGAATGCAACTGAAGTGAGAAGCTTTCTTGGTCTGGCAGGATTTTATAGGAAGTTCATTAAGGACTTCGCTAAGATTTCAGCCCCTCTTACTAAATTAACGAAGAAGAACTTAGTCTTTGCATGGGACTTAGAGTGTGAGCTTGCTTTTCAAAGGCTCAAGAAAGCCCTCACCACAGCTCCATTCCTAGCATTACCCGATGGAGGGAAGTTGTTTACCGTGTACACCGATGCATGTAGCACGGGATTGGGCGCTATCCTGATGCAAGAAGGGAGAGTAATATGCTTTAGGGGTAGGCAACTCAAAGTTCATGAGAAGAACTATCCCACTCATGATTTGGAGTTGGCGGCGATCGTCTTTGCACTCAAATCTTGGCGCCATTATCTTCTAGGTGAAAGGTTTGAGTTATATACTGATCACAAGTCGCTCAAGTACCTCTTCTCGCAGAAAGATTTGAACCTAAGGCAGCAGAGGTGGATGGAATTCTTGGCATCATATGACTTCGATATAGCTTATACCCCTGGCAAGGGTAATGTTGTGGCGGATGCGCTAAGTAGAAGAAGGTTGACTTTGAGTCCCTTGTTTGTTGAGATGAAGAGCCTAGAGTTCTTGGCAACCTTTGATTTTACACCTGCTGTTGAGTCGATGACTGGTTCGTTAGCATCCCTTGAGCTTAGACCTACACTTCGTGATCAAGTTGGGGCTTCACAGAGGGAAGACCCGCAGATAGTCGAGATCATGGACAAGTTGATTCGGGGTGAGACGTCAAGTCACCTCGCTAGATATACTATTGATGACAAGGGGTGGCTAAGGCGTGATGGAAGACTATGTGTCCCACGAGTAGGAGACTTAGTAAATAAGGTTCTTGAGGAGGCGCATCACTCGAGGATGACCATACATCCCGGAGGGGATAAGATGTACTGGGATATGAATCGCATTTTCTTTTGGGATGGGATGAAAAAGGATGTTGCAGAGTTTGTTTCTAGATGCATTGTTTGCCAACAAGTAAAGACCGAGTCGAAGAAGCCCGGTGGACTACTGCATCCATTGGAGGTCCCACAATGGAAGTGGGAAAGTATCTCTATGGATTTTGTGGATGGATTGCCGAGATCAAGGAAGGGGAATACTAGCATATGGGTCATAGTGGATAGACCCACGAAGAGCGCTCATTTCATTCCAGTGAAGAGCAAGAGGACCGCATCATGGCTAGCATCTGTTTATCTTCGAGAGATAGTGCGATTGCATGGAGTTCCTTCTAGCAAAGTGAGCGATCGTGACCCAATCTTCACTAGCCAATTCTGGAATAGTTTGCAAGAAGCGATGGGTACGCGATTGAATCTAAGTACAGCCTATCACCCACAGACTGATGGTCAGACCAAAAGGGTGAATAGGGTACTAGAAGATCTTATGAGGCTATGCATTCTTGACTTTGGTGGCACTTGGGAAGACCACCTTCCTCTCGTAGAGTTTGCTTATAATAACAGCTACCAAGCAAGCATAGGGATGGCACCATTCGAAGCTTTGTATGGGAGGCCGTGCAAGTCACCAACATGTTGGTGGGAGACGACGGATAAGCTTATACTTGGGCCCGACATGATAAGGGACACATCCGAGAAGATTGAGTTGATTAGAAGGCGGATGAAAACAGCCCAAGACAGACAGAAATCCTATGCAGACAAGCGAAGGAAAGATTTAGAGTTTGAAGTTGGAGATATGGTCTTTGTGAAGGTTTCTCCTTTGCGAAATGTGGTTCGTTTTGGAGCAGTTGGAAAGCTAGCACCAAGGTTCGTAGGACCCTTCCCTATCATCGAGAAGATTGGGCAAATGGCTTATAGGGTGGAATTTCTCGAGAAGCTGGCTGGAGTGCACAATGTTTTTCATATCTCGCATCTCCGAAAATGCCTACATGAATCAGCCGAAGTAGTTGAGCCTAGCATTCTTGAAGACGTGGAGGTAGAGAAAGAAGCAACCCTGAGGCGAGCTCCGATTCGTATCTTGGGAACGGAGATCTAGAAGCTGAGGAATCGAGAAGTCAAGTTAGTAAAGGTTCGGTGGAGTGAAGCCGATGAAGATGCAACTTGGGAAACTGAGGAGAAGATGCGTGGGCTTTACCCATTTCTTTTTTAGGGTACATTCTCAATCTCTTTTCCTAGTTAGCATATCTTTCTTTTGCTATCCATGTTTATCTTGTTATCTCGTTAATCTTGTCATGAGAACCTTAGGTAGAAACCCTTTTGGATGAAACATGTATTTGAAACATGTTATGCTTGATGGTTGCAAATGGTTGCAAGTGTTTGCAAGTGGTTACTCGTGGATGCATGATACACGTTAGGCACTAAGATCAGCTCACACACTTTCATATTGCATATGCATGAGTGTTTATGCTTATTCATGGATGAAACTTGTGATGCTATCACATGGATGTTGCATATGGATGAATGTTATGTGCACTCATGTAGAGATTATAAATTATGTTAGGAATTTGCATACATTTGGACTCATTTCACTAACATATTCTGCATTAAGGAGTTTTACTGAGTTAGTAACCGCCTTATTTTCGCATTAGATAGATGCATATACACACACTTTTGCATATGTTCGTACAGCATTAGAAATCTTTTAAGGACAATGATTACTTGTGGATGATGTTTTGAGTAGATGGATGATGGATGGTAGGATACGTCCTTCCTAACTTGGAGATTTTGGGGACGAAATCCTTTAAGGTGAGGAGAATGTAACAACCCGAATTTTTATAACATGTTAAGACAAGAAATCAGGGAAGAATTAAATCATAAGTTAAGAATCAATGGGAATGGGTTACGCCATTGCGTTCGTCTCGAAATTCTACCTGAAAACAAGTCCGAAATTTCGTAAATCGGAGTTCGTATGACCAAGATATGGCCCATAGAAGATTTCAGAAAATTCAAAATTCAGCCTGAAATTCAAAATCAGCTCCAAATAGATTGGGCGTGAAATTTCCCGCCCAACCCCAGGTCGACTGGGGAGTCGACCTGCCCCAGCCCAGGTCGACTGCCCAGTCGACTTGGGTGTCGACCTCCCTAGTCGGCCATGTTTCCCTGGTGCACCTGTTTGCTCCTTTGGTCTGGTCAGTTGGCCTGTGACGGGATTTGATGGTTCAGATCTAAACTAGGGTTAATCCTATGGCCTAAACTAGTCTCTACACCTATAAAAACACCCTAATACCTAACCTAAACCATCACAAATCATCCTAACAACTAAATTCTGCCAAAATGCTCCCTAATCATGGCCTCCATCTTCATCTTGAGAGCTTCTAAGGCAAAAAGGAGCAATCTTTCTTCATCAAATCAAAGGAGCTACTAATTCTCAAGGCTTCTAGTGTTGCTACATCATTCCTAGAGCTTCTACAACGTCTCTATCTTGTTCTACTTTGTTCTAGTTCTCATAGCCACGATTTGTAAGCCCCACTCTACTCTTAGATTTAAACTATGAAGTTAATATGAACATGTAGCAAGTTGAAATGGGATTTTTGGTGTAATACTTGTCTTGGGGCTATATTTGTATGCATAGATCCATTTATGACTCTTTTGATCTATGATTGTGGAACTATCATGAACCTAGTACCGTTCATCTTGATTTTTGGGTAGAAAGCTATGAGCTTTATTTGGGGATTATGCATAATGCAACATAGAACCCCTCATAACCTTGATCTTAACTTGCCTATGATGTTGAACTACATGCTACCCACAAGTTTATCACTCTATGTCAACTATTATCATGTTGTCACCTTTGCCTATGATGTTGAACTACATGCTACCCATAAGTTTATTTGCTAAGTTTGATGTCATACATGTTTTGAGGCCAATAATCGTATATGCTAGTTGTGATGAACACTTTGCCTCAAATATCATCATGTTTAACTTTTGACCAACTTTACCACCTTATGCCCATCTTGGTCATATTTTTATGTTCCTTGATTCACTTGTGTTGATGCGAATTCACGTGCCAATGGGAATACGTTATGGGTAGTTAGGCAAACTTGAAATGACATGAAAAACATGGCTTGAAATGTGACATGAAACTTGATTATGCTTGAAAACGTGAATGTGGTCATGACATGTAGAAAACCATAAAATGGCCAACTCGAGGTTGGGTTGAGTTTGTAGCGTAAATCTGCCCGGAACCGCCCGGCAAATACAGTGGCTACAAACAATAGGACCCAATGTGAGAAGTTGGTCATATCGCGCTTGAAACCCGAGGTTAGACTAGGTTGTGGTGTAAAGCTGCCCGGACCCGCCCGACATATCCAGTAACCACAACAAAGTCTAATGTGAGAGGTTGGGTGCATTAAATTAATTAATGCCACATGTTAGGGTTAAGTCAAGAACCACTTGGATACACTTAACCAACTTGATACATGATTGGATAGGGTTAACCACACTTAACCCGTTGGAAACCCTAGTTACGTGGTCCTTTTCAGCTGTAACCCTCTTGGATGTATCACGATACCCTAGGGACTAGGCTAGGGTGGGGCACGATTACTGGGCTGATTGTAAGCGACCAGAAAGACGGCAGAGTAGGTGCGCCAGTGTAGGTTCAGGCGGACTATGGTTGTGCACATAGTCCGGAGTTGAATAAAACAGACATGGGCACCAGTAGGTTTAGACTGTGCGTGCTTGATTTGTGTCAGTGGTTGGCACCCTAGGGCTTGATACACCCTAGGGTGGACCTAGCACAGTTGACTACATTCCGTGATTGGGCCGTATGACACCGACACTCGACGAGTTAGGCTTATAGGGAGCCGATCGACTAGAACGTGTAGTTGGACCCCGACTTGGGTCACCTCATGATATTGGGCCAAGGGATCATTTCTTGTTTGTACTTGACATGGGTTAGAATACTAGTACTATTGGTGCAAGACTAAACCTTGTATATGAGATGCCACACTTGGTCTACCTTGTTATCTATTTATCATGCCAGTTAGTTACCATCTTTATGTTTCGTCTCAGTTGCTCATGTTTAGTTAACTTCATTAGTTTTTATACTAATAGTAGGTAGGACTTACCAGTCTTTATGACTGACCCTTTTTCTTTCGCCTCTTTTCTTCCGTCCCCCCCCCCCCCCCCCCAGGTTCTCAGGGAGGGAACACTAGTGCTTAGCTTGGACATTTGGCTTGCTTTCTTGACAGCTCATGTACGGTTTGGACTTGAGCTTGCTATGGCTTCACCACATCTATCTTGGGGATAGTTTACTTTATGTTATTTTCAGTTTATGTTTTCTAGACTTGTGGTATTTGGAAAATAATGACTAAGTAATTTGATGTAAGTTGACTATTTGGTTTTGAAATGGTTAACTATGGTTTTTAAATTTCTACCGCTGCTTTACTTATTTATTTATCTATGTTCTGTCTTGTGATATCTCTGTGCATGTTTACCTAGACTACACCCCTCCAAAGCTAGTTCATTCTCTTGTGAGTGACCCTGGCGGAGGTGGGTGTTACAGACTCTGTTCCGTGGAACGGCTTCCCACCAAGACTAGTATAATCCTTATTCAGCTTGGCGAAATCGGCCCTCGGCACCTGCACTATCGGACCACCTCCATTACCAGCATTGGAAGCTGCCCTCTGCACATCTCTAAGCATCTCCCTCATGAGGTTTGTATACATTGTCCTCATCTCAGCAACATTCCCATTATTGGCTCCTCTACCGGTACCCCTTGCGTACCAGCTCATCGTTTAATCATCACAGAGGAAACGATTAACCATCTCCAAAGTGGTGCCAGTGCAGTGCGACTTCATCCTTAGATATAATAATAGTATATTTATATATAGCTTTTAAAAACCAAAATAATCACAAATACGCGCTATCATATACGTATACTATCTCTCCCTGATAACTTCCCTTGGTTAACTACGCAACCTAGAGCTCTGATACCAAGTGTGACGGCCCGCCCCGCTCCCACCGACATTTCCTCCGAAAGTGCGTTGTACACATGCCCGACTAGCACGGAATGGTCACCAAAGAAAGGAAAGAAAAGAATGAACTAATCAAAAACCTGTAGAATGTCTCACAGCGCATGGAACAAAATATAATAATAATATACTTGACATAAAACAGGCGAGATAGTGCATAAGCTGATAACTAAAACCAACATCAACATCATCATCAGAGTAGCGGAAATCCAAATACATTTTATTACAACTTTCCAAATTACTGTCTCTAAACAAAAGAAAGAAAGGTACACCACTAATGCCCAAATCAGTGACCGTAGCAACACAGGGAGAATATCTATATATCATACGTGGAAGACTCCTGCTCAACTCCTGTACAACTACTCGTGCATACCACCTAATGTGTCTCTAGTCTGCTCGTGAGAGCACCCAGAGTAATAAGAAGAGACATAAAACTCTGGGCCAGACAAAAAGTCTGGTATGAGCGGTAAGCAGCAAAACAGAACAATAACATGTATACTAAACCATACCTGAACCTGGACCTGCAATCAAAGAGTTAGCACTACATACCGTACAATACTCTAAGGTGCCACTAAACAGATGGTGTAAGGATAACGGGGGTGGGGTGTGCATGTCATAATGATGGCAAACAATCAATCATAGCAATTATCCTCACATCTCTCACTCAGTGCGTAAAGCATACGATGTCCACCACTATCAATCACTAGACCCACCGAAGTAGTGATGGAGTTCGACTTGTACAACTACTGCTACTACCAAGCTTACCCCATGGAGTCATGACCAAATCTTTTACAAATGACCCCACTTCATTGGTCTATAGACCTTTTAGTCGTACCTAGGCCACTGTGGCCCTGAATCCATTCACGTACCCCCTACACATAGTGATTTAAAGTCATAGACATCGACAACCCCTTAGCACACGTCCCGCAGCAAAGTCCAATCATGAAGTTCACTCGTTGGTTCCCATCTGGATCCTAAGTATAAACCCCCTATTTGGACTACCTTTGCATCTCGGGTTTTTGGTCTTCTTCCCCGGATCGGTCTTCATCTGGTTCGCAACCCATGCCTCGCGTTCAAAACTCCTGAGTTCGGTTCATGGTCATCATCCTCCTTCGGATCAGTTCGAGCCAACTTCATCTGATCGGGTCGTGGTGTCCTTCTTCCAGCAGTTCGGGTCGGGGTCCACACCTCCAAGCGGTTCGGATCGTGGAGAGCTCCGGATCGGGACGGGCCTACCTCACCAGCTCGGGTCGTTGTGTACTGATCAGGTCGGGACTCCTGGTCGGATCGAGATCTCCAAACAGTACGGGATCGATGCACTAGCTCATGGTGCAGCAGTTCAGAGGAGCGGTTCGTGGGTGGTTGTCACGATTGGGTCGGTTCGGGGGGTTTGCGATCCGATCCGGTTTCCTGCACAGTTTTCCTGCGACGTCCAACAACTTGTTTTACGCCATTCGACGGCGTTTTCGACCAATCTAACTATTCTAATCAATCACAAAGCATACCATACAGTCATAGCAACATGTAGAAACGAACATAAACACCAAAACATCAATTTGATAAGTTAAACGGATCAAACATAGCCAAAACCCCATATTTTTCCCTTAAGCATGTTTAAGAAAAACTAATCATAGGATTAACAAAACTTAACCAAATCAACCCAAATTTCTAACAGAGGTATAAAACAGTATTTCAGAATTTATAAATATTTTTCCAGAATTTTATCATGTCTAATTTCGTTAATCAACACTAATTACCCTTAATTAACCGTAACTAGTGCAAAACTATGCAAATCACTCACCTTAGCCACAAATAAAATACCAAAACTGAAACTCCACTGATTTGGACGTGAATACCAATACAACACAGCAGCTCTACCTCGATTTGTGCGCTAAACCGACTTGATTTGATGTTGATTAAGCCAAAACTTGATTAGAAAGTGATTAGAAGTTGATTTGGGTGTTGGAGGTCATTGCTACGGTTCCAAGAATGAAAGCGGCGGCTGAAAGAAATGTTTTCTAACCCTAATCAGCCCCTAGATACCCCTAATCCCGAAATTCCCCATTGGGCCTAGCTGTTAATTACCCAATTAAGCCCAGTTAAGCAGTTTTTCGCCCTTTAAACCTTGTTTCAGCCATATCTCCCAAATGGTAAGTCCGTTTTTCACATGTGACCACTGTACGGAAAGGTAAACCATCATCCGGAGCCAAAGGAAGTGGTTTCAGGTCAAAACTACTATCCAATCAAAAGTTATGGCCAAAACAAGATCAACTAGGGGCAAAACGGTCATTTAAAAATCGGGAAAAATCATGAACATGGGAAATGACCCCAATAGTCGTCTCCCAATGTTACATGACCATACGACTTCGTATGTGAAAGAAATAAATATTCTATGATCCTTCGATGTGTAGAATGCGGGTTGTTACACATCGTCCCTTGGAGCGATAGGTCCGGTCCACAGATGCGGATTAAAATGCCTGAACACTGTGTTTCCCCACCCTATGGGGTGTCAATGAGTCCAATGACTCCATCGGCTGCACATAGTCACCGATATATTCGAGGCGCCTCTCAATCCAACAACCATATATGTCAAACGTGTCAGGGCGTGTAAAACCATTGACGCCACTTCTAGCTATAATGAAACGCATGTCCTCCCTGAGGTCCTTCTCCCGTTTCTGGTTCACACCGGGGTGTGAAGCTCACGAATTAACGCTACACAAAGCTGTGCCACACAGACTGTGCTTTGATCATCAACCACAAGACTCTGCTTTTCAACAGAAGCCTTGATCATTTGCATCTTAGCATGCCACACAGGCAGACCACTCCATGCAACCGATATCCATCAATCACATAGAATGATATCCAATGTCAGACACACAGTTCATTTACAATTCCGTTCTGGGTCTGAACAAAACCGGAGGCACTTTGTACCTCGTATATCCATCGATCTCCAAGTACGTCTGGACGATCACTAACTGATTCCCTCCTCTTGGGTGTACGACCCAATCAAGATCATCAGTAATTATCCAAACGACGTGAAGACCTCTGGTCTTCAACCACCATCTTCATCTTCGACTAATCGTCGTATCAGTTATACAGAATGGGATAAACCCGGTCTTTCCGAATAACTCGCGTATTTTATAAACAAGTGTTACACAAACACAACATATGCCTCATTCCAATTCAGAATATTCTTTTATTCAAATATTCTTATACTTTGGGAAAGGTTCCCATTAATTTTATCAAAGATAAGTTCTTTAAATTTATTCTTTAATCTTCTTTTGAATATAAATTCAAACCAAATTATGGTTTATCCAAACTAGTCGGGATTAGCGAACCTTACCGAAGTAATCACTTGTTATATTTCCCAACCCCAACCTATTCATCCCATGAAGTAAAACGGGTAATACTTCATATCTAACACCACGGTGTTATCGGTAAATTCAATTACCATTTCACGTTCAAATCTAATTAAAGATTCAACTATCGCCTGGAGCAAAACTGGTGATACTCCATTCTCGATCATTTCAATCTAATTAAACATTCATTAAAACTCCACTTGGTTTTAATCTTCCCAAAAATCAATATTAATGATTGTTTAACTTAGGAAATCATATCCTGTCTTTAACTGGGTTAAAGAACCAATATCATTTAAAAGACGGTTCACGATAAACCCAAAATCACATTCTATTCCATCAGCCTTTAACCGTAAATTAGCAAGTGAACAATTCCCTAAGTGATAACCCCGAAGGCCGAAACCAACATCAGACCAATACCCAAGAAACCATTCAACTTAACTAATCTTCAGTTAGTTTCTGATTTTCTTAACTCCATTGGGTCTAGGAACAGTATTATTAAAGATACCGTTCACGACAACCCAAAATCACATTCCATTTACAATGGAATCTTCATGGAAAACAAATCAATATATATAATCGATATAAACTTCCATATCCGACTAATAATATAAATGGAATAACGGCAAAGCCTTTTAAATTTCAGATATATTAGTTGGCTTCCTCCACAGAAATTCACTTCGATCATTTACCAAATCGAATTCCATTCCATTCCAATTTATTTTATTAAGTTGGAAAACTTTACTTTGGAAAATCTCCTTTAAATCTTAACAAAAGATTTATAAATTCCTAATCACATTTCACTGTAAATCGGGTTAAAGAACGAATGTCGTTAAAACACAGTTCACGATAAACCCAATTCACATTCCATTAATTAACGGGTTATAGAACAAGTGTTATGTAAAACACCATTCACAATAAACCCAAAAATCAATTCAAACTCAATTCTAATTAAATACCATTTAATTGGTATACATCATTAAATCTATGTAAAAGGATTTAATCTTTTTCTCAACTGGATTTAAGAACAGTGTTAATGAAGACACCATTCACGACAAACCCAAATCCCATTTGATATTAAATACAAGGCTCTGAATAGAAAATATATCGTCTTATATCCAATATCAAATTCTACGACCAACAAATATCGTATTGGAAATAACAATATAAATATATCTTTTAAATTTCCATAACAATATTTGTATAATCACGAAATCCAACATCGAAATATTCCAAATACAATTTCGATTCAAATCCATTCCAATTTATTTTATTGAAAATTCTGGTTACTTTTAAAACCATTTCAAATCCAATTTATTTATTTCAAAAATAAATGGATTATAATTCTAGATCAAAACTAGTTCATTTCGATAAAAATCTATTTTTATCTTTCCGAGTTTGGAGTTTTCATTCCAATTCTTTCCAAATCATTCTTATGATTTTACACTAATTATTGATATTTTTAATAATTTTATCAAGGCCCGTACAGTCGATTTCCATCAACGGCCATCGAACTGCACTTACAATGACCTTTTCCAAATTTGATTTGGACATAATTCCAAATCTAACCGTTAGATTTCAAATTTCTAATATTCTTAGAAAGCTCTTTTCGATATGAACCCAACGGTTCCAGTTTTAGGAGAATCTGATGGTCGGATCTCCCGTAATGTCCATTCGAAGTCAATGGTCGAAATTCGCGAACTGCCGCAGCACGGCGCGTTCTATTCAGGCCATTATATATATAATATATATTATATATATTTCGTCGATTTCATTTTAAAATGTATTTTATAAATCGTTTTCAATTCGTTTTCAATACGATTTCAATTTCATATTCAATTTCAAATCAAAATTGAATATTCCATATCATCGATATATAAATGATAGTATTTTCAAAATATTATATTTTGAAATCAATTCCTTTTCGATATTCATTATAAAAATGAATAAAATCGATATAGATATTGTTCACGTCAAAATGGCGCAAATCTAATCAACACGGCTTTATATATTTCAATAACTTCATTATTCTATTAAACAAAGGAAAATTTTCTTCAACACATGAATTTTCTTTTACTCAACACATGAATATATATTTTATTCAACACATGAATTTTCTTTTATTCAACACATGATTATATATTTTATTCAACACATGAATTTTCTTTTATTCAACACATGAATATATATTTTATTCGACACATGAATTTATCTTTTATTCAACACATGAATATATATTTTATTTTCCAACTTGGAATGAGGCCCAATCAATTACCATATAATGTTAATTATATGGATTCCCTACAACACATGTATATAATAGCAACGATAAATAATCAACCATCATCCAGAGTGCATTCTACACTGCATAAGCATCAAATATAAATATTTAACGCTTATAACAACCTGTCAATCAATCGATCGACACAAATTTTGGGATTAGTGCACGCCAAATATCATCCCAACACCCGTGTGGGGTTTCAAATCAATAAAAACAGATTTTATTTGTGCAGTTGGGCGATGTCTAAAATTTATCGTCCCAATCAATATCAGTCAAATGGGTGTATACAAACAAATCGTCTGATTTGTTTATTCATATTTATTTTATATACACGTTAAAAATTATATTTTTAACTATAAATTATTTTCAACTGTAAAATATTTTATTCCATCCCACATCACACAATCAACTTTCATAACACATCAATTAAACAAACAAGTCATCCATGGTTTGTGGAAAACGGGTGTCGGGTGCTGCTAAGCACCGTCTGCACCCTAGTATATGTTTCAACTAGAAAACAAATTAAATGTGAGGAGTTATCACCTTGGGTTCCCCTCCGCCAGTTTTACTTCTGAACTTCTGAACCATTTGGATTTGTTTGAAATTCCAATGTTGTCCTTACCACGCTGTTCATAATAAAAATTATATTTTTATTACTTCATTCCAATAAATAAAAATCACATTTTTATTTCTACATCATATATTTTTACTACGCTTTTTTCTATATAAAAATTATATTTTTATATTTCTACTTCTTATATAAAGATCGAATTTTTATTTCGCTTCATATATAAAAATCTCGCCTTTCTTTACATAAAAACATCGCCTTTCTATGATAAAAATGTAATCTTTTCATCGCTACTTCATATATAAAAATTGAATTTTTACTATATATATATATATATATATAAATTGAATCTTTCTATCGCTAATGAATATATAAAAAACATATTTTTACATTGTCATTCAAACGATAAAAATCGTATTTTTACTTCGCTACATATACAAAGATCAATTTTTTTTACCTATATATTATAAAAATCATATTTTTATAATCTCTACTATATAAAAATCATATTTTTATTATCTCTATAATATAAAAATCATATTTTTATTATCTCTATAATATAGAAGTCATATTTTTATTTCGTTAATCCATATATAAAAATTCAACCTTTTAGCATATGAAAATCAAAATTTTTAGCATATGAAAATCATATCTTTTAGCATATGAAAATCAAATCTTTTTATCATATGAAAATCAAATCTTTTATCATATGAAAATCAAATTTTTTTATCATATGAAAATCAAATCTTTTATCATATGAAAATCAAACTTTTATCATATGAAAATCAAATCTTTTTTCAATGTAATATAATAAAAATCCCATTACTAATTATCTAAATAAGTAAAGAAAAATAAAATAAAAAAGGTCACTTTTTTTCTTGAACGGAGGGAGTTCCTGGTGCGTCATTGGCCGAGGGGGGGGACTGGTGCTCGCGCCAGGATTGGCAATGGGGGCCTAGGGTTCCGGCGACTTCTCTTCAATTTGGGCTTTGGGTTCGTCTGGGGGGGGGGTGATGAACGGAGGAAGGGGATTGAGGAGGGGGAGGCACGGCCTTTGCCTGAGTGGCGGCGGTGGGTAGGGCCAGGCAAGGGGGAAGCGTCGATGTCTGGAGGAGGAGGACGGTGAAGCAGTTCATTGTTTTTTTTTCTTTTTCCTGTTCGGGGAGACTAAAGTGAAGAGGGGAGAGAAAGTAAGGGGGTAAAGGGATTTTTATAAATATATATATTTATTATATTTTTAATTTAATTTCAAAAGGGTTGACTTTTTATTTGACCATTAAACGAGACCCAATGACTGTCGCCCCTAGCTAATTACCCCCGTTCCGAACACAGTGAGATATGTATCATAAGCTGATTCAACTGTTTCAATCTGTTTCCGTCAAAATCAAAATATAAATCCATATATTGAATTTGAACGCGCATTTCAATTTACCGGGGCCACGTACGGACTCTAAAAATTCCCCAAAAATATTTTCTAGCTTCGTATTGACGATATGGTCCTAACAAAACTAATTTCGTCAAATTCTGAGATCATTTGGAAAATGGCCATTTTCTGGTCGACCGAAATTGACTTAAACTGTTAAAACACGTTTTACTTCACCACGCTCACATATTGATTCGAAAAATTATGAATTTTCGAATCTAGCAATAACTAGACATCCCGAATCCAACAAAAGTGGTTTCGATGAAAACCGAGGTCGTTTGCAAAATTTCCATTTTTAAAGGCCAGAATTCCATAGCGACTATTCTGAATTTTCAACTGGGCATAACTTTTTATCCCCGCTATGAAATTTCAATTTTTTGGATTCGTTGGAAAGATATTTTCAAATAGATTCTAATATTTTTGGTTTCGCTAAAATCCGGTTTATTTTGAATCCTGTACATTCATTTGAAATTTGAAATCAAATTTTCGAACTGCCGCGCCATTTTCAATTCATTTTATGATTAAAAACAATTATTTATTTTCTAACGACGATTCAAATAAATAAATACATTCTAATTCAATTCAAAATAAATTTCTCGTTGTTATTATTTAAAATAATTCATTTTAAATATTCAAAATTCACTAAAATTGCCACAAAAAAAAAAAAATTAAATTGGCTCAGATTTCTGGGTTATTACAAGAACGGAGTGCGATTATTGCTCAAAAATTCCTCCTCTAAGAACTTTCAATCCACTCAACGATTCATGAAATCAAATGAAGGAATATTGAAGAGCTCGAAAAGATCTACTTATCCAACGCTGAAGATCGTGTTTCGTGATTTATTCCATTCGATTTCAGGCCTCAAAGGACTGTTGTTTGAGCCATGTTTTAGCACGCCAAGGGAAGTCGAGCTTGCTTCCATGTCAGCGATGGAGGAAGAAGGTGGCACGCTCCTTGTGGCGGTCGTGGATCATCATCTGGGGGCGTGGAAGGGAATGCGCAGGCGAGGGCTGAAAGGGAAGATGGGTTCAGTGATTTTCTTGTAAAAACGAGAGTGGAAGATGATAAGTGAAGTAATTATATTATTAATTTGTAACGACCCGCATTCTACGCATCGAAGGATCGTAGAATATTTATTTCTTTCACATACGAAGTCGTATGATCATGTAACTTTGGGAGACGACTATTGCGGTCATTTCCCATGTTCATGATTTTTGCCGATTTTTAAATGACTGTTTTGCCCTTAGCTAATACTGTTTTGGCCATAACTTTTGATTGGAAAGGAGTTTTGACCTGAAACCCCTTCCATTGGTTCCGGATGATGGTTTACAATTCTGTAGAGTGGTCACATTAGCCAAACGGACTTACCATTTGGGAGATATGGCTGAAACAAGTTTCAGATGGTGAAAAACAGCTTAATTGGGCTTAACCGGGTAATTAACAACTAGGCCCAATGGAGAATTTCGGGATTAGGGTTATGAGGAGGTTGAAATCAGTTAGAGAACGATCTTATTTTCATTTTTCAGCCTCCACTTTCATTCTTGAACCCTAACAATGGCCACCAACATCTAGAAACATCCCCAAATCACTTTCTAATCAAGGATTAAGCTTAGCAACATCAAATCAAGGAGAAATAGCGCCAAATCAGTATTAGAGCTGCTGTTAGACATCAGTATTCACCCAAATCAGCGAGGTTTCAGTTCTGAAAATTTTATTTGTGGCCAAGGTGAGTGATTAACATTGTTTTGACACTAATTACAGTTAATTAAGGCTAATTAGTGAAGATTAGCGAATTTATGCATTAATAAATTCTGGAAAAATATTTATAAATTCTAAAATAATGTTTTAGACCTCTGTTAGAAATTTGGTTTAATTTGATTAAGTTTTGCTAATCATATCATTAGTTTTGTCTAAACATGCTTAAGGGAAAATATGGGATTTTGGGTATGTTTAATCCATTTCACATGTTAAGATTGTTGTTTTGGTGTTTGAGGTCACTTCTATTTGTTGCTATGACTGTTTGGAATGATTTGTGGTTGTTTAGAAAAGTTAGATTGGTCGAAAACGTCGTCGAATGGCGTAAACAAGTCACTGGAAAAAGTGGCAGAAAGTTGTGCAGGATTTCAGATTGGATCGGGTTAGGGGCTCGGATTGGATAGGAGAGCTGGGCAAGGAATCCGAACCGAACTGAAGTCTGACACAAAGGATGTTTGGCAGGAAGGAAGGCCATTGCTTAGAGTTGGAGTTGGACAGAGGATCGGATCGGAGCTAGGGAGCGGATCGGAGCAGGCAAGCGAGCGGGATCGGATCAGAGCAGGCAAGCTGGAGCAGGAGGGACGAACCGAACCGAATGGAGCGTGGTACCCGAACCGAACCGGATGAGGACAACCTAACCGAACCGAGGCTGGAGCACTTGAACACGTCTGAACCGAACCGGATGGCCAGGAAGTGGAGTGAGCTGAACCGAACTAGGGAAGAACAACCAAACCGAACAGGACTGGAGCTACGATTACGCGACGACTCTCTTGAAGACCAACTCCAATTCGACCAAAACCCGAGATGCAAAGGAAGTCCAAATAGGAAGTAGAACTCAGGATCTAGTTGGGAACCAACGAGTCGACTTCATGAGTTGGGCTTTGCTGCGGGACGTGTGCGAAGGGGTCGTTGATGTCTATGACTTTGGATCACTATGTATAGGAGGTACATGGACGGATTCAGGGCCAAAGTGGCCTAGGTACGAATAAAGGGCTATAGACCAATGAAGTGGGGTCATTTGTAAAGATTTGGTCATGACTCCATGAGGTGAGCTTGGTAGTAGCAGTAGTTGTACAAGTCGAACTCCGTCACTACTTCGATGGGTATAGTGATTGACAGTGGTGGACATCGTATGCTTTACGCACTGAGTGAGAGATGTGAGGATGGTTGCTATGCTTGATTTGTTTGCCATCATTATGACATGCTCACCCCACCCCCGTGTTCTTTACACTATTTGTTATGGCACCTTAGAGTATTGTACGGTATGTAGTGCTAACTCTTAGGTTGTAGGTTCAGGTATGGTTTAGTATACCTGTTATTGTTCTGTTTAGCTGCTTATCGCTCATACCAGACTTTTTGTCTGACCCAGAGTTTTATGTCTCTTCTTATTACTCTGGGTGCTCTCACGAGCAGACTAGAGACAGGTTAGCTGGATATGCACGAGTAGCTGATTCGGAGACGAGTAGGAGGCTTCCACGTATGATACATATAGTATTCTCCCTGTGTTGTTGAAGATCACTGCTTGGGCATTAGTAGTGCATCTCCTACTTTAGTTTTCTTTTGTTTTAGAGACAGTAAATTTGGAAAGTTGTAATAAGCTGTATTTGGATTTCCGCTGCTATGTTGGTTTAGTTTTCAGCTTATGCACTGTCTCGCCTGTTTTATGTCAAGATTATGTTATTATTATATTTTGTTCCATGCGCTGTGAGACATTCTACAGGTTCCTTGTTAGTTCATCCTCTTCTTTCCTTTCTTTGGCGACCGTTCCGTGCTAGTCGGGCATGTATACAGCGCACCTTCGGAGGAAATGCAGGCTGGTGCGGGGCGGGCCGTCACATAATTACTTTGCTAATGGCAGATTAAATTATTCAAAGTTTAAACACTCACATCTTTGTCAAACGAAAACAGAATGAGGCAACTGCGTTGGAATCTTGGCAACGAACACTACGCGATGGAACTGACTAGAAGCGATTTGGAGCAAATTAGGATTTGAGGCGATTTTAAATTAAAACAGAACAATTCAGAAATAAAGAATGACAGACTAGAAACCAATGTGAGAACTCCTTCTCACTAACTTATATTTTATCATGTTACTGTATTCATGTATAAAAATATATGGAATAGCTAATGTCGATTTTATCAGTTTTTATTATTATAAATTGTATATGGTGCCTGTTAGCTAACCTCCCTCGTCCACAGACCATGGACGATTTAATTGACTGTATAGTGTTTTGATTGTGATGTTGTGATGATTTACATATTAAAAATAATGTTAACATTTATATGGTAATTGAAATTAAATTATAAATATTTATTTATAATTTATACAGTGAAAATTGGTAAATCAGAAAAATAATTCAAACCGAATTAGAATTGGTTAAATTTACTAACCAATGATTTATTTTAATTAACTGTGTTGTTTGAAAATCCCACACGGGTATTGGGATGATATTTGACATACACTAATCCCAATATTTAGTTTATGTCAAGCGATGAGTTGACAGGCTATGAGGAGCGTTATTTATTTATTTATTTTAATGCTTATACAGTTGTAGAACGCACTTTGGATGATGTTTGATGTGTAATGATTATTTATCACTATTATTGAATACATGCGATGTATGAAATCCATATGACTAAAATTATAGGTAATTGATTGAGTCGCATTCCGATTTAGAAATAAAGAACATTTTAAAATAACAAATATTTTAAAATAATATTCAGTGAAGGTTTAAATTATGATTTTGATGTCCGATTTTTGAGAGACACAAAAATATGGAATTGTGAAGCCGAGTTAAGTAGTTAAACGCCATTTTAACTCGAACGAGTTTATCGATCGATTTTATTTATTTTATGATGATTATCGAAAAGAATTGATTTCAAAATATGATATTTTGAAAATATTATCATTTTTATATTAAAATGTTATGGAATATTCAATTTTGATTTAAAATTGAAAAAGAATTGAAATCGTTTTAAAACGAATTTTTTTTTTTATAAAGTACGTTTCAAATGGAAATCAATGATATATATAATAAATGGCCTAAATAGAACGCGTCGCGCAGCGATTGTTCACGAGTTTCGACCATTGACTTCAGTTTGATGTAACAGGAGATCTGACCGTCGAATTCTCCAAAAACGGAACCGTTGGGTTTGTATCGAAAAGAGCTTCCCAGTAAATATAAGAGATTTGAAATCTAATGGTTAGACTTGGAAATATATCCAAATAAATTTCAAAAAAGGTCGCTATGGATGCAGTTCGGTGGCCGTTATCAGAAATCGACTGTAAAGGCCTTAATAAAATTGTTAAAAATATGGGAAAATTATGTAAATTCATAATAACTGATTAGGAAGAAATTTGGACGAAAAATTCCAAGTTTGAAAAGATAAAAATATATTTATATCGAAATGAACTAGTTATTAACTAGAATAATATTCTAATGTTTTTAAATAAATAAATTGGATTTGAAATGGTTTTGATATAACCAGAATTTTCTAACGTATGAATTGGAATGGAAATAATCTTTGGAATATTTCAATATTGGATTCCGTGATTATACAAATATTGTTGAGGAATTTGGAAGATATAAATATCGTTATTCCCAACACGATACTTGTTGGTTTCAGAATTTGATATTGAATATAAGCCGATAAAATTTCTATTCAGTGCCTTATATTTAATGTCAAATTGGATGTTGGGTTGTCGTGAATGATGTCTTAAATAACACTGTTCTTAAACCCAGTTGAGAAAAGAATAAATCTTTTAATTAAGATTTAGAGAAGTTTACCAATTAATTAATATTTAATTGGAATTGAATTAAGATTGGATTTTTGGGTTTATCGGGAATTGTGTTTTAAATATCATTTGTTCTTTAACCCAATTAACAATGAAGATATGATTTGGAATTTATAAATCTTTTTATTAAGATTTAATGGAAATTTTCCAAATTAAAGTTTTCCAATTTATTAAATTAAATTGGAAAGGAATGGAATTCAATTTGTTTATAATCGAGATAAACTTCTGTGAATGAAGACCGTTACTATATATGGAATTTAAAAGGCTTTGCCGCTATTCCAATATTATTTGTTTGATACAGGAATTTATATCGATTATACACTGTTATGATTTCCGTCTAGATTCCATTTTAATGGAAGATGATTTTGGGTTTTTCGTGAACGATGTTTTAAAGGACATTCGTTCTTTAACCTAGTTAAAGATAGGATTAGTTTTCCAAAAGTTGAACAATCATTAAGTAATGATTTTTTAGGTTAAAACTAAAATGGAGTTTTAATGAATTTTTAATTAGATTTAAAATTAAACTGTGATTAAATTTACCAAATTCATGAAATGATCGAGAATGTAGTACCTCCAGTTTTACTCCAAGCGATAGTTGAATCTTTAATTAGATCTGAACGAGAAATGATAATTAAATTTATTAATAACACCGTGGGTATTAGATATGGAGTACTACCATTTTTGCTCCATGGAATGAATAGGTTGGGATTGGGAAAATAAATAAATGATTACTTTGGTAAGGTTCGCTAATCTCGACTAGTTGATAAACCTTAACTTGGTTTAAGTTCTGAAAAGATAAACTAAAATCTTTTAAATTGTTAACCAAAGGAAGATTAAAGACCTAGTTTGAAAGAACTTATCTTTGATAAAATTAATAGGAACCTTTCCCTAAAAATGTGAATATTTGAATAAAAGAATATTCAGAATTGGAATGAGGCGTATGATGTGTTTTTATAACACTTGATTATTGATTATAAAATATGCGAGTTATCCGGAAAGACCATGTTTATCCCATTCTGAATAATTGAAACGACCGCTCAAAATTGATGATGAAGATGGTGGTTGAAGACCGTATATCTTCACATCGTTTGGATGATTACCGATGTCTTGATTGGGTTGTACACCCAAGACAAGGTAATAAGTGGTGATCGTCCAGATGTACTTGGAGATCGATCGGATATGCGAGGACCTCTCTCCTGTATTGGACATATGGGACGAGCAACAAGGTGCCTACGGTTTCGTTTAGACCTAGAACGGACTTGTAAATGGATCTGTGTCTGACATTGGATTTCATTATTTGTTGATCGATTTCTATTAAATATATATCTGTTTGGTAGCAGAGAATTTATTCTCTTGCTTAACACCCTTCTCTGAGACGCACAAGCTTAGAGGTTATATATTGATAGACATTAGTTGCATGGTGAGGATTGTCAATATGGCATGCTGAGATGCAAATGAACAAGACTTTTGTTGAAAAGCAGAGTCTTGTGGTTGATGATCAAAGCACAACTTTAATTAGCATAGGTTTGTTTATAACGTTAATTCGTGAGTCTCACACCCGGTATGTGTCAGAAACGGGATAAGGGACACATTAAGTGCATACGTTTCTTTCTAGCTAGAGGTAGTGTCATGGTATGGAGCCTAGACATTTTTACTTATGTGGATGATGGATTGCAAGGCGCCTCAGATTATAAGATGACGTACTGACCATTTTGGAGGTCCAATAGGACTGGGAAACGTACTGTTTAGGAATAATTAATCCACTAAAGTATGTGTGGACCGACACTACAAGATCCAAGGGTTTCATGTAGGTGTGATCCTGGGTCATCTTGCTAGAGGTGATCCGAATCGATAAAGAGACCATCCCCTGCCTTGACTCATGATGGAAATCCAATTTCCAATACGACGTTATAGATTTGATTGTAAACCTATATGGCGACATAGTATATGGTAGCTATGCCGTCTAGGATTGATACATTTACATTGAAAGTGTTTTAAACTGACTAGACACTAGTAAAAATATCAAATAATTTTATTTTATACGTATCAAGCATATTTGGATATTATAAGGGAAAATTCTATCCTCCGGCTTGCGTTGCATTGTGTGATGGGACCTAAGTCATATAATAGCTTCATTTCTCAATAAGCATTGCGTTGTTTTATGTTTTAAACTAGTATTCATGTGGAGTAAACCCGTTCCGTGTTATACGGCGTGGTCCCATGATTTCCCAACTTTTAAAGTAAAGATTTAATAACTGTTTTAATTCTCACACCAGTCCCATGAATGACTTAGAGTTTATTGTTTTAACCTAAACTCTGGGTGCCCATATTTTCCACACGTGCAGCTAGTCGTTTTGGTTTTCGAAGATACTTCTTTTCATAGGATCCTGGATTACAGCTGGTGCTATATTCGGAAAACTTTGTATCCGTATATCTCTTTCAGTTGTGTCAGTTGTTATTTTCCGCTATGCATGGTACTTATGTATTATTTTTCCATTGCATTGTAATCGAAATCTCTGATATTTTTCAATGTATATTATTTATTTATACTTTGATAACTTGTACTCTTATGTAAATTGTTGTAATGGCAATGAAATGTTCTGTTGTTTGTGTTCTGATGCGTCATCTTCCAAAAGCAATCCGGGCTTACCCGTAAGGGTAAGTTTGAGTCGTTTCATTTTGGTATCAGAGCTTTGGTTTGCAGAGCTTGAGAACAAGACATGTTAGAACCAAACAGTAGAATTCATTAGAGACAGGACTAGTAACATCCTACAAGAATAACTCATTACAGATAGGATCACTAGCATCCTAGAATGAGTTTGAAGGGAATTATTTATTAAAAACAAATTTATTTTTGGAAATTTATATCTTATTATATGTATTTGAGTATTTTATTTTATTTTGGAAAATTGAGTATATGAAGATTTTGCATATACGCGTCTTGAACGTATATTCGAAGTCTCAAATATATTGGATAGATATAGAATCACACTCTATTGCCCGCGGATGATTCTGATGATAGTCTAGACATCATCAGCATCTATGTTCGAGTTTCGAAAGTGGGATATCTATATATTTCCAATTGACTGGTGTGAGAACCAAAACCTTAGTTAGAATTTATTATTTGTGATTTGGCACAAAAAAATATGATTTTTGATTATATAAAAGTTATATAATTGAAAAGATAATCAACTAATTGATTGTTGGTTGTGATGTGTGATTATTAGTTCAACTAATTTAAAATATTGGAGCAATAAAACCAATAAGAGAATGAAAGGGTAAGTTTAGCCAAATCGAATCAAATATTGAACTGAATTGAAAATTGATTGCATTTGCATACATATACATGTATATATATGAGCAGGTCATAGCAAGGAAGCTAAGAAGAGGAATAAAATTGTATGCCCAACAAATAGGTACATATTTACTATATTTCTTGGGTTTTGATGATTTTATGAACCGATTAGCAAGCCGCTTGGCTTTATCTTTTTCTTTTTGATTAATGAGGGCCCAGTGAGGCAAGTTGTGGTTTTACCGATCAGCCCGCACAAAGGAGGTTATTGTGAAATTTTTCAAAAATTTATGGTGTTAGTGACACGATCTAGACTTCCCCGATCCTAGGAGAGAAGGAGGAGCCCAGATTGTGTTAAGAACACGACGCATCCGAAAACGAATATGAAAACATTTCATTGCTATTACAACAATTACATCAAAGTACAAGAAAATTTCTGAGTACGAATAAATATTACACAGTGGAAAAATATATCAGTGATTAAAAAACATAAATTTAAAATGTATAAATACAACGTACAGTGGAAAACACATGAACTAGCACAACTGAATGAAATACACGGATACAAAGCTTTCTGGGTATAGCTCCAGCTATAACCCAAGATCATGTGAAAAGAAATATCTGCAAACCAAAGCTAACCGCTCGTGTGGAAAATATGAGCACCCAGAGTTTAGGTTAAGACAATAAACTCCGAGTCAGTCATGGGACTGGTGTGAGAACTCAAAGCAGCTATTAAACTATACTTTAAAATAAGGTAAATCACGGGACCATGCTGTATGACACGGAACGGGTTTACACCACATGAATATTAGTTTAAAACATAAAACAATGCAATGTTTTTTACACAATGAAGCTATTATAAGACTCATGTCCCATCACACAATGCAAACAAAAACCCGAGGATAGAGTTTTACCTTATAATAGGAAAACATGCTTGATACACTTTAAAACATATCATTTTGGTATTACTATAAGTGCATAGTGTCAAAACAACTTCAAATATAAATGTATCAATCATAGACGACATAGTACCACATCCTACTATGTCGCCATATAGGTTTACAAATAAAATCGAAAAATCACGTATTAGAAATTGGATTTCCATCTATGAGTCGAGGCAAGGGATGTCTCCTCACCGATTCGAGACACTCTAGCACATGTCTTAGGATCACACCTATGGGCAACCCTTGGATATTCAGGGCCGGTCCACACCTAACATTTGTGGATCAGTTGTTCCTGAACAATACGTTTCCCGGTTCTATCGGACCTATCACTTGGCCATTGGCGACCAGTCATATCCGAGGTGCTTCGCAATCCATCATCCACATAAGTAAAAATGTCTGGGCTCCATACCATGACACCACTTCTAGCTAGAAAGAAACGCATGCACTCCCTGTAGTCACTATCCCGTTTTTGACTCATACCGGGGTGTGACGCTCGCGAATTAACGTTATACACAAAGCTATCATACTTAAATCTGTGCTTTGATCGTCATCCACACGGCCCTGCTTTTCAACAAAAGCCTTGATCATTTTCATCTTAACATGCCACATTGTCAATCAATGCCATACAACCGATTTCTATCAATATATAACGTCTAAGCTCATACGTCTCAGAGAAGGGTGTTAAGTAAGAGAATGAATTCTTCGCCACCAAACAGATACATATTTAATAGAAATCAATCAATATAGAACGAAATATAATGCCAGACATAATCCATTTACAAGTTCTTTTTGGGTCTAAACGAAACCAGAGGCACCTTATTACTCATCTCATATGTCCAATACAGGAGAGAGGTCCTCGCATATCCGATCGATCTCCAAGTACGTCCGGACGATCACCACTTATTACCTCGTCTTTGGTGTACAGCCCAATCAAAACATCGGTAATCATCCAAACGATGTGAAGATCTCCGGTCTTCAACCACCG
The DNA here is from genome assembly GCA_030737875.1 of Allium sativum. NCBI lineage: Eukaryota > Viridiplantae > Streptophyta > Magnoliopsida > Asparagales > Amaryllidaceae > Allium > Allium sativum. The sequence goes on along the minus strand of CM060920.1, from coordinate 454,213,745 downwards.
TCTTCGTCGTTGACTTTCAATCGTCATATTAATTATTCAGAATGGGTTAAACCCGGCCTTTCCGAAAAATTCACATATCTTATATTCAAGTGCTATAAAAACGCATCATACGCCTCATTCTAATCTAGAATATTCTTGGAAAATTTCCCATTAATTTTGTCAAAGATAAATTCTTTTAAATTTATTCTTTAATCTTCCTTTGGAAATCATCTCAAAAGAGTTTATAATATCTCTTCACAGCTTAAAGCAAATTAAGGTTTATCAACTAGACGGGATTAACGAACCTTATCAAAGTAATCATTTATTTTATTATCCCAATCACAACCTTTTAATCCCATGGAGAAAAACTGGTAGTACTCCATATCTAACACTCATTGTGTTTTCGGTAAATTCAATTACCACTTAATGTTCAAATCTAATTAAAGATTTAACTATCGCATGGAATAAAACTTGTGGTACTCCATTCTCGCACATTTCTTGAATTCGGTAAATTTAATGACCTTATTCACATTTCATACTAATCAAGTATTCATTAAACTCCATGTAGTTTTAATCCCAAAAATCTTAGTTAAAAGAATTATAAATTCCAATTTCATGACTTAAGATGCATAAGATAAATTGTGCATTTCAGCACAGGTCAGACATCTGACCTAACATGCACAGATGTCTGATCTTACAGGGAAATAATTTCCTGAGAGCTTAAACAGACATCTGACATTCCCCTGATAGACGTCTGAGCTGAAGCCTGGACAGTTACTTTAGAAAATTCTACTAATCTTAATTAAAAGGTTATAAATTCCAAATCATAACATCACCGTTAATTGGGTTTAAGAACTAATGTCATTCAAAACATCGTTCACAATGAACCCAAAATCAACTTCCATTTAATTCCAATTATATGTATTAATTGGAAAGCTTCATTAATCTTAATTAAAAGATTTATTCATTTCTCAAACGAGTTTAAAAACAGCGTTATTGAAGACATCATTTACGACAAACCCAAAATCCAATTTGATATCAAATACAAGTTCCTGAATAGAAATTATATCAACTTGTATTCGATATCAAATTCCGAATACCAACAAATATCGTGTGGGCAGTAAAGACATATACATATCTTCCAAATTCCCTAACAATATCTGTATAATCACCGAATCCAATTTTGAAATATTCCAAGGATTATTTCCATTCAAATCCTTTCCAATTCGTATGTTGAAAAAATTCTGGTTATATCAGAACCACATCAATTCTTTATTCTAGTTGTTAACCATTTCATTTAGATAAAATATATTTTATCTTTTCAAACTTGGAGTATTTCATCCAATTTTTTTTGACATGTCCACCCAAAATTGGACATCAAAATCATATTTTCATTCTACTCTAAATATTATATCAAAATATTCGTTCATATTCTGAATCGGAATGTAACTCAATCAATTAATATATAATTTTATTTATATGGATTCCATACATCGCATGTATTCAAAAATAGTGATAAATAACAATCAAGCATCCAATTCACATCCAGAGTGTAATCTACAACTGTATAAGCATTAAGTAGTTAAATAACGCTTAATACGTTCCATCAATTAATCGATCGACATTCAACTAAACACAAGGGAGATGCGTGAAGTTATTATCATCCCCAGACCCATGTGGGTTTTCAATCAACATCCAATGATTATTATTTACATAGTTGGGTGATGCGTAAAATTATCATCCGGATACCCGTGTGGAGTTTACAACACAACTCATGCGAACTTATCCAATATTTTCACAGTTTAATATAATGATAACTATAAAAACTGTAAACATCCATCAATCACCAAACATACATTGCAATCACATGCAATCAATACATATTTAATTACAACTACAATAAATGTAAACATAGTTTGAGTGAAAAGAGTTCTCACCATTGGTTTCCTCTCCGTCATTCTTTAATTGATGATTTATAAAACGATTTCGTAAGAGTCGGGCTACTGAAATATGCAAATTAGATAAACTGACATGTCACAAACAAAGCCGAAATAGGCCGAAACTCGGCTAGGAAAGAGCCTGAATGGACCTAAACTGTTGACCGTGGTTTCCACTGGTCAACAGCAGAAAATAGCCAACAGACGTCTGTCACCCCCAGGACAGAGGTCTGATCTACTACTGAGCAGTTTTTTAATTTTTCCCGAGAGGTTGGACAGACATCTGACCCATTTTGGTTAGAAGTCTAAGCTGAATCAATTGAACATTTTGATTGCCAATGGGTGTGCAATCGACCCCGGATGAGCCCGGATCAATGGTAATGGTTTATGATGATTCCTAAGTGCCAACGAGACCCCTAAGGCTCGCTAAAACCACTCATGAACACATGAACCAACATATACACATAAGATTGCAATGATTACGATTATAACTTCAAAAAAGACTAGATTCTTTAACCAAAGCAATCAAATGTGATATAAGCGAATTGTGAAGTCTTAGAACTTGCCGGTGCGAGAACGGAACTTCACAATACCGCCAAATCAACTCATAGCATATGAATTAGATTGTGTGGACAATTCTAATCATAATTTTCAACTTAATGAACACAAACACATGAAATTGGCTAAGTGTATACTCATCTAACCAATTCTTATGCATATGGAAGCCCAAATGAACACTAAATTAAGAATTTATGAGCCAATAGCTTGTGGCATATATGGGGGCTTATGAAGAACTCACAAATTTCTCACCTATGATCTTAATATGGAAGAAGGAGACACATAACTAAGCTAAAACACTCTCTCTTACAATATAGCTTGCTAATCTTCAATCTAAACACATATAATTGAATTCCTAAGATTTAGGTCATAGAAAATCCTAGAAATTAAAGAGGAAACAAGATGGAGAAGATGGAGACACTACACCAGAAAATAGCTTTGGTAGCATTGAAAAAACGCTACCAAAATGTTTAGTAGCGTTTTAATAAACGCTACTACAGGTCCCGTAACCAAAAGTCTGAATTTTTCGGTTGCGTTATGATAAACGCTGCTATATGGTATCATATAAATGCTACTAAAGGTTTGTACGTGGTCAGTTTTTGTTTTTCTGTAGCATTTATTTTATGCAACTAAATTTTTTTTGTCGTGTTTATTTTCTGCAACTAAATATTCATTTGTTTCACATAGTTACGTTTTTCAAACACTACTGAAGGCTTACACGTGAGTCACTTCTTGCTTTTCCGTAGCGTTTATTTTATGCAACTAAAAATTCAAATGGTATGTTACATTTGTTTCTGTAGCGTTTATAAAACGCAACTAAAAGTTATTGTTTTGTAGCATAATTTAATTACTATCATATGCTGTTAATCGATTGTATTATTTCCAGCAACTAGTTATATAATAATCATATTAAAATCAACAACGATCATATAAAAGTCTGATTAAAAACAAGGATAAATCATATAATCTTCAAATTCAAATATCTAAGAACACAATAGTCACATAAGTATTTTTCTCATAACATTTAAGTAATAGTTTTGACTAATTCAGCAAAGTCACATACTACAAGCATTCGAAAACAAATTTATACAAGTATTAACAAATACCATAGTGCATAAAACAATTAAAGTCACGTCCATTGTTGTTGATGGTCTTCACTCCAGAAAAACTAATTACCTGTAAACAATATTAAAATATTAATAATAGAACTCGACCATCAATATAAAATCAAGCACTTAAACAATATTAATAAAACTTGACATTGTCTTTTTAAATCATGGTACTATTTGAATTCCTAGATCCTAGTTATACAAGTTATATCCTCGCAAGTGACAGGAACAAAATAACATGAATTGACGGATTGGGCACTTCATTTCTTCTTTTCCTTTTTTAGAACTGTTGTACCAGCACCAAGTAGGTGTGCCAGGTCCTGCTTCGCAACAGATCCAAAGCTCTCTGAAGCTTCTCACAGCAGCTCTGAAGCTTCGGAGCGGCTCCGAAGCTCTTTGAAGCTGCTCTGAAGCTGCTGGAAGCAGTTCTGAAGCTTCGGAGCAGCTCCGAAGCTCTCTAAAGCTGCTCGCAGTAGCTCTGAAGCTGCTTGCAGCAGCTCGAAACTGCTCATAGTAGCTCTGCTCGAAAGCTACTCACAGCAGCTCCGAAACCGCTCGCAGCAGCTCTGCTCGAAAGCTGCTCACAGCAGCTCAGCTCTGAAGCTGCTCGCAGCAGCTCAACTCCGAAGTCGCTCGCAGCATCTCCAAGCATACAAGCTTAAGAGTTCATACACATGCATACATATTTATTAAGTGGGCATAATAGTACTTCATACATAGTTGGTGCCATACAAGTATTTATTTATCATATGCAAATGGGCTGCAAACTGGATTATACTGATTTAAGTTTGAAACCAAGTAGATTGAAACATCAACTAAAACCAAGTAGCATGCCTATAACACATCCAAATCTCCATAAAACTTTCACCTATCCATCGTATCCTTTCATTTTCTATATGCAGTTAATAATTTTTGTCTATGTTTTCAAATTGGTTTACTGAATTTTGTCAGAATAATCTATGTCTATGTGGTTAGCCTGTACCAGCACCGTGAAAGAGAAAAAGTGTACTAAACTATCCAAGTTTTGTTCTACTTTCCATGCAACATATATTATGTCAATTTTTGATAGTGGTTTGTGTGTATGTTTCTTTGTTTCTCAATATAGATTTCGTCTTGCATTTTGCTGTAGTCAACGTATAACTTGTTGTAATCATCAGTATGAAAGTGTATATAACTGAGCTCGTATCTGCTAGTATAATGAATACTATTTTATTGATGTACAATTTGGGCCATTAAAGTAGCTAATGATTTTTAAGTAACTAATTCGTAGTCACATCAGCATGACCGTGGTGTTGCCCAGTACAGTTTAATTATTGTGCGAGGAAAGGACTAATCTGATATATATGAAGAAGAATAAAAAAGCATACTTTCTTATATGACATAAATGAACATGTTAATGTGTCGTGGCTTGTTGTTTTTGTAATCTGTAATAGGTAATTGTTAATGTGTCGTGTCCTTTTGTTTTAGTGTTAGCATTGAGGTTTTTTTCATTTTGCTTGTTTAGATCTTATCTTATTTTTCCTCAGTGCTAACAATTATAGTTGAATGTTACATGTAAAATTGTTGTTGTGAATAAAGTCTTATTTGCCTTCCAAAAAAATATTAAATGAACATGTTGATTTTTTATTTCCCATTATTATTATTATTTTAAATAACTACCACCATAGTTTTCTGGATTACCTAACGTGAAAACATGATCAACTACTGTGAAACGCTGGCTGTTGCTTAGACTTATTTCTTCCAAATTCCATTATTTTGGTAATTCTGACAAGAATACATGATTACCTTCTAAGATAGATGTATATTGAAGGTAAGTAGCAAGTAGTGCATGCAAAATATATAGTAGACATTAAAGCTGGAGTAAACTATTAGTACAGATTCATTCAGGCCTTTGTGGTAATTTCTTTGGCTTTTATGTCGTATGTTGGACAAATAAAATAAAAACATCAAGCATGAACTATGTATGAACGCATTTATAATAAATGAATTATAGTTCTCCTTATTTACTAGTGCAGTATGAGGTGGGTTTAATAGACTAGTAGTGTTTGTTTATGTGCAGTCTAATAAGCAGAGTTCATATAATGTTATTTTTAAAAATGAAAAATAATACTTACTAGAACTTGATTCCGCAATGACATATGCCGTCGGCCAAGCTACGGTCGTCCCAAAAGAATCTTCCATGTATGTACACTCCGAAGTAGGTCTCCATAGGAATGCATCATTAACTCTCATAAAGTCTACCTAAACTGTTACCGCACCTTTTCCTATTGGAACAGAGTGAATCATTGACGTTGGATCAGTAGAAAAGATGGTTCCTTTGGCCACCACTTGTCCCGTTTTAGCCACATCAATCAACTTGCATCTACTCTTTACTACCAGATTTGAACTCTGTTGGATAAGTAAACCAAAATAACAATTTTTACAAAATAGGTACTACATTCTTATGAATACTTAAATATATCATTGTAGTTGGGGTATCTGTAATTGCAAAAGTACAATAAATGAAAAATAGTTTGGCTTTTGATAGGTGTGAACTGTATTTCTGGATATGCTCAAGTCATTGCTTAAATTAAGCAGTAAGCCATAATGAAATATATCCTGAATAAATTCACACATAGACAGTAACTCACACAAATATGCATGCACACCCAACACTTGATTTATTTAAAACACGAATACCATTCAACACATGAATTTCTATTCAACGACTGAATTTCTATTGAACACATGAATGTTCTCTATAGTTCGTATATATAAAATAAAAATGTGATTTTTATTGTTAAAGCAATTTATTCAAAACACGAATACCATTCAACACATGAATTTCTATTCAATGAATGAATTTCTATTCAACACATGAATTTAGTTTCAATACATGAAAATAATTTCAACAAATGAAAATAATTCTAACACATGAATATTTCAGAAAATTTCGACAGCATAACGGCAGGGTAGTTAAAACCGGGACCATATCGATGTAGGGCTCCTCGCTCTACCTTAAAACCTTGCGGTTTTTGACAATGGGGATTTCATGCATCTAATTTGCACGTTGGCGAGCATGTATTCTTTCATTTCCACAACCTATTCTAATTTTGTTTTCAACCACAAATGGGTATTTTTCAACCACTGTCAATCATTCTCAACCACAAACAATTCTATCAACCATTCACATTATTCACCAAATTTCACATCAACCAAATAATCCAAACAATATCACAACCAATAAATATCGTCCATGGTCTATGGACGAGGGGAGTATATATATATTCATATATAAATATATTTCAATTCACTTCAATTCATTTCAACGCACATATAATTTTTACAATGCATATATAACTTATACATCGAACATATAACTATACAATGCTTATACATGAGGTGTACAACGCTTATATAACTCATACATCGACTATATAATTTATACATCGTTGTTTTCCATATCGTTTGTAAATTAGAAATCTCACATTGGGTTCCACTCCACCAAAAATTGCAGAAGGCCTAGAAAAATATGCGGTCTCTTCTAAAATGTTGAAGACGTCCACACAGTCCCGGCGTCTCTTGTATCACTGAATTTCGACCACAAACGAAAAAGATATGATTTTTATTGCGAAATCAAAAACCGTAGCGCTTTAAAGTGCTATAAACTATTTTAAATAAAATAGGTCGTTACCTTTCAGATTTTTTCAAAACTAGGTCTACGTTTTTCGGCAAATCCGTGGGGCTTGAGGACGATCGGACTACTGCACGTCGTAGAACTTCGAAACAGCTTCCTGGCGAGGTGCACCACCTCTGACTCGACGCGGATCTGGGCTCTGGCGGAGGTCGAAACGCGGCAGCTTTCGGAGCTCGATTCTCGATGACGACGAGGTGAGGGAGGGCGAGAGGGGTACGGATTTAAAGAGGGGGAGGAGATCTTCAAAAAACCCAACTGGAGCCTGGTCTGAAGATGATTGGAGCGATCGGAAATTGATCGGGAAGTGGGGAGCTCTTTTCGCCGTCGATGGTTGAAGGGGTCGGGGAGAGAGAATGTTGAATGGGCCAATGAGATATTTTTATTTATTTATATATTTTTAAATTTCCAAAATACCCATTGTCACATACTAACTCCAATCCAAACCCAACGACTATCGTCCCTAGCTAAATACCCCCATTCCGAACACAATGGGATATGTTTCGTAGGCCCATTCGACTGTTTCGACTAGTTTTTCTTCAAATTAAAATATAAAAATTCAATATTCGATTTGAACGTACATTTCAATTTGCCGGGGCCACATACTGATTCTAAAAATTCCCGAAAAATAAATCTAGCTATGTTTTGATGATACGGTCCCAACAAAATTAGTTTCATCGAATTCTGAGACCGTTTGAAAAATGGCCCTTTCTGGTCGATCCAATTTAACAGAAATTCAGCAAAACACATTTTTCTTCGCCACGCTCACATATTAGCTTAAAAAATTATGAAATTTGAAACCAAGCAATAATTTGACATCCCGGATCCAACAAAAGTGGTTTCGTCGAATTCCGAGGTCGTTTGCAAAATGTCTATTTTCACGGGCTATATAAATTTTATAGTGACCTTTCTGAAAATTAATTTGGCCATAACTTTTGACTCCCGCTACGAAACTTCGATTTTTCAGATTCGTTAGAAAGATATTTACTAGCAGATTTAAATATTTTTGGTTTCACTAAAATCCGTTTTATTTTGCACCAAGTACAGCCAGTCAAAGTTTAAATTGAAATTTTGAAACTGCCGCGCCATTTCAGGCCTTGTTTATAATTTAAAATAATTATATTTATTTTCAAACATCAATTCAAACATACTTTTCATCATTATCATTTAAAATATTTATTTTAAATATTTAAAATCCACAAAAATAGCCAATTTAAAATTTTTAAACTGGCTCAGATTTTCCGGGTTGTTACAGCGTTGACGATGTGGGACCAACAGAAAGAAAGCTGGACGAACGGAAGAAGTTGCGAGCAGATCTAGGAAATAGAGGCGGCTAATGACGAAAATTAGGAACCCTAATTTCAACTACTTTGGGAAATAGTGAAATTAGGCCAAACGAACGGAAGAAGTATCGTGTTGAGCAGAATTAAGAGGCAGAAGGCAGTAGGGAAATTAGGTTGACGAAAATTTTGAAGGCAGGAGGTAAAAGAAACTAGCGGAGGGAATTGAACATTGAAAACGTGATGGATCTTGTTTAGGCGGCAACCCTAGAATTTTCAACGTAGAAAAGCAACCAAATTTCAATTACTTCGGGAATAGCTGCATATGCAGTATAAACGCCACCAATTACTACAGCTGAATGGCCATTTTCTTGTAGTGAGATGAAGATGGAGGAGCTTACCTTAGTTTCTATGCTTGATTTCCTCTTGTTTTGGGCTCCAAATTGAAAACCTTAGCTTAGGAATATTGATTTCCCAAACCCCATTTTCTATTTTTGCTAAGTGGAAATGAATGAATGAGAAGGAGGATGATTTGAGGTTATATGGTGAGTTAGGTTAGCTCAACCAAGACCTAATCCAAGTGGCAAAACTCTGAAGCTCGGAATATATCAAAGCTTGTAATTTCGAGCATGTAAACGACGTCTTGAACTCAATGGATGTGGTTTCGAGTTCAAATTTGTCTGTATGCAAAAAGCGATATTTTGGTCTTATATCCAATGAAAAAGACCAAAATTTCCCTAACTCTTAAGGTATCGATGCTTATAGTTTTCGAATTCCTAAATGACATTTTGGACTCAATGGAAGTAGTTTCAAGTCCAAATTCATTCATATGCAAAAAGTGAGTTTTCCATGGGCTATATATAATATTAAATATATATATATATATAAATTCCATAGAGAGTATTTTAAATTTTAAGTTAGATATAACTTACAATTTATAAAGTGAAATCTCAATTTCATATACTCGTTAGAAATTATAATTCAAAACATCTCAACGTTTCTTGTTTTATCCAATTTTGATTTATATTGAATTCTGTATATATTCATTCAAAGTTTAAAATGAAATTTTCAAACTACCACGCCATTTCAAAGTCGATTTATAATTAATATAAATTTATAAGTTCTAACTTCGATTTAACTAACTTTTGAATCGTTTATTCTCAAAATAATTCATCTAAAATATTAAATTTCTATCCAAATCAATTTAAAATATATTTATAATTGGTTCCAAAAATACGAGTTGTTACAGTCTCCCCCACTTAAAATCTTTTCGTCCTCGAAAAGGAGGAAGGAACCGAAGGTCGTTTACTTAACCAACCCAACCTTCGCTTGACTCAAGTTCTTCAACTTTTTAGTTTCTAAGAAACTTCTAATTTCTCAAAATTTGGCTAACGCCTTAAATTTTTGAAAAATTTCGCCATAACCTCCTTTGTACGGGTTGATCGGTACAACTGTAAATGGCCTCTATAGGCTCTCATATAACAAAAGAAAATCCTAAAGCAAATCGGCTGATAAAATCATCAAACCCAATCAATATAGTAAACATGTACCTATTGGTCAGGCGTACAATTTTATTCCTCTTCTTAGCTTCCACGCAATAACCTGTACAACATATATATACATGTATATGTATCCGATTCGAACTAATTTTCAATTTCGTTCAATATTAAATTCAATTTGGCTTAATTTACCTTTCATATTCACATTGGTTTTATTGTTCCAATATTTTAACTAGTCAAACTAATTATCATCCATCACAACCAACAATCAATTAGTTGGTTAGCTTTTCAAAATATATCTTTTATATATACTCAAAAATCATATTTCAATGTCAAATCACAACATAAACCCTAACTAAGTTTTTGGTTCTCACACCAGTCAATTGGAAATATGTAGATATCCCACTTTCGAAACTCGAACACAAACATTGATGATGCTCGAGCTATCATCAGAGTCATCTCCGGGTGACTAAAGTGTGATTCTATATCTACCTAGTATATTTGAGACTTCATATATACGTTCATTGTGACGATCCCAAAATCCGAGGGGCAGTATTAAGGATAATCATTGGAATATAACACATTAATCATCATAGCAGAGTACAGATAATAGCAAAAACAATAAATATAATAATTTACATGAATATGACAGCGGAATCACAACACGTAATAACATCAGAATAGCATAGCGTAGGATATAACTTAGTAAATAAAAAGGGAAGTGATCAGTCATCATCGCCAGAGGCGGAATACATACATGTAGTGAGACATAATAAGGGTATCAGTCTACATCGCCGAAGGCGATACATATACATACGATAATAAATACTGAAAGTAAAGCAGTCTGCATCGCCAGTGGCGGAATTATAATATAAGTACAATAATGGCGGAAAATGTCAAAGTCATCTCTGTGAAGTCAGCCTCGCCATGAGCCAAAATGCACTCTATGCAACAGTGCAGAGCCAAAAACAACCTGTCACCTGTGAACTAGGCTGCCCGTGTGAAAATAAGGGCACCCGCGTTTGCAAAGTGAAACAAACAACGAGTCAGTCATGGGGACTGGTATGAGGAATCTATTTAACAATTTAAACAACAGTAATAAGCAAATCATAGGACCACGCCACTTTCGTGGAACGGGTTTACTCTAGTGATTGCTAGTGCATTTAAAACAAAGTAAATTCTTTTAAAACAACGCAATGCTTTTAAAAAGAATGAAGTTATTATAAGACTCAAGTCCCATCACACAATGCAACGCAAGCCGGAGGATAGAGTTTTACCTTATAATGGCCAAATATGCTTGATACGTATAAAGCAAAATCATTTGATATTATTACTAGTGCATATATGTTTCAAAAGCGAATAGCATCATAAATATCAATCATAGACGGCATTGCTACCATATACTATGTCGCCATACTAGTTCTACAATCGAGTCCGTTATTTCGTATTGGAAATTGGATTTCCGTCATGAGTCGAGGCAAGGGGCAAGCTCCTCTCCGCTTTGAGACATTCTAGCAAATGCCTCAGGACTACGCACTCTGGGCAACCCTGGATTCGGCTGGGCCGGTCCTCTCTTACGTTTGAGGATTGGCAATTCCTGAACACACGTTTCCCGGTCCTTACAGACCTATAATCGAGGCGCCTCGCATTCCAACAACCACAAAGGTGAAAAGTAGATATAAATGTCAGGGCTGGTAAGTCACTGACACCACCATAGCTAGAAAGAAACGTCGTGCTCTCCCAGCGGTCCGTATCCCGTTTTTAACTCATACCGAGGTGTGAGGCTTGCGAATCCACGCTATACACAAAACTAGGCCACGTAGACCGTGCTTTGATCATCATCCACAAGACTTTTCTTTGCAACAGAAGCCTTGATCACAGCATCTTGGCATGCCACATAGGCAGTCCACTCCATACGATTGATTTCCATCGGTATATAACCTCTGAGCTCGTACGTCTCAGAGAAGGGCATTAAGCAAAAGAATAAATTCTCCGCCGCCAAACAGATATATATTTAACAGAGATCAATCAGTATAGAACAAAATCCAATGTCAGACACACAGTCCATTTACAAGTCCGTTCTGGGTCTGAACGAAACCGAAGGCGTCAAATTCCTCGTATATCCGTACAATCAACACTTACGTTCAGACGGCTACTACCTCCGTTCCTTTACGGTAGCTACTCCGGTCAGGAACCTTAGCAGTGCCCATCCAACCGATACGAAGATCGTCGGTCTTGAATCGTCTTTGCATTTCCCAATTCGAATCGCTCGATCAATTATTTGAAATGAGGGTTAGCTCGGCCTTTTCAAATAATCCACGTAATTAGAATTTAAATCGATTCTTTCCATGGTTACATTATTCGACATCCATCTTTCAGTTCTTTAGTGTTATTTTCGTGTCAAGCACATACAACCATTAAATATCAAACAATTCAAGCCCAATTGGTTTATTTGCAATCTTTGTTGCTTATAATATTTTATAACGATTTTTCGCCATTTTTATTTATTTAAAAATGGCCATATTTAATTAAACGACGTTTCTGGTCGTGCCGTGGCACTGGTGCTGTTTTTGCCCTAATTTGTTTTACACATATCGGAAAATCTAACGGTTGGATTTCTACAAAATCTATATCAGTGGGAAGATATTCCCAAAGCGAACCCAACGGTTCCAGTTTCGTGAGAATCCGACGGTCGGATCTTCCACACTAGTCGTTTGAAGTTACGGTTTCAAAATTCGAACTACAGCGTCGTTATTCGATTTAATTTAATTATATTTATATTTATATATAAATATAAACGATTCTGGCGCTGTTTTTCTTCAAATTTGAATTAAACATTCCGGACAATCCAACCGTTGGATTTCTACAAGGTTGGTGCCGTTGGGAAGATATTTCCAAGGCGAACCTAGCGGTTGTGGTTTCGGGAAAATCCGATGGTCGGATTTCTCGTACTAATTGTTTCAAATTACGATTCCGAAACACGAACTACACGGCTTCAATTCCTTTTAATTATATTTATATTTATATATATAAATATAGTTCATTCTATAATTCCAACTATAGTTCATTCTATATTTTCAACTTCGTTTTCACTTCAAATATTTCACTAACGCCTTAATATTTCGAAAAATTTCGCCATAACCTCCTTTGTACGGGGAGGGGTTTGGAAATTTATTGGGCCGTGTTAGGTACCCAATAAATCCTAAAAAGCATCCACATATTTATAGTGATATATTCTGGTGTTTACGGGGGAGCATGTGTAGATAATCACTCCAGAGAATAAATTCTCGTCACCCCGTTTCCGTGTGGAAATAAATAGTCCATGTGCCATATCTAATAACTAGAGAGACGTGATTATTGTCAACTCCAGACCCGTGTGGGGTTTTTATTAATCTGGCAATTTATCGTTATATTTTATATAGTCCATATCAGTCATCAGTTCAACCTGTAGTATAAAATCATCGCCATACAAGCCTCTCGCTCGTATGGTAAATCTTCCACCTCGTCACACAAGCTCCAATTGCTTATGTGGAATATGATGAAGTATGCCTATTGTCAAGAAGTATGCCATGTAGTGTAGTTCAAAATTAATTGTTACTATCCTATGGCGATGTTTATTATTTCACACAGAATAACCAGCACTCCGCATCCAATGGCATTCACAGGAGTTGATATAAAAATAAAATTGCGCAGCCAACTCATCAAGGCTTACCTATTTGTCGGGCACGCAAATAATTTCTTTACTCTACAGCTAATCCATTTTTCCTGTTCAACACATGTATATATATGCAGAACAAAGCTAATAATAATATTTCTAGCAAACTATTATTTATTTCAACACGTGTGTATATTTATCAAAGCGTATACATGATAAAAGAAGTATTTTTATCATCAAAAATATTTATTCAACACGTGAATGTTTTAACACTTCATATTCACAATAAAAATGTAGTTTTTATTGTCGCTTCATTTTATTTTAACATACGATAATATTCAACACATGAATTTCAACTCATCGAATGAATTGCAACTCAACACATGAATATTCGCTATAGTTTGTATATATATAAAAATGTGATTTTTATCGCTAAAACTATTTGTTTAAATTCAAATAATATTCAACACATGAATTTCAACTCAACGAATGAATTGCAACTCAACACATGAATATTCGCTATAGTTTGTATATATATAAAAATGTGATTTTTATCGCTAGAACTGTTTGTTTAAATTCAAATAATATTCAACACATGAATTTCAACTCAACGAATGAATTGCAACCCAACACATGAATATTCGCTATAGTTTGTATATATATAAAAATGTGATTTTTATCGCTAAAACTATTTATTTAAATTCAAATAATATTCAACACATGAATTTCAACTCAACGAATGAATTGCAACTCAACACATGAATATTCGTTTCAATATATGTAATTTATTTCAATGAATGAAAATTATTCTAACACATGTATATTTCAGAAAATTTCGGCAGCATAACGGCAGGGTAGTTAAAACCGGGACCGCCCCTAGTACGGCTCCTCGCTCTACCTTAAAACCTCGCGGTTTTTGACAATGGGGATCATGCATCTAGTTTGCACGCAGGCGGCATGTTTTATTTTCAATTCCACAATCCTATTCTAATTTGTTTCAACCACAAGAGGGTATTTTTCAACCACAAAGGTATTTTTCAACCACAATATCAACCACAAACAATTATTTCCAACCATTCGTCATACCATATAATATTACATCAATCACAAGCAATAAATATCGTCCATGGTCAGTGGACGAGGGGAGTGTGTGTGTGTGTATATATATATATATATATATATATATATATATATATATATATATATATATTATAATTCACTTGCATTTCATCACAATTCAAAGCATATATGTTTCATTCAACGCTTGTATAATTTATACATCGCTAATATAACTTATACAACACATGTATATGAGGTATACAATGCGTATATAATTTACACTTCGCTTATATAATTTATACAACGCGATTCCATTCACACAATTTAGTTTAGATTCCTCACATTGGTTTTTGCAGTGCTAATAATCGTAGGAAGATAAGAAAAATCCGCGGCTTCTTCTAGATGGTAGAGAGCCTCCTTGCGGTCACGGTGTCTCCTGTTTCATCAAATTTCGTTAAAGAACAAAAAAAATATTATTTTTCAAAGTTTTGCAACGCTTTATAGTGTTATTTTCATTTCAGAATGTCGAAGCAGAAAGGTTTTTAAACCTTCAAAACTAGGTTTAAATTTTAAAATCAAACCGCACCTTGTTGCTCTGATCAGGTCCTGCGACGTGGAAGAGCTACGAACCAGCTCTCGATCGGTGGTGGTGCGGTCTCCTTCGGTGGCCTATGGCGTTGTCGGCGGCGGTGGAAAGCTCCGAGGTTTAGGGGCTCGATTCAGGTGGAGGGAATGGTGGTAGGGGTCGTGTCGGGGTCGGATGTGAAGAGGGGACGAAGGGCTGTCGAACTGGGGTGGTGGCGCGGCCTATAGGTGGCGGTGGCGACGGGAAAGTCGAGGGGAAGTCTCGAGCGCTGTGGATCGTCGAGAGGAAGAAAGGCGGCTAGGGTTTCTGAGGTTTTTATTTATTTATTTTTAAAGAAAAAAATCCTATTGGTCGAGACTTTGTAGGACATTTTAAATAGTGTTTTTACAAACAAACTCGAAATCAAACCCAACGACTATTGGCCCTAGCTAAATACCCCCATTCCGGACACAATGGGATATGCTTCGTTGGCCAATTCGACTGTTACAGTCAGTTATTTTTCAAATTAAAATATAAAACATTCAATATTTAATTTGAACGTACATTTCAATTTGCCAGGGCCACAAACTGAATTGAAAAATTCCAGAAAAATAAATCTAGCTTTGTTTTGACGATACGGTCCTAACAAAACCAGTTTCGTCGAATTCTGAGCTCGTTTGAAAAACGGCCATTTTTAGGTCGACCCATTTTAACAGAAATCGACCAATCACATTTTCTTTTGCCCCGCTCACATACTAGCTTCAAAAATTATGAAATTTGAAACCTAGCAATAGTTTGACATCCCGGACCCAACAAAAGTGGTTTCGTCGAATTCCGAGGTCGTATGCAAAATACCAATTTTCAGGGGCTATATATGCTATATAGCGACCTTTCTGAAAATTCATTTGACCATAACTTTTGATTCCCGCTATGAAACTTTGATTTTTCAGATTCGTTAGAAAGGTATTCATAAAAAGATTTAAATATTTTTCAGTTTCGCTCAAATCCGTTATATTTTCCACCCGGTACAGTCAGACAAAGTTTGTATTCAAAATTTCAAACTGCCTCACTATACCCAATTCTTTATTTTATTGAAATATGTTATTTCAATTATTCAAATTCTTTGGTAATAACCAAATTTAAAAATTTTAAATTGGTTCACATTTTTCGGGTTATTACATTCATGATGCATATATATGCAAACTCTTCTTATACCCGATAGTCCAAAACAATATCAAATATAATAATTAAATCTTTATAATAAGATATATTTTTCAAACAAAACTCAATTTTAGAAATAGCACTCTTTAAACTCATTCTAGGGTATTACTAACCCTATCTCTAATGAGTTACTCTTATAGGATGTTACTAATCCTATTTCTAATGAATTCTTTCATTCGGTTCTAATGTGTCTTGTTCTCGAGCTTTGTAAACCAAAACTTTGATACCAAACTGACACGATTAATACTTTCCCGATCCAAGGAGAGGCAAAGGAGCCCAGATTGTGTTAAGAACACAATGCTTCCGAACACAAACATGAGAACATTTCATTGCTATTACAACAATTACATCAAAGTACAAGAATATTTCAGAGTATGAATAAATATTACACAGCGGAAAAATATATCAGGGATTAAAATACATAAATTTAAAATGTATAAATACAATGTACAGTGGAAAACACATCAATTAGCACAACTGAATGAAATACACGGATACAAAGCTTTCTGGGTATAGCCCCAACTGTAATCCAGGATCCTGTGAAAAGAAATATTTGCAAACTAAAACTACTTGCTGCCCATGTGGAAAATGTGGGCACCTAGAGTTTATGTTAAAACAATAAAATCCGAGTCAGTCATAGGAATGGTGTGAGAACTCAAAATAGTTATTAAACTTTACTTTAAAATAAGGTAAATCATAGGACCATGCCGTATGACACGGAACGGGTTTACTCCACATGAATACTAGTTTAAAACATAAAATAACGCAATGTTTATTGAAAAATGAAGCTATTACAAGACTCATGTCCCATCATACAATGCAAACACAAACCAGAGGATAGAGTTTTACCTTATAATAGGCAAATATGCTTGATACGCTTTAAAACAAATCATTTTGGTATTAATATAAGTGCATAGTGTCGAAACAACTTCAAATATAAATGTGTCAATCATAGACGGCATAGTACCCCATCCTACTATGTCGCCATAGAGGTTTACAACTAAAATTGAAAAATCACATATTAGAAATTGGATTTCCAACTATGAGTCGAGGCAAGGGATGTCTACTTACCGATTCGAGACACTCTAGCACATGTCTCAGGATGACACCTATGGGAAACCCTTGGAGCTTCAGGGCCGGTCCACACCTAACGTTTGTGGATTAGTTATTCCTAGATAATATGTTTCCCGATCCTATCGGATCTATCACTTGGCCATTGGCAACCAATTATATCCAAGGCGTCTTGCAATCCATCATCCACATAAGTAAAAATGTCTGGGCTCCATACCATGACACCACTTCTAGCTAGAAAGAAACACGTGCACTCCCTGCAGTTATTATCCCGTTTTTGACTCATACCGGGGTGTGAGGCTCGCGAATTAATGCTATATACAAAGCTATGCTTTGATCAACATCCACAAGGCCCTGCTTTTCAACAAAAGCCTTGTTCATTTGCATCTTAACTTGCTACATTGTCAATACATGCCATACAACTGATTTTTGTCAATATATAAACTCTAAGCTTATATGTCTCAGAGAAGGGTGTTAAGCAAGAGAATAAATTATCCACCACCAAACAGATACATATTTAATAGAAATCAATCAATACATAATGAAATATGAAACACCCCACCTCCGTTAGGGTCACTCTCAAAGGGAATGCCCTAATTTTGGTGGAGGTTTATAAGTATAAGTCACAGATATACAAGACAGATATAATAACACATATTTTTGAACAGCGGAAAACAACAACTTTTATTTCATCAAAATACGTGTTACACAAACCATGCCATAATTGTCTTACAATACTTCCAAAATCATAACTGTCTTGATTACATTATTTAAAGAAGCATAAAGAAAACATAAATAAACTGCAAAAGTCCCATAATTGCTGTCCCAAGCCATAATCCAAAACGGAAAAGATCCAAGCAATACATTCTTCTCTTCAAGCTGGGTGCGGAAACCGGTCAAGCTGCGGTATTCCCTCCCTGTGGACCTGGGGGGGGGGGGGGACGAAAGAAAAGTAGAGTCAGACATAAAGCCTGAGTAAGTCTAGGACTATTCAGTCTATGAATAAAGAACTGGGTATGATAAGTATAATCTGGAAATGGGAAAGCACCATGAACTAAGTTAAGTTGTCTAGGGTTGAATATACTATCGTACCCCATATTAATCTCTGTACCCATATAAACTAGTTCCCAACAGGCACCCCATAATCAGGGTGAAGTGATCCTTTTTCTGATGATCGGCTCCTACTCGCATAGTTACATGTGTCTTACGGCCCCGTTGTTGTAGTTACCTATGCTGGTCCCACCATGGGGTGTATCAAGTCCCATGGTGGCGGCCCGACACAACTCTAGAATGCACAGGTATGCTACTGGTGCCCAGTGCCTTATTTTTCTGCGCCGGAGTGTGTGCACGCCCGCACCCCATTAGAACCTACACTGCTGCACCACCGCCGTCGATTTGACCTCTTACAGTCAGCCCAGTAATCGTGCCCCACCCTGCCTAGTTTCAGGGTATCATGATACGCCTTGTAGGGTTACTGCTGAAAAGGGTCCCCCGCTACTAGGTTTTCTATTTCCAGCCAACATGCTAAGTTGGTTAAGTGTTTTATAAACCTAACCCCCAATCAATCTATTTAGTTTAGCATGTTCCATTTTGATTAAGTATTAATATAATTTACTTAATCCTATCAATCCTGACTCAGCCTTAATTTTCTTATTAAAGCCTCAACCTCTCACATTAGACAGGTATTGTTGTGGCTGCCTGTTGCCGGTTGGGTCCGGGCAGTCTTACGCCACAACTCAGTCTAACCTCGGGTCCTTATTGGGCTCCGTGTTTAACCACCCACATTGGATAGGTATTGCTGTGACTACTGGACAGCCAGGCGGTTCCGGGCAGGTTTACATCACAACTCAATCCAACCTCGGGTTAACACATCGTATTTTCTACATTTACATATTTTGTCTCTTTTCTTTTTATATGTAAATATTTGCGGCCCATTATTCAAATTCATCTTTATTGATTAAAATTTATTTATGCCACTTAATTACTTTTCCAGATTGTTGGCATGCGTCGAACATGCCAACACATATGTTCTATATTTTAGCCCAAACGTCATTACCCCCGTTTTACACGTTCGCTCCAATGTAAGGTGTGTTGGGTTTAATACTTAAACCCAATTTAGCCAAATAAAAAGGGGAGGCTTATAACATGGTGTTTATAAGATAACATGAAAAAGGGGAGTGTGAACGCATGAACTTGCAACGAACGATTCAATTAACATAAAGTAGGCAAATGTGAACTTGCAATTGTAACGTCATGGCATAACAATACTTAAACATGAATCGTTTTATTCATATAATCAGGGCATAAACAATACTTAAACATGAATCATTCTATTCATATGATTATGGCATAAACAATACTTAAACATGAATTATTCTATTCATATGATTATGGCATAGACAATACTTAAACATGAATCATTCTATTCACATGATTATGGCATAAACAATACTTAAACATGAATCATCCTATTCATATGACTATGGCATAAACAATACTTGAACATGAATCATTCTATATGATTATGGCATAAACAATACTTAAACATGAATTATTCTATTCATATGATTATGGCATAAACAATACTTAAACATGAATTATTCTATTCATATGATTATGGCATAAACAATACCTAAGCATGAATCATTCTACTCATATGATTATGGCATAAACAATACTTAAACATGAATTATTCTATTCATATGATTATGGCATAGACAATACTTAAACATGAATCATTCTATTCATATGATTATGGCATAAACAATACTTAAACATGAATCATCCTATTCATATGACTATGGCATAAACAATACTTGAACATGAATCATTCTATATGATTATGGCATAAACAATACTTAAACATGAATTATTCTATTCATATGATTATGGCATAAACAATACTTAAACATGAATTATTCTATTCATATGATTATGGCATAAACAATACCTAAGCATGAATCATTCTATTCATATGATTATGGCATAAACAATACTTAAACATGAATCATAGGTTCAACTAACCATGTAAACTTGAAATTAAGAATCTAACTAAATTAGATATCATTATTATTGGCACATGGTCTTGACTAGAAATATAAGCCTATATTTTTATTTAGGCATAATATAAACTAATCATGTTCATAAAATTAATACAAGTTCACAAAGATGCTTGCTTTTGTCACTATCACAAAAGCATGATTTTTATACTTGAACTATGATGCCAATTCCAACATAACTTCATATGAATCATAATACTCAAATGGATCAAATTACACTAAAGATGACCATAGAATTATACCTCATTTTGGCATAACAGTAAATCATATACTTGCATGAATCTCAAATAAACTATTACACATATAGTTGTTACTTTCAACATGAATCATATACTTGCAATTATCAAATGGGTGTTGTAAATAACTACCACAAACATGTAGTTTTCAATATGAATCATATGCTTGCATGAATCCCAATTAAAATTCCACAACATGTGGTTGTCAACATAAATCATATACTTGTATGAATCCAATTGTACACCATAGCATTGCCAAATCGTTTAGAATCAAAATAACATACAAATATAGATTATTATCGCCACAATTCCATTTCGTTGTTAACTTCCAACGCAAATCACATACTTGCAAATATCCAATCGTATACCATAATATTCCCAAATCGTTTAGCATCAAAGCAACATACAAATATAGATTATTATAGCCACAATTCCATTTCTTACTTTACACAAATCAACACAATTATTTAATTCACATCGGAATAGCACTCTACTTACTACGTATGATGAATCTTCAATTCAGGAATCTGAGTTCTGAATTTGGAGATGCTATCCTTTGTTGTAGGCGTTGCTTTGATTCAATTAACATTGCTTTAAGCTTTTGATTTATCTCCTAATTGTCTCTCTATTTCTGACGGCTATCCTTAGTCTCTCCTCAGCAGCATGACGGTCTCATCTCTATTTTATTCCGATGTGAATTAGGGTGAGTCTTAGGTCCTTTTTATAGAGTTTTTGAGTTAATTTAGACCGTCGATGGAGCTTGGTTTAATAATAGCCGTTCGTTCAAAGGAGAGACCAACCAGGAGCTGACACCTAGCCCTAGTGACAAGGCAAGGCTCGGAAAATCGACCAAACACAGACCAGGCCAGCCAGGGTGGGCTGGGTTCGACCTGGCTCAGGGGCCAGGTCGACTCCCCAGTCGACCCCCAGGTCGACTCTAGAGTCGACCTGCCTGGGGCAGGTCGACCCCTAGGTCGACTCCCAGGTCGACCTGGCCTGGCAGGTCGACCCTAGGGTCGACCCCCAGGTCGACCTGGTGGGTTGGGCGGGAACTTTTCCCGCCTACTCTGATTGGGCTGAAATTCAAATCTGTTTACGAAATTTGAATTTTCTGAAACTTCATCGGGCCATAATTTGGTCATACGGGCTCCGTTTTTCGAAAACTCGGACTCTATTTCGCGTATTTTTCTGAGACGAACGCAATGGCGTATCCCGTTTACCTTAATACTTTGATTTGAAATTTATTATACTTTAATTTGTGAATTTCACTGTTATAAAATACACGGGGTGTTACATTCTCCCCCACTTAAAAAGATTTCGTCCCGAAATCTTCAAGTTCAGGAAGAATGTACATCCTTACATCCAAACACCCATCTACTCATCCATCAAACACGAGCATCCATTGTCCTTAAAAGACTTCTAATGCTTCATGATAATATGCGAAGTGTGTGTGTACATGTACTTATCTAATGCAAAATCAGGCAGTCTACTGATTCAGTTAACCTCCTTAATGCGAATTATGTAAGTGCCATGAATCCATTATGTATGCAAATCCTCCTATTCATGATTCTACATGAGTGCACAATCATTCATACAAATGCAACATCCATATGACAACACATTAAAGTTCAACCATATACGAATGCAAACATATATGCATATGCAATATGAAGTGATTGAGCCGATCTAAAACCTAGATTGTGTGTGTATATGCAACCACGAGCAACCACTAGCAATCACTTGCAACCACTTGCAACCATCAATCATAACATGTCTCAAACACATGTTTACACCCAATTGTTCCTATCTAAAGGTATAGTCGAATGATAGAAGCAAGTAAAAATTTTGTGCCCATTAGGCAATGTCAAAACTGGAAATCTATGCCACATATATATTGACTAGGAGAAGAACTCCCTAAGCATCAGCCCCGAAGACCGAAATCAACATCAGACTGACACCCAAAGAATTACTCAACCCAACCACTATATATGATTCTAGGAAACTAAGCATGATGGACTCCTTTTAGGTCACAAGGGAGTCCCTTCCTAAGACCAACCCGTATCCTATAAAACCCAAAAAAGTTTAGTCAAACCAACGAACACCCTCAAGCCCCAACATGTGTTACTAACAGATGAGTCATACTCCCTATGGGGTTTGCAACAGAAATTGGATTGAGAACGGGACCGAGAGGATATACACAAAAGATAGCATGCAAGCAAGCTCTACAGGAAGAGAGGGATCAAAGATATACTCTTAAGAAGAGATATGATGCACGAATCTAGTCTTCAATCTTCTAAGTCGCATTTCCTTGAGCTTAACTCCATTATGCTTTGTCCGTCTTTAACTTCACAGTTTCGTAGCTTCTTAATTCTTGTTTCCAAAATATGAGTTGGAACCTATTTCACTGTTGCCTCTCGTTCCTCTTTCACTTACTCTACTTCTAGTGTACTCGGCTCAAACATAACGGCGTACTCATGGTTTCATGCAAGCTCTCCAAAATTCACTAGTGAATCTTAGATCTCATCCACTTACTATCAGGTATTCCACGTAGAAGAACTATTTCTTGGAAATAAATGCCAACCATGCTGCCAAATGTACTTACTAAGGTGATTCTCCACAATTGGGTTTGAAACAATTAAGGGGTCCTCTACCATACTAGTTCTTAGGTGCAGAGATTCTACTAAAGCAGATGAGGTAAAGGAGTGTGATGCGCCGGAATCAAATAAAGTGCGAACGGGGTGATCATAAAGATAAACTACACTTTCTACAGAAGTATTTATACCTCGCTGTTGCAGAGGTGGCGCCTCTAGCACATGAACTTGTGCCCCTGAGGTGGATCCAGCCCTCTGCCCCTGTCCTCGTTTCTTTGGGCAGTCCTTAGCCATGTGGCCTATCTCACCGCAAGAAAAGCACCCACCATTCATCTTGGCCTTCTTTTTCCGGCAATCTTTTACTAAGTTCCCCACTTTGCCACAGAATTTACACTTCCTCTTCTCTTGGGACTTGTTGTCTTTCCCGCCCTTCTTGAAGTCTGTCTTCTCAGGGCAGTCTTTGCTGATGTGTCCAGTCTCCCCACAATGAAAACATTCTCCTTGCTTTCTTTTCCTCTTTCTACAATCCTTGGCTATGTGCCCTTCCGTACCACAAAAAATGCATTTCCTTTTTTCTCGTTTCTTGTTATTACTGTTACGATCCTTTCTTGTTTGACTATTATTCGTCTTCCTACTCCGGGACTCTTCCGCTTGCCGGTTCACGTGGAGGAGGAGGAGTGAAAGCGTCAGCAGCTGGGGAGTAAGGTCTCCAGACATGCTGAAACAGAAAGGATAGATTCAAAACGAAGGATAGAAGATAGTACCTATGGCTTTGGGGGACTTTGCCTTTTTTCAAAATAAAATAATATTTTATCTTTTAAAAATGCTTCTTTAAATTTCCTTTTTGAAAATAATTTTTCAAAACTTTTTATCTTATCTGGTAAACCTATGCTCTGATACCAAGTGAAACACCCCACCTCCGTTAGGGTCACTCTCAAAGGGAATGCCCTAATTTTGGTGGAGGTTTATAAGTATAAGTCACAGATATACAAGACAGATATAATAACACATATTTTTGAACAACGGAAAACAACAACTTTTATTTCATCAAAATACGTGTTACACAAACCATGCCATAATTGTCTTACAATACTTCCAAAATCATAACTGTCTTGATTACATTATTTAAAGAAGCATAAAGAAAACATAAATAAACTGCAAAAGTCCCATAATTGCTGTCCCAAGCCATAGTCCAAAACGGAAAAGATCCAAGCAATACATTCTTCTCTTCAAGCTGGATGCGGAAACTGGTCAAGCTGCGGTATTCCCTCCCTATGGACCTGGGGTGTGGGGGTGGGGAAACGAAAGAAAAGAAGGCGAAAGAAAAGTAGAGTCAGACATAAAGCCTGAGTAAGTCTAGGACTATTCAGTCTATGAATAAAGAACTAGGTATGATAAGTATAAACTGGAAATGGGAAAGCACCATGAACTAAGTTAAGTTGTCTAGGGTTGAATATACTATCGTACCCCATATTAATCTCTGTACCCATATAAACTAGTTCCCAACAGGCACCCCATAATCAGGGTGAAGTGATCCTTTTTCTGATGATCGGCTCCTACTCGCATAGTTACATGTGTCTTACGGCCCCCGTTGTTGTAGTTACCTATGCTGGTCCCACCATGGGGTGTATCAAGTCCCATGGTGGTGGCCCGACACAACTCTAGAATGCACAGGTATGCGACCGGTGCCCAGTGCCTTACTTTTCTGCGCCGGAGTGTGTGCACGCCCGCACCCCGTTAGAACCTACACTGCTGCACCACCGCCGTCGATTTGACCTCTTACAGTCAGCCCAGTAATCGTGCCCCACCCTGCCTAGTTTCAGGGTATCATGATACGCCTTGTAGGGTTACTGCTGAAGAGGGTCCCCCGCTACTAGGTTTTCTATTTCTAGCCAACATGCTAAGTTGGTTAAGTGTTTTATAAACCTAACCCCCAATCAATCTGTTTAGTTTAGCATGTTCCATTTTGATTAAGTATTAATATAATTTACTTAATCCTATCAATCCTGACTCAGCCTTAATTTTCTTATTAAAGCCTCAACCTCTCACATTAGATAGGTATTGTTGTGGCTGCCTGTTGCCGGTTGGGTCCGGGCAGTCTTACGCCACAACTCAGTCTAACCTCGGGTCCTTATTGGGCTCCGTGTTTAACCACCCACATTGGATAGGTATTGTTGTGACTACTGGACAGCCGGGCGGTTCCGGGTAGGTTTACATCACAACTCAATCCAACCTCGGGTTAAACACATCGTATTTTCTACATTTACATATTTTGTCTCTTTTCTTTTTATATGTAAATATTTGCGGCCCATTATTCAAATTCATATTTATTGATTAAAATTTATTTATGCCACTTAATTACTTTTCCAGATTGTTGGCATGCGTCGAACATGCCAACACATATGTTCTATATTTTAGCCCAAACGTCATTACCCCCGTTTTACACGTTCGCTCCAATGTAAGGTGTGTTGGGTTTAATACCTAAACCCAATTTAGCCAAATGAAAAGGGGAGGCTTATAACATGGTGTTTATAAGATAACATGAAAAAGGGGAGTGTGAACGCATGAACTTGCAACGAACGATTCAATTAACATAAAGTAGGCAAATGTGAACTTGCAATTGTAACGTCATGGCATAACAATACTTAAACATGAATCGTTTTATTCATATAATCAGGGCATAAACAATACTTAAACATGAATCATTCTATTCATATGATTATGGCATAAACAATACTTAAACATGAATTATTCTATTCATATGATTATGGCATAGACAATACTTAAACATGAATCATTCTATTCATATGATTATGGCATAAACAATACTTAAACATGAATCATCCTATTCATATGACTATGGCATAAACAATACTTGAACATGAATCATTCTATATGATTATGGCATAAACAATACTTAAACATGAATTATTCTATTCATATGATTATGGCATAAACAATACTTAAACATGAATTATTCTATTCATATGATTATGGCATAAACAATACCTAAGCATGAATCATTCTATTCATATGATTATGGAATAAACAATACTTAAACATGAATTATTCTATTCATATGATTATGGCATAGACAATACTTAAACATGAATCATTCTATTCATATGATTATGGCATAAACAATACTTAAACATGAATCATCCTATTCATATGACTATGGCATAAACAATACTTGAACATGAATCATTCTATATGATTATGGCATAAACAATACTTAAACATGAATTATTCTATTCATATGATTATGGCATAAACAATACTCAAACATGAATTATTCTATTCATATGATTATGGCATAAACAATACCTAAGCATGAATCATTCTATTCATATGATTATGGCATAAACAATACTTAAACATGAATCATAGGTTCAACTAACCATGTAAACTTGAAATTAAGAATCTAACTAAATTAGATATCATTATTATTGGCACATGGTCTTGACTAGAAATATAAGCCTATATTTTTATTTAGGCATAATATAAACTAATCATGTTCATAAAATTAATACAAGTTCACAAAGATGCTTGCTTTTGTCACTATCACAAAAGCATGATTTTTATACTTGAACTATGATGCCAATTCCAACATAACTTCATATGAATCATAATATTCAAATGGATCAAATTACACTAAAGATGACCATAGAATTATACCTCATTTTGGCATAACAGTATATCATATACTTGCATGAATCTCAAATAAACTATTACACATATAGTTGTTACTTTCAACATGAATCATATACTTGCAATTATCAAATGGGTGTTGTAAATAACTACCACAAACATGTAGTTTTCAATATGAATCATATGCTTGCATGAATCCCAATTAAAATTCCACAACATGTGGTTGTCAACATAAATCATATACTTGTATGAATCCAATCGTACACCATAGCATTGCCAAATCGTTTAGAATCAAAATAACATACAAATATAGATTATTATCGCCACAATTCCATTTCGTTGTTAACTTCCACCGCAAATCACGTACTTGCAAATATTCAATCGTATACCATAATATTCCCAAATCGTTTAGCATTAAAGCAACATACAAATATAGATTATTATCGCCACAATTCCATTTTTTACTTTACACAAATCAACACAATTATTTAATTCACATCGGAATAGCACTCTACTTACTACGTATGATGAATCTTCAATTCAGGAATCTGAGTTCTGAATTTGGAGATGCTATCCTTTGTTGTAGGCGTTGCTTTGATTCAATTAACGTTGCTTTAAGCTTTTGATTTATCTCCTAATTGTCTCTCTATTTCTGACGGCTATCCTTAGTCTCTCCTCAGCAGCTTGACAGTCTCATCTCTATTTTATTCCGATGTGAATTAGGGTGAGTCTTAGGTCCTTTTTATAGAGTTTTTGAGTTAATTTAGACCATCGATGGAGCTTGGTTTAATAATAGCCGTTCGTTCAAAGGAGAGACCAACCAGGAGCTGACACCTAGCATTAGTGACAAGGCAAGGCTCAGAAAATCGACCAAACACAGACCAGGCCAGCCAGGGTGGGCTGGGTTCGACCTGGCTCAGGGGCCAGGTCGACTCCCCAGTCGACCCCCAGGTCGACTCTAGAGTCGACCTGCCTGGGGCAGGTCGACTCCCAGGTCGACCCCCAGGTCGACCTGGTGGGTTGGGCGGGAACTTTTCCCGCCTACTCTGATTGGGCTGAAATTCAAATCTGTTTACGAAATTTGAATTTTCTGAAACTTCATCGGGCCATAATTTGGTCATACGGACTCCCTTTTTCGAAAACTCGGACTCTATTTCACGTATTTTTCCGAGACGAACGCAATGGCATATCCCGTTTCCCTTAATACTTTGATTTGAAATTTATTATACTTTAATTTGTGAATTTCACTGTTATAAAATACACGGGGTGTTACAAAATATAATGTCAGACATAATCCATATACAAGTTCGTTTTGGGTCTGAACGAAACCGGAGGCACCTTATTCCTCGTCCATTATGTCTAATACAGGAGGGAGGTCCTCGCATATCCGATCGATCTCCAAGTACGTCGGGACGATCACCACTTATTACCTCTTCTTGGGTGTGCAACCCAATCAAGACATCAGTAATCATCCAAACGATGAGAAGATCTCCTGTCTTCAACCATCGTCTTCATCGTTGACTTTCAATCGTCATATTAATTATTCAGAATGTATTAAACCCGGACTTTCCGAATAATTCACATATCTTATAATCAAGTGCTATAAAAACGCATCATACGCCTCATTCCAATCCAGAATATTCTTTTATTCAAATATTCATATATTTGGGGAAAGTTCCCATTAATTTTATCAAAGATAAATTCTTTTAAATTTATTATTTAATCTTCCTTTGGAAATCATTTCAAAAGAGTTTATAATATCTCTTCACAGCTTAAACAAAATTACGGTTTATCAACTATTCGGGATTAACGAACCTTATCGAAGTAATCATTTATTTTATTATCCCAATCTCAACCTTTTAATCCCATGGAGAAAAATTAGTAGTACTCCATATCTAACACACATTGTGTTTTTGGTAAATTCAATTACCACTTAATGTTCAAATCTAATTAAAGATTTAACTATCGCATGGAATAAAACTGGTGGTACTCCATTCTTGCACATTTCTTGAATTCGGTAAATTTAATGACCTTATTCACATTTCAGACTAATCAAGTATTCGTTAAACTCCACGTAGTTTCAATCCCAAAAATCTTAGTTAAAAGAATTAAAAATTCCAATTTCATAACTTAGGATGCACAAGATAAATTATGCATTTCAGCACAGGTTAGACGTCTGACCTAACATGCATAAATGTCCGATCTTACAGGGAAATAGTTTCCCGAGAGCTTGAACAAACATATGACATTCCCTTGACAGACGTCTGAGCTGAAGCCTGGACAGTGACTTTAGAAAATTCTACTAATCTTAATTAAAAGGTTATAAATTCTAAATCATAACTTCACAGTTAATTTGGTTTAAGAACTAATGTCATTCAATATATCATTCACAATGAACCCAAAATCAACTTCCATTTAATTCCAATTATATGTATTAATTGGAAAACTTCATTAATCTTAATTAAAAGATTTATTCATTTCTTAAACGGGTAAAAGAATAGCGTTATTGAAGACACCATTCACAACAAACCCAAAATCCAATTTGATATCAAATACAAGTTCCTGAATAGAAATTATATCAACTTGTATTCGATATCAAATTCCAAATACCAACAAATATCGTGTTGGGAGTAACAACATATACATATCTTCCAAATTTCCTAACAATATCCGCATAATCACGGAATTCAATATCGAAATATTCCAAAGATTATTTCCATTTAGATCCTTTCCAATTCGTATGTTGGAAAAATTCTGGTTATATCAAAACCACATCAATTCTTTATTCTAGTTTCTAACCATTCCATTCAGAAAAAAATATAATTTATCTTTTCAAACTTGGAGTATTTCATCCAAAATTATTTCGATATTTTTGTGTCCATCCAAAATCGGGCATCAAAACATAATTTCATTCTTCTCTCAATATTATATCAAAATATTCGTTCATATTCTAAATCGGAATGTAACTCAACCAATTAGCATATAATTTTATTTATATGGATTCCATACATCGCATGTATTCAAAAATAGTGATAAACAACTATCAAGCATCCAATTCACATCCAAAGTGTAATCTACAACTGTATAAGCATTAAGTAGTTAAATAACACTTATTACGTTCTGTTAATCAATCGATCGACATACAAACACAAGGGAGATGGGTGAAGTTATTATCATCCCCAGACTCGTGTGGGGTTTTCAATCAACATCCAACGATTATTATTTACATACTTGGGCGATGTGTAAAATTATCGTTCCAATTCCCGTGTGGGGTTTACATCACAATCCATGTGAACTCATCCAATATTTTCACAGTTTAATATAATGATAACTATAAAAACTGTAAACATCCATCAATCACAAAACATACAATGCAATCCATGCAATCAATACATATTTAATCAAACCTATAATCGATGTAAACATAGTTTGAGTGAAAGAGGTCTCACCATTGGTTTCCACTCCGCCATTCTTTAATTTATGATTTATAAAATGATTTCGTAAGAGTCGAGTTGCTGAAATCTACGAATTAGAGAAACTGGCAAGTCATAGACAAAGTTGAAATGGGCTGAAACTCGGCTGAGAAAGAGCCTGAATGTACCTAAACTGTTGGCTGCGGTTGTAACAACCCTGAATTTTGGGGCCAATTTAAAATTTAAATTTAGTAATTTTAATGAGGTTTTTGATATTTAAAATAATTTATTTAAAATAATAATGATTAAAAGTTGATTTAAATCGAAGTTAGAAGGAATAATTTAATTTTAATTATAAAAAGAGTTAGAAATAGCGCGGTAGTTTGAAAAGTCAAACTTGAACTTTGACTGACCATACAGGATGCAAAATTTAACGGATTTTAGTGAAACCAAAAATATTAGAATCTATTTAAAAATATCTTTCCAACGAATCCGAAAAATTGAAATTTCATAGCGGAAATCAAAAGTTATGGCCAATTCAATTTTTAGAAAGGTCGCTGTAGTATTTATATATTATATATGGCCCGAAAGGCTACTTTTCACATACGAAGGAATTTCGACTCGAAACCACTTCCATTGAGTTCGAAATGACGTTTCTGCATTGAAAAACAGTAAACACTTATATATTTCGAGCTTCAGAAATTATTTGTTTAAAAATGTATTTTTAATATTAAATATATTGGCCTTAAAAATAGTCATTTTTCAAACGACCTCTGTTTTCGACGAAACCAATTTTGTTGGAACCGGAATGTCAAATTATAGCTAGATTTCAATTTTTAGAATTTTTCGAATTAATATGTGAGCATGGCAAAAGAAAATGTGTTTTGACTATTTCAGTTAAATTTAAGTGAAAATTAGGGACACATCCCTAAAACCAAAGTTAATTCACGCCACGTCCAGCCAAAGTTTTCCATACGTTTCCGGTCCCTAAAATTAGATGCCGCCCAAAATTTTTGATCCCTTCGCCTGCTCCTCATGTCCCCTTCGCCTTTTTCAATTTCTGACCAAAAAAAAATGCGCTCATGCATAAAAAAAAAAATTCTAAAATCTGGAAATAATCCCAGGAGCCCACGCAAATAAAAAAAAAAGTTGCATACATGTATGCAACTATTGCTGATACTTGCATACATGTATGCAACTTTTTAAATACACATGCAAATAAAATCCGCAAGCCTGCTGAATAATTGCATACAAGTATGCTGTTATTCAAAATAGCTGCATACTTGTATGCAGTAATGTGTTGAAAGCCGAAGGCGTGACAATATGTGCATACTTGAATGCATATTTTCTGCATAGCTGCATACTCGTATGCACATATGCAAGCATGCGTGCATTCCATGCAGAAACCGAATACATGCATGAAATCATGCATGTATTTCGGAAAATCTGCATACATGTATGCATATATGCTGCTATATGATGCGGAATTGAAATAGATGCATACATGTATGCAACTATTTGAAATATGTGCATGTTTTTATGCATTTTACTGCATTTTTCGCTGTTTTGTGTATTTTTTGATTTTGACGTGTTTGTTGATTGATTTTCCACCTGATTTTTTTGGCGTGAACATGTTTTATTTAATTATGAATTTACGTGATTTTTTTTTATATTTTTTAATGAATTTTCAAAAAATAGGGACCTAATTTACATGAAAAGTTGGACCGGATGTGAGCCTAATTTTGAAACTTAATAGGGACCTGTGAAAAACGGACCCTAAATTTAAACACCTTAAATATAGCCATTTTTCAAACAGTCTCAGAATTCGATGAAAATTATTTTGTTGGATTCGTATGATCATAGGAAAGCTAAAAATATTTTTTTTAGAATTTTCTGAGGTCATATGTGGCCCCGACATATTTAAATGTATGGTCAATATTTAATTGATTATTTTTTAATGCGTTTTTATATAAAACTTCCACAGATTTTGGAATTGAGCCACGAGACCTGTCCCATTGCGTTCAGAAGGCGTCAAAACCTTAGGAATGACAGTGAGCAAGCCAAATTTCGAGTTAGTGGCCAAACGGACCTTTATTGGATAATTAGATATTAACCTAATTAAATAATAATATAAATAAGAAGCAAAAGTACGGGCTCCTTCTTCTTCCTCTCGTTCTACAAGCCGCACACACAACCCATGGCCGAAATTTTCCCTCTCCAAATCCTCCCAATCCACAAATAATTAGCTTAGGCCGTAGTGCAACTTTTTGAAGCTCTTCTCACTCTCTTTAATCTCCAACAAGTTTCATCCATTTTCATCGACCGTAGGCGAAGAACGAGCACCGCCAACCCGCGGCCTTTGCACCCAAACCGCACCCTCCATGTGCCACCATCCATCACCCTATTTTCTGAGCTTGTAGATCTCTTGTATTGTAATTAAAAATCATATTTTTACAATGTGAATTAGAAATAGAGTTTGCATTGTAATCAAAAACCATATTTTCACAATGTAAATTAGAAGTAGGATGTTGAGTGTATCACAATTTATATTTTTATGTAAATAAAACGGATGGAATTTACATTTTCAATGTAAGGAAAGAATGAATTTAGGATGCGGTAATATTATCTTCATTTTCAAAAGAATTAAAATTTAGTAAGTATCGGTAATTGTGTAGAGCGTTGTTTTAATCAAAGGACGTTATTACGATTCAATGATTATATATATATATATAATTATAATTAAACGAATAGGGCGGGGTAGTTCGCGTTTTGAAATCGTACTTTTAACGACTATACAAGAAGATTCGACCGTCGGATTTTCTTGAAACTGAAATCGATAGGACCATCCTGGAAAATTCTTTCCAACGATATATACTACGTTAAGACCCAACGGTTAGATTCTGAGAAATGTAAAAATCAAAATTGGTTGAATGCAGCGCCATAGTCGCCCATGGACTTAAGGCGTCGTTATATAAAAATTTAATTATTTTAAATAATTAAAATAGGAATGAATTGTTGATAAAAATAATTATTAATGTGTAAGAAGGATTTTAAATATATATATATATACGAGGATTATTTGGAAAGCCCGAGTTTATCTCATTCCAAATAATTAAACGACGTTTAAAAATCCAAGATTGGAAGACGGCGATTGAAGACCGTCAAATCTCCACATCGAATGGACGATGATGATTGTTGCCTTAGAATGGCTCGCTACCATGATAAGGTAATAGTAAGAGTTGCCCGGACGTAGTGTTGATTTGTACGTGTTTGGCTTTCGCTCAGACCCAGAGCATAAGCTTATAAATGGAGTGTGTGTCTGACATCATACTCCATTATATATCATGTTATTAATCTTCTGTCGAATATATGGATGTTTGGTGGCGGAGAATTTATTCTCTTGCTTAACACCTGTTCATATATTTCGGTAAAGGATTGGTAGTGTGATATGGAGGGATGATGTGGCATGCTAAGATGCATATGATCAAGGCTTTGTTGAAAAGCAGGCCATGTGGGATGATCAAAGCATAGCCTGTTTAGGCATAGCTTTGTGTATAACGTAACTTCGCGAGCCTCACACACCGGCGGAGTCTAAAACGGGTGAAGGCAACGCAGCGAGAGCTACACGTTTCTTTCTAACTAGAAGTGGTGTTTGGGTTTTAACACGGCCCGACATTTTACTTATGTGGATGATGGAATGAGGCGCCTCGGATGATAGGTCCTGTAGGACTGGGAAATGTGTGTTCAGGAATTGCCAATCCACGAAGCTGTATGTGTGGACCGGCCCTGCAGGATCCAAGGGTTAACTGAGGGGATTCCTGAGACATTAGCTAGAGTTTCTCGAATCGTAAGGAGCTCCTCCCTAGCCTTGACTCATGATGGAAACCCAATTTCCAATACGACCTCATGCGGTTTTGATTGTATTACTAGTATGGAGGCATAGTAGTATGGGATACTATTCTTCCTAGGATTGATACATTATGATTGAAATTGTTTTTTTAAAACATACACACTAATAATAATATCAAATCCGTTTTTATCGTACCAAGCATGTTTAATCACCATAAGGTAAAACTCTATCCTCTGGTGTGTGTTGCATTGTGTGATGGGACCTGAGTCTTATGGTGATTTCATTTTTCCAAAAGCATTGCGTTGTTTAACGATTTATTTTAAGTTATGCACGACAATCCATTGGAGTAACCCGTTCCGCGTTAGCGGCGTGGTCCTTGGATTTGCTTTATTACTACTAGTATATTTGTTAAGGATTCTCATACCAGTCCCATGACTGACTCGTAGTTTGTTTCACTTTGCAAACTCGGGTGTCCTCTTTTCCACACGGGCAATCGAGTAGTTTGTCTACAGGTTCTTTTCTCGAGCAGGATACTGGATTGAAGCTTAAAGCTGTGTCCAGAGCATAGTTATCTTCCGCTGTATCTATTTTATTGTTTCCGCTGCAATGTATTCAATTTATTGTAATTTATGTTCCGCTGTAATTTTATTCAATATACTCTGATATTCTATACTCCGATGTAACATTATTATGATGTTTATAAAAGTCTGTTGTTGTTGTTTTGATGTTGTTGTATTCCCAGAGTTAACGTATGCGGATTTTGAACGGTCTTGGTCGATTTTGCGATCGATTAAGGTCGGGCGAAATGCGTGTCGTTACAGTTGGTATCAGAGCTTTGGTTAGCTCAAATCTTTGGGTACAACTCGTTAGAACTGAACAAAAGACTCATCAGAGATTGGATTAGTAATATCCAATAAGAATACTCATTAGAGATAGGATCAGCAGTATCCTAGAATGAAAAAACTCATTAGAGATGGGGTTAGTAATGCCCTAGAATGAGTTGAGAGTAACAAGACTATAATATAAGTATTTGTAATTATAATCTATTTTAGAAAATATGATTTTGAATGGATAAAAGATTATATATTTGAAAGTTAATCAACTATAAAATTATTTAAACCAATAAGAGTGGAAAAATGGAGTAGGATAATTAAACACTTTTAGCTTCGTTCCTTTTCGAGGACAAAAAGTTCTTAAGTGGGGGAGACTGTAACAACCCTGAATTTTGGGGCCAATTTAAAATTTAAATTTAGTAATTTTAATGAGGTTTTAGATATTTAAAATAATAATGATTAAAATTTGATTTAAATCGAAGTTAGAAGGAATAATTTAATTTTAATTATAAAAAGAGTTAGAAATAGCGCGGTAGTTTGAAAAGTCAAACTTGAACTTTGACTGACCATACAGGATGCAAAATTTAACGGATTTTAGTGAAACCAAAAATATTAGAATCTATTTAAAAATATCTTTCCAATGAAGAAAAATTGAAATTTCATAGCGGAAATCAAAAGTTATGGCCAATTCAATTTTTAGAAAGGTCGCTGTAGTATTTATATATTATATATGGCCCGAAAGGCTACTTTTCACATACGAAGGAATTTCGACTCGAAACCACTTCCATTGAGTTCGGAATGACATTTCTGCATTGAAGAACATAAACACTTATATATTTCAATTTTCAGAAATTATTTGTTTAAAAATGTATTTTTAATATTAAATATATTGGCCTTAAAAATAGTCATTTTTCAAACGACCTCTGTTTTCGACGAAACCACTTTTGTTGGAACCGGAATGTCAAATTATAGCTAGATTTCAATTTTCAAAATTTTTCGAATTAATATGTGAGCATGGCAAAAGAAAATGTGTTTTGACTATTTCAATTAAATTTAAACACCTTAAAAATAGCCATTTTTCAAACAGTCTCAGAATTCGACGAAAATAATTTTGTTGGATTCGTATCATCATAGGAAAGCTAAAAATACATTTTTTAGAATTTTCTGAGGTCATATGTGGCCCCGGCATATTTAAATGTACGGTCAATATTTAATTGATTAATTTTTAATGAGTTTTTAAATAAAACTTCTACAGATTTCGGAATTGGGCCATGAGACATGTCCCATTGCGTTCAGAAGGCGTCAAAACCTTAGGAACGACAGTGAGTAGGCCAAATTTCGAGTTAGTGGCCAAACGGACCTTTATTGGATAATTAGATATTAACCTAATTAAATAATAATATAAATAAGAAGCAAAAGTACGGGCTCCTTCTTCTTCCTCTCGTTCTACACACCGCACACACAAGCCATGGCCAAAATTTTCCCTCTCCAAATCCTCCCAATCCACAAAGAATTAGCTTAGGCCGTAGTGCAACTTTTTGAAGCTCTTCTCACTCTCTTTAATCTCCAACAAGTTTCATCCATTTTCATCGACCGTAGGCGAAGAACGAGCACCGCCAACCCGCGGCCTTTGCACCCAAACCGCACCCTCCATGTGCCACCATCCATCACCATATTTTCTGAGCTTGTAGATCTCTTGTATTGTAATTAAAAATCATATTTTTACAATGTGAATTAGAAATAGAGTTTGCATTGTAATCAAAAACCATATTTTCACAATGTAAATTAGAAGTAGGATGTTGAGTGTATCACAA
The DNA here is from genome assembly GCA_030737875.1 of Allium sativum. Classification (NCBI taxonomy): domain Eukaryota; kingdom Viridiplantae; phylum Streptophyta; class Magnoliopsida; order Asparagales; family Amaryllidaceae; genus Allium; species Allium sativum. The sequence continues at coordinate 454,176,692 of CM060920.1, read as the reverse complement.
TTTATATTTTTATGTAAATAAAACGGATGGAATTTACATTTTCAATGTAAGGAAAGAATGAATTTAGGATGCGGTAATATTATCTTCATTTTCAAAAGAATTAAAATTTAGTAAGTATCGGTAATTGTGTAGAGCGTTGTTTTAATCAAAGGACGTTATTACGATTCAATGATTATATATATATATAATTATAATTAAACGAATAGGGCGGGGTAGTTCGCGTTTTGAAATCGTACTTTTAACGACTATACAAGAAGATTCGACCGTCGGATTTTCTTGAAACTGAAATCGATAGGACCATCCAGGAAAATTCTTTCCAACGATATATACTACGTTAAGACCCAACGGTGAGATTCTGAGAAATGTAAAAATCAAAATTGGTTGAATGCAGCGACATAGTCGCCCATGGATTTAAGGCGTCGTTATATAAAAATTTAATTATTTTAAATAATTAAAATAGGAATGAATTGTTGATAAAAATAATTATTAATGTGTAAGAAGGATTTTAAATATATATATATATATATATATATATATATACGAGGATTATTTGGAAAGCCCGAGTTTATCTCAATCCAAATAATTAAACGACGTTTAAAAATCCAAGATTGGAAGACGGCGATTGAAGACCGTCAAATCTCCACATCGAATGGACGATGATGATTGTTGCCTTAGAATGGCTCGCTACCATGATAAGGTAATAGTAAGAGTTGCCCGGACGTAGTGTTGATTTGTACGTGTTTGGCTTTCGCTCAGACCCAGAGCATAAGCTTATAAATGGAGTGTGTGTCTGACATCATACTCCATTATATATCATGTTATTAATCTTCTGTCGAATATATGGATGTTTGGTGGCGGAGAATTTATTCTCTTGCTTAACACCCGTTCATATATTTCGGTAAAGGATTGGTAGTGTGATATGGAGGGATGATGTGGCATGCTAAGATGCATATGATCAAGGCTTTGTTGAAAAGCAGGCCATGTGGGATGATCAAAGCATAGACTGTTTAGGCATAGCTTTGTGTATAACGTAACTTCGCGAGCCTCACACACCGGCGGAGTCTAAAACGGGTGAAGGCAACGCAGGGAGAGCTACACGTTTCTTTCTAACTAGAAGTGGTGTTTGGGTTTTAACACGGCCCGACATTTTACTTATGTGGATGATGGAATGAGGCGCCTCGGATGATAGGTCCTGTAGGACTGGGAAATGTGTGTTCAGGAATTGCCAATCCACGAAGCTGTATGTGTGGACCGGCCCTGCAGGATCCAAGGGTTAACTGAGGGGATTCCTGAGACATTAGCTAGAGTTTCTCGAATCGTAAGGAGCTCCTCCCTAGCCTTGACTCATGATGGAAACCCAATTTCCAATACGACCTCATGCGGTTTTGATTGTATTACTAGTATGGAGGCATAGTAGTATGGGATACTATTCTTCCTAGGATTGATACATTATGATTGAAATTGTTTTTTTAAAACATATACACACTAATAATAATATCAAATCCGTTTTTATCGTACCAAGCATGTTTGATCACCATAAGGTAAAACTCTATCCTCTGGTGTGTGTTGCATTGTGTGATGGGACCTGAGTCTTATGGTGATTTCATTTTTCCAAAAGCATTGCGTTGTTTAACGATTTATTTTAAGTTATGCACGACAATCCATTGGAGTAACCCGTTCCGCGTTAGCGGCATGGTCCTTGGATTTGCTTTATTACTACTAGTATATTTGTTAAGGATTCTCATACCAGTCCCATGACTGACTCGTAGTTTGTTTCACTTTGCAAACTCGGGTGTCCTCTTTTCCACACGGGCAGTCGAGTAGTTTGTCTACAGGTTCTTTTCTCGAGCAGGATACTGGATTGAAGCTTAAAGCTGTGTCCAGAGCATAGTTATCTTCCGCTGTATCTATTTTATTGTTTCCGCTGCAATGTATTAAATTTATTGTAATTTATGTTCCGCTGTAATTTTATTCAATATACTCTGATATTCTATACTCTGATGTAACATTATTATGATGTTTATAAAAGTCTGTTGTTGTTGTTTTGATGTTGTTGTATTCCCAGAGTTAACGTATGCGGATTTTGAACGGTCTTGGTCGATTTTGCGATCGATTAAGGTCGGGCGAAATGCGTGTCGTTACAGTTGGTATCAGAGCTTTGGTTAGCTCAAATCTTTGGGGTACAACTCGTTAGAACTGAACAAAAGACTCATCAGAGATTGGATTAGTAATATCCAATAAGAATACTCATTAGAGATAGGATCAGCAGTATCCTAGAATGAAAAAACTCATTAGAGATGGGGTTAGTAATGCCCTAGAATGAGTTGAGAGTAACAAGACTATAATATAAGTATTTGTAATTATAATCTATTTTAGAAAATATGATTTTGAATGGATAAAAGATTATATATTTGAAAGTTAATCAACTATAAAATTATTTAAACCAATAAGAGTGGAAAAATGGAGTAGGATAATTAAACACTTTTAGCTTCGTTCCTTTTCGAGGACAAAAAGTTCTTAAGTGGGGGAGACTGTAACAACCCTGAATTTTGGGGCCAATTTAAAATTTAAATTTAGTAATTTTAATGAGGTTTTAGATATTTAAAATAATAATGATTAAAAGTTGATTTAAATCGAAGTTAGAAGGAATAATTTAATTTTAATTATAAAAAGAGTTAGAAATAGCGCGGTAGTTTGAAAAGTCAAACTTGAACTTTGACTGACCATACAGGATGCAAAATTTAACGGATTTTAGTGAAACCAAAAATATTAGAATCTATTTAAAAATATCTTTCCAATGAAGAAAAATTGAAATTTCATAGCGGAAATCAAAAGTTATGGCCAATTCAATTTTTAGAAAGGTCGCTGTAGTATTTATATATTATATATGGCCCGAAAGGCTACTTTTCACATACGAAGGAATTTCGACTCGAAACCACTTCCATTGAGTTCGGAATGACATTTCTGCATTGAAGAACATAAACACTTATATATTTCGATTTTCAGAAATTATTTGTTTAAAAATGTATTTTTAATATTAAATATATTGGCCTTAAAAATAGTCATTTTTCAAACGACCTCTGTTTTCGACGAAACCACTTTTGTTGGAACCGGAATGTCAAATTATAGCTAGATTTCAATTTTCAAAAATTTTCGAATTAATATGTGAGCATGGCAAAAGAAAATGTGTTTTGACTATTTCAATTAAATTTAAACACCTTAAAAATAGCCATTTTTCAAACAGTCTCAGAATTCGACGAAAATAATTTTGTTGGATTCGTATCATCATAGGAAAGCTAAAAATACATTTTTTAGAATTTTCTGAGGTCATATGTGGCCCCGGCATATTTAAATGTACGGTCAATATTTAATTGATTAATTTTTAATGAGTTTTTAAATAAAACTTCTACAGATTTCGGAATTGGGCCATGAGACATGTCCCATTGCGTTCAGAAGGCGTCAAAACCTTAGGAACGACAGTGAGTAGGCCAAATTTCGAGTTAGTGGCCAAACGGACCTTTATTGGATAATTAGATATTAACCTAATTAAATAATAATATAAATAAGAAGCAAAAGTACGGGCTCCTTCTTCTTCCTCTCGTTCTACACACCGCACACACAAGCCATGGCCAAAATTTTCCCTCTCCAAATCCTCCCAATCCACAAAGAATTAGCTTAGGCCGTAGTGCAACTTTTTGAAGCTCTTCTCACTCTCTTTAATCTCCAACAAGTTTCATCCATTTTCATCGACCGTAGGCGAAGAACGAGCACCGCCAACCCGCGGCCTTTGCACCCAAACCGCACCCTCCATGTGCCACCATCCATCACCCTATTTTCTGAGCTTGTAAATCTCTCGTAGCCGGTTGTTTTGCCGCAAACCGTTCGCAAAACCATCGACTACAGCTCCCGAAATCCGAATTCAAAGTTTTGAACATTTCTGAAATTTAAAGTATGAATATTTCAGATTTTGCGACGCTTTTAAGCGTTACAGCGACAGTTGTTAAAAGTCAGTTTTGATTTATTCATGTGATCTTCGAATTGAAATCTTTCAGATCTGTAACTGCCGTGACTTTGAACCCGAGATCTGATTGAACCCGAGCCTTCATCTCAAATCCAAGCTAGGTGAGAATTTATTTTTAATTTATTTAATTATTAATTCTTAGTTATTAAAAATATTTATTGATAGATCTGCTATGTCGTGATATTTTAAATATGGATCTGAATTGTTTATTCCGTATGATGTTAGATCTGTAAATCTAAATATTAGATCTGAATTTATTGATTAATTAGAATTAATTATTTGTTAATTTTATTGAATCATGCCTCGTTGATTTGTCATATGCCAATGTAAACATCACCCTGTATATTACCTTGATGTGAATTGTTAGATTTAGTCATGTTGGTTTATTTGAATGTTGTTGTTGTTGTTTGGATGTGGCATGAAATACGATGTGGTAAATGGTAAAGGCTTAATCTTTACATTGTAAATAGAAAGACTAACTTTTATATATTGAATTTTTGATTGAAATTATTAAAGGCTGAATTTTCAAATGAAATATTAAAGATGTAAATTTTCATGAAAATATTAAAAGATGATATTTTTCATGGAAAAGAGTAAAATTTACATTGTAATTTAAGAATAAATTTTACATTGTAAATGAAAGATGAAATTTTTAGATTAAAAATCAAAAGATATGTTTCATTGTAAATAATAAAAGATATGATTTTTCATTGTCTATGAAAGGAATGAATTTTTGCAATGAATCATTAAGGAATGAATTTTTGCAATGAATTATTAAGGAATGAATTTTTGCAATGAATTATTAAGGAATGAATTTTTCAATGAATCATTAAAGAATAGATTTTTCATTAAATTATTAAGTAGGATTTACATTGAATATAAAAGTAGGACTTATAATGTAAATATAAAGTAAAGGTCTCATGGAATTAAAGATGACATTTTTTTATATGATTATTTTAATGTAAAATTGAACGATGAATAAAGATGACATTTTTATATGATTATTTTAATGTAAAGATGAACGATGAAATAAAGTTTACATTTTTATTAATGTAAATATATAGGAATTTCACCATTTGTAAAGTGAATGATATTGTATGCTGAAAATTACATTTTTCTTTGTAATTAAAAGGTGAATTTCATCGTATGATAAAATTTACATTTTTATATGTAAATTATATAGGAATATACACCGTATTGTAAAAATTACATTTTTCTCTGTAATTAACATGTAAATTCCACTGTATGTCGAAATTTACATTTTTATATGTAAATTATAAAGTGAATTTATACCGTATGTCCAAATTTACATTTTTCTTTGTAATTAAAAGGTGAATTTCATCGTATGTCAGAATTTACATTTTTGTATGTAAATTATAAAGTGAATTAATGTCGTATGTTGAAAATTACATTTTTCTTTGTAATTAACAAGTGAAGTTCATCGTATGTTAAAATTTACATTTTTATATGTAAATTATAAAGTAAATTCCATCATATGTTAAAATTTACATTTTTATATGTAAATTATATAGGGAATTACACCGTAGGATAAAATTTACATTTTTATATGTAATTAAAACATGAATTTACATTGTGTGTTAAATATTACATTTTTATATGTAATGTCTATAGGAAAGTATACCGTATGACAAAACTACATTTTTCTATGCAATTAAAGGATGCAATTTCATGGTATGATAGAAGTTGCATTTTTCTTATATATATATGTAACATAAAATGAGAATGCACATTAGAAATAAAATTGATTTATTTCATATGTAAATTAGATGTAGTGTTTGCATTGTAATTAATAATTATATTTTACAATGTGAATTAGAAGTAGTGTTTGCATTGTAATCAAAAATTATATTTTTACAATGTGAATTAGAAGTAGTGTTTGCATTGTAATTAAAAATCATATTTGTACAATGTAAATTAGATGTAGTGTTTGCATTGTAATTAAAAATCATATTTTTACAATGTAAATTAGAAACAAAGTTTGCATTGTAATCAAAAACCATATTTTCACAATGTAAATTAGAAGTAGGATGTTGAGTGTATCACAATTTATATTTTTATGTAAATAAAACGGATGGAATTTACATTTTCAATGTAAGGAAAGAATGAATTTAGGATGCGGTAATATTATCTTCATTTTCAAATGAATTAAAATTTTGTAAGTATCGGTAATTGTGTAGAGCGTTGTTTTAATCAAATGACGTTATTACGATTCAATGATTATATATATATAATTAAAATTAAATGAATAGGGCGGGGTAGTTCGCGTTTTGAAATCGTACTTTTAAACGACTATACAAGAAGATCCGACCGTCGGATTTTCTTGAAACTGAAACCGATAGGACCATCTTGGAAAAATCTTTCCAACGATATATACTACGTTAAGATCCAACGGTTAGATTCTGAGAAATGTAAAAATCAAAATTGGTTGAATGCAGCGCCATAGTCGCCCATGGACTTAAGGCGTCGTTATATAAAAATTTAATTATTTTAAATAATTTAAATAGGAATGAATCGTTGATAAAAATAATTATTAATGTGTAAGAAGGATTTTAAATATATATATATATATATATACAAGGATTATTTGGAAAGCCCGAGTTTATCTCATTCCAAATAATTAAACGACGTTTAAAAATCCAAGATTGGAAGACGTCGATTGAAGACCGTCAAATCTCCACATCGAATGGACGATGATGATTGTTGCCTTAGAATGGCTCGCTACCATGATAAGGTAATAGTAGGAGTTGCCCGGACGTAGTGTTGATTTGTACGTGTTTGGCTTTCGCTCAGACCCAGAGCATAAGCTTATAAATGGATTGTCTGTCTGACATCATACTCCATTATATATCATGTTATTAATCTTCTGTCGAATGTATGGATGTTTGGTGGCGGAGAATTTATTCTCTTGCTTAACACCCATTCATATATTTCGGCAAAGGATTGGTAGTGTGATATGGAGGGATGATGTGGCATGCTAAGATGCATATGATCAAGGCTTTGTTGAAAAGCAGGCCTTGTGGGATGATCAAAGCATAGCCTGTTTAGGCATAGTTTTGTGTATAACGTAACTTCGCGAGCCTCACACACCGGCGGAGTCTAAAATGGGTGAAGGGAACGCAGGGAGACAGCACGTTTCTTTCTAGCTAGAAGTGGTGTTTGGGTTTTAACACGGCCCGACATTTTACTTATGTGGATTATGGAATGAGGCGCCTCGGATGATAGGTCCTATAGGACTGGGAAACGTGTGTTCAGGAATTGCCAATCCACGAAGCTGTATGTGTGGACCGGCCCTGCAGGATCCAAGGGTTAACTGCGGGGAATCCTGAGACATTTGCTAGAGTGTCTCGAATCGGTAAGGAGCTCCTCCCTAGCCTTGACTCTTGATGGAAACCCAATTTCCAATACGACCTCATGCGGTTTTGATTGTATTACTAGTATGGAGGCATAGTAGTATGGGATACTATTCTTCCTAGGATTGATACATTATGATTGAAATTGTTTTTTTAAAACATATACACACTAATAATAATATCAAATCCGTTTTTATCGTACCAAGCATGTTTAATCACCATAAGGTAAAACTCTATCCTCTGGTGTGCGTTGCATTGTGTGATGGGACCTGAGTCTTATGGTGATTTCATTTTTCCAAAAGCATTGCGTTGTTTAACGATTTACTTTAAGTTATGCACGGCAATCCATTGGAGTAACCCGTTCCGCGTTAGCGGCGTGGTCCTTGGATTTGCTTTATTACTACTAGTATATTTGTTAAGGATTCTCATACCAGTCCCATGACTGACTCGTAGTTTGTTTCACTTTGCAAACTCGGGTGTCCTCTTTTCCACACGGGCAGTCGAGTAGTTTGTCTACAGGTTCTTATCTCGAGCAGGATGCTGGATTGAAGCTTAAAGCTGTGTCCAGAGCATAGTTATCTTCCGCTGTATCTATTTTATTGTTTCCGCTGCAATGTATTAAATTTATTGTAATTTATCTTCCGCTGTAATTTTATTCAATATACTCTGATATTCTGTACTCTGATGTAACATTATTATGATGTTTATAAAAGTATGTTGTTGTTGTTTTGATGTTGTTGTATTCCCAGAGTTAACGTATGCGGATTTTGAACGGTCTTGGTCAATTTTGCGATCGATTAAGGTCGGGCGAAATGCGTGTCGTTACAGCGGTTTCCACAGGCCAACAGCAGAAAATAACCAGCAAACTTCTGTCACCCCCAAGACATACGTCTGACCTGCTATTAAGTAGTTTTTTATTTTTCCCAAGAGGTTGGACAGACGTCTGACCCATTTTGGTCATACGTCTAAGTTGAACCAATTGAACATTTTGATTGCCAATGGGTGTGCAATCGGCCCTGGACGAGCCTGGATCAATGGTGATGGTTTATGTTGATTCCTAAGTGCCAACGAGACCCCTAAGGCTCGCCAAACCACTCATGAACACATGAACCAACATATACAAATAAGATTGCAATGATTACGATTATAACTTCAAAAAAGACTAGATTCTTTAACCAAAGCAATCAAATGCGATATAAGTGAATTGTGAAGTCTTAGAACTTGCCGGTGCGAGAACAGAACTTAACAATACCGCCAAATCAACTCATAGCATATGAATTAGATTGTGTGGACAATTCTAATCATAATTTTCAACTTAATGAACACAAACACATGAAATCGGCAAAGTGTATACTCATCTAACCAATTCTTATGCATATGCAAGCCCAAATGAACAATAAATTAAGAATTTACGAGCCAATAGCTTGTGGCATATATGTGGGCTCATGAAGAACTCACAAATTTCTCACCCATGATCTTAATATGGAAGAAGTAGACGCAACCAAGCTAGAAGACTCTCCCTTCCAATATAGCTTGCTAATCTTCAATCTAAACACATATAATTGAATTTCCAAAGAGTTAGGTCACAGAAAATCCTAGAAATTGAAGATGAAACAAGATTGGAGATGAAGATGGCAGAGCTTACCCTAGTTTCTATGCTTGATTTCCTCTTGATTTGTGCTCCAAATTGAAAACCCTAGCTTAGGAATTTTGATTTCCCTTTCCCAATCCCCATTTTCTATTTTTGCTAAGTGGAAATGAATGAATGAGAAGGAGGATGATTTGGGGGTTATATGGTGAGCTAGGTTAGCTCAACCAAGACCCAACCCAAGTGCCAAAACTCCGAAGCATGGAATATATTAAAGCTTGTATTTTTCGAGCATGTAAACGACGTTTTGAACTCAATGGAAGTGGGTTCGAGTTCAAATTCATCCGTATGAAAAAAGTAATATTTTGGTCTCATATCCAATGAAAAAGACTAAAATTTCCCTAACTCTAAAGGTATCGATGCTTATAGTTTTCAAATTCCTAAACAACATTTTGGACTCAATGGAAGTGTTTTCGAGTCCAAATTCATTCATATGCAAAAAGTAAGATTTCTAAAGAATATATATAATATTAAATATATATAAATTCCATAGCGACTATTCTAAATTCTAATTTAGATATAACTTACAATTTATAAATTGAAATCTCAATTCATGTACTAGTTAGAAAATTATAATTCAAAACATCTCAACGTTTCGTGTTTTATTCAATTTTGGTTTATATTGAATTTTGTATATTCATTCAAAGTTTAAAATCAAAATTTTAAACTACCGCGCCATTTCAAGCTCAATTTATTATTAATATAAATTTATAAGTTCTAACTTTGATTTAACTAACTTTTGAATCGTTTATTCTCAAAATAATTCATCTAAAATATTTAATTTCTATCAAACTCAATATAAAATAAATTTTTAATTGCTTCCAAAAGTACGGGTTGTTACAGTTAGCCAAATTTTTGAGAAATTAGAAAGTTCTTAGAAACTGAAAAGTTGAAGAATGAAAGCTAGAAAGAAAGTTGAGTTGGTTAGTTAAACAACTTTCAGCTTCATTCCTTTTCGAGGGCGAAAAGATTTTAAGTGGGGGAGATTGTAACAACTCGGAATTTCTGAACCAATTATGTTTTTTTAGCTATTTTAATGGGTTTTGAATATATAAAATGATTTATTTTAAAAAATAAGGACTAAAAATTTATTTAAATTGAAGTTAGAATGTATAATTTTATTTTAATTATAAAAGGAGTTCGAAATGGTGCGATAGTTTGAAAATTCGATTTTAAATTTCAATTAAATATACATAATTCAATATAAATTAGAATTGGGCAAAATAAGAAACGTTAGAATCTATTTAACTATATCTTTCTAACGAATGTAAGAAACTGAGATTTCACTTTATAAATAATAAGTTATGTCCAGTTTAAAATTCAAAATAGTTGCTATGGAATTTATATATATTTTAATATAATATATAGCCCTTAAAAATAGCCATTTTGCAAACGACCTCCGTTTTCGACGAAACCACTTTTGTTGGATCCAGAATGTCAAATTATTGTTCTGTTTCAAAATTCATAATTTATGGATTTAATATGTGAGCACAATGAATTTAAATGTATTTTGTAATTTCAGTTTAAATTTAGTGAATATTAGGCACACATCCCTAAAACCAAACTTAATTAGGCTCACATCCGGTCATAAACTTATTTTAAATTTAGTCCCTATTTTTTGAAAATTCAGTAAAAAGATATATAAAAAATCGCGTAAATTCTTATTTAAATAAAACACGTAAATGCTAAAAAATTCAGATAAAAAAACCATCAAATAAGGCGTCAAAAACAAAAAACAAAAAAAAAACAACGAAAATGCAGTTAAACGCATAATAGTATGCATATATCTGTTTTTTCCTGCATACATCTGCGCACGTTTTTCACTTCGTGCATCTTTGTTGATTTAGTTGCTTACATCTGTGCACATATTGCATTATTCCTGCATAAAAGTGTGCAATAATTCATAGTTTAAATTTCACTAAAGTTTTTTTCGTGCCAATACATGCATACATGTGTGCAAGTATTTCAAATAGTTGCACAATTGTTTGCAAGTTTTGATCCAGATTTTAAAAAGATAATAACCAACGCAATAGCTGCATACATGTATGTAACTATTGGTAATGGTTGCATACATGTATGCAACTTTTTTTATTTGCGTGGACTTCCGAGAATATTACCAAATTTTACATTTTTTTACCAGATAACGTCATAAATTCTGGCTAGAAATGGAAAAAGGCGGAACTTGAAAAATAGGGGGTGGAAATGAAAGGAAAACATAATAGGGATGTGGTTTGTATTTAAAACTATAATAGGGACGTGAGGCAAAAATACCCTTAAATTTAATCAACAAAAAGGCCATTTTTCAAATGGTCTCCAAATTCGACGAAATTAGTTTTGTTAGGACCGTATCGTCAAAACATAGCTAGATTTATTTTTCTGTAATTTTTGGAGTTAGTAGGTGGCCCCAGTAAATTAAAATGTACGTTTAAAATTCAATATATTGATTTATATTTTAATTCAAAGAAAAACAGATCGATATGTTTGAATTGGCTTACAAAACATGTCCCATTGTGTTCAGAATGGGGGTATTTGGCTTGGGGCGACAATCGTTGGGTTTGAATTCGAGTTCGAATTGATAAACATGTATTATTAGAATTAAATAATATTATATATATATATTACTTTCAATACCCTAATTCCTTTTACAAACCAAAATCCGCCGTCAGCTAAAAAGAACGGAGGGTGGTTATTGCTCAGAATTTCTTCCCTTAAGAACTTTCAATCCACTCAATGATTCATGAAGTCAAATAAAGGAATATTAGAGAGCTCGACAAGATCTACTTATCCAACGGTGAAGACCGTGTTTCATGATTTATTCCTTTCGATTTCAGGCCTCAAAGGACCGTCATTTGAGCCATGTTTTAGCATGCCAAGGGAAGTCGAGCTCGCTGCCACGTCAGGCGATGGCGGAAGGAGGTGTCATGCTCCTTGCGGTGGTCATGGATCATCATCTGGGGGCGTGGAAGGGAGTGCACAAGCGATGGCTGAAGGGGAAGATGGGTTCAGTGATTTTCCAGTAAGAATGAGAGTGGAAGATGATAAGTGAAGTAATTATATTATTAATTACTTTGCTAATCGCCGATTAAATTATTCAAAGTTTAAACACTCATATCTTTGTCAAATAGAAATAGAATGAGGCAATTTCAATTGCGTTGGAATCATGGCATTTCAATTGCATTGGAATCGTGGCGACGAACACTACGCATTGGAACTAACTAGAAACGATTTGGAGCAAATTAGAATTTAAGGCGATTTTAAATCAAAATAGAACAATTCAGAAATAAAGAATGACGGAGTGGAAACTAATGTGAGAACTTCTTCTCACTAACTTATATTTCATCATGTTATTATATTCATGTATAAAAATATATAGAATTGCCAGTGTAGATTTTTATCAGTTTTAATTATTATAAATTGTATACAGTGCCTGTTAGCTCACCTTCCTTGTCCACAGACCATGGACGATTTAATTGACTGTATTGTGTTGTGATGATTTACAAATTAAAAATAATGTTAACATTTATATGGTGTAACGACCCGGATTTTAGCTGTTGAATTCTGTATATTTAAATTTGTTTTAAATATTTTATTTGAATTATATATAGGAATTTATTTAATAAAACGATAATTTATAATATAAATCAAGCTCGAAATAGTCGCGGTAGTTCGTAATTTACGATATAAACTTCAACTGAATATACAGGATCCAAAATAAGTCGGATTTCTTTGAAACAAGAAACGTTCAGATGTAACACCCCGTAATTCTGTTAATATTAATATTCACAAATTAAAGAATAACTAATCTCAGACGTGAGAATTGTTGGAAACGGGTTGTGCCGTTGTGTTCGTCTCGGAATTCTGGTTGAAATAGAGTCCGAGTTTGCGTGATTTGGACTTCGTATGAAGAAGTTATGGCCATCGGAAGTTTCTGAAAATTTAAAACAGCTCGCAGGAAATTTAAAATTCAAAATTCGAAGTCAAACAGGCTAGGCGGGAAATTTCCCGCCCAGCACCCCAGGTCGACTGGGCAGTCGACACCCCGGGGACCAGGTCGACTGCGCAGTAGACCTGGGTGTCGACCTGGTCTGGCGGCTAGGGTTTCTGGCTGACCTGTTTTTAATTGAGTAATGACCCATTAGGGTTTCTGACCTAATCTGGTTGGCTGGGATTAGTTCTGAGATGATCTGACGGTCTAAAATAAATCCTAACTCTATAAATACCTAGGTAGTCTCTCACCCTAATTCATATGAAAAATAGAGTAGCTACCGTTATACCACCGCCATGGAATTCAGTCTAGCCGCCGCCAACTAAGAAAGAAGAAAAGCTAATTCAATTCTAATTCTCTCAACCCTAAAGCAAAGCAAAACTCTCTCTTCTTCTCTAAATTGTGAGTATGATAGTCTTAACAAGATTATTATCATTTTAATTGGGTTAAGTCATGAATGGATTATGAGTAGATGATGTGAATTGTCATATATGTTGTTGTAAACCTTATGCTATCATGTATGTTATTAATCCTATGCTATGTGGTGATGATATCCTATATGTTGTAAATCATGTTATGATGATGTTATGTATGTTGAAAGTTTCTATGCTAAGTTGTGATGAATCATACATGTTAAAAAGCCATGATGTTACTATCTATGCTAGTTAGTTCATATTAATTGAATCATCATGTTTGGGCTATGTTGATCTATATGACAAGTCACATATGCAAGTTAGATTGATTAGAAAAGTTATGAACATATGCCATGACATCTATTATGACATCTAGAATTATGCTATGACATATGTGATACCCTATGCTAGTTCAGACCATCATTATGTTGCCTAAAAACCCCATATGCAAGTTTATATATAGATTTGGGCTATGATCATATCATGTAAATTGAGACATTTAACAAGTTGACACCTTTTGATCCTTAACATGTGTAGTTTATTCAAGTTTCACCCCTATTATGATTAGATTTATTTTAATTGTCTATATGTTGTGATAATTTATCTTTGTGCTATGTGTTAGACTATTCAAGTCTGGCCTATATTATGCGTTGAATAAGCGAACGTATAAACGTGGGGTAGGGGTAATATTAAGGATTTAATAATAAGAAGTTGGGGTGCAATTGATATGATTTTGCATGCCATGAGTGGATGACCATAATTGAGTCAATTATGGGCATCAATAAAAGTTGACTTAATTAATAATTTGGATAGGGAATTATTAAAACTGGGGTAAAAGATTATAAGTGTTAATCAATGCTTAGGACACGAGGTTGGACTCGTTTGTGACGTAAACCTGCTCGGACCCGCCCGGCAAATCCAGTGGTCACAAATGTCAGCCCAATGTGAGAGGTCCTAGGCCTAAACTAAAGCATAACAGTTGTAAAGACACGAGGTTAGACTCTTTTATGGTGTAAGACTGCCCGGACCCGCCCGGCAAATCCAGCTGCCATAAATGTCAGTCTAATGTGAGAGGTCTTTATGAGGTTATGGCCTGAATGAACTAAGAAATACTTAACCAGATAATCATGTAAGGTGGGACATGGGGGTTAAGTAGGTGACATGGGTGGCATGAGGAGTCTAGTGGGTGCCCTTAGTGGCATGTGAAATACGAGTAGTAAGACTTAACCAAACACACATGTAAATGAACATGACTAAGAGGGTTAAGTGGGATATACTAGTAGTGACAAGATTAGGTGGGCATCTTGTGGGGGCCCATTTCAACCAGTATCCCAAACGTATCTTTGTGGGCTCGACCCAAGTCGAGGACGGGACACGCATGCTGGGCTTGACTGTAAGAGGCCAAAATGGGGAGCGGTGGCAACGCAAGTCCAACGGGTTTCATATGCGTGTGTGGACCCGGGCTGGTAGGTAAGACATTGTTGCATCGTGTAGGTATAAGCCGTGCATTCTCAAGTTGTATCGGGTTGCCACTTTAGGGGAGTGATACACCCCACTATGGGGCCAACACAGGTATCTACGAGTAGGGAGCCGATCGAAAGTGGGTAGTGGGGTACACCTAGTGGAGATAGGGGCAAACAACACCTATGTAGTCAGCTAGGGGTACGTAAGGCCATTTATATGTTTCTGTGTGAAGCAAGTGGGATCAACCTTTAGGGTGACTGGTGCGGTGTAGTAATGAGCGGTGCAGTGTAGTAATTATTCGTTAGTAATTAGGTGTTCCTTTACCGTTATCTTTAACGTTTTCTTAAACGCTATCTTTATCTTCCTAAGAGTTCATAGACATTTACTTGTCTTCCAGTTTGTGCCTTAGTCTAGTTATTTTGATAATAGTATTGTTAGAATTATCATACTCGCCAGACTTTATGTCTAACCCCCTCCATTTCTATCCTTTTTCCCCCTCCAGGTCCTCAGGTTGGACCCAGCTCAAGTGGAGTTTGATTGGATTTCTTCATCTCTTTGGAAAGCTTGGACCCTTGAAGTAAAGTCCAGCTTGTTATCTTCATTAATGGCTATTTGTGTAATGGGATTATGTATTTTGTTTTTATGAAGATGGATAATGTACTTGACTCTGATTAATGGTTTTGTGATTTAATAAACATGTTTAATTTCCGCTGCAATCTAAAATGAAGTTTTAGATTTTTCAAGTACCACTTATTATCTGTCTTGTTGTAATTTTTCTGTTCTATATTCACTTAAAACCTCCATGGAAGTTAATGCATTCCCTTTGTGAGTGACATTAATGGACGTGGGGTGTGACACGTGGTATCGGAGCTTAAGGTTACCAGAACAGATAAAAATACTTTAGAAAAATAGTTATTTTTGGAAGAAGTGTTTTCAAAAACATGTTTTAATGAGAAATTTAAAGAGAAAAGTTTTTAAGGAAAAAAAACATAATCCCCAATAGCCACATATCTTTATCTTTCGAATTCTCCATTTTGAATCTTTCCTTTTTCATTTCAGCATGGCTGAAGATCTTAATCTACCCGACGGTGTAACGATACCAGGATGGTATAGGAGGTTATTAGAGGCTAGGGCCGCTGCAGGTCCAGCTAATGTTCCTCCACCACCAGTTGCACCCGTTCCTTCTCCTCCTCCTCGCGTAGATACTTTTGCAAAGACGTGCAAGGAATTCAAGGCTATGGGTGGGAAACCTTTTCTAGGGTCATAAACGTTTGTGGAAGCTAGAGATTGGCTTAAGGAGGTGGAAGAATTGCTAGAAATCTTTGAAGTAGAAGAAGGGAGGAAAGTTCGTTTAGCAGCTTGGTTGATGAAGGGAGAGGCCTCGTTTTGGTGGGAGGTCGTTAATGGGGAGCGTCCTGTTGACTCTTGGGCGGATTTCAGACGTAGGTTCGAGGCGAAGTTTCTCTCAAGGGCGGAAGAAAATCTATATATGGAAAGGTTCTTGACATTGAAGCAAGGAAGCTCATTAGTGAAAGAGTATGTTAACAAATTTAATCAGTTAGCAAGGTTTGGCTTGGACTTAGTAAACACGCCGGAGAAGAAGGCTCTGAGGTTCGTTAATGGGTTGAATGAACCATTGCAAGGGTTGGCTATGACCCACATCCCTATGGGGGCCCCCTTTGAGAAGTTAGAAGAAATGGCGCTCATGCACGAGGAGAAAAGTGCTAAAGCTGATAAGGCATCCGAGAAGAAAGGGGATCAGAAGAAACCACAACAGCAAAACAAGAAGGGTGGAAAAGACAATAACGACAAGGGAAAGAAGAAGTGCTTTAACTGTAGAACCTCAGGCCATCTCAGCAAGGATTGCCGAAAGAAAAAGAAGACTGGCTATTTTCATTGTGGCGATGCGGGACATTTGGTGAAGGATTGCCCAAAGAAGGGGCAGAGGGCAGGAGCTACCTCGGGAGGACAGGTGCAGGCTCTTATGGCACCAGGGCAGGCAAGGGGACAAGTTCAGGCTCTCGCGGTCCCACCGCTGCAAGAACGAGGTAGAACCATTTCCGTTGAAAGCTTAGTTTTTCTGTTTGATCATCATGTCCGTACCTTATTCGATTCAGGCGCATCGCATTCGTTTATCTCTATATCATTAGTTGAACCACTGCACTTAAACACCAGTTTAGTAGAGGATCCCTTAGTTGTTTCGAATCCAATATGGGGCTCAGCTTATTTGTCCATGATGTGTTTGGATTTGAAAATTTCTATACTTAGCGTTGAATTTAGATGTGATGCTTATGTGTTGGGCTTCACGGGCTATGGGCTAATTTTAGGAATGGATTGGTTATCCAGAAATGGGGCCGTACTTGATTGTGAAAGGAGAGTAGTTAGGCTCGTGACTCGCCTTGGCAACACTCTCGAAATCTTTTGTAATCCCATAAATTCGGTTATGTTAAGTTATCTAGAATCGCTTGATGCGACTGAGGAAAATCTACGATCTGTTAGAGTGGTCCGAGAGTATTCGGATGTGTTTGAGGAGGTGAAGAGCTTGCCTCCGAAGCGGGAGATAGATTTTCGAATATATCTTGTGGATAATGCGAAACCAGTATCTTTGCCAGTACGCCACATAGCTCCACGTGAAAGGAGGGAACTCGATAAGCAAGTGAAGGAGTTGCTTGAGAAGGGGTTCATAAGACAAAGTATATCGGAGTGGGGTGTTACATCAGATCTGTTTGATTATATTTTATTGATAGAAGAGAAAAATCGAGTTTTCATATTGTAGATTTTGTTTTATGTCCAAATAAAATTTAGAAATAGTCGTTGTAGAATCGTTTATGGACCATAACAGTTTAGTTAACAAAACTAGAGATTAGTTACGAATTTGGACAAGATTCTTTTAAGGCGTAGTTATAATTTAATTTTTAGAATTTTACTGTAATTTTTAATTAATTAAATACGCAACTTTTTACTTGGAGTATTTTGCACCTTATATCAATATTTTGGGGTTTCATAATATAAGTTAAACTACTGATATTATTATATTTTTGGGATCATGGTACCTCGTTGGACACGACTGTATTCTTACTTTTGTCGGTAGCGGCTTGAACGTAAACGAAATCTTTATCCTACATGTTCACTTAAATGAGTAAAAACATTTTTCATCACCAAGGTATTGTTAGCAATAGATGAGAAAATTATTTCATCATCTATTGATGCACTCATGTATCCAATTAATAATACTTGTGTAATTAGTATAATTTGTTTTTCTTTTCTTATAAGCTAAAATGGAATTAACTTTAAATACCATGCTATCCAATAACGAATGGAATTAACATTTAAATACTTGTGTAAGGTAGGAACAAAAGGATACCCAGTGATCCAATAACAGACCGTCCAAATTAGTGAAACCGTATTTGTCAAGTTGTTTTTCAAACCGTGACTAGCATGCCAACATTTCCGTGCAAATCAAGTAATTTCAACCCGTGCTCCCCAAGCTGTTGCAGCCGTGGCCCTCAAGTATTATTCTTCTTTAAATACTGTTCTTCCTATCTCTTCTCATTTTTCAAGCAAAGGAAAAAGTATAGAAACCGATGTTTATAAAATAATTAAAAATTTAATAATTCATGAAAAAATGTAATACAGGGTTCGTTTAGATCGTTAACACAAGAGCATCACGCGGATGCTATTTTTCCTGAGCTTGAACTGAAACAGTTCACACCAATTTTTGTTGTTAGTATCGACGAAAGGGAAGTCGGCCTTCATATGGTAATGGCGGAGACCAAGGGGAAATTGAAGGGGGAGAGAAGCGCTCATCTCGGTTGTGATTGATTGGAGGTTGGTTGATCAGGGCAGTCGAGGCTGGAGGAATTGGAGTCAAGGCGAGCTTCGGTTATACAGCTTTCCGGGTGAACAAGGTGTCAAGAGGGCATGGCGTTTGGTCTGAGGATGGCTCTCGACGGCACAGTGGGTCTGGCGATTGGGGTGGAGCTCCGGTGGTCCTAGTTGGTGGTGGTTGGTGATCATAAGAAACGATGGAGTTTCGGGTTCCTAGAATTGAAGTTCAGACTTTTAATCTCCAAATTTCCGGGCTTGTTACTGAAAGCATAAATGATTAAGTAAGTTTAATGCAAGGCTTCTATTTTCATAATCTTACTTGTACCTGTGACATTCAAGTCAGGTGACACACTAAAGAAATATACTACACTAAAGGGAAAAGGGAAAACCTCCATGTTAGTTATGATTTCACTTGTTTAATGGTTGTTCTCCGTAAATACGGGTGGTACAAGAATGATGAACTGTTTTACCCTCTTCACTTGCTCCCACCAAAAGATGAACCAAAATTTAGGCGTGTTGCATTTAAAGTTGTGGTCAACAATGCAAGGGGTACATTGATATTTCTCAAATGCATATTACTTATGTACTACAAAGATATCAAAGGTGGATGAAAGGGACACTTTGATGGGTCGGTTCCTGAAGTCGGGTAGTTGCGACGAAGGGAGAAGGAACTGTAACATTCATTTAATTAGTAGCATGGGTATATATAAAAAAATTAAGTAAAAAATAGTTGTATAATTAATTAATATATATATACACATATATAATGACATCTAACCTATTTATAACTTGTAAAAATTATATATCATATTCATTCTTGAACAGAATTGAATGCGACCGATCACGTTGGAACCGTAACGACGGTGAGATCTACGTTGTGCAACTGTCGTGACTGTAATCAAGGCTACTGGAATTTTGTGATAAAATCAAACGCTTGTTTGATCGTAAAAGAAACAAAAGCAGAACCGTCAACTGCAAACAAGGTGAGTAAACTCACTAACTTTGCCTCGTTTACATTTTTATATATACGAGTTTTAAATTTATTTACATAAAATTTTATTATGTGATGGTTGTTTGGTTGATACAGTATATCATTGATCGATTATAAGTTCTGTTTACTGTGATATCTTATATTTATGTGAAATTAATGTTGATTAACATATGTGGATGCAGGGAAACAGGTTGGAGGGATCCAACTGGATCCCTCAACATTTATATTACTGTTTTATTTGATTGCGATATATGTTATGCTATATAATCCATGGTTGAATATGTTGTGTTTGGTTTACCCTGGCCTAGGGAACCCGATATTTTAGATACTGTAAAATATCTTTGAATGTGAAAAAAAGAAATTGGAATTTAAAAACAAGGTTTATTTCCAAATTAGAAATAATTTCTTTTTAATTGAGTTGAAAATAGAAATCTGTTTAAGTGGATAAATCAAGAAATGGTTATAATTGAAAATATAAATTAAGTGGATTGTTAATCATTGGATAAATTAAAATATAAGTTCAAACATGAATGTATATTGGAAAGTGAATATCAGTTTTGAAACCAATATTTGGAAATGGATTTTAAATTAGCAAGTTATAAAGGAAAGTTTAAAGAAAGGTTTTAAATGCTTAGAATAAAAGAATGAGATTAGTATGAAAAATTCTGAATAGAAGTTATAAGTAGAATGGGGTTAAGATATTACTTTTAAGTAGAAAATCAAACTGATTTGATTATATATATAAGAGGAATACATTTATGGTTAAAAAGAATAATAGTTTAAAGCAAGTAATTTGCAAATAAAATATCCATAAAAGAAATTTAGTTTGAAATATGAATCTAATTGGAATGTGAATGAAAAAGGAAAGTGGAAAATTGTTTTAAAAGAAACGACAAATTGTATTCCAAAATTTGGAATATAAATAACCTTTTTATAAACTGAAATGGTTATAAAGGATTCCGGTAAGAATTTAGAGAGCATAAATTCAAAAGTGAATTTGGGATTTTGAATCACCTTGAAATGGTAGATAAATTCCGAAGTTTGGGATATAATCAAATATAGATTATTCGAGATAGAGTTATTTATTGGGATTCGATTATATCGAATTTAGGGAAGTAGTATTTTTACTTTCCGGTTTGAATCAAATTTAATTATTTACTTATTATTTTGTTTATTGAAATAATTAAGTACAAGTTATATTTTTTATAAACCAAATATTTGAAAATAGCGATTATGACGCTGCTGTTAGTATAATATGTTTTGTAAATCTAATCATCAATTATGGCGCTGTTGTTATAACATACGTTTTGTTAATCTAAACAGCGATTATAGCGCTGTTGTTATAGTATACGTTTTGTAAATCTAAACAGCGATTGTAAAGCTATTGGTAAAATAAAGGTTTTATAAATCAAATATTGGGAAACAACGATTATGACGCTACCGTTATAATCAATATTTTTCTGTAAAAGAAGTGTGTTCTTAAATTGAATCCGAAAGTCGCGCAAGCGGGATTTTGTTTAAAGTTGTGAGCTTTGACTATTTCAAAGTTGAGAATGTTGTTCAATTAAGGTCTGAGAGGTAATTATACCCCAACTTGGTTGACTTCATGATTGATGGAGAAATGGTTAAGGTTTAATGGTGAAGGGTGATTAGCAATATGGTTAGTTAATAAAAGATTTATGGTTTGAGTATAATAACGATGTTTTATAACTACGCATTAATTTTAAAGGGCTTTTGAAATGTTTTTTTTCCAAATAAAATGTGAGATATTTTCAACGCATAGGAAAATGAAATGATTGTTGAATAAAGAATTATGAAATGGAATATGGAAATGTTTCCGATATTAGTGAAGTGTATTTTCAGAATATAGAAAATAAGGATTCGCGAATATTTAGAAATGTTTTATAACTGAAATAATAGATATTTTCTCGAATAAAGGAAGTATGATATAGGAAATGCTTTCCAATAATCGAGAAAGACAATTAAAATTTGAAGGATCTTGAAAAGGGAAAATGGGAAATCAGAATCGTTAATATAATAAAGAATTGATTTAAAGGGGCCCAGTGTTGTTTGATGCTTGATCGGTAGGATTTCCAATTGGAAATAGGATCGTTGATTTTATGGATGTTTTCTTTAATAGTTAAATCACTGACGATCAAAGTTTTGATTTATTTTATACCTCCGTTGTCAATATGGAGAGACCGAGATCAGATTTAATATCTGAAAAACCACTCTGTATTAGTATAAGCGTTATGAATCAACTTATGCTAAAGATAATTGAAGATGGAGTAAAATGCAAGGGCTGTTCTATTAATCCTAGGTAGAAATTGCCAAGATGGATAAATAGAATGGTGCATTCGGTTTGTCCAGACCCAGGACAACTTGTAAGGACTAGTATCTGAGAGAGTATTTCCAAAGGGATTACGTACGTTGATTCCTTCAAACGTACGAAGTTAGTGGCATAGAAGAGAAACTTCTTTAGCCTAACAACATGAGTATTTTTGTGGGAATCAATTAGTGATTTCCGATGGATCTGACGATGTGGCATTCAAAGTGAATAGTGGCCAGTGGTTCTAGAAGATAATTCAAACCTCAAGCCTCATAACCGGGAATTGAAAAAAAATCGGACAGGCGGCATAGCTATGTGGATCGCTCCCATTAGGATGTATAATCACCTATCTAGAGAAATTCCATTTGCTTCTTTAATCTATCAATGCCGTCCCTTTCGGGAAACGGTTGCTGATCCCAACCGTTGGGGATATACATTCGATACACTTAAGCGAAATGAGTGGTCAGTCATGTATGGGCCGGGTTGCAAGACGTTCTTGTTGAACCCAGTGTATTTTCCTCTAGAGATACACTATCGGCAGGTGGTTCCATACCATGTCATGTTGGAAATCCAATCTCCAATAAGCGCCCTGCGGTTTTTGATTTAATATTATATATGGAGCGTGAGATGCAAGCGTTCCACTAGATTTCTATTTATTTGATTTAGACACTATTATAATATCTCCAGATTTTGATATCAAAATAGTTTTGGTTTCGTAAGGTAAAAACCATCCGTGTTTATGTGTGGATCGGTCTTACAATTATCATTTCTTTCGAAAGGATTTTTGAAAGTTAAACAAATGGATGGAGTTTACTCACACCAGTCCCATGACTGATCCAGAGTTTATTTTGTTGTTTTCCCTAAACTCTTGGGTGCCCAAATTTGTATGGGAGGTCAAGTAGTCGAGATTTTACAGATTCACTTGGAGGAGATCGAAGCAGGAGGCTTCACCAGATAGCTATAGACTATCATATTTTCCACTGTATACTATGTTGTATCTAGAAATAGGTGTTTATGACTGTTCCAGGAATAACTGTTGTGCTCTGATAATGGTATGTATATACAGTTACTGATTTGTATTTCAAAAGTTATGTTAAATAATATATTTTATTCTTTCTGCTGTGAGTTTGCGATCTTCGTTTTTCTTCTATTCTAATATTTCTTTCCTTCTATTTCTCATCCTCTAACTTTTTTCTAATAATGATTCGTATTTCTGTGCAATTTGGGTTGGACGTGTGGTGTGATTAGTTGACTCAAAGAGTACAGAAATTCGGGCCGTTGCATTTGGTATCAGAGCTGAAGGTTGAGTAGTAACCTTGGCTTTGTGGCGTGATTCAATAGAGATAGGGTTAGCAATACCCTAAATTGAATTTGAGTGTATATATGTGAAAGTGTATTTGTAGATTTAATATAAAATTGTTTTATATTGTTGGCTGGTTTGTTGAGTGGTTTATGAATTCTGGTCGATAAAGGAAGTACAACTATATCGATAGGTGTTTCTAAACTCTCGAACAAAGCAATTCGATACAATATTGTTTTAAAAAGTGGGTAATTAAAATAATTTTACCCAAAATTGTATTTTAATATAAAGAGAAATAATTTTCTCAAATTCTTATAATATATAGGTGTGTTGATTTTTATTACAATCAAATGAAGTAGATTTGGTAATATATAAACAAATATGATTTGTATATGGATAAAATATACAAATGAGAAAATTTGGTGTTGAATTTATACCAGAAAATGGAATTTGAATCCCAGAAATTAAAAAATATTTTTGAAGTGTTTTGAAAATAATAAAGAGGTATTTTGAAAGGATTTGAATAAAAATTGTTTTAAATAAATTTTGGAATTTTAAAGCACTATAATCACTTCAGTCGCTCGAAAATAATTCAGATGATGATGGCCACATCATTTGTATCTATTTTCGAGTTTCTAAGTGATGAATTGCTACCATAGGAAGATTTTTTTTAACAAAATTGGGTTGGAAAATAAGTTGCTTTGAGAATTCAAAAGTTTTGAATATTTATGGTTGTATATATGTATAAATATGTATTATTTCAAACTAATTTGAAATTTCAACCCAGTAATTTGAATTCTGAAATTAAAACTTAACTTGTATAAGTGGAATAGATTGAAATGGTAAAATGTATTAAATGAATCGAAATTTAACTTAAGTTAAATAGAAATTGCATTGGATAGAGATAACCCGAATAAAATTAAATAGAGAAATGTTGATATTCGAATTGTTAATATAAATTCGACTTATGAATAAGCGAGTTGAATACATATTGGATATTGTTAATTTAAATTGAATTGTGATCAATTTGGATTCAAGTATAATAAGTGGATTGACTTAAACAGAAATCAGATTTGAATTGATAGAATGGAAGGAACTAATCAGAAGTTGATTAGAGAGTTAAAAAACAAACTGGAAGTTGGATTGATTTGAAACCAATTGAAAGTGGATATATATATATGCTGAGCAGACATTGAATGGAAGCGAATGCAAAATATAGAATTATGCCCAATCAAAAGGTACATGTTTACAATATTACTTGGATTTGATGGTTTTATGATCCTATGGGGCAAGCCGCTTGGCGTTTTGATTTTCTTTTGGATTGGAGAAGGCTTAGAAAGGCGAGTTGTGGTTGTACCAATTGAACGGTGCAAAGGAAATGCTGGCGAAATTTTTCGAAAATTTAAAGTGTTAGAAAATTTTCAAGGAATTTTTGATAATTTAAAATCAAGTGTTAATTGTAATTGAAATAGGAAAACCAGAATTGATTAATAAAATTTTCAAGTGAAATAATGAAATCGATAAATGGATTTAAAATCAATTGGAATCGGTGTGAATATGCAGAAGAGCATATGGATTGAAAACAAGAAAGTGATGATGGATTGTCCAAAAATGGTGGACAGATCACTCAGAAGGAATTATGAATGGTCGGGTATTGGTATGAGAATCCGAAGGCCGGGTAAGAACTTGGTTATGAGGATATGAAATATAATATTTCAACTAAGTAGATTATGAGGAGTTAGAGTCATAGCATTTTTACTGCTTAGCAATTTCGAGGACGAAATTATTTTAAGGGGAAAGGAATGTAACGACCCGGATTTCAGCCGTTGAATTCTGGATATTTAAATTTATTTTAAATATTTTATTTGAATTATATATAGGAATTTATTTAATAAAACGATAATTTATAATATAAATCAAGCTCGAAATAGTTGCCGTAGTTTGTAGTTTACGATTTAAACTTCAACTGAATATACAGGATCCAAAATAAGTCAGATTTCTTTGAAACAAGAAACGTTCAGATCTATTTGATTATAATTTTTTAATGGAAGAGAAAAATCGAGTTTTCATATTGTAGATTTTATTTTATGTCCAAATCAAATTTAGAAATAGTCGTTGTAGAATCGTTTATGGACCATAACAGTTTAGTTAACATAACTAGAGATTGGTTACGAATTTGGACAAGATTCTTTTGAGGCATAGTTATAATTTAATTTTTAGAATTTTACTATAATTTTTAATTAATTAAATACGCAACTTTTTACTTGGAGTATTTTGCACCCTATATCAATATTTTGGGGTTTCATAATATAAGTTAAACTATTGATATTATTATATTTTTGGGATCGTGGTACCTCGTTGGACACGACTGTATTCTTACTTCTGTCGGTAGCGGCTTGAACGTAAACGAAATCTTTATCCTACATGTTCACTTAAATGAGTAAAAACATTTTTCATCACTAAGGTATTGTTAGCAATAGATGAGAAAATTATTTCGTCATCTATTGATGCACTCATGTATCCAATTAATAATACTTGTGTAATTAGTGTAATTTGTTTCTCTTTTCTTATAAGCTAAAATGGAATTAACTTTAAATACCATGCTATCCAATAACGAATGGAATTAACGTTTAAATACTTGTGTAAGGTAGGAACAAAAGGATACCCAGTGATCCAATAATAGACCGTCCAAATTAGTGAAACCGTATTTGTCAAGTTGTTTTTCAAACCGTGACTGGCACGCCAACAGTTCTATGCAAATCAAGTAATTTCAACCCGTGCTCCCCCAAGCTGTTGCAGCCGTGGCCCTCATGTTTTGTTCTTCTTTAAATATTGTTCTTCCTATCTCTTCTCATTTTTCAAGCAAAGGAAAAAGTATAGGAACCGAAGTTTATAAAATAATTAAAAATTTAATACTTCATGAAAAAATCCAACACAGGGTTCGTTTAGATCGTTAACACAAGAGCATCACGCGGATGCTATTTTTCCTGAGCTCGAACTACAACAGTTCGCACCAATTTTTGTTGTCAGCATCGACGAAAGGGAAGTCTGCCTTCATCTGGTAATGGCGGAGACCAAGGGGGAATTAAAGGGGGCGGAGAAGCGCTCAGCTCGGTGGTGATTGATCGAAGGTTGGTTGATCAGGGCAGTTGAGGCTCGAGGCTGGAGGAATTGAATTCAAGGCGAGCTTCTGTTATACAGTTTTCCGAGTGATCAAGGTGTCAAGGGGGCTTGGCGTTTGGTCTGAGGATGACTCTCGACGGCAAAGTGGGTTTGGCGATTGGGGTGGAGCTCCGGTGGTCCTAGTTGGTAGTGGTTGGTGATCATAAGCAACGATGGAGTTTCGGGTTCCTAGAATTGAAGTTCAGACTTTTAATCTCCAAATTTCCGGGCTTGTTACTGAAAGCATAAATGATTAAGTAAGTTTAATGCAAGGCTTCTATTTTCATAATCTTGCTTGTACCAGTGACGTTTAAGTCAGGTGAAACACTAAAGAAATATACTACACTAAAGTGAGAAGGGAAAACCTCCATGTTAGTTATGATTTCACTTGTTTTAATGGTTGTTCTCAGTAATTACTGGTGGTACAAGAATGATGAACTGTTTTATCCTCTTCACTTGCTCCCAGCAAAAGATGAACCAAAATTTAGGCGTGTTACATTTAAAGTTGTGGTCAACAATGCAAGGGGTACATTGATATTTCTCAAATGCATATTACTTATGTACTACAAAGATATCAAAGGTGGATGAAAGGGACACTTTGATGGGTTGGTTCCTGAAGTCGAGTAGTTGCAACGAAGGGAGAAGGAACTGTAACAGTCGTTTAATTAGTAGCATGGGTATATATAAAAAAAATAAGTAAGAAATAGTTGTATAATTAATTAATATATATACATATATAATGACATCTAACCTATTTATAACTTGTAAAAATTATATATCATATTCATTCTTGAACAGAATTGAATGCGACCGATCACGTTGGAACCGTAACGACGGTGAGATCTACGTTGTGCAACTGTCGTGACTGAAATCAAAGCTACTGGAATTTTGTGATAAAATCAAACGCTTGTTTGATCGTAAACGAAACAAAAGCAGAACCGTCAACTGCAAAACGAGGTGAATAAGCTCACTAACTTTGCCTCGTTTATATTTTTTATATAGGCGAGTTTTAAATTTATTTATAGAAAATTTTATTATGTGATGGTTGTTTGGTTGATACATTATATCATTGATCGATTATTAGTTCTGTTTACTGTGATATCTTATATTTGTGTGAAATTAATGTTGATTAACATATGTAGATGCAGGGAAACAGGTTGGAGGGATCCAACTGGATCCCTCAACATTTATATTACTGTTTTATTTGATTGTGATATATGCTGTGCTATATAATCCATGGTTGAATATGTTGTGTTTGGTTTACAATAGCCCCAGGAACCCGGTATTTTAGATACCGTAAAATATCTTTGAATGTGAAAAAAAGAAATTGGAATTTAAAAACCGGGTTTATTTCCAAATTAGAAATAATTTCTTTTTAATTGAGTTGAAAATAGAAATCTGTTCAAGTGGATAAATCAAGAAATGGTTATAAATGAAAATATAAATTAAGTGGATTGTTAATCATTGGATAAATTAAAATATAAGTTCAAATATGAATGTATATTGGAAAGTGAATATCGGTTTTGAAACCAATATTTGGAAATGGATTTGAAATTAGCAAGTTATAAAGGAAAGTTTAAAGAAAGGTTTTAAATGCTTAGAATAAAAGAATGAGATTAGTATGGAAAATTTTGAATAGAAGTTATAAGTAGAATGGGGTTAGGATATTACTTTTAAGTACGAAATCAAACTGATTTGATTATATATATATATAAGTGGAATACATTTATGGTTAAAAATAATAATAGTTTAAAGCAAGTAATTTGCAAATAAAATATCCATAAAAGAAATTTAGTTTGAAATATGAATCTAAATTGGAATGTGAATGAGAAAGGAAAATGGAAAATTGTTTTAAAAGAAACGATAAATTGTATTCCAAAATTTGGAATATAAATAACCTTTTTATAAACTGAAATGGTTATAAAGGATTCTGGTAAGAATTTATAGAGCGTAAATTCAAAAGTGGATTTGGGATTTTGAATCACCTTGAAATGGTAGATAAATTCCGAAGTTTGGGATATAATCAAATATAGATTATTCGAGAGAGAGAGTTATTTATTGGGATTTGATTATATCGAATTTAGGGAAGTAGTATTTTTACTTTCCGGTTTGAATCAAATTTAATTATTTACTTATTATTTTGTTTATTGAAATAATTAAGTACAAGTTATATTTTTATAAACCACATAGTTGAAAATAGCGATTACGACGCTGCTGTTAGTATAATATATGTTTTGTAAATCTAATCAGCAATTATAGCGTTGTTGTTATAACATAAGTTTTGTAAATCTAAACAGCGATTATAGTGCTGTTGTTATAATATACATTTTGTAAATCTAAACAGTGATTGTAAAGCTATCGGTAAAATAAAGGTTTTATAAATCAAATATTTGGAAACAGCGATTATAACACTACCGTTATAATCAATATTTTTCTGTAAAAGAAGCGTGTTCTTAAATTTAATCCGAAAGTCGCGCAAGCGGGATTTTGTTTAAAGTTGTGAGCTCTGACTATTTCAAAGTTGAGAATGTTGTTCAATTAAGGTCTGAGAGGTAACTATACCCCAACTTGATTGACTTCATGATTGATGGAGAAATGGTTAAGGTTCGATAGTGAAGAGTGATTAGCAATATGGTTAGTTAATAAATGATTTATGGTTTGAGTATAATAACGATGTTTTATAACATCGCATTAATTTTAAAGGGCTTTTGAAATGTTTTTTTTTCAAATAAAAATGTGAGATATTTTCTACGCATAGGAAAATGAAATGGATTGTTGAATAAAGAATTATGAAATGGAATATGGAAATGTTTCCGATATTAATGAAGTATATTTTCAGAATATAGAAAATAAGGATTCGCGAATATTTAGAAATGTTTTATAACTGAAATAACAGATATTTTCTCGAATAAAGGAAGTATGATATTGGAAATGCTTTCCAATAATCGAGAAAGATAATTAAATTTTGAAAGGATCTGGAAAAGGGAAAATGGGAAATTAGAATCGATAATATAATAAAGAATTTATTTAAAGGGGCCCAGTGTTGTTTGATGCTTGATTGGTAGGATTTCCAATTGGAATTAGGACCGCTGATTTTATGGATGTTTTCTTTGATAGTTAAATTACCGACTATCAAAGTTTTGATTTATTTTATACCTCCGTTGTCAATATGGAGAGATCGAGATCAGATTTAATATCTGAAAAACCACTCTGTATTAGTATAAGCGTTATGAATCAACTTATGCTGAAGATAATTGAAGACGGAGTAAATGCAAGGGCTGTTCTGTTAATCCTAGGTAGAAATTGCCAAGATGGATAAATAGAACGGTGCCTTCGGTTTGTCCAGACCCAGGACAACTTGTAAGGACTAGTGTCTGACAGAGTATTTCCAAAGGGATTATGTACGTTGATTCCTTCAAACGTACGAAGTTAGTGACAAAGAAGGGAAACTTCTTTAGCCTAACAATCTGAGTATTTTTGTGGGAATCAAGTAGTGATTTCCGATGGATCTGACGATGTGGCATTCAAAGTGAATAGTGGCCAGATATTCTGGAAGATAATTCAAACCTAAAGCCTCACAACTGGGAATTGACAAAAAATCGGACAGGCAGCATGGCTATGTTGGTCGCTCCCATTAGGATGTATAATCACCTATCTAGAGAAATTCCATTTGCTTCTTTGATCTATCAATGCTGTCCCTTTCGGGAAACGATTGCTGATCCCAATCGTCTATGATATACATTTGATACACTCAAGCGAAATGAGTGGTCGGTCATGTATGGGCCAGGTTGCAAGACGTTCTTGTTGAACCCATTGTATTTTCCTCTAGTGATACACTATCGGCAGGTGGTTCCATACCATGTCATGTTGGAAATCCAATCTCCAATAAGCGCCCTGCGGGATTTGATTTAATATTATATATGTAGCGTGAGATGCAAGCGTTCCGTTAGATTTCTATTTATTTGATTTAGACACTATTATAATATCACCAGATTTTGATAACAAAATATTTTTTGTTATCGTAAGGTAAAAACCATCCGTGATTATGTGTGGATCGGTCTTACAATTATCATTTCTTTCGAAAGGATTTTTGAAAGTTAAACAAATGGATGGCGTTTACTCACACCAGTCCCATGACCGACCTAGAGTTTATTTTGTTGTTTTCCCTAAACTCTTGGGTGACCAAATTTGTACGGGCAGTCAAGTAGTCGGGATTTTACAGAATCACTTGGAGGAGATCGAAGCAGGAGGCTTCACCAGATAGCTATAGACTATCATATTTTCCGCTGTGTACTATGTTGTATCTGGAAACAAGTGTTTATGACTGTTCCAGGAATAACTGTTGTGCACTGATAATGGTATGTATATACAGTTACTGATTTGTATTTCAAAAGTTATGTTAAATAATATATTTTATTCGTTCCGCTGTGAGTTTGTGATCTTCGTTTTTCTTCTATTCTAATATTTCTTTTTTCTATTTCTCATCCTCTAACTTCTTTTTAATAATGATTCGTATTTCTGTGCAATTTGGGTTGGACGTGTGGTGTAATTAGTTGACCTGAAGAGTACGGAAATTTGGGCCGTTACATATGGTAATTGAAATTAAATTATAATATTTATTTATAATTTAAACAGTGAAAATTGGTTCAAACCGAATTAGAATTGGTGAAATTTATTAAACAGTGATTTATTTAAATTGTCTGTGTTGTTTGAAAACCCCACACGGATATTGGGATGATATTTGACATACACTAATCCCAATATTTAGTTGTATGTCAAGCGATGGGTTGACAGACTGTGATGAGCGTTATTTATTTATTTTACTGCTTATACAGTTGTAGAATTCACTTTGGATGATGTTTTAATGTGTAACGATTATTTATCATTATTGTTGAATACATGCGATGTATGAAATCCATATAACTAAAATTATATGGTAATTGATTGAGTCGCATTCCGATTCAAAAATAAAGAATATTTTTAAATAACGAATATTTTAAAATAACATTTAGTGAAGGTTTAAATTATGATTTTGATGTCCGATTTTGGAGGGATACAAAAATATGGTAATGTGAAGCCGAGTTAAGTAGTTAAGCGCCAGTTTAACTCGAATGGGTTTATCGATCAATTTTATTTATTTTATAATGATTATCGAAATGAATTGATTTCAAAAACTAATATTTTGAAAATATTATCATTTTAATATTAAAATGATATGGAACATTTAATTTTGATTAAAATTGAAAATGAATTGAAATCGTTTTAAAATGAATTTATAAATATTTAATAAATCACGTTTTGAACGGAAATCAACGAAATGTGTGTATATATATATATATACATATACTAAATGACCTGAATAGAACGCGCCGCGCAGCGACCTTTCGCGAATTTTGACCATTGACTTCAAATTGATGTAACGGGAGATCCGACTGTCGGATTATCCTAAAACCGATACCGTTGGGTTCGTATCGCAAAGAGCTTTCCAAGAATATAAGAGATTTTAAATCTAATGGTAAGATTTGGAAATATGTCCAAATCAATTTCAGAAAAGGTCGCTATAGATGTAGTTCGGTGGCCGTTATTGGAAACCGACTGTAAAGGTTTTAATAAAATTATTAAAAATATGGGAAAATTATGTAAAATCATAATATTTGATTTGGAAAGATTATGGATGAAAATTTCAAGTTTCGAAAGATAAAAATATTTTTTTATCAAAATTACTAGTTATTAACTAGAATAATAATCCATTGTTTTTAAATAAATAAATTGGATTTGAAATGGTTTTGATATAACCAGAATTTTCCAACGTATGAATTGGAATAGACTGGAATGGAAATAATATTTAGAATATTTTGATATTGGATTCCATGATTACACGGATATTGTTGAGGAATTTGGAAGATATAAATATCATTATTCCCAATACGAAATTTGTTGGTTTCAGAATTTGATATTGGATATAAGCCAAAAAAAAAAATCTATTCAGAACCTTGTATTTTATGTCAAATTGGATTTTGGTTAATGATGCCTTAAATGACACTGTTCTTAAACCCAGTTGAGAAAAGAATAAATCTTTTAATTAAGATTTAGAGAAGTTTACCAATTAATTAATATTTAATTGGAATTGAATTGAGATTGGATTTTTGGGCTTACCGTGAACTATGTTTTAAATAACATTTGTTCTTTAACCCAATTAACATTGAAGATATGATTTGGAATTTATAAATCTTTTTATTAATATTTAATGGAAATTTTCCAAAGTGAAGTTTTCCAATTTAATCGATTAAATTGGAATGGAATGGAACTCGATTTAGTAATAATCGAGATGAACTTTTGTGAATGAAGACCATTACTATATATGGAATTTAAAAGGCTTTACCGCTATTCCATTTATACTATTAGTTTGATATGGGAATTTATATCGATTGTACACTATTATGATTTCCGTGTAGATTCCATTTTGGTGGAAGACGATTTTGGGTTTTTCATGAACGATGTTGCAAAGGACATTCGTTCTTTAACCCAGTTAAAGACAAGATTAATTTTTCTAAAGTTGAACACTCATTAAGTAATGATTTTTGAGATTAAAACTAAAATTGAGTTTTAATGAATCTTTAAATAGATTGAAAATTAAACGGTGATTAAATTTATCAAATTCATGAAATGATTGAGAATGGAGTACCGCCAATTTTACTCCAAGCGATAGTTGAATCTTTAATTGGATTTTAACAAGAAATGGTAATTAATTTTACCGATAACACTGTGGGTGTTTGATATGGAATACTACCAGTTTTGCTCCATGGGATGAATAGGTTGGGACTGGGAAAATAAATAAATTATTACTTCAGCAAGGTTTGCTAATCCCGACTAGTTGATAAACCTTAACTTGGTTTAAGTTCTGAAAAGTTAAACTAAAATCTTTTAAAATGATATCCAACGGAAGATTCAAGAACTAGTTTGAAAGAACTTATCTTTGATAAAATTAGTGGGAACCTTTCCCTAAAAATGTGAATATTTGAATAAAAGAATATTCCAAATTGGAATGAGGCATATGATGTGTTTTTATAACACTTGATTATTGATTATAAAATACGCGAGTTATTCGGAAAGACCGGGTTTATCCCATTTTGAATAATTGAAACGATGACTAAAAGTCAACGAAGAAGACGGTGATTGAAGACCAGAGTGAAACGACCCGAACTTCCCCGGTCTCCGAAGAGAAGAGAAAGAACGAATTGTTTTGAGAACACGACAAAATAGAGCGCAGACGGAAGAACATTTCATTGTATATTACAACAATGCATCAGATTACAAGAATATACAGAGTATAAATGAATATTACACAGAAATATCAGAGATTTAAATTACATTTAAATACATAGCAGCGGAAAATAATACAATACACAACTAGAAGAGATATACGGATACAAAGCTTTCCGGATATCGTTCCAGCTGTAATCCAGGATCCTGTGAATATAAATCTGCAAAACCAAAACTACTAGCTGCCCGTGTCAAAATAAGGGCACCTAGAGTTAAGGTTAAAACAATAAACTCCAGGTCAGTCATGGGACTGGTGTGAGAACTAAAACAGTTATTAATCTTTATTTTTAAAGTTAGGTAAATCAAGGGACCATGCCATATAACACGGAACGGGTTTCCTCCCAAGAATACAGTGCATAAAACAAACAGCGCAATGCTAAATAAAGAAAAATGAAGCTGTTATAAGACCCAGGTCCTATCACACAATGCAACGCAAGCCGGGGGATAGGGTTTTCCCTTATAACAGCAAAAGAATGCTTGATACGTTTTAAAACAAATTATTGATACTATTATCAGTGCATAGTGTATAAAACAATCTTCAAATCATAAGTATCAATCATAGGCGGCATGGGTACCATTTATCATGTCGCCATACTAGTTCTACAATTAAAACCGCAAATGTCACGTATTTGGAAATTGGATTTCCATCTATGAACCGAGGCAAAAGATAGTCCTCAACCGATTCGAGACTGTCTAGCCCGAGTCTCAGGATCAGAGCTTGAGTGACCCTTGGATCGTCAGGGCCGGTCCACCGATGTGGATTAAAATGCCTGAACACTGCGTTTCCCCACCCTTTGGGGCGTAAATGAGCCAACGAATGGCTCCATCGGACCCGGATCGTCCGATCTAACCGAGGCGCCTCGCAACAGTAACAACCACACAGGTGAAAAGTATATAAATGTCAGGGCTGGTAGGTCACTGACACCACCCTAGCTAGAAGGAAACGCATGCCCTCCCTGAGGTCCTCTCCCGTTTTTGGTTCACAACCGGGGTGTGAGGCTCACGAATCCACGTTACACAAAGTTGTGCCACACAGGCTATGCTTTGATCATCACAATAAGACTTTGCTTTTCAACAGAAGCCTCGATCAATTGCATCTTAGCATGCCACACAGGCAAACCACTCTATGCAACCGATATCAGTCACATAGAATGAAATCCAATGTCAGACACACAGTCCATTTACAAGTCCGTTCTGGGTCTGAACGAAACCGAAGGCACTTTCCTCGCATCTCCATCGATCTCCAAGCACATCTGGACGACCAACGATTGATTCCCTCATCTTGGGTGTACAGCCCAATCAAGATCATCAGTAATCACCCAAACGATGTGAAGACTTCCGGTCTTCAACCACTGTCTTCATCTTCGACTTATCGTCGTATCAGTTATTCAGAATGGGATTAACCCGGTCTTTCCGAATAACTCACGTATATTTTAATTAAGTGTTGCACAAACACAACATACGCCTCATTCCAATTCATCAGTCACTAACCGTAAATTAATCAAGATAATAATTTCCCAAATATTAACCCCGAAGGCCGAAACCAACATCAGATCAATATCCAGAAAACCATTCTGCTTGGCTAACCGACAGTTAGTTTCTAAATTTCACATTTATAGGGAAAGGTTCCCATTAATTTTATCCAAGATAAATTCCTTGAATTTATTCTCTAATCTTCTTTTGAATTTCGATTCAACTAGTTGGGATTAACGAACCTTACCGAAGTAATCATTTGTTTTAATTTCCCAATCCCAACCTATTCATCCCATGAAGTAAAACTGGTTATACTTCATATCTAACACCACGGTGTTATCGGTAAATTCAATTACCATTTCACGTTCAAATCTAATTAAAGATTTAACTAACGCCGGGAGCAAAACTGGTGATACTCCATTCTCAATCATTTCAATCTAATTAAAGATTCATTAAAACTCCACTTAGTTTTAATCTTTAACCGGGTTAAAGAATCAGTGTCATTTAAAACACAGTTCACGATAAACCCAAAATCACATTTCATTAATTATCGGGTTAAGGAACGAGTGTTATTTAAAACACTGTGCACGATAAACCCAAAAATCAATATCAATTCAATTAAATATTATTAAATTGGTACACTTCATTAAATCTAAATAAAAAGATTTAATCTTTTCTCAACTGGGTTCAAGAACAGTGTTAATGAAGACACCATTCACAACAAACACAAATCACATTTGATATTAAATACAAGGCTCTGAATAGAAAATATACCGGCTTATATTCAATATCAAATTCTACGACTAACAAATATCGTATTGGTATATATCTTTCAAATTTCCATAACAATATCTGTGTAATCACGAAATCCAACATCGAAATAATCCAAAGACATTTTCGATTCAAATCCATTCCAATCCAATTATTGGAATTTCTGGTTACTTTTAAAACCCTTTTTCTAATTCAATTTATTTATTTAAAAATAAATAGAAGTATAATTCTATTTCAAAACTAGTTCATTTCGATAAAAATCTATTTTTGTCTTTTCAAATATGGATTTTTTCATCCCAATTTTTCACAAATCATTTCTTATGATTTTACACGAATTATTACTATTTTTAATAATTTTATCAAGGCCCGTACAGTCGATTTCCATCAACGGCCATCGAACTGCACTTACAACGACCTTTTTCAAATTTGATTTGGACATATTTCCAAATCCAACCGTTACATTTCTAATTTCTAATATTCGTTAGAAAGCTCTTTTCGATACGAACCCAACGGTTCCGGTTTTAGGAGAATCCGACGGTCGGATCTCCCGCCATATCCGTTCGAAGTCAATGGTCGAAATTCGCGAACTGCCGCGGCGCGGCGCGTTCTATTCAGGCCATTATATTATATATATAATATATACTTCGTCAATTTCAATTCAAAACGTGCTTTATAAATCGTTTTAAATTCATTTTCAAAACGGTTTCAACTTCATATTCAATTTCAAATCAAAATTGAATATTCCAATATAAATTCGTTTTAAATTCATTTCAAATCGATTTCAATTCAAATTGATTTCTAATTCAATTTTAGTTCGTTTTCAATTCAATTTCAATTCGAATTCATTTCTATTCAATTTCAATTCGAATTCATTTCTATTCGAATTCATTTCAAAACGATTTCAATTCTATTCGAATTCATTTCAAAACAATTTCAGTTCTATTCGAATTCATTTCAAAATGATTTCAATTCTATTTAAATTCTATTCGAATTCATTTCAAAACGATTTCAATTCTATTTCAATTCTATTCGAATTCATTTCAAAACGATTTCAATTCTATTTCAATTCTATTCGAATTCATTTCAAAACGATTTCAATTCTATTTCAATTCTATTCGAATTCATTTCAAAACGATTTCAATTCTATTTCAATTCTATTCGAATTTCGAACTATTTCAGTTTATTTCAAATTTCAAATCAGTTCAATTAGATTCTAATTTCAATTCACTTTAATATTCACTTCAATTTGAATAAAATCGATATAAATATCGTTCACGTTAAAAAGGCGTCAATCTATCAACGCGGCTTCATATATTTCGATTTTCAAATATTCTATTTCGAATATTTCTATTTCAAATATTTCTATTCAAATATTTCTTTTTCAAATATTTCTATTTCGAAACTGGAATGAGGCCCAATCAATTACCATTTAATGTTAATTATATGGATTTTCTACAACACATGTATATATCAACGACGATGAATAATCAACCATCATCCAAAGTGCATTCTACACTGTATAAGCATCAAATATAAATATCCAACGCTTATAACAGCCTGTCAATCAATCGATCGACATACAACTAAACAATCGGGATTAGTGTACGTCAAATATCGTCCCAATACCCGTGTGGGGTTTCAAGCAATCCAACACAGATTTTTATTTGTGCAGTTAGGCGATGTGTAAAATTTATCGTCCCAATCAATGTCCTTCAAATAGGTGTACATAAACAAACCGTCCAGTTTGTAAATGAATATTTATTTATTCACATTCACGTTAAAAATTATATTTTTAACAATCAAACTATTTTATTCAACCTATGAATATTCTATTCGGTTCATTTATTAAATAAAATGTTACCTTTATTTTTCTAACTTATTTTTAGAAAATTTCGGCGGCATAACGGCACGATACTAGAAACGGGACAAGGCCTAGCCTTATCCCCGGTCTAGTGAAGGCCCACGCCATTCACACATCAATCAAATCAATTTCATTTCACCAAACAATTCAATTCAAACCAAATAATCTAACCAACTACACAACCAAACAATTAAACAAACAAGCCATCCATGGTCTGTGGATGACGGGTGTCGGGTGCTGCTAAGCACCGTCTAAATCCTAGTATATATATAACTAGAAAAAGAAATTGAAGAGTGAGAAGTTCTCATAGATAGCTATCCCAACGCCACGGCTCTTCTTAGGTAGAAATCTTCGTCATTCTCTTCTTCCATCACTTTCGTTGACCGTATTCTCTACATATGTAAAAATCACATTTTTACTTCGCTATTCAATATAGAAAAAATCGAACTTTTACTTTGCTATTCAATATATAAAAATCGAATTTTTACTTTGCTATTCAATATATAAAAATCGAATTTTTAATTTGCTATTCAATATATAAAAATCGAATTTTTACTTTGCTATTCAATATATAAAAATCGAATTTTTACTTTGCTATTCAATATATAAAAATCGAATTTTTAATTTGCTATTCAATATATAAAAATCGAATTTTTACTTTGCTATTCAATATATATAAAAATCGAATTTTTACTTTGCTATTCAATATATAAAAATCGAATTTTTACTTTGCTATTCAATATATAAAAATTGAATTTTTACTTTGCTATTCAATATATAAAAATCGAATTTTTTACTTTGCTATTCAATATATAAAAATCGAATTTTTACTTTGCTATTCAATATATAAAATCGAATTTTTACTTTGCTATTCAATATATAAAAATCGATTTTTTTTCTATATCTACTATATATAAAAATAGTATTTTTATTCTTTCTATAATATAAAAATCTTTTCATAGTTAAAAATAAATCCAACCTTTATCGTTTTAAAAATAATGATATTTCAGTTTAAAAATTCTATATATTTTAGTTTTAAAAATTCTACAAGGAGAGAAGGAAGAAAAAGGAAGAGAAAATAAAAATGAAACCAATATTAAAAACTTACAGCAAAAGGCGAAGTGGGGCGGGGGGGGAGGTTCGTCTATCTGGCGGCAGGAGGGGGGGTATCGCGAGGCTGCAAGAGGGGGGGTGTATCGCGAGGCTCCGGGAGGGGGCGGGGTATCGCGAGGCTCCAGGAGGGTGGGGGGGTATCGCGAGGGTCCAGGAGGGGGGGGTATCGCGAGGCTCCAGGAGGGGGGGGTGACGGCGGAGGCGACCGGGGAGGGGGGGTGCGGCGTCGCGATGCCTGGCGGCTAGGGTTCCGCCCTCCTCTTTTTTTTTATCTGTTCGATGTGAATGAATGAGGTGGGGGGGGAGAGAGGAAATATGGAGAGGAGGAGAGAGGTTTTTTATTATTATTTGTATATCAAAAAGTTGACTTTTTCATACAACCTCGAAACGAGGCCTACCGCCTGTCGTCCATAGCTATTTACCCCCATTTCGAACACAATGGGATATGTATCGTAGGCTGATTCGATCGTTTCGATCAGTTTTCGTCAAAATCAACATATAACTCTATATATATTGAATTTGAACGCGCATTTCAATTTACTGGGGTCACATATTAACTCGAAAAATTCCAGAAAAATACTTTCTAGCTTCGTATTGACGATACAGTCCTAACAAAACTAGTTTCGTCGAATTCTGAGACCATTTGAAAAATGGCTATTTTCCAGTCGATTAAAATCAACTAAAACTGGTCAAACGCGTTTTCCTTTACCACGCTCACATATTGATTCGAAAAATTATGAAATTTGAAACCTAGCAATAATTTGACATCCCGGACCCAACAAAAGAGGTTTCGTCGAAATCCGAGGTCGTTTGCAAAATTTCCGTTTTTAAGGGCCTGAATTCCATAGCGACTATTCAGAATTTTCAACTGGACATATCTTTTGATTCCCGTTATGAAATTTTGATTTTTCGGATTCATTGGAAAGATATCATCAAATAGATCCTATTATTTTTGGTTTCACTAAAATCCGGTTTGTTTTGCACCCGGTATGTTCAATTGAAGTTTGAAATCGAATTATCGAACTACCGCGCCATTTTCAATTCCTTTTACAATTTAAAATAAATATTTATATTCTAACGACGATTCGAATAAATATATACGTTCGAATTCTATTTAAAATAAATTTCTCGTCGTTATTATTTAAAATAATTCATTTTAAATAATCAAAATTCGCTAAAATTGCCAAAAAATAAAAATTTTAAACTGGCCCAGATTTCCGGGTTATTACAATCTCCCCCACTTAAAACTTTTCATCCCCGAAAAGGAACAAAATCGAAAGTGGTTTGATTAATCAAATCTACGTTCGATCTTGCTCCCATTCTCCAACTTTTCAGTTTTTGAGAATTTTCAAAAATTTCAAAAATTTGGCTAACACCCTAAATTTTTGAATTTTTTTTGCCATAACCTCCCCTGCACCGGGAGCCACGGGAAAATCCCGAAATTGCCATATAAGCCTTCTGATCTCAAAAAGAAAAAGAAAAAGCCAAGCGGCTAGCCAATAGGCTCATAAAATCATCATCACCCAAACAAAACAGTAAATTATGTAGTAAATATGTACCTATTTGTCGGGCAAACAAATTTTATTCTCTGCTGTAGCCTCCTTGCTATGACCTGTTCAATGTAAGTACTTGTATATGCAAGCAAATGCAACCAATTTTCAATACAGCTCAATATTTGATACAATTAGGCGTAATGGTTCAAAATTATCAAACAAATAAACAAACAACACAAACAACAATCCATTAGTTGATTAGCTTTTGAAATTCATAATTTTGATACATAGTCAAAAATCAGATTTTTGATGCCAAATCACAACAATATGCCCTATCTAATTTTGGTTCTCACACCAATCAACAGGAAATATATAGAAAGTCCACTTTCGTCACTCGAACATGAATTATAATGATGGAGCTCCATCATCAAAATCATCTCCGGGCGATTCGAGTGTAATTCTATATCTATCTAGTATATTAAAACTTCAAATACACGTTTGCAAGGCGTATACGCAAAATCTTTATATACTGGACTGTCCAAATCAATGCAAATAAATAATCAAATACGAATAATTGATTTAGATTTTCAAAACAAAATTTGTTTTCACTTTAAAAATATACTCTACACACTCGTTCTAGGATACTACTGATCCCATCTCTAACGAGTCATTCCCATTGGATATTACTAATCCAATATCTGATGAATTCTTTCGTATGGTTCTAATGTGTCTTGTTCTCTGAGCTTTGTAAACCAAAGCTCTGATACCAAATGAAACGACCCGAACTTCCCCGGTCTCCGAAGAGAAGAGAAAGAACGAATTGTTTTGAGAACACGACAAAATAGAACGCAGACGGAAGAACATTTCATTGTATATTACAACAATGCATCAGATTACAAGAATATACAGAGTATAAATGAATATTACACAGAAATATCAGAGATTTAAATTACATTTAAATACATAGCAGCGGAAAATAATACAATACACAACTAGAAGAGATACACGGATACAAAGCTTTCCGGATATCGTTCCAGCTGTAATCTAGGATCCTGTGAATATAAATCTGCAAAACCAAAACTACTAGCTGCCCGTGTCAAAATAAGGTCACACAGAGTTTAGGTTAAAACAATAAACTTCAGGTCAGTCATGGGACTGGTGTGAGAACTAAAACAGTTATTAATCTTTATTTTTAAAGTTAGGTAAATCAAGGGACCACGCCGTATAACACGGAACGGGTT
The DNA here is from genome assembly GCA_030737875.1 of Allium sativum. NCBI lineage: Eukaryota > Viridiplantae > Streptophyta > Magnoliopsida > Asparagales > Amaryllidaceae > Allium > Allium sativum. Next base: position 454,134,905 of record CM060920.1, on the reverse strand, counting down.
TCCACCCAAGAATACCAGTGCATAAAACAAACAACGCAATGCTAAATAAAGAAAAATGAAGCTATTATAAGACTCAGGTCCTATCACACAATGCAACGCAAGCCGGGGGATAGGGTTTTCCCTTATAACAGCCAAAGAATGCTTGATACGTTTTAAAACAAATTATTTGATACTATTATCAGTGCATAGTGTATAAAACAATCTTCAAATCATGAGTATCAATCATAGGCGGCATGGGTACCACATATCATGTTGCCATACTAGTTCTACAATTAAAACCGCAAATGTCACGTATTTGGAAATTGGATTTCCATCTATGAACCGAGGCAAAAGATAGTCCTCAACCGATTCGAGACTGTCTAGCCCGAGTCTCAGGATCAGAGCTCGAGTGACCCTTGGATCGTCAGGGCCAGTCCACCGATGTGGATTAAAATGCCTGAACACTGCGTTTCCCCGCCCTTTGGGGCGTAAATGAGCCAACGAATGGCTCCATCGGACCCGGATTGTCCGATCTAACCGAGGCGCCTCGCAACAGCAACAACCACACAGGTGAAAAGTATATAAATGTCAGGGCTGGTAGGTCACTGACACCACCCTAGCTAGAAGGAAACGCATGCCCTCCCTGAGGTCCTCTCCCGTTTTTGGTTCACAACCGGGGTGTGAGGCTCGCGAATTCACGTTACACAAAGTTGTGCCACACAGGCTGTGCTTTGATCATCACCACAAGACTTTGCTTTTCAACAGAAGCCTCGATCAATTGCATCTTAGCATGCCACACAGGCAAACCACTCTATGCAACCAATATCAGTCACACAGAATGAAATCCAATGTCAGACACACAGTCCATTTACAAGTCCGTTCTGGGTCTGAACGAAACCGAAGGCACTTTCCTCGCATCTCCATCGATATCCAAGCACATCTGGACGACCACCGATTGATTCCATCATCTTGTGTGTACAGCCCAATCAAGATCATCAGTAATCACCCAAACGATGTGAAGACTTCCGGTCTTCAACCACCGTCTTCATCTTCGACTTATCGTTGTATCAGTTATTCAGAATGGGATTAACCCGATCTTTCCGAATAACTCACGTATATTTTAAGTAAGTGTTACACAAACACAACATACGCCTCATTCCAATTCATCAGTCACTAACCGTAAATTAATCAAGAGAATAATTTCCCAAATATTAACCCCGAAGGCCAAAACCAACATCAGATCAATATCCAGAAAACCATTCTGCTTGGCTAACCGACAGTTAGTTTCTAAATTTCACATTTATAGGGAAAGGTTCCCATTAATTTTATCCAAGATAAATTCCTTGAATTTATTCTCTAATCTTCTTTTGAATTTCGATTCAACTAGTCGGGATTAACGAACCTTACCGAAGTAATCATTTGTTTTAATTTCCCAATCCCAACCTATTCATCCCATGAAGTAAAACTGGTTATACTTCATATCTAACACCACGGTGTTATCGGTAAATTCAATTACCATTTCACGTTCAAATCTAATTAAAGATTTAACTAACGCCGGGAGCAAAACTGGTGATACTCCATTCTCGATCATTTCAATCTAATTAAAGATTCATTAAAACTCCACTTAGTTTTAATCTTTAACCGGGTTAAAGAATCAGTGTCATTTAAAACACAGTTCACGATAAACCCAAAATCACATTTCATTAATTATCGGGTTAAAGAACGAGTGTTATTTAAAACACTGTCCACGATAAACCCAAAAATCAATATCAATTCAATTAAATATTATTTAATTGGTACACTTTATTAAATCTAAATAAAAAGATTTAATCTTTTTTCAACTGGGTTCAAGAACAGTGTTAATGAAGACACCATTCACAACAAACACAAATCACATTTGATATTAAATACAAGGCTCTGAATAGAAAATATACTGGCTTATATTCAATATCAAATTCTACGACTAACAAATATCGTATTGGAAATAACGATATATATATATATATATATATATATATATATATATCTTTCAAATTAACATAACAATATCTGTGTAATCACGAAATCCAACATCGAAATAATCCAAAGACATTTTCGATTCAAATCCGTTCCAATCCAATTATTGGAATTTCTGGTTACTTTTAAAACCCTTTTTCTAATTCAATTTATTTATTTAAAAATAAATAGAATTATAATTCTATTTCAAAACTAGTTCATTTCGATAAAAATCCATTTTTGTCTTTTCAAATATGGAGTTTTTCATCCCAATTCTTCACAAATCATTTCTTATGATTTTACACGAATTATTACTATTTTTAATAATTTTATCAAGGCCCGTACAGTCGATTTCCATCAACGGCCATCGAACTTCACTTACAGCGACCTTTTTCAAATTTGATTTGGACATATTTCCAAATCCAACCGTTACATTTCTAATTTCTAATATTCGTTAGAAAGCTCTTTTTGATACGAACCCAACGGTTCCGGTTTTAGGAGATTCCGACGGTCGGATCTCCCGCCATATCCGTTCGAAGTCAATGGTCGAAATTCGCGAACTGCCGCGGCGCGGCGCGTTCTATTCAGGCCATTATATTATATACATATATAATATATATAATATATACTTCGTCGATTTCAATTCAAAACGTGCTTTATAAATCATTTTTAATTAATTTTCAAAACGGTTTCAACTTCATATTCAATTTCAAATCAAAATTGAATATTCCAATATAAATTCGTTTTAAATTCATTTCAAATCGATTTCAATTCAAATTGATTTCTAATTCAATTTCAGTTCGTTTTCAATTCAATTTCAATTCGAATTCATTTCTATTCAATATCAATTCGAATTCATTTATATTCAAATTCATTTCAAAACGATTTCAATTCTATTCGAATTCATTTCAAAACAATTTCAATTCTATTTGAATTCATTTCAAAACGATTTCAATTCTATTTCAATTTTATTCGAATTCATTTCAAAACGATTTCAATTCTATTTCAATTCTACTCGAATTTATTTCAAAACGATTTCAATTCTATTTCAATTCTATTCGAATTCATTTCAAAACGATTTCAATTCTATTTCAATTCTATTCGAATTCATTTCAAAACGATTTCAATTCTATTTCAATTCTATTCGAATTCATTTCAAAACGATTTCAATTCTATTCGAATTTCGAACCATTTCAGTTTATTTCGAATTTCAAATCAATTCAATTAGATTCGAATTTCAATTCACTTTAATATTCACTTCAATTTGAATAAAATCGATATAAATATCGTTCACGTTAAAAAGGCGTTAATCTATCAACGCGGCTTCATATATTTCGATTTTCAAATATTCTATTTCGAATATTTCTATTTCAAATATTTCTATTCAAATATTTCTTTTTCAAATATTTCTATTTCGAAACTGGAATAAGGCCCAATCAATTACCATATAATGTTAATTATATGGATTTTCTACAACACATGTATATATCAACGACGATGAATAATCAACCATCATCCAAAGTGCATTCTACACTGTATAAGCATCAAATATAAATATCCAACGCTTATAACAGCCTGTCAATCAATCGATCGACATACAACTAAACAATCGGGATTAGTGTACATCAAATATCATCCCAATACCCGTGTGGGGTTTCAAGCAATCCAACACAGATTTTTATTTCTGCAGTTGGGCGATGTGTAAAATTTATCGTCCCAATCAATGTCCTTCAAATAGGTGTACATAAACAAACCGTCCGGTTTGTAAATGAATATTTATTTATTCACATTCACGTTAAAAATTATATTTTTAACGATCAAACTATTTTATTCAACCTATGAATATTCTATTCGGTTCATTTATTAAATAAAATGTTACCTTTATTTTTCTAACTTATTTTTAGAAAATTTCGGCGGCATAACGGCACGATACTAGAAACGGGACAAGGCCTAGCCTTATCCCCGGTCTAGTGAAGGCCCACGCCATTCACACATCAATCAAATCAATTTCATTTCACCAAACAATTCAATTCAAACCAAATAATCTAACCAACTACACAACCAAACAATTAAACAAACAAGCCATCCATGGTCTGTGGATGACGGGTGTCGGGTGCTGCTAAGCACCGTCTAAATCCTAGTATATATATAACTAGAAAAAGAAATTGAAGAGTGAGAAGTTCTCACAGATAGCTATCCCAACGCCACGGCTCTTCTTAGGTAGAAATCTTCGTCGTTCTTTTCTTCCATCACTTTCGTTGACCGTATTCTCTACATATGTAAAAATCACATTTTTACTTCGCTATTCAATATAGAAAAAATCGAACTTTTACTTTGCTATTCAATATATAAAAATCGAATTTTTACTTTGCTATTCAATATATAAAAATCGAATTTTTACTTTGCTATTCAATATATAAAAATCGAATTTTTACTTTGCTATTCAATATATAAAAATCGAATTTTTACTTTGCTATTCAATATATAAAAATCGAATTTTTACTTTGCTATTCAATATATAAAAATTGAATTTTTACTTTGTTATTCAATATATAAAAATCAAATTTTTACTTTGCTATTCAATATATAAAAATCGAATTTTTACTTTGCTATTCAATATATAAAAATCGAATTTTTACTTTGCTATTCAATATATAAAAATCGAATTTTTACTTTGCTATTCAATATATAAAAATCGAATTTTTTACTTTGCTATTCAATATATAAAAATCGAATTTTTTTCTATATCTACTATATATAAAAATGGTATTTTTATTCTTTCTATAATATAAAAATCTTTTCATAGTTAAAAATAAATCCAACCTTTATCGTTTTAAAAATAATGATATTTCAGTTTAAAAATTCTATATATTTTAGTTTTAAAAATTCTACAAGGAGAGAAGGAAGAAAAAGGAAGAGAAAATAAAAATGAAACCAATATTAAAAACTTACAGCGAAAGGCGAAGTGGGGGGGGGGGGGGTTCGTCTGTCTGGCGGCAGGAAGGGGCGGGGGTATCGCGAGGCTGCAAGAGGGGGGGTGTATCGCGAGGCTCCGGGAGGGGGGGGGTATCGCGAGGCTCCAGGAGGGTGGGGGGGGGGGGTATCGCGAGGCTCCAGGAGGGGGGGGGTGACGGCGGAGGCGACTGGGGGGGGGGGGGTGCGGCGTCGCGATGCCTGGCGGCTAGGGTTCCGCCCTCCTCTTTTTTTTTTCTGTTCGATGTGAACGAATGAGGGGGGGGCAGAGAGGAAGTATGGAGAGGAGGAGAGAGGTTTTTTTTATTATTATTTGAATATCAAAAAGTTGACTTTTTCATACGACCTCGAAACGAGGCCTACCGCCTGTCGTCCATAGCTATTTACCCCCATTACGAACACAATGGGATATGTATCGTAGGCTGATTCGATCGCTTCGATCAGTTTTCGTCAAAATCAACATATAACTCTATATATATTGAATTTGAACGCGCATTTCAATTTACCGGGGTCGCATATTAACTCGAAAAATTCCAGAAAAATACTTTCTAGCTTTGTATTGACGATACGGTCCTAACAAAACTAGTTTCATCGAATTCTGAGACCATTTGAAAAATGGCCATTTTCCAGTCGATTAAAATCAACTAAAACTGGTCAAACGCGTTTTCCTTTACCACGCTCACATATTGATTCGAAAAATTATGAAATTTGAAACCTAGCAATAATTTGACATCGCGGACCCAACAAAAGTGGTTTCGTCGAAATCCGAGGTCGTTTGCAAAATTTCCATTTTTAAGGGCCTGAATTCCATAGCGGCTATTCAGAAATTTCAACTGGACATATCTTTTGATTCCTGTTATGAAATTTTGATTTTTCGGATTCGTTGGAAAGATATCATCAAATAGATCCTATTATTTTTGGTTTCACTAAAATCCGGTTTGTTTTGCACCCGGTATGTTCAATTGAAGTTTGAAATCGAATTATCGAACTACCGCGCCATTTTCAATTCCTTTTATAATTTAAAATAAATATTTATATTCTAACGACGATTCGAATAAATATATACGTTCGAATTCTATTTAAAATAAATTTCTCATCGTTATTATTTAAAATAATTCATTTTAAATAATCAAAATTAGCTCAAATTGCCAAAAATAAAAATTTTAAACTGGCCCAGATTTCCGGGTTATTACACAGAGATCTTAACATCGTTTGAATTATTACCGATGTCTTGATTGAGATGTACAACCAAGACAGGGAAATAAATGGTGATCGTCCAAACATACTTGGAGATCGACCGGGTATGCGAGGACCTCTCTCCTGTATTGGACATATGGAACGAGGAATAAGTTGCCTCCGGGTTCGTTCAGACCAATGGACTTGTAAATGGATGTGTGTCTGACATTGGATTTCATTCTATGTTGATTGATTTTTATTAATTATATATTTGTTTGGTGGCGGAGAATTTATTCTCTTGCTTAATACCCTTCTCTGAAACGTACGAGCTAAGAGATTATATATTGATAGTGTAACACCCCGCATTTTTAATGAAATTAAAAATGTAAAAATATGTATATATTATACACGTAGATATATTTAAGAGAAAAATTAAATAATGACAATAAAATAGCATGTAGTAAGTTCATGTAGTGTAATGAAGGAAAAAGATTAATAAAAGAAATTACATGCAATATATGAAATGAGAAGAAATGCAATATAATGCAATTGAAACGGCATGTGAACATTTAAAAATAAATAAGAAGGAAAATTTGAAAAGCTTCCAGAATTTGGTCACGAAATTAGTGTCATTGCATTCATGGCGATTTTTAGGTCAATTTAGACCTATGATTTGTAGAAAACCGATTTAAAATGAAAGAGATATCTTTAATTTAAATAATGTAACAAAACATGAAAAAGAGGAATGAGAAAAAGGATAATATCTAGCATTGTCATATGTCTTATTAACAAAAGACTTAGTAGCTCAGTTGGTTAGAACATGTGACTTGTATATAATGGGTTGAGAGTTCGATTCTCACCAGCGCCATATGTTTTTTTAAGGGAATGGCTAAAAAGTGGCTTAGTGTGAAAGCGGTTAAAAATGTCTTAGTATGAAAAGGGTTAAAAGGGGTTTTAATTGAGAGAATGTTTCAAAAGATGAAAAATATATATTAATTGGCTTTAAATTTTAAATTGTTCGCATATAAAAGATTAACATACGTGCCAGAGTTGAATACATATGAACATAATTCAGAATAAGGGTTGCGCGTGAGCAAAAGAGGATATTTGAAATTTGATTATTGATAAATCAAATTTCAAATAAAAATTCATTTCAAAACGATTTCAATTCTATTTCAATTTTATTCGAATTCATTTCAAAACGATTTCAATTCTATTTCAATTCTACTCGAATTTATTTCAAAACGATTTCAATTCTATTTCAATTCTATTCGAATTCATTTCAAAACGATTTCAATTCTATTTCAATTCTATTCGAATTCATTTCAAAACGATTTCAATTCTATTTCAATGCTATTCGAATTTCGAACCATTTCAGTTTATTTCGAATTTCAAATCAATTCAATTAGATTCGAATTTCAATTCACTTTAATATTCACTTCAATTTGAATAAAATCGATATAAATATCGTTCACGTTAAAAAGGCGTCAATCTATCAACGCGGCTTCATATATTTCGATTTTCAAATATTCTATTTCGAATATTTCTATTTCAAATATTTCTATTCAAATATTTCTTTTTCAAATATTTCTATTTCGAAACTGGAATGAGGCCCAATCAATTTCCATATAATGTTAATTATATGGATTTTCTACAACACATGTATATATCAACGACGATGAATAATCAACCATCATCCAAAGTGCATTCTACACTGTATAAGCATCAAATATAAATATCCAACGCTTATAACAGCCTGTCAATCAATCGATCGACATACAACTAAACAATCGGGATTAGTGTACATCAAATATCATCCCAATACCCGTGTGGGGTTTCAAGCAATCCAACACAGATTTTTATTTGTGCAGTTGGGCGATGTGTAAAATTTATCGTCCCAATCAATGTCCTTCAAATAGGTGTACATAAACAAACCGTCCGGTTTGTAAATGAATATTTATTTATTCACATTCACGTTAAAAATTATATTTTTAACGATCAAACTATTTTATTCAACCTATGAATATTCTATTCGGTTCATTTATTAAATAAAATGTTACCTTTATTTTTCTAACTTATTTTTAGAAAATTTCGGCGGCATAACGGCACGATACTAGAAACGGGACAAGGCCTAGCCTTATCCCCGGTCTAGTGAAGGCCCACGCCATTCACACATCAATCAAATCAATTTCATTTCACCAAACAATTCAATTCAAACCAAATAATCTAACCAACTACACAACCAAACAATTAAACAAACAAGCCATCCATGGTCTGTGGATGACGGGTGTCGGGTGCTGCTAAGCACCGTCTAAATCCTAGTATATATATAACTAGAAAAAGAAATTGAAGAGTGAGAAGTTCTCACAGATAGCTATCCCAACGCCACGGCTCTTCTTAGGTAGAAATCTTCGTCGTTCTCTTCTTCCATCACTTTCGTTGACCGTATTCTCTATATATGTAAAAATCTCATTTTTACTTCGCTATTCAATATAGAAAAAATCGAACTTTTACTTTGCTATTCAATATATAAAAATCGAATTTTTACTTTGCTATTCAATATATAAAAATCGAATTTTTACTTTGCTATTCAATATATAAAAATCGAATTTTTACTTTGCAATTCAATATATAAAAATCGAATTTTTACTTTGCTATTCAATATATAAAAATTGAATTTTTACTTTGTTATTCAATATTTAAAAATCGAATTTTTACTTTGCTATTCAATATATAAAAATCGAATTTTTACTTTGCTATTCAATATATAAAAATTGAATTTTTACTTTGCTATTCAATATATAAAAATCGAATTTTTACTTTGCTATTCAATATATAAAAATCAAATTTTTACTTTGCTATTCAATATAAAAAATCGAATTTTTACATTGCTATTCAATATATAAAAATCGAATTTTTTTCTATATCTACTATATATAAAAATGGTATTTTTATTCTTTCTATAATATAAAAATCTTTTCATAGTTAAAAATAAATCCAACCTTTATCGTTTTAAAAATAATGATATTTCAGTTTAAAAATTCTATATATTTTAGTTTTAAAAATTCTACAAGGAGAGAAGGAAGAAAAAGGAAGAGAAAATAAAAATGAAACCAATATTAAAACTTACAGCGAAAGGCGAAGTGGGGGGGGGGGGGGTTCGTCTGTCTAGCGGCAGGAAGGGGCGGGGGTATCGCGAGGCTGCAAGAGGGGGGGTGTATCGCGAGGCTCCGGGAGGGGGGGTATCGCGAGGCTCCAGGAGGGGGGGGGGTATCGCGAGGCTCCAGGAGGGGGGGGGTGACGGCGCAGGCGACTGGGGGGGTGCGGCGTCGCGATGCCTGGCGGCTAGGGTTCCGCCCTCATCTTTTTTTTTTATCTGTTCGATGTGAACGAATGAGGGGGGGGGGGGGGGCAGAGAGGAAGTATGGAGAGGAGGAGAGAGGTTTTTTTTTATTATTATTTGAATATCAAAAAGTTGACTTTTTCATACGACCTCGAAACGAGGCCTACCGCCTGTCATCCATAGCTATTTACCCCCATTTCGAACACAATGGGATATGTATCGTAGGCTGATTCGATCGTTTCGATCAGTTTTCGTCAAAATCAACATATAACTCTATATATATTGAATTTGAACGTGCATTTCAATTTACCGGGGTCACATATTAACTCGAAAAATTCCAGAAAAATACTTTCTAGCTTTGTATTGACGATACGGTCCTAACAAAACCAGTTTCGTCGAATTCTGAGACCATTTGAAAAATGGCCATTTTCCAGTCGATTAAAATCAACTAAAACTGGTCAAACGCGTTTTCCTTTACCACGCTCACATATTGATTCGAAAAATTATGAAATTTGAAACCTAGCAATAATTTGACATCGCGGACCCAACAAAAGTGGTTTCGTCGAAATCCGAGGTCGTTTGCAAAATTTCCATTTTTAAGGGCCTGAATTCCCTAGCGACTATTCAGAATTTTCAACTGGACATATCTTTTGATTCCCATTATGAAATTTTGATTTTTCGGATTCGTTGGAAAGATATCATCAAATAGATCCTATTATTTTTGGTTTCACTAAAATCCGGTTTGTTTTGCACCCGGTATGTTCAATTGAAGTTTGAAATCGAATTATCGAACTACCGCGCCATTTTCAATTCCTTTTATAATTTAAAATAAATATTTATATTCTAACGACGATTCGAATAAATATATACGTTCGAATTCTATTTAAAATAAATTTCTCATCGTTATTATTTAAAATAATTCATTTTAAATAATCAAAATTAGCTCAAATTGCCAAAAATAAAAATTTTAAACTGGCCCAGATTTCCGGGTTATTACACAGAGATCTTAACATCGTTTGGATTATTACCGATGTCTTGATTGAGATGTACAACCAAGACAGGGAAATAAATGGTGATTGTCCAGACATACTTGGAGATCGACCGGGTATGCGAGGACCTCTCTCCTGTATTGGACATATGGAACGAGGAATAAGTTGCCTCCGGGTTCGTTCAGACCAATGGACTTGTAAATGGATGTGTGTCTGACATTGGATTTCATTCTATGTTGATTGATTTTTATTAATTATATATTTGTTTGGTGGGGGAGAATTTATTCTCTTGCTTAATACCCTTCTCTGAAACGTACGAGCTAAGAGGTTATATATTGATAGTGTAACACCCCGCATTTTTAATGAAATTAAAAATGTAAAAATATGTATATATTATACACGTAGATATATTTAAGAGAAAAATTAAATAATGACAATAAAATAGCATGTAGTAAGTTCATGTAGTGTAATGAAGGAAAAAGATTAATAAAAGAAATTACATGCAATATATGAAATGAGAAGAAATGCAATGTAATGCAATTGAAACTGCATGTGAACATTTAAAAATAAATAAGAAGGAAATTTTGAAAAGCTTCCTGAATTTGGTCACGAAATTAGTGTCATTGCATTCATGGAGATTTTTAGGTCAATTTAGACCTATGATTTGTAGAAAACCGATTTAAAATGAAAGAGATATCTTTAATTTAAATAATGTAACAAAACATGAAAAAGAGGAATGAGAAAAAGGATAATATCTTGCATTGTCATATGTCTTATTAATAAAAGACTTAGTAGCTCAGTTGGTTAGAACATGTGACTTGTATATAATGGGTTGAGAGTTCGATTCTCACCAGCGCCATATGTTTTTTTAAGGGAATGGCTAAAAAGTGGCTTAGTGTGAAAGCGGTTAAAAAATGTCTTAGTATGAAAAGGGTTAAAAGGGGGTTTAATTGAGAGAATGTTTCAAAAGAGGAAAAATATATATTAATTGGCTTTAAATTTTAAATTGTTCGCATATAAAAGATTAACACACGTGCCAGAGTTGAATACATATGAACATAATTCAGAATAAGGGTTGCGCATGAGCAAAAGAGGATATTTGAAATTTGATTATTGATAAATCAAATTTCAAATAAAAAATATGACGTGTAGGGGGTGTCGACACATTGTCGACACCCAAGCAGGGGTGTCGACACCCCCTGCTGCTGCGCATCACCTTGCACACATGGCGCATTTTTATTGGTTAATGTTTGTTTTTTTGCAAGGCGACCATTTCCTATTGGTCGGATGACGTGGTTAGCTTTGATGGAGTTATAGATTAAATCTAAAGGACTAGATTAGTTTAACATGCATATAAATAAGGTGGCAACGGTTACTTCATCCTTACAATTTCTTAGGCGATGCCAAAACTCTGCCTCCAAGCCTATTCTTCTTCCTCTTCTTCTTTAACTAGAGAAAGATCTTCCCTTTTCTCTTCTCCTCCAAAACATATTCAAAATAAAAATAAAATGAAGACTAAATCTAGGCTTCTTCTTCTTCAAAATTAGAGAAAAGATTTAGATTTGCGATAAAAGCGCCTAGATTAATGTTGCATATGAGTTGGAAGAGTAGATATGGATTAGATTCAAGATTATTCAGGGTTGGAAAGCAAATCAAGGTGAGTGGGTTTAAATTATAATTTTGAATAATGGTATATGCATCGTTTGACATTCTCCATTTATATAAAGATTAATTGATAAGCATGCTAATTACTACAGTCTTAGTTTTATGTTTATTCTATTCTTCTCCTTCTATTTCCCTATTTATTTTTAAGACTAGGCTACCTTCAAGCCTAGTCCAATCTCACTGAAATATGCGCATGAACGAAACTGACATAATTGGAAAATTTTGGATACGATAATGAAAAAAAGGGAATATGGGGATATGGTTTAATTGAATATAAGACTGTAATTTTGAGAAAAAAATTGATGATTGGAATTTGGGCATAATTGAAATAAATATGAAAAATTGGAAAAGTTTGAGGAACATGTAAATAAAAGTAATTGGCATAAGATTGATGATAATTATGAAATTGGTTTGGGCATAATTTGGTATAACTTGTTTACATGGAAATATAGGCATAACTTGTATTGGAATTGTAAGCATAATTTAAATTAGAAATTATGGGTAATTGGAATATATTATAATCCAAGACTTGAAATTGGGCATGAATTATGAAAAAAATAATGAATACCTAAGACACGAGGTAAGATTTGGTTTGCGGTAGAAGTCTGCCCGGAACCGCCCGGCATATCCAGCAAATGCAAACAGTAATCTCATGTGAGATGTCTTAGGTGGAAATCGGACCCATAGTGGTGTCAAGACACGAGGTTAGATTCTGATGCGGTAGAAGTCTACCCGAAACCGCCCGGCATATCCAGCAACCGCAAATGGAAATCTAATGTGAGAGGTCTTGCACTTTACAGACATAATAAATAATAATGAACACTTAACCAAGACGACATATGTAAGGTTGAAATGGATATAATAAAGGGGTTAAGTGGGTAACGTGGGTATCATGGATAATTTGTTAAATTGGAATACTTAATCTAATTAAATTTGTAGTGGTGTTACGAACCAGCTGAATTGAGTAGGGGTTAAGTAAAGTAGTTAAAGAAGTGGGAAGGGTTAAGTTAATTTTAATTAATGCCAAAATGGGGAATGATAATAATCTATTATGAATGAACTTGAATAAGAAAAGGAAAGATATAGGTAGGCTTATCGTAGGGACAAGTGGGAATTATAACTTATGGAATAAGGTAAGTTATAAGGAATGGTAGGGGAAAATGAAATAACTTATGTAATAAGGTAAGATGTACTTAATTGTAAATTAAGTAATCTGTAAAGGCAATAATAAATATACAAATAAAGATAACAAAAGTTATATGAATAGAAAGGGATTAGGACATAACAGGAGATTGGTTGAGTTGATAATTCTCTGAGTGTCAATCTGATGTTGATTTCGGTCTTCGGGGTTGATAATTAGCGAGTTATTCTCTTACCAATGTATATGTGAATTAAGATGTACTTAATTATAAATTAAGTAGAACATGTTATGGTAACCACAAGATGGAATAATGAATAGATTATGAGGATAACATGCTGTAGGCTTATTAATAAACTTAAATGGGTTATGATATAAATGGAGTTAATAAGCAAGGGTAACTTGGTAAACATAAAAAGGAAGTTAATTTGAATGAGAATAACCAAGTTGAATGAGAAAACTGAAGAGGTAGCACTAGTGCTTAATTAATGATTAGATGTAGGGTCTAATGACATATTAAACTGAGGCGCTTGGAGCAATCCGTACGTTGTAGGATGAATATCCCAACGAGGTAGATCATCACGGTGTCATAAGGCACGAGGGGAGCGCATGTTCATCTGATTTTTCTGGCAGCTCCAACGGAATGGAAGGGGAAGCACACGACTTCCTAATACGTTAATGGTGCTCCTAGTAGTCCTCTGTGTGGTGGCAGATGTTTAAGGCTGTGCCCGAGCGGTTGGGTGTGCGCATAACTACTAGGTGGGTGGGCCTTGACTGCAAGGATAACTTGGCAGTCAGAATGCTATATGCTGTGACACAAAAGTGATTCGGCGGCTGCCTCAATAGAGGAGGAGGGTCAGGACCGATAAGGAAAGTAGGTCGTTATAACGACCCGTATTCTACGCATCATAGGATCGTAGAATATTTATTTCTTTCACATACGAAGTCGTATGGTCATGTAACTTTGGGAGACGACTATTAGGGTCATTTCCCATGTTCATGATTTTTCCCAATTTTTAAATGACCATTTTACCCCTAGTTATCACTGTTTTGGCCATAACTTTTGACTGGAAAAGAATTTTGACCTGAAACCACTTCCATTGGCTCCGGGTGATGGTTTACAATTCCGTAGAGTGGTCACATTAGACAAACGGACTCACCGTTTGGGAGATATGGCTGAAACAAGTTTCAGATGGTGAAAAACAGCTTAATTGGGCTTAACCGGGTGATTAGCAGCTAGGCCCAGAGGGGAATTTCGGGTTTAGGGGTATATAGGGGCTGATTAGGGTTAGAAAACATTTCTTCAGACATTTTCCAGCCGCCACTTTCATCCTTAGACACTCTAACAATGGCCTCCAACATCTAAAACACCCCAAATCACTTTCTAATTGAAGATTAGGCTTAGCAACATCAAATTAAGAAGAAAAAGCACCAAGGCAAGGTTAGAGCTGCTGTTGGACATCAGTATTCGCCCCAAATCAGAGGAGTTTCAGTTCTGAGAATTTTGTTTGTGGCCAAGGTGAGTGATAGCATCGTTTTGACACTAATTACATTTAATTAAGGGTGATTAGTGAAGATTAGCGAATTTATACACTAATAAATTCTGGAAAAATGTTTAGAAATTCTTAAATAATATTTTATGCCTCTGTTAGAAATTTGGTTCGATTTGATTAAGTTTCGTTAACCCTATGATCAGTTTTACTTAAACATGCTTAAGGGAAAATAAGGAGTTTTGGCCACTTTTGATCCATTTTGATTCATTTGAATGGTTGTTTGCTGTTGTGGTTGCTATTACATATTGCTATGACTCTATGGTGTGTTTTATGATCGATTAGAAGTGTTAGATTTGTCAAAAACGTCGTCGAATGGCGTAAACTGCTCGCTGGAAGAAATGCAGGAAATCATCCGAACCGGACCGAATCGGTGGAAGTGAGGGCGATCCGATCCGATGGCGCGACCCGATCCGTCGATGACTGAAGACCCCGATCCGATGGTGCCGATCCGATCCGATCAAGACTTCGCGAGACGACCCGTGTTGCTTCACAAAGAGGTGACCCGATCCGCCCCTACCTTTCACGATCCATTCCAGCCTGGGTGTCACGATCCGCCTGAAGGAACACGTCACGACCTCAGCAAGGTGGCACGACCCGAACTAATGGGTATTCACGATCTGACCCGGAGCTCGTAGGGCGACCCGATCCGGTGCACTTGAAGCGATGGCCGATCCGATCCGATGGGGTTTCTACGACCCGATCCACGTAGGTCATTCTGATCTGATCCAGTAAGGGATGATGAGAGCCGATCCGAACTGATGCAGCGCTACGATCTGATGTTGTGGGACATGCACAACCCGAATGATGGAGACCGATCCGGATGAAGATGATGACCAAAACCCGAGATGCAAAGGTAGTCCAGTATGGGAAGTTAGAGCTCAGGATCTAGTTGGAAACCAATGAGTTCGCTTCATGATTGGGCTTTGCTGCGGGACGCGTGTTAAGGGGTTATCGATGTCTATAGCTTTGGACCACTATGGTAGAAGGTACGAAGGCGGATTCAGGGCCATTATGGCATTGGTGGGACCAAGGGCTACGACCAATGTGGTGGGTCATTGAAATGTTTGGTCATGACTCCATGTTTAGCTTGGTCACAGCAGGGTTCTACAAGTCGGGATTCGTCGTTACCTTAATTTGTCTAGTGTTCCAAAGTGGTAGATATCGTACGCTTTACGCACTGAGTGAGAGACGTGAGGATGGTTGCTATGGATGGTTTGTTTGCTATCATTATGACATACACACCCCACCCCCGTATTCTTTACACTATTCATTATGGCACCTTAGAGTACTGTACGGTATGTGGTACTAACTCTTTGGTTGCAGGTCCAGGTTCAGGTATGGTTTGGTATACCTGTTATTATTCTGTTTAGATGCTTATCGCTCATACCAGGCTTTATGTCTGACCCAGAGTTTTATGTCTCCTCTTATTACCCTGGGTGCTCACACGAGCAGACTAGAGACAGGTTAGCTGGTGATGCACGGGTAGATGATCCGGAGACGAGCAGGAGGCTTCCATGTAATATATATAGTATTCTCCCTGTGTTGTTGAAGATCACTGCTTGGGCATTGGTGGTGTATCTTCTACTTTGGCTTTCTTTTGTTTAGAGACAGTAGATTTTGAAAAATTGTAATAAGCTGTATTGGGATTTCCGCTGCTTTGATGTTGGTGTTGATTTTAGTTATCAGCTTATGCACTGTCTCACCTGTTTTATGTCAAGTATGTTATTATTATTATATTTTATTCCATGTGCTGTGAGACATTCTACAGGTTTCTCGTTAGTTAATTCCCTTCTTTCCTTTCTCCTGACAATCGTCCCGTGCTAGTCGGGCATGTGTACAACGCACTTTTGGAGGAAATGCAGGCTGGTACGGGGCGGGCCGTCACACTTGGTATCAGAGCTCTAGGTTGCGTAGTTAACCTAGGGAAGTTATTAGGGAGGGATAAAATACATATACGAGAGAGCGTATTTGTGATTATTTTGGTTTTCAAAATCTATATATATATACTATTAGTAGTATAAGAATGAAGTCGTACTGCACTAGCACCACTATGGAATCGTTAATCGTTTCCTTTTTCAGATTGACGATGAGCTGATATGTTAGAGGTACCGGTAGAGGGGCCAATAATGGGAATGCTGCGGACATGAGAACGATGTTTACTGACCTCATGAGAGAAATGCTTAGAGATGTACGGAGGGCAGCTCCCAATGATGGAAATGGTGGTGGTCCAATGGTGCAGGCGCCGAGGGTCGACTTCGCCAAGCTGAATAAGGATTATACTAGCCTTGGTGGGAAGCCGTTCCACGGAACGGAGTCGGCCACGGATGTTCAAGATTGGTTGGATAGTTGCGAACGTATCTTCGAGGATTTGGGTATCGAGGATGCGATGAAGAGAAAGCTAGCGTCCCGTCAGCTGCAAGGGCGGGCGATGAATTGGTGGAATGCTATAAAAGCAGCTACTCCCGAAGATCAGATTACTTGGGAGCAGTTTAAAGCTCGCTTTAGCGAGAAGTTCATTCCAGCTGCTCAGAAGTCAGTGCTGTTTAAGAAATTCTTGGAGCTCAAGCAGAATGGCAGAGCTGTCTCGGAGTATATTGCTGAATTCGACACTTTGTCGAAATATGGGTTATCTCTTATTGATACCGCCGAGAAGAAGAATGAGAAGTTCATAACCGGTTTGGATCAGTACTTGGGGGAAAGGCTTATTAACCACATCGATGAGTCGTTTGAGTCGATTGTGGGGAAAGCATTGAGGTCGGAAAGTCTCTACCCTAAGCCGAAAACTGAGGCTGCATCTGCAGAAGAGCCAAAACCACAAGCAAGTGGTGGGGGCAAGGGTGGTTCCCAGAATAAGAGAAAGCAGAGTCAGACTAAGGATGGCCAGAAGAAAAAGAATAAGCAAGATGTTGAGTGCTTCAGCTGTGGTAAGAAGGGCCATTATGCTATTAATTGTCGGGCCAAGCCAGCGGATAGGAAGTGCTTCAATTATGGCCAAATGGGACATCACAAGGACAAGTGTCCACAGCCCCCTAAAGAAAAGCAAATGGTGAAAGCATATGCTCTTAATGCTATTCCTTCTTCGTCGAATGCCCCAACAGCGGCGGAGAAGGGAAAGAATGTCGTCATTCAAGGTATGCTTTCTGTTTATGATGTTCCTATTAGAGTTTTGTTTGACACCGGAGCTTCCAGTTCTTTCATATCTAGTGACCTGGTAGATAGGTTGGGATTGGAGCCCGAGATTGTCGATAGACCTTTAGTAGTGACGAACCTGATTGGTGGTTCGACTAGCCTTAGCATGATTTGTCGTAATGTGGTCTTATCGAGTCATAGATGCATGTTTGCTTGCGATTGCTTTGTTTTGGGCTTTACTGGGTTTGGCATTATTTTGGAAGTAGATTGGCTCCGAAGATACGGGGTGGTGGTAGACTGTGAGGGCTTTTTGGTGACAGCTAGAGCGGATGATGGGCGGAGGATAGTGTTCGGTGGTCTAACCAGTGAGGGGGTATTGGCTAGTTTTCTAAACTCCCTCGACATTCCGCATAGTGAGTTGTCAGGTTTGCCCGTGGTTGGCCAGTATCCGGATGTTCTCGAAGAAGTGACCGGACTTCCACCACACCGAGAGATTGAATTCCGTATTGATTTGGTAAAAGATGCCAGGCCTATAGTGATGCCACTTCGTCGTATGGCACCAAGGGAGCAGCGAGAGCTCGAGGTGCAAGTCAGCGATCTTTTGAAGAAGGGATTTATCAGAAGGAGTGTTTCTGAATGGGGAGCACCAGTTGTGTTTGCTACCAAGGAGGATGGTTCCCTTCGTTTGTGTGTAGATTACCGCGAGTTGAATAAAGTGACGAGGAAGAACAAGTATCCTCTACCGCGGATAGATGATCTGTTCGATCAGTTGAGTGGCGCAAGAGTATTTTCTCAGTTAGATCTCGCGACAGGTTTTCATCAGCTTAGAGTGGAAGCTGAGAGTATAGTTAAAACGGCATTTCGGACGCCGTCTGGGTTTTATGAGTGGTTGGTCATGCCATTCGGGCTGACCAATGCCCCAGCATATTTTGTGGATCTTATGAATAGGGTATTCAGAGATCAGTTGAATAAGTTTGTCCTTGTGTTCGTTGATGATATTTTGGTCTACTCGAAGACAGAGGAAGAACACAAGGGACATTTAAGAATAGTGATGGAGGTGTTGAGAAAACACCAATTGAAAGCGAAGTTTTCTAAGTGTCACTTCTGGAAGAGGGAAGTGAGGTTCTTGGGCCATGTTGTATCAGAGAATGGGATTGCCGTGGACCCAACGAAGGTGGCTACGGTACAGGATTGGCCTACGCCCAAGAATGCAACAGACGTAAGAAGCTTCTTGGGGTTAGCTGGATATTACCGTAAGTTTATCCAAGGTTTCTCCAAGATAGCAGCACCATTGACCCAGTTGACCAAGAAGAATCAAGCTTTTGTCTGGGATGAAAGGTGCGAGAGTGCATTTAAGAATCTAAGGACAAGTTGACAAGCGCACCAGTGTTAGTCATTCCTAAGGGGAATGAAGAGATGACGGTATACACGGATGCCTGTGGTACCGGATTGGGTGCTGTATTGATGCAAGGCGGTAGAGTAATAGCTTATGCAAGTCGGCAGTTGAAACCGCACGAGAGAAGATACCCTACCCATGATTTAGAATTGGCAGCGATCGTGTTCGCATTAAAGATGTGGAGACACTATCTCTTGGGAGAAAGATTTGAGCTGTTTACAGATCATAAGTCGTTGAAGTATCTCTTCTCCCAGAAGGATTTAAATCTCCGTCAGCAGAGATGGTTAGAATTCTTGGCTTCCTATGACTTTGACATCGCATATACACCGGGAAAAGGCAATGCGGTGGCTGATGCATTGAGTAGGAGACATGCCAGCTTAGGCGCTATGTTTCTAGAATGGAAGCAACTGGAGTATATCGCGGGGTTTGATTTCAGACCAAAGTGCGAATTGGATCCAGAAATGTTAGCAAGTTTGACGATCCGACCCATTTTGATTGAGCGGATCGGCTCTAGTCAGAGGGACGATCCTAACCTATTGGAAACCATCTCCAAGTTAGAGATGGGTATCGATGAGGAGATGAACAAGTATGGGCTTGATCGAGATGGATGGCTTAGAAAGGATGGAAGACTAGTCATACCCAACGTCAATGGATTGAGAGATGAAGTGCTTAGAGAATGTCATCACTCAAAACTGACTATACACCCCGGTGGTAACAAGATGTATCGGGATATGAAGCAGACTTACTACTGGGAAGGGATGAAAAGAGACGTTGGGAAGTTTATATCCAAGTGCATGAATTGCCAGCTAGTTAAAGCCGAGCAAAAGAAGCCTAGTGGGTTGTTACAACCATTAGAAATTCCCGAATGGAAATGGGAGCAAGTCTCGATGGATTTCATCGATGGTTTACCAAGGACTAGATCGGGACATGATAGCATTTGGGTGATTGTGGACCGATTGACTAAAAGCGCAAGATTTATACCAGTCAAATCGACCAGAACGGCAGCCAAGTTGGCAGAATTGTATATGAAGTGGGTAGTGAGATTTCATGGAGTACCTAAAAGCATTGTGAGCGACCGAGACCCGTTGTTCACTAGTGGGTTTTGGAAGAGCTTACAAGAGGCTCTGGGGTCAGAGTTACATCTCAGTACCGCATATCATCCTCAGACCGACGGTCAGACGGAGAGGGTGAATCGTATTTTGGAAGATCTCTTGAGAGCGTGTATATTGGATTTTGGTGGGTCATGGGATGACCATTTGCATCTAGTAGAGTTTGCATATAATAATAGCTACCAATCCAGTATCGGTATAGCACCGTTTGAAGCTTTGTACGGAAGACCGTGCAACTCACCATCATGTTGGATAGAGACTGGCGAGAAGTTTATGCTTGGACCAGATGTGGTGAGGGAAACTTCAGATAAAATCAAGACCATTCAACAACGAATGAAGGCTGCCCAAGATAGGCAGAAGAGTTATGCCGAAAAGAGGAGAAGAGACTTAAAATTCTCCGTTGGTGACTTGGTGTTTGTCAAGATTTCTCCGTTGAGGAGCGTAATACGATTTGGCAGGAGAGGCAAGTTGGCACCAAGATTTGTTGGCCCATTCCCTGTTCTTGAACTAGTCGGGAATTTGGCATATAGAATTGACTTGCCAGAGAAGATGGCAAGAGTTCACAACGTATTTCATGTTTCCCAACTAAGGAAGTTCGTTCACGACTCAGATATGACTATTTCACCTGATCAGTTAGAGGACTTCGAAGCAGAACCCGAGGCGGTTGGGAACCGCAAGCCGGCCCGTATTGTCGAGCACGACATGAAACAACTTCGAAGGAAGGCGGTGAAGCTAGTCAAGGTTCAGTGGGGCGAGGACGAGAATGATTGTACTTGGGAGACAGAGGAGAACATTAGGAAGACTTATCCAGAACTCTTTGCCTGGTAAGATTTTGACTTCGATTCAGTTTTCCGCATGCTAAGGTAGGCTTGTTTGTTTGTTTTGCATGTTTGATTGTTGTATATGGCTGTTAGGCATGCGGAATCTTTTGTATGTTTTGGGTTAAGGAATTTCGGGGACGAAATTTCTTAAGGGGGGGAGAGTGTAACGACCCGTATTCTACGCATCATAGGATCGTAGAATATTTATTTCTTTCACATACGAAGTCGTATGGTCATGTAACTTTGGGAGACGACTATTAGGGTCATTTCCCATGTTCATGATTTTTCCCAATTTTTAAATGACCATTTTACCCCTAGTTATCATTGTTTTGGCCATAACTTTTGACTGGAAAAGAATTTTGACCTGAAACCACTTCCATTGGCTCCGGATGATGGTTTACAATTCCGTAGAGTGGTCACATTAGACAAACGGACTAACCGTTTGGGAGATATGGCTGAAACAAGTTTCAGATGGTGAAAAACAGCTTAATTGGGCTTAACCGGGTGATTAGCAGCTAGGCCCAGAGGGGAATTTCGGGTTTAGGGGTATATAGGGGCTGATTAGGGTTAGAAAACATTTCTTCAGACATTTTCCAGCCGCCACTTTCATCCTTAGACACTCTAACAATGGCCTCCTACATCTAAAACACCCCAAATCACTTTCTAATTGAAGATTAGGCTTAGCAACATCAAATTAAGAAGAAAAAGCACCAAGGCAAGGTTAGAGCTGCTGTTGGACATCAGTATTCGCCCCAAATCAGAGGAGTTTCAGTTCTGAGAATTTTGTTTGTGGCCAAGGTGAGTGATAGCATCGTTTTGACACTAATTACAGTTAATTAAGGGTGATTAGTGAAGATTAGCGAATTTATACACTAATAAATTCTGGAAAAATGTTTAGAAATTCTTAAATAATATTTTATGCCTCTTTTAGAAATTTGGTTCGATTTGATTAAGTTTCGTTAACCCTATGATCAGTTTTACTTAAACATGCTTAAGGGAAAATAAGGAGTTTTGGCCACTTTTGATCCATTTTGATTCATTTGAATGGTTGTTTGCTGTTGTGGTTGCTATTACATAATGTTATGACTCTATGGTGTGTTTTATGATTGATTAGAGTGTTAGATTTGTCAAAAACGTCGTCGAATGGCGTAAACTGCTCGCTGGAAGAACTGCAGGAAATCATCCGAACCGGACCGGATCGGTGGAAGTGAGGGCGATCCGATCCGATGGCGCGACCCGATCCGTCGATGACTGAAGACCCCGATCCGATGGTGCCGATCCGATCCGATCAAGACTTCGCGAGACGACCCGTGTTGCTTCACGAAGAGGTGACCCGATCCGCCCCTACCTTTCACGATCCATTCCAGCCTGGGTGTCACGATCCGCCTGAAGGAACACGTCACGACCTCAGCAAGGTGGCACGACCCGAACCAATGGGTATTCATGATCCGACCCGGAGCTCGTAGGGCGACCCGATCCGGTGCACTTGAAGCGATGGCCGATCCGATCCGATGGGGTTTCTATGACCCGATCCACGTAGGTCATTCCGATCCGATCCAGTAAGGGATGATGAGAGCCGATCCGAACTGATGCAGCGCTACGATCTGATGCTGTGGGACATGCACGACCCGAATGATGGAGACCGATCCGGATGAAGATGATGACCAAAACCCGAGATGCAAAGGTAGTCCAGTATGGGAAGTTAGAGCTCAGGATCTAGTTGGGAACCAATGAGTTCGCTTCATGATTGGGCTTTGCTGCGGGACGCGTGTTAAGGGGTTATCGATGTCTATAGCTTTGGACCACTATGGTAGGAGGTACGAAGGCGGATTCAGGGCCATTATGGCATTGGTGGGACCAAGGGCTACGACCAATGTGGTGGGTCATTGAAATGTTTGGTCATGACTCCATGTGTTTAGCTTGGTCACAGCAGGGTTCTACAAGTCGGGATTCGTCGTTACCTCAATTTGTCTAGTGTTCCAAAGTGGTAGATATCGTACGCTTTACGCACTGAGTGAGAGACATGAGGATGGTTGCTATGGATGGTTTGTTTGCTATCATTATGACATACACACCCCACCCCCGTATTCTTTACACTATTCATTATGGCACCTTAGAGTACTGTACGGTATGTGGTACTAACTCTTTGGTTGCAGGTCCAGGTTCAGGTATGGTTTGGTATACCTGTTATTATTCTGTTTAGATGCTTATCGCTCATACCAGGCTTTATGTCTGACCCAGAGTTTTATGTCTCCTCTTATTACTCTGGGTGCTCACACGAGCAGACTAGAGACAGGTTAGCTGGTGATGCACGGGTAGATGATCCGGAGACGAGCAGGAGGCTTCCACGTAATATATATAGTATTCTCCCTATGTTGTTGAAGATCACTGCTTGGGCATTGGTGGTGTATCTTCTACTTTGGCTTTCTTTTGTTTAGAGACAGTAGATTTTGAAAAATTGTAATAAGCTGTATTGGGATTTCCGCTGCTTTGATGTTGGTGTTGATTTTAGTTATCAGCTTATGCACTGTCTCACCTGTTTTATGTCAAGTATGTTATTATTATTATATTTTATTCCATGCGCTGTGAGACATTCTACAGGTTTCTCGTTAGTTAATTCCCTTCTTTCCTTTCTCCTGACAATCGTCCCGTGCTAGTCGGGCATGTGTACAACGCACTTTTGGAGGAAATGCAGGCTGGTACGGGGCGGGCCGTCACAGTCGTCGAGTGCCTATCATCGGTGGTCAGAAGGATGCGGAAAGACTAGAGCTAGACCCAAGATACCATTAACTATTCACTATCATGGGACGGTGGTTGAGGGGAGATACCACCTGGATGTTTAGATTGTTTGCTTAGGGGCTTGTCGCTTAGCTCTTGTTGTCTTTAATAGTTGATGGAGGGACTGAGGTGGGGCCACAGCCTCCATAGAAAACAGACTCTAGGGATA
Source organism: Allium sativum (assembly GCA_030737875.1). Classification (NCBI taxonomy): domain Eukaryota; kingdom Viridiplantae; phylum Streptophyta; class Magnoliopsida; order Asparagales; family Amaryllidaceae; genus Allium; species Allium sativum. The sequence continues at coordinate 454,110,692 of CM060920.1, read as the reverse complement.
TTTGTGTGAGAGGCTCTTAAAGGCGGGCCTGCACAGATATAAGGAAAGCTCCCGACCGAGTTCCGTGTTTCTTGGGTAGCCCTGTCATGGAACTCGGGCATGCATACGATAGGTATGCGGGTTATGCATTGAGTACGTTTGACGATACGTACGTGGGAAAGTCTAGATGCATGCATGTCTGTTCTGGGTGGTGTATCGTAGACTCTGGGGCATTACTCGATGAAGGAATCTAACTCGATGAAAAAGTTCAAGGATAGCAGTCGGTATGCTTACATAGTACATTGATAGTTGTTCTATGCGGATGTAGCGTTGTTATATATGTAAAAGAGATATGTACGTTACTATGGCATAGGATGAGGGACAACGCACATAAATGTGGTGTTACGGAGGAGACTATGCGAGTGGGGTACCAAGGGGTGCACCTCAGTTTGGGGGTAGCTACATATACATTATATTAAGTTAATCTACTAGGGAGTAGATGGGTGCGACGTGTGTGTGTAAGCCTTGAGTGCTAATAACACAGATAACCTAATAAATAAGAAATGTGATTGAACGGTATATGCAGGATTATCCAAAAGTGTAATTTAAGTCCAGTCACCAGAACTTGTGTTCTGACCCCCCCTCCTCATAACATTTGTAGGTTAGGTTCATGACAGAGACCGTATAGCTTTGGATACTGGTTTAGCAGTATTCTTATTAAAGTAAGGCTATGTTTTAAATTACATTATATTTTATTCCTTCCGCTGTGAGATATTTTCCAAACTCTGACATGTTTAATGTCTCTGTCTTTTCTGTAGGATACCAGGGCAAACCAACTTGGGTTTCGATGGATTGGGTTTTTGAAAAAAAATCGGTCCGTCGGAATTCGGGTTGTTACACTTGGTATCACAGCTTAGGTTTAGGATTCCTCTATAGATAGTGAGTGAACGTATTTGTATTTTCAAAAAATATAAATATATTATATATAAACCTAGATCCATTAAGGAGCCCACGAAATAAAAAGAGTATAATATGGAAAGGGTTGGGATATTAGTTTTGTACACTAAAAGTGTAAACATGGAAATTTGAGACCCTTAGGTAAGTTGGGTGGAAAGTGTACCAAATGGTAGGTATAAAAGGAGGATGTATCCCATATGTTAGTAACTGAAATATTAGTATTTCAGATTAGTGGGTTTGGTAGTGAAACCTTGTAAATTAGGGAGAGGTTAAAAAGTGGAAAATGGATTAGGAATACATATAGTTGAGAGAATTAACTTCGTGGGAATGTCTAGGAAAGCCTAGTTGTGTTGGAAACCCACTTTTAGTCTAACCCATTTGTTAACTTTTAAGAACTTGAAAATGTAAAAGTTTTGACAAAATAGTTTGAGGTGTTTTCAAGTTTTATTCTTAAAAGTATTTTTGATGTTTGAGAAAAATATGTAAAGAACATATTTAGTGCATATTGGGTTTTAAAGTAAAGTGGGACATGTTTTTGGAAACAATGATTTCTTGTGTAAAAAAAATTTGTGGGTGGACAGAATAAGTTGTAGAGAATAAGAATAGAGTAGATGTTTGCACCTTGTGGTTAATAGCTAAGTTAAAATTGTAGGTAGAAACAACGTAAAACCAATTAAGAAATAGTTGTCTTTGTCTACTCCAGTTTTTGTGGTTCGAAAAAAAGATGTTTTGTATTTTTATGTTGTGACATGTTTTTATGGTTTGGGGAAAGTAAGTTTTGGAGAAGAAAATAAAAGTTTTAGCATTTTTATTTTTTGAAAAAAAGGGGGCCAAACCATGTTTTTAAAATAATGGAGTAGATAAGGATTATATTGGAATAATAAAAAATCCTGTAGAATGCATAAGCATTGTAAAGCTTAGGATTATTGCTTGAAAGAAAAGTGTAGGCTAGTAATACACAGCAAGGACTAGTAGTGACTACTGGATAGAGAAGGGCAAGTGAGAGTTGAGAGTTTGTGGTTGGACTTTTCTTAAGTGAAACAGTCTTAGGATTCTTGGCCCTTAGCAGTAGCTATGTAGGATGATAGAAAAGCTTATTTGAAAATAAACTTAAATCAGTGGATTAAGTCAAATAATCTAAGAAAGAAAATAGCCTAACTAAAAAAAAAACAAATTCAGTGAAGCAACAAACGTGACGGGAAAAGAAAATGAAAATGTTAAGAAAAGATGGATAAAAATGGAAATTTTTCCAAGATAAATTGAAAAAGAAAAGAAATTTTTCTTATTGGGTTGTGCTTGGATAGGAAAATAGGAAATCTTTATAGAATAGTTACATAAAATCCAAGTACAATTAGAAAAGGTACTTAAGAGAAAAACGGAAGATGTGAATTTTTCCGTTTTATACCCTTTTGTAACATAAGAAATCGAATTTAGAAAATTAGTTTTTTCTAAATTTTGAAATTTAATGATGATCGGTAGGGTTTTGGATGCAACAATTGGATGAACTATGCTTTTACTCTATAAGAGTGTGGGAAAATTTGGGTGAAAAATGTTTTGATTTTTCAAAAATATTGCATTCATATAGAACTGCAAGTATATTTAGGATGTAAGCATCATGTTTTAAAAGAGATTTTAAAAGTTTGCATACATATAGGTGGTACCAATTAGGCATACATACATTACTATGATGTATTTCACTTTGCACATGTGCACAATGTTTGTAAAAATTGGATGCACACATGATGGATGTATATTATATGAGGGATTAGCTATTTAGTCCCTATCAAATTTCGGGGACGAAATTTCTTAAGGGTGGGAGAATGTAACACCCCGCATTTTTAATGAAATTAAAAATGTGGATATATGTATATATATTATATACATAGATATATTTAAGAGAAAAATTAAATAATGACAATAAAATTGCATGTAATAAGTTCATGCAGTGTAATGAAGGAAAAAGATTAATAAAAGAAATTACATGCAATATATGAAATGAGAAGAAATGCAATGTAATGCAATTAAAATTGCAAGCGAACATTTAAAAAGAAATAAAAAAGGAAAATTTGAAAAGCTTCCAGAATTTGGTCACGAAATTAGCGTCATTGCATTCATGGCGATTTTCTGGTCAATTTAAACCTATGGTTTGTAGAAATCCGATTTAAAATGAAAGAGATATCTTTAATTTAAATAATGTAACAAAACATGAAAAAGAGGAATGAGAAAAAGGATAATATGTAGCATTTCCATAAGTCTTATTAACAAAAGACTTTGTAGCGCAGTTGGTTAGAACATGTGACTTGTATATAAGAGGTTGAGAGTTCGATTCCCACTAGTGCCATATGTTTTTTAAGGGAATGGTTAAAAAGTGGCTTAGTGTGAAAACGGTTAAAAAGTGGCTTAGTATGAAAAGGGTTAAAAGGGGGTTTAATTGAGAGAATGTTTCAAAAAAGGAAAAATATATATTAATTGGTTTGAAATTTGGAATTGTTCGCATATAAAAGATTAGCTTACGTGCCAGAGTTGAATACATATGAACATAATTCAGAATAAGGGTCGCGCGCGAACAAAAGAGGATTTTTGAAATTTTAAATTTGATTTATGACGTGTAGGGGTGTCAACACATGTGTCGATACCAAAGCAGGGGTGTTGACACCCCCCTACTGTTGCGCATCACATTGCACACATGGCGCGTTTTTGTTGGTTAATGTTTGTTTTTTTTCAAGGTGGCCATTTCCTATTGGTCGGATGACGTGGTTAGCTTTGATGGAGTTTTAGATTAAATCTTATGAACTAGATTAGTTTAACATGCCTATAAATAAGGTGGCTAGGGTTACTTTGTGACAACCCGCCCTGCACTAGCCTGCATTTTCCCCGAAGGTGCGCTGTACACATGCCCGACTAGCACGGAACGGTCGCCAAAGAAAGGAAAGAAGAGAATGAACTAACAAGGAACCTGTAGAATGTCTCACAGCGCATGGAACAAAATATAATAATAACATAATCTTGACATGAAACAGGCGAGACAGTGCATAAGCTGAAAACTAAACCAACATAGCAGCGGAAATCCAAATACAGCTTATTACAACTTTCCAAATTTACTGTCTCTAAAACAAAAGAAAGCTAAAGTAGAAGATGCACTACTAATGCTCAAGCAGTGATCTTCAGCAACACAGGGAGAATACTATATATATCATACGTGGAAGCCTCCTGCTCGTCTCCGGATCAGCTACTCGTGCATACCCAACTAACCTGTCTCTAGTCTGCTCGTGAGAGCACCCAAAGTAATAGGAAGAGACATAAAACTCTGGGTCAAACAAAAAGTCTGGTATGAGCGATAAGCAGCTAAACAGAACAATAACAGGTATACTAAACCATACCTGAACCTGGACCTGCAACCAAAGAGTTAGCACTATGTACCGTACAATACTCTAAGGTGCCATAACAAATAGTGTAAAGAATACGGGGGTGGGGTGTGCATGTCATAATGATGGAAAACAAATCAAGCATAGCAACCATCCTCACATCTCTCACTCAGTGCGTAAAGCATACGATGTCCACCACTATCAATCACTAGACCCATCGAAGTAGCGACGGAGTTCGACTTGTACAACTACTGCTACTACCAAGCTTACCACATGGAGTCATGACCAAATCTTTACAAATGACCCCACTTCATTGGTCTATATCCCTTTAGTCGTACCTAGGCCACTGTGGCCCTGAATCCGTCTACGTACCTCCCATACATAGTGATCCAAAGTCATAGACATCGACAGCCCCTTGGCACACGTCCCGCAGCAAAGCCCAACTCATGAAGTCGACTCGTTGGTTCCCACCTAGATCATGAGTTCTACTTCCTATTTGGACTTCCTTTGCATCTAGGGTTTTGGTCGAATTGGAGTTGGTCTTCAAAAGAGTTGTCGCGTGATAGTAGAAACATTTGGTCATTTGGTTCGGTTCGGTGTATGGGTCCTTCATGCCACATCGGTTCGGTTCTTGCTCCATCGGTTCGGTTCTCCCCTCCTAGCTCGGTTCGGTTCGGTGTACCCTTCTAGCTTGGTTCGGTTCGGATGCTCTGAAGTGGTTCAGTTCGGCTGTGCCATGCTTCATTCGATTCGGTTCGTCCCTCCTGCTCCAGCTTGCCTGCTCCGATCCGATCCCGCTTGCCTGCTCCGATCCGATCCCGCTCCCTAGCTCCGATTCGATCCTCTATCCAACTCCAACTCTAAGCAATGGCCTTCCTTCTTGCCAAACTTCCTTTGTGCCAGACTTCAGTTCGGTTCGGATTCCTTGCCCAGCTCTCCTATCCGATCCGAGCCCCTAACTCGATCCGATCCGAAACCCTGCACAACTTTCTACAACTTTTTCCAGCGACTTGTTTACACCATTCGACGACGTTTTTGACCAATCTAACTTTTCTAAACAACCACAAATCATTCCAAACAGTCATAGCAACAAATAGAAGTGACCTCAAACACCAAAACAACAATCTTAACATGTGAAATGGATCAAACATACCCAAAATCCCATACTTTCCCTTAAACATGTTTAGGAAAAACTAATGATATGATTAGAAAAACTTAATCAAATTAAACCAAATTTCTAACAGAGGTCTAAAACATTATTTTAGAATTTATAAATATTTTTCCAGAATTTATTAGTGTATAAACTAGCTAATCTTCACTAATTACCCTTAATTAACCGTAATTAGTGCCAAACCATGCAAATCACTCACCTTGGCCACAAATAAAATTTTCAGAACTGAAATCTTACTGATTTGGGCGAATAATGATGTCTAACAGCAGCTCTAATGCTGATTTGGTGTAGATCTTCCTTGATTTGACGTAGATTAAGCCAAAACTTGATTAGAAAGTGATTAGAAGTTGATTTGGGTGATGGAGGCCATTGTTAGGGCTTCTAGAATAAAAGTGGCGGCTGAAAATTGAAGATAAGATCGTTCTCTAACCGATTTCAGCCTCCTCATAACCCTAATCCCGAAATTCCCCATTGGGCCTAGCTGTTAATCACCCGGTTAAGCCCAACTAAGCTGTTTTTCACTATCTGAAACTTGTTTCAGCCATATCTCCCTAACGGTGAGTCCGTTTGGCTAATGTGACCACTCTACGGAATTGTAAACCATCAAACGAATCTAATGGAATAATTTTAGGTCAAAATTCCTTTCCAGTCAAAAGTTATGGCCAAAATAGTATCAGCTAGGGGCAAAACGGTCATTTAAAAATTGAGAAAAATCATGAACATGGTAAATGACCCCAATAGTCGTCTCCCAAATTTACATGACCATACGGCTTCGTACGTGAGAGAAATAAATATTCTACGACCCTTCGATGCGTAGAATGCGGGTCATTACACTCTCCCCCCCTTAAGAAATTTCGTCCCCAAAATTCCTTAAACCAAAACATACAAAGGATCCCAATGCCTACCAGCCACAAACAACAATCAAACATGCAAAACAAACAAACAAGCCTATCCTAGCATGCGGAAAGACTAAATCGAAGTTAAATTCTTACCAGGCGAAGAGTTCTGGATACGTCTTCCTAATGCTCTCCTATGTCTCCCAAGTACAGTCATTCTCATTCTCGCCCCACTGGACTTTGACTAGATTCACCGCTTTCCTTCGAAGTTGCTTCGTATCGTTCCCAACAATACGCATAGGCTTGCGGTTCCCAACTGCCTCGGGTTCAACTTCGATATCATCCAACTGATCAGGTGAAATAGTCACACCTGGGTCGTGCACGAACTTCCTTAACTGGGAAACATGAAATACGTTGTGAACTCCTGCCATCTTCTCTGGTAATTCAACTTTATATGTTAAATTCCCAATTTGTTCAAGAACTGGGAATGGACCAACAAATCTTGGTGCTAACTTGCCTCTGCTGCCAAATCGTATCACGCTTTTCAACGGAGAAATCTTGACAAACACCAAGTCGCCAATGGAGAACTTCAACTCTCTTCTCCTCTTATCAGCATAACTTTTCTTCCTATCTTGGGAAGCCTTCATTCGCTGTTGGATAATCTTAATCGTAGCTGAAGTTTCTCTTATCACATCGGGTCCAAGCACAAACTTCTCGCCAGTTTCTACCCAACATGACGGTGAGTTGCACGGTCTTCTGTACAAAGCTTCAAACGGAGCCATACCGATACTAGATTGGTAGCTATTATTATATGCAAACTCTACTAGATGCAAATAGTCATCCCATGATCCCCCAAAATCCAATACACAAGCTCTCAAGAGATCTTCCAATATATGATCCACCCTCTCTGTTTTACCATCGGTTTGAGGATGATACGTGGTACTGACATGTAATTCTGATCCTAACGCCTCTTGTAAGCTCTTCCAAAATCCACTAGTGAACAACGGATCTCGGTCACTCACAATGCCTTTGGGTATTCCATGAAATCTCACTACCCACTTTACATATAGTTCCGCTAATTTAGCTGCTGTCCTGTTTGACTTGACGGGTATAAATCTTGCACTTTTGGTCAATCGGTCCACAATCACCCAAATGCTATCATGGCCCGATCTAGTCCTTGGTAACCCATCAATGAAATCCATTGATACTTGTTCCCATTTCCATTCTGGAATTTCTAATGGTTGTAACAAACCACTAGGCTTCTTTTGCTCGGATTTAACTAGCTGGCAATTCATGCATTTAGATATAAATTTCCCAACGTCTCTTTTCATTCCTTCCCAGTAATAGGTCCGCTTCATGTCTCGGTACATCTTATTACCACTGGGGTGTATAGTCAGTTTTGAGTGATGACATTCTCTAAGCACTTCATCTCTCAATCCATTGACATTGGGTACAACTAGTCTTCCATCCTTTCTAAGCCATCCATCTCGATCAAGCCCATACTTGTTCATCTCTTCGTCGATTCCCATCTCTAACTTGGAGAGGATTTCCAATAGGTTAGGATCGCTCCTCTGACTAGATCCAATCCGCTCAATCAAAGTGGGTCTGATCGTTAAACTTGTTAACATTTCTGGATCCAATTCGCACTTTGGTTTGAAATCATACCCAACGATGTACTCCAGTTGCTTCCATTCAAGAAACATAGCCCCTAAACTGGCATGTCTTCTACTCAATGCATCAGCTACCGCATTGCCCTTTCCGGGTGTGTATGCGATATCGAAATCATAGGAAGCCAAGAATTCTAACCATCTTTGCTGTCGGAGATTTAGATCCTTTTGGGAGAAGAGATACTTTAACGATTTATGATCGGTAAACAGCTCAAACCTTTCTCCCAAGAGATAATGTCTTCACATCTTCAACGCGAACACGATTGCTGCTAATTCCAAATCGTGGGTAGGGTATCTTCTCTCGTGCGGTTTCAATTGCCGACTTGCATAAGCTACAACCCAACCTCCTTGCATCAATACAACACCTAGTCCGGTACCACATGCATCTGTGTATACCGTCATCTCTTCATTCCCCTTAGGAATGACTAACACTGGTGCACATGTCAACTTTTCTTTTAGACTCTTGAATGCGTTCTCGCACCTTTCGTCCCAGACAAAAGCTTGATTCTTCTTGGTCAACTGAGTCAATGGTGCTGCTATCTTGGAGAAGTCCTGGATAAACTTACGATAATATCCAGCTAACCCCAAGAAACTTCTTATGTCCGTTGCATTCTTGGGCGTAGACCAATCTTGTACCGCAGCCACCTTCGCGGGATCCACGGCAATACCATTCTCTGAAACAACATGGCCCAAGAATCTCACTTCCCTCCTCCAGAAGTGACACTTAGAAAACTTTGCTTTCAATTGGTGTTTTCTCAACACCTCCATCATTATCCTCAAATGTTCCTTGTGCTCTTCCTCTGTCCTCTAGTAGACCAAGATATCATCCAAAAACACAAGGACAAACTTATTTAACTGATCTCTGAATACCCTATTCATAAGATCCACAAAATATGCTGGGGCATTGGTCAACCCGAATGGCATGACCAACCACTCATAAAATCCAGACGGCGTCCGGAATGCCGTTTTAGCTATACTCTCAGCTTCCACTCTAAGCTGATGAAAACCTGTCGCGAGATCCAACTGGGAGAATACTCTTGCGCCACTCAACTGATCAAACCAATCATCTATCCGCGGTAGAGGATACTTATTCTTCCTCGTCACTTTATTCAACTCGCGGTAGTCTACACACAAACGAAGGGAACCATCCGCCTTGGTAGCAAACACAACTGGTGCTCCCCATTCAGAAACACTCCTTCTGATAAATCCCTTCTTTAAAAGATCGTTGACTTGCACCCCGAGCTCTCGCTGCTCCCTTGGTGACATGCGACGAAGTGGCATCACTATAGGTCTGGCATCTTTCACCAAGTCAATACGGAACTCAATCTCTCAATGTGGTGGAAGCCCGGTCACTTCTTCGAAGACATCCGGATACTGGCCAACCACGGGCAAACCTGACAACTCACTATGCGGGATGTCGAGGGAATTTAGAAAACTAGCCATTACTCCATCACTAGGTAGACCACCAAACACAACCCTCCGCCCATCATCCGCTCTAGCTGTCACCAAAAAGCCCTCACAGTCTACCACCACCCCGTATCTTTGGAGCCAATCGACTCCCAAAATAATGCCAAACCCAGTAAAGCCCAAAACAAAGCAATCACAAACAAACATGCATCCATGACTCGATAAGGCCACATTACGACAAATCATGTTAAGGTTAGTTGAACCAACAATCGGGTTCGTCACTACTAAAGGTCTATCGACAATCTCGGGCTCCAATCCCAACCTATCTACCAGGTCACTAGATATGAAAGAACTGGAAGCTCCGGTATCAAACAAAACTCTAACAGGAACATCATAAACGGAAAGCATACCTTGAATAACGACATTCTTTCCCTTCTCCGCCATAGTTGGGGCATTCGACGAAGAAGGAACAACATTAAGGGAAAATGCTTTCACCATTTGCTTTTCTTTAGGGGGTTGTGGATACTTGTCCTTGTGATGTCCCACTTGGCCACAGTTGAAGCACTTCCTATCCGCTGGCTTGGCCTGACTATTACTAGCATAATTGCCCTTCTTACCACAGCTGAAGCACTCAACATCCTGCTTATTCTTTTTCTTCTAGCCATCCTTAGTCTGATTCTGCTTTCTCTTATTCTGAGAACCATTCTTACCTCCACCGCTTTCTTGCAGTTTCGGTTCTTCTGTAGATGCAGCCTCAGTCTACAGCTTAGGGTAAAGACTCTCTGACCTTAATGTTGTACCCACAATCGATTCAAACATCTCATCGATGTGGTTAATAAGCCTTTCCCCCAAGTATTGATCCAAGCCGGTTATGAACTTCTCATTCTTCTTCTCGGCAGTATCAATAAGAGATAACCCGTATTTCGACAAAGTGTCGAATTCGACAATATACTCCGAGACAGCTCTGCCATTCTACTTGAGCTCCAAGAATTTCTTAAACAACACTGACTTCTGAGCAGCTGGAATAAACTTCTCGCTAAAGCGAACCTTAAACTGCTCCCAGGTAATCTGATCCTCGGGAGTAGCTGCCTTTATAGCATTCCACCAATTCATTGCCCGTCCTTGCAGCTGACGGGATGCTAGCCTTCTCTTCATCTCATCCTCGATACCCAAATATTCGAAGATACGCTCGCAGCTATCCAACCAATCCTGAACATCCGTGGCCGACTCCGTTCCGTGGAACGGCTTCCCACCAAGACTAGTATAATCCTTATTCAGCTTGGCGAAATCGACCCTAGGCGCCTGCACTATTGGGCCACCACCATTACCACCATTGGGAGCTGCCCTCTGCACAACCCTAAGTATCTACCTCATGAGGTCAGTAAACATCGTCCTCATGTCAGCAACATTCCCATTATTGGCTCCTCTACCGGCGCCTCTTACGTATCGGCTCATCGTTCAATCTGTAAAGAGAAAACGATTAACCTTCTCCATAGCGGTGCTAGTGCAGTGCGACTTCATCCTTAGCTATACTAATAGTATATATATAGCTTTTGAAAACCAAAATAATCACAAATACGCGCTCTCATATACGTATACTATCTCTCCCTGATAACTTCCCTAGGTTAACTACGCAACCTAGAGCTCTGATACCAAGTGTGATAACCTGCCCCGCACTAGCCTGCATTTTCCCCGAAGGTGCGTTGTACACGTGCCCGACAAGCATGGAACAGTCGCCAAAGTAAGGAAAGAAGAGAATGAACTAACAAGGAACCTGTAGAATGTCGCATAGCGCATGGAACAAAATATAATAATAACATAATCTTGACATGAAACAGGCGAGACAGTGCATAAACTGAAAACTGAACCAACATAGCAGCGGAAATCCAAATACTGCTTTTTACAACTTTCCAAATTTACTGTCTCTAAAACAAAACAAAGCTAAAGTAGAAGATGCACTGCTAATGCCCAAGCAGTGATCTTCGGCAACACAGGGAGAATACTATATATATCATACGTGGAAGCCTCCTGCTCGTCTCCGGATCAGCTACTCGTGTATACCAGCTAACCTGTATCTAGTCTACTTGTGAGAGCACCCAGAGTAATAAGAAGAGACATAAAACTCTGGGTCAGACAAAAAGTCTGGCATGAGCGATAAGCAGCTAAACAGAACAATAACAGGTATACTAAACCATACCTGAACCTGGACCTGCAACCAAAGAGTTAACACTACATACCGTACAATACTCTAAGGTGCCATAAAAAATAGTGTAAAGAATACGGGGGTGGGGTGTGCATGTCATAATGATGGAAAACAAATCAAGCATAGCAACCATACTCACATCTCTCACTTAGTGCGTAAAGCATACGATGTCCACCACTGTCAATCACTAGACCCATCGAAGTAGTGACGGAGTTCGACTTGTACAACTACTGCTACTACCAAGCTTACCACATGGAGTCATGACCAAATCTTTACAAATGACCCTACTTCATTGGTCTATAGCCCTTTAATCGTACCTAGGCCACTGTGGCCCTGAATCCGTCCACGTACCTCCCATACGTAGTGATCCAAAGTCATAGACATCGACAGCCCCTTGGCACACGTCCCGCAGCAAAGCCTAACTCATGAAGTCGACTCGTTGGTTCCCAACTGGATCATGAGTTCTACTTCCTATTTGGACTTCCTTTGTATCTCGGGTTTTGGTCGAATTGGAGTTGGTCTTCAAAAGAGTCGTCGCGTGATAGTAGAAACATTTGGTCATTCGGTTCGGTTCGGTGTATGGGGTCCTTCATGCCACATCGGTTCGGTTCTTGCTCCATCGGTTCAGTTCGGTGCTTCCCTCCTAGCTTGGTTCGGTTCGGTGTACCCTTCTAGCTCGGTTCGGTTCGGATGCTCTGAAGTGGATCGGTTCGGGTGTGCCATGCTCCATTCGATTTGGTTCGTCCCTCCTGCTCCAGCTTGCCTGCTCCGATACGATCCCGCTTGCTTGCCTGCTCCGATCTGATCCCGCTCCCTTGCTCCGATCCGATCCTCTATCCAACTCCAACTCTAAGCAATGGCCTTCCTTCTTGCCAAACTTCCTTTGTGCCAGACTTCAGTTCGGCTCGGATTCCTTGCCCAGCTCTCCTATCCGATCTGAGACCCTAACCCGAACCGATCCGAAACCCTGCACAACTTTCTGCAACTTTTTCCAACGACTTGTTTACGTCATTCGACGACGTATTCGACCAATCTAACTTTTCTAAACAACCACAAATCATTCCAAACAGTCATAGCAACAAATAAAAGTGACCTCAAACACCAAAACAACAATCTTAACATGTGAAATGGATCAAACATACCCAAAATCCCATACTTTCCCTTAAGCATGTTTAGGCAAAACTAATGATATGATTAGCAAAACTTAATCAAATTAAACCAAATTTCTAAAAGAGATCTAAAATATTATTTTAGAATTTATAAATATTTTTCCAGAATTTAGTAGTGTATAAATTCGCTAATCTTCACTAATTACCCTTAATTAACCGTAATTAGTGCAAAACCATGCAAATCACTCACCTTGGCCACAAATAAAATTTTCAGAACTGAAATCTCGCTGATTTGGGCGAATACTGATGTCTAACAGCAGCTCTAATGCTGATTTGGTGTAGATCTTCCTTGATTTGACGTAGATTAAGCCAAAACTTGATTAGAAAGTGATTAGAAGTTGATTTGAGTGTTGGAGGCCATTGTTAGGGCTTCAAGAATAAAAGTGGCGGCTGAAAAATGAAGATAAGATCGTTCTCTAACTGATTTCAGCCTCCTCATAACCCTAATCCCGAAATTCCCCATTGGGCCTAGCTGTTAATCGCCCGGTTAAGCCCAATTAAGCTGTTTTTCACTATCTGAAACTTGTTTCAGCCATATCTCCCAAACGGTGAGTCCGTTTGGCTAATGTGACCACTCTACGGAATTGTAAACCATCAAACGAATCTAATGGAAGTGGTTTCAGGTCAAAATTCCTTTCCAGTCAAAAGTTATGGCCAAAGGGGAAAAACGGTCATTTAAAAATCGAGAAAAATCATGAACATGGTAAATGACCCCAATAGTCGTCTCCCAAAGTTACATGACCACACGGCTTCGTACGTGAGAGAAATAAATATTCTATGACCCTTCGATGCGTAGAATGCGGGTTGTTACATACTTTATCATCACAATTTCTTAGGTGACGCCAAAACTCTGCCTTCAAACCTATTCTACTTCCTCTTCTTCTTCAACTAGAGAAAGCTCTGCCTTTTTCTCTTCTCCTCCAAAACATATTCAAAATAAAAATAAAATGAAGATTAAATCTAGGCTTCTTCTTCTTCAAAGTTAGAGAAAAGAATTCAGATTTGCGATAAAAGTGCCTAGATTTATTCTGCGCATGAGGTGGAAGAGTAAATATGGATTAGATTCAAGATTATTCAGGGTTGGAAAGCAAATCAAGGTGAGTAGGTTTAAATTATAATTTTGAATAATGGTATATGCATCGTTCGACATTCCTAATTTATATAAAGATTAATTAATAAACATGCTAATTACTACAGTCTTAATTTTATGCTTATTCTATTCTTCTTCTTCTATATCCCTATTTATTTTTAAGACTATGCTACCTTCAAGCCTAGTCCAATCTCGCTGAAACAAGCGCACGAACGAAATTGAGATAATTGGAAAATTTTGGATACGATAATGAAAAAAAGAGAATATAGGGATATCGTTTAATTGAATATAAGACTATAATTTTGAGAAAAAAAATTGATGATTGGAATTTGGGCATATTTGAAATAAATATGAAAAATTGGAAAGATTTGGGGAACATGTAAATAAAAGTAACTGGCATAAGATTGGTGATAATTATGAAATTGGTTTGGGCATAATTTGTTATAACTTGTATACATGGAAAATAGGCATAACTTGGATTAGAATTGTAAGCATAATTTGAATAAAAATTATGGTAAATTGGAATATATTATAATCCAAAACTTGAAATTGGGCATGAATTAAGAAAAAAATAATGAATGCTTAAGACACGAGGTTAGATTTGGTTTGCGGTAGAAGTCTGCCCGGAACCGCCCGGCATATCCAGCAACCGCAAACGATAATCTAATGTGAGAGGTCTTAGGTGGAAATCGGACCCGTAATGGTGTCAAGACACGAGGTTAGATTCGGATGCGGTAGAAGTCTGCCCGGAACCGTCCGGCATATCCAGCAACTGCAAACGACAATCTAATGTGAGAGGTTTTGCATGTTTACGGACATAATAAATAATAATGAACACTTAACCAAGACGACACATGTAAGGTTGACATGGATATAATAAAAGGGTTAAGTGGGTAACTTGGGTAGCATGGTAATTTGCTAAACTGGAATACTTAACCTAATTAAATTTGTAGTGGTGTTACGAACCAGCTAAATTGAGTAGGGGTTAAGTAAACTAGTTAAAGAAGTTGGAAGGGTTAAGTTAATCTTATTTAATGCCAAAATGGGGAATGATAATAACCTATTATGAATGAACTTGAATAAGAAAAGGAAAGATAATAGGTAGGCTTGTCCTAGGGGCAAGTGGGAATTATAACTTATAGAATAAGGTAAGTTATAAGGAATGGTAGGGGAAAATGAAATAACTTATGTAATAAGGTATGATGTACTTAATTGTATATTAAGTCATCTATAAAGGCTAGAATAAATCTACAAATAACGATAACATAAGTTATATGAATGGAAAGGGATTAGGACATAACAGGAGATTGGTTGAGTTGAGTAATTCTCTGAGTGTCAATCTGATGTTGATTTCGGTCTTCAGGGTTGATACTTAGGGAGTTATTCTCTTACCAATGTATATGTAAATTAAGATGTACTTAATTATAAATTAAGTAGAACATGTTATCGTAACCATAAGATGGAATAATGAATAGATTATAAGGATAACATGTTGTAGGATTATTAATAAACTTAAATGGGTTAAGATATAAATGGAGTTAATAAGCAAGGGTAACTTGGTAAACATAAAAAGGAAGTTAATTTGAATGAGAATAACCAAGTTGAATGAGAAAACTGAAGAGATAGCGCAAGCGCGTAATTAATGATTAGATGTAGGGTCTAATGACATATTAAACTGAGGCGCTTGGAGCAGTCCGTACGTTGTAGGATGAATAGCCCAACGAGGTAGATCATCACGGTGTCGTAAGGCACGAGGGGAGCGCACGTTCATCTGATTGTTCTGGCGGCTCCAACGGACTGGTAGTGGAAGCGCGCGGCTTCCTAAGATGTTAAAGGTGCTCCTAGTAGTCCTCTGTGTGGTGGCAGATGTTTAAGGCTGTGCCTGCAGAGGTTGGGTCTGCGCGTAACTACTAGGTAGGTGGGCCTTGAATGCAAGGATAACTTGGCAGTCAGAATGCGGTACGCAGTGACGAAAAAGGTGATTCGGCGGATACCTCAACAGAGGCGGAGGCTCAGGACTAACAAGGATAGTAGGTCGTCGAGTGCTTGTCATCGGCAGCCAGGAGGATGCAAAAAGACTAGAGCTAGACCCAAGATACCATTAACCATTCACTATCATGGGACGGTGGTTGAGGGGAGACGCCACATGGATGTTTATATTGTTTGCTTAGGGGCTTGTCACTTAGCTCTTGTAGTCTTTACTAGTTGAGAGAGGGGCTGAGGTGGGGCCATAGCCACCGTAGAAAACAGACCCTAGGGATATTTGTGTGAGAGGCTCTTAAAGGCGGGCCTGTACAGATATGATGAAAGCTCCTGACCGAATTTTGTGTTTCTTGTGTAGCCCTGCCATGGAACTTGGGCATGCACACGATAGGTGTGCGGGTTAGGCATCGAATATGTTTGACAATACATACATGGGAAAGTCTAGATACATGCATGTCTGCTCTGGGTGGTGTATCGTAGACTCTGGGGCATTACTCGATGAAGGAATCTAACTCGATGAAAAAGTTCGAGGATAGCAGTCGGTACGCTTACTTAGTAAAACGATAGTGTTTCTATGCGGATGTAGCGTTGTTTATATGTAGAGAGATATGTACGTTACTATGGCATAGGATGAGGGACTGCGCGCATAAATGTGGTGTTACATAGGAAACCGTGCGAGTGGGGTACCATGGGGTGTACCTTGGTTTTGGGGTAGCCACATATACATTATATTAGGTTAATCTACTAGGGAGTAGATGGGTGCGACGTGTGTGTGTAAGCCTTGAGCGCTAATAACACAGATAACCTAATAAATAAGAAATGTGATTGAACGGTATATGTAGGATTATCCAGAAGTGTAATTTAAGTCTAGTCACCATAACTTGTGTTCTGACCCCCCTCCTCATAACATTCGCAGGTTAGTTTCATGACAGAGACTGTATAGCTTTGGATACTGGTTTAGCAGTATTGTTATTAAGGTAAAGCTATGTTTTAAATTACATTATATTTTATTCCTTCCGTTGTGAGATATTTTCCAGACTCTGACATGTTTTATGTCTCTGTCTTTTCTGCAGGATACCAAAGCAAACAACTCGGGTTTCGATGGATTGGGTTTTTAAAAAAATCGGTCCGTCAGAATTCGGGTTGTCACAGATAGACATCAGTTGCATGGCATGGATTGTCAACGTGGCATGCTGAGATGTAAATGAATAAGACTTTTGTTGAAAAGCAGATTCTTGTGGTTGATGATCTAAGCACAGCTTTAATTAGCATAGCTTTATGAGTAGCGTTAATTCACGAGCCTCACACCCGGTATGAGTTAGAAACGGGATAAGGGACCCAGTGAGTGCATACGTTTCTTTCTAGTTAGAGGTAGTGTCATGGTATGGAGCCCAGACATTTTTACTTATGTGGACGATGGATTTTGAGGCGCCTTGGATGATAGTCGACGTATTGACCATTTTGGAGGTCCGATAGAACCGGGAAACGTATTGTTTAGGAATAATTAATCCACTAAAGTATGTGTGGACCAGCACTGCAGGATCCAAGGGCTACCCATAGTTGTGATCCTGGGTCATCTTGCTAGAGGTGAACAGAACCGGTAAGGAGACCACCCCTTGCCTTGACTCATGATGGAAATCCAATTTCCAATACGACATTACAGATTTGATTGTAAACCTATATGGCGACATAGTTTGTGGTAGCTATGCCGTCTAGGATTGATACATTTACATTGAAAGTGTTTTAAACTGACTAGACACTAGTAATAATATCAAATAATTTTGTTTTATACGTATCAAGCATACTTGGCTATTATAAGGGAAAACTCTATCCTCCGGCTTGTGTTGCATTGTGTGATGGGATCGGAGTCTTACAATAGCTTCAATTTTCAAAAATCATTGCGTTGTTTTATGTTTTAAACTAGTATTTATGTGGAGTAAACCCGTTCCGTGTTATATGGTGTGGTCCTATGATTTCCCAAATTTTAAAGTAAAGATTCAATAACCGTTTTAGCTCTCACACCAGTCCTATGACTGACTCGGAGTTTACTGTTTTAGCCTAAACTCCGGGTGCCCATATTTTACACACGGGCAGCTAGTAGTTTTGGTTTTCGTAGATATTACTTTTCATAAAATCCTAAATTACAGCTGGAGCTATATTCGGAAAGCTTTGTATCCATATATCTCTTTCAGTTGTGTCAGTTGTTATTTTCCTCTACGCATGGTACTTATGTATTATTTTTCCGCTGCATTGTAATCGAAATCTATGATATTTTTCAATGTATATTATTAATTTATACTCTGATATCTTGTACTCTGATGTAAATTGTTGTAATAGCAATGAAATGTTTATGTTGTTTGTGTTCTGATGCGTCGTGTTCTCAAAGCAATCCGGGCTTTCCCGTAAGGGTAAGTTTGGATCGTTTAACAAGTCGAGAGATTTCTCCCCATGACAAGGCCACTAGGCACGGCTTACACATGTATCGATATAGTGCTAAGTATCTCCCGACTACCTGTAGGATCAATATTAACCCTAGAGGAGGGGATGGGGGTGAATAGGGTATATTCTATAATTAAAACAATCGCAGAATAATAAGAATGCAGTAAAGGAAAGTCACACACAAATATACCCATCTTCGGCAAATTGTGCCTACTGCTGCATTCCTAAGATATCTACTAGGATTTAAAACAGCCTCCTGCTTACAAACACTCAATAAACTTGAAAACCCTTCTACCGCCTAAAGAGTTTTGCAAACTCGCAACACCTGCTACTGATTTAAACCTACGTTTGAAATCTTAGACTGATCTAAAATCCGTAGACCATATTTTCCCAGATCAAAGACCAGTAATCTGTAAGTCCTAGTTTTGACTGAAACTAGAAAAACAAGACATTGTTTACAAAAGAAAACAAACATACAATTAAAAGAAAAACAAAGCCTTATAAAAGTGAAAAACCCTCTTTAGTTCTTCAAGCAAGACTTGGTCGTCGCTTTTCACAAATGGTTCCACCCTTTTCTTTTTCTTTTGGTCCGATTTCTTAGGTCTCTTGAAAATGGCGACTGGCGATTGGTAATTTTTAGGGTTTCTCTTTTTAATTAGCTGGGGCTTCTTTAAAATTGAATCTCCATGGCTTCGATGTCCCTCAGTTAATTGATTCTGCCTTTAAGCTCGTCATTGAACTATTTTGTGCTATGTTTGAACACTGTAAGTTCTCTGATTAAGCTTTTTGGGTTTATTTGTTTTCGAATGAGTTGGATACTTTTGCCGATGAGGAAATAGTGTGCTTATATAGGGGTTTTGAAACTCTTGCTCTCTGATTACAAATCAATGACTTGCTCGATTTGGTTTGATGAATATTTGGAAGGATTTTGAATTTGTTTCTAATTTCCTGATTTCAAGTCGTCCAATTTGTGAAAATATTTTAAGCATGTTTGTTTGTTTCCCAAAATAGACATTTCTGTAAATTTGAATTTGAAAAAACAGTCAATAGAATCTGATACACGTTTTTTTATGTGCATGGTCGGATTTCTTTCCTTTTCAGAAATTGATGATTTCCATTTCAGACATTGATGATTTCAGAAAAATACCCAAGATTGTTTCTTGCTTTGTCACCAATCCATCACTGATTAGATCCATTCTATAATTTCTCATATATGGTTGACAAATTTTGGAAAGATGAAAAATCGTTTTTTGAAAACATTAGACCCTTTCCAGAAAATCCCATTCTTGCTTTGTGATTTCTTCACTACATGATTACAACAACCATTAAAAAGAAAATCCCATAAATACATGCCTTGAAATGATTTCCATTTATGTTTGTCATTTGATTCATCATGCTGATTTGATCATTTGTGTGTTAAGTCCATTCACTTTGACTATACAGACTTCACCATGCTGCTTGACTTTATTGAGCTCACTGTCATCAATGTATTTCTGTATTTGTAGTTTCTTGAATCAGATTTGCTTGCCACTGACTTGAACCTTTGCTCCACTGTGTCATACTGTTGTGCTTGACCTGTTGTGCCATGAACATGCTTGTACACATGCACTTTGCTGTGTTTAATTGAATTTCTACCTTGGCTTGTTCACTTACACTTCACCCAGACTTGCTGCTGTATCACCAAGCTCATTTTCATGCATATGTGTACACTACCATGCTTTTATACATGCTGTTATGTTACTTTGACTTCGCACATACACAACTGAAACTTGTACATTGTGTTGCCATGATCCATGATGCCATTTGCGTATTGTACCATGTTTGTTTGCGGTGCATCACAACTTTGCCTTGTCTAGTTTCATTGTATAGTTGCTGAGCTAATCTGATATGCCACTTCATTCATGCTGTGCTGAGATGATCTGCCACTTGCTAGATCATTAATTTATCCTCCACGGTATAGTTGCACACGCCATGTTCTTGTTTGCACTGTACACATATGACACAGTGTGTATCTGAACTGCCCCATGTTGTTGATCTACCATGTTGATCTGCTACATTGATCTGCCATGTGAAACTGTTTGTATATGCACATCTGTCCTTGACCATGCTTGCTTGATTATGTATATGAGCTGAACCATGTTTGGGCTGCACTTCCTTTTGTATTGATTTTTGACCTGTCTTGTATACATATATATATATATATGTGTGTGTGTGTGTGTGTGTGTGTGACACTATGATATACATCAGCAGACTGACTATAATGTGTTGGGGCTGGTCAGAATCAACTGAGTTTGATGCTGGTTCTGATCGGCAAACCAGTATGGTTATGTTGAGGCTGATTAAGTCAGAAAGATGATGAGAAGAACACACAGAGAATCTAAGGAAAAATAAAAAATTATAAAATAAAATTTTATTTGTTCAGTGTCTATTTTTAGTTCCAGTCTACCATGTGTATTTCTTTTCTGCGACAGGTTTCAGGATGATGCAATGGGAGCAAAAGGACAGTAAGAGTGTGTAGAGATATGTAACCAATTGTGAGAGGAGATGTATATGAGAGAGATATATATGTATGCTGTGAAAAAACATTTGTATTTATTTATTGTATAACAGAGATTTCAAAGGAAAAATGTACTGTTTGTATTATGAAATAAAAATATAATTTTCTGAATAATAACTGCTTGTGTAGATTTTCAATTTCTGTACAGAAGCACTACTATACAAGAAAAATATTTTTATTTTAGTATGATGTGAAAGACAGTTAACAGTGCAATTTTAAACACATTAATAAAATATGTTTGTTATCATCAAACAAAAAAAATCACAGGTTCAACAATCACCCCTTTTGATGATGACAAACATACTTGAGATTTTGAATACATCAGAATGTGTTTGAATATGAACTCCCCCTATATATGTGCTCCCCCTATAACTGTAAACAGACATAAATAAAAATTTGAAAAAAAATAGAAAATTATTAAACACTTAGCATTAATGGCAAAATAAAATCTATAGATGTCTATATACATATCAAAATCTTAACTCCTTCTCCCCCTTTGTAATCATCAAAAGATGAACAGGGCTGGATGTTTGCAAAGGATATGGACCATAGTAAGAGATCAAGTCATTTGATAGAATCAAAAACCACAAACCCCAACCAATCAAACAAAAATTCATAATAATCCGTAAGATAGGAAAATATTTCACAAATTAGAATATGGAATAGAAAGTTAGTTAACATATACCAAGGAGGATTTTATGTATTATTATATCTACATTTATTATTATTACAATTATATATATTTGAAGAGCACACTAACCACGCATAACCAGAGCTTGGATTTTTTAAATGGGATTAGTTGCAGCATGAAATTAAATAAGTAATCTCATAACCATACATGACCAGAGCTTGGATTTTTAAATGAGGTCAGAGAAATACTTATTATTATTATTATTATTATTATACATATATATAATTTTTTTAATATACAAAATCCCCTTAATATTTATAAAACAATAATGGATGATAGAAGGGTGATAGAGATAGAGATGGATGTAAAAAAAATCCTAAATTACTCATATTATAAAACATATTCAATCAAATCAGGGTCATAGAGAAGCTTTTAACCATCTCATATTCTGAAATCTAACATAGTCACAATTTTATTATAAATGTCCAAAATAAACTGTTCTTATCTTGATGATTCGAAGATTGGATTAATTTGCCAGAAAATGAAATCAATAACAGAACATCTTAAGAAATTTTTTACCAAAAAATGCAGAGAGATTAATTAATTTCTATAATCCCCAAATCCAATCGTAATCTGCAAAATTTATCTTCAGAAAGGGGTTTAGTAAAATATCCGCAAGTTGAGATTTAGTTGGAATAAATTCAGTACAAATGTCCCCACTAGCAATATGATCTCTAATGAAGTGGATTCACACATCAATGTGTTTTTTGCGTGAATGATGTACAAGATTATTTGAAAATCTATTTCACTCTTACTGTCACACTTTAAAGGAACTTGTTTATAGAATAGGCCAAAATCAGATAGAGTTTGCATCATCCATAAAATTTTTGCACAACAACTTCCTAATGCAATATACTCAGCTTCCGTGGTGGATAATGCAACACAGTTTTGTTTACGACTTGACCAAGAAACAAGAGAATGTCCAAGCATGAAACAAGTTCCACTAGTTCTCTTCCTATCAGTGAGTGAACCAGCATAACTAGCTTCAGTAAAACAAACTGAATCAAAATTATCACAAGATGGATGCCACAAGCCAAGTTTTGGTGTGTGCAATAAATACTTCAGAATTCGTTTTGTGGCTTTTAAATGAGATTCTTTCGGATTAGACTGAAAACGAGCATATAAACAGACAGAAAACATAATATCGGGTCGAGAAGCAGAGAGATAGAGAAGTGAACCGATTATACCACGATATTTTTTCTGATCAACAGTAACACCTTTTTCATCTTTGTCAAGCTTAGTTGTTGGGCTCATTAGTGTTCTCATTGGTTTTGCATCTTCAACTCCAAATTTCTTCAACAGCTCCATTACATACTTTGTCTGAGAAATGAAGATTCCTTTGTTGCTTTGTTTGATTTGAAATCCAAGAAAGCATTTTAGCTCTCCAACCAAGCTCATCTCAAATTTGTCCTGCATGACTTTTTCAAATTTCGCACATAAAATATCATTAGTAGCACCATAAATGATATCATCAACATAAATCTGAACAATCAAGAAATCATTACCATCATGTAATAGAAACAGAGTAGTGTCATCACATCTCGTTTTAAAACCATTTTCCAAAAGATATGAATAGAGACAGTCATACCAAGCTCGATGAGCCTGCTTAAGACCATACAATGCTTTTTCTAGTTTGCACACACGATTTGGAAATTCATGACTCTCAAAACCAGGGGGTTGCTCAACAAAGACTTCTTCTTTCAGCTCACCATTCAAAAAGGCACTCTTAACATCCATTTGCTTAAGTTTAAAACCTTTAAAACATGCAAAACTTTGCAAAATTCTAATTGCTTCTAACCTAGCAACTGGAGCAAATGTTTCATCAAAATCAATGCCTTCAATTTGATTATATCCCTTAGCAACCAACCTAGCTTTGTTTCTAATTACATTTCCAGATTCGTCAAGTTTATTTTTAAACACCCTTTTGTTCCAACAACTGGATAGTCTTTTGGCCTAGGCACCAAATTCCAGACTTTATTTCTCTCAAAATGGTTAAGTTCCTCTTGCATAGCTAAAATCCAAGATTCATCATTAAGAGCAATATCATACGAACTTGGTTCAATTTCAGAAATGAAATCATTGTGATTACAGAAAGCACAAACATTTTTATTGAGAGAGGAACGGGTGCGAACCCCAGCTGTTGGACTTCCAATAACCAAATCTGGAGGATGTTTGGGTTTGAATTTCAACCTCTTAGTTTGAGCTGTTTCTTCTGTGACTTCTTTGTTGTTCGCCTCAACTTCATTGCTTTCTTTTTCGTCTTCTTGCACACCACCTTCTTCTTTATCATTTTCAGAAGCTATCTCCAAGTCTGATTCATTGAACTTCACATTAATGGTCTCCACAATTGTTCTTGATTGCTTATTGAAGATTCTGTAAGCTTTGCTCCTTAAAGAATTATAATCCATGAAAATCCCATCAATTGTTTTTGGTTCAAACTTTCCAAGCTGATCTCCAATGTTCAGAATATAACAAGGGCATCCAAAAACTATGAAATATGAGATGTTAGGCTTTTTGTCAGACCACAGTTCATATGACATTTTATTAAGTATTGGTCTAATCATGTCTCTATTCATTACATAGCATGATGTATTAACTGCCTCCGCCTAGAAGGTTTGAGGTAATTTATATTCACATAACATAGATCTAGCCATCTCTTGCAATGTACGATTTTCCCTTTCGACCACCCCATTTTGTTGAGGTGTTCGAGGAGCGGAAAATTCATGTTTAAAACCATTTTCTTCACAGAATTTTTCAAAATTTAAAATTTCAAATTCACCTCCTTGATCACTTCTCAAAGTTTTAATTGAAACACCTTTTTCATTTTGAAAAAGTTTTGAAAACTTTGAAAAATAATCAAATGTTTCAGACTTTTTGGCTAGAAAATAAACTCATGTAAATCTAGAGTAGTCATTAACCAATACATAACAATAACGTTTACCATTTAAGCTAGCAGTATCAGTTGGTCCAAACAAATCCATATGAATCAATTCAAGAACACGTGAAGTACTAACAACATTTTTTGGATGGAATGACGAACGACTAAGTTTAGCCATGGTGCAAGCCTTACACACTTTGTTATTTTTAAATTTATGATGAGTTAAACCTCTGACAAGCTCATTTGTTTCTAGTTTTTCAAGGAGATGCATTACCAGCATGTGCTATCCTTCTATGCCATAAGACTGCCTCTTCTTCAGTGGCAACCAAACATCTAGAAACAGTACATCATCAAAAGAGAGTGCGTAACTTTTGCCAGTAAAAACAACTTTTCCAGTGGATGTATCAATGATCTTACTAATCTTACTATCAAAACTACATTCATTCCTTTGTCACACAGTTGGCTTATTGAAATAAGACCGTGATACAAATTATCAACATATAAGACATTAGCAAAGGTAAAAATGCTGTTATCTACTTTTCCCTTACCAACAATCTTACATTTGCTGTTGTCACCCAATGTCACACTCCCACCGTTATATCTTCTATGCTAAGGAACAATCTCTTGTCTCCTATCATATGTCTGGAGCAACCTGAATCCAAATACCATTTTTGTTGCTCCTTAGCCCGCCAATATACCTACACAAGAAGAGAGAAAGATGACCTAGAGACGTTCCTAGGTCCAAAAATATCAGTGATTGAAGTATGATGAAAGCAAGAATCTTTTGGAACCCATATTTGTTTTGTCCTCTTATTTGTGTTCCAAAATTTATGATAATTGTGTGCCGAGTGTTTAGGAACCCAAACTCTAGTGGATTTTCTGATTTTATTCCTATTCTTACAATTTTCAAATTTATGGCCAATTTCCCCACACTTTGCACACTTAGGAAAGATGCTTCTACCTTTTACATTGTCAATCACAGTCACATCATTTTGTACTTTACCAAAACCTAGTCCTTTTCCATTGTTAGCAAACAATTGGTTTCCTAGCAGCATTTTGAAAGATGTTTGTCCAATTGAAAACTTATTTAAGGTGACTCCAAGATCTTGGACTTTGGTCCTTAGTGTTGTATTTTAATCCACAAGTGAAGTGCAACTTTTAATGAAATTCTCTCTCTTAATCTCATCAGTTTCTTTTAAAGACAAATTTTATTTTTCAAGATTTTCAACGGTGGACTTGAGAGTCGATAGTTCTAAATTTTTTGCCTTAAGTTTTTGTACTTTTGCTTCTAGTGTATCAATGATTTCAGAAAGATGTTTACATATTAAAAGCAAATCATCTTAACAGTATACCTCAGTCGATTCCTCTCTATCATCTTCTGAATCTGATTTTTCCATGAAGCATAGGTTACTTTGTTCCTCGCTGCTATCTGATTCTTCTTCTCCTTCCTCGTCATCCCAAGTTATAGAAAAGGCTTTCTTTTTCTTATAGTTTCTTTTGTGCTGAAGAAGGGGATAGTTTGGTTTCAGATGTCCAGGCTTCTGGCATTTATAGCAAAGTGGTTCCTCATCTGAATTGTTAGAGTTCTTCAGCTTGTTGGATTTTGTTTTGTTTCTTCGAGATTTGAATTTGCTCCAATTTGCGATTTGTCTGACGTCCATTGCAAGCTGTTCGATGGGGTCTTTGCCATCGCTGTTGACAGTACTGGACAAAGTAATTGACTTCTTCTTCAGATCAGAGTTATTGCGATCTTCTTGTGATTTTAGCTCCATTTCATATGTCATTAGATTTCCAACAAGCTCCTCCATGCTCAACTTACTCAGATCCTTTGATTCTTGAATGGCTATGACTTTTACTTCGAAGTTCATTTGCAGAACACGCAGGATCTTCCCCACAAGTTCAACTTCAGTAAAAAAAATTCCAAGAGCTCTAGCATTGTAAACTAGCACAGAGAAACGTCCATACATGTCCTTGATACTTTCATCCTTCTGCATAGTGAAATTTTCTTACTCATTGCTGAATAAAGCAAGACGAGATTCTTTCACTTGAGACGTTCCTTCGTGAGTGACCTCCAAAGTATGCGAGATTACCTTAGCTGTGTTACAATGAGAAATTTTGTTATATTCAGTTTTATCTAAAGCACAGATCAAAGCATTCATGGCTTTAGAATCAGTAGAGTATAGTTTCTTATCATTTGCATCCCACCTTTCTTTTGGTTTAAGCATTTCAATTTCGTTAACAACTACAGTGGGTGGTTTATAACCAATTTCAATGATATCCCAGAAATAATAGTCAACAGACCCAAGATAGATTTTCATTCTAGCTTTCCAATCCGCATAATCACTACCATTAAACCTGGGTGGTCTAGCAATAAATTGTCCTTCAGAAAAATCATTATTCATTGACGTCATGACTCTAGAGTTAAATAAACACAGGCTCTGATACCAATTGTAGGATCAATATTAACCCTAGAGGGGGGTGAATAGGGTTTATTCTATAATTAAAAAAATCGCAGAATAATAATAATGCAGTAAAGGAAAGTCACACACAAATATACCCAGCTTCGGCAAATTGTGCCTACTGCTGCATTCCTAAGATATCAACTAGGATTTAAAACAGCCTCCCGCTTACAAACACTCAATAAACTTGCAAACCCTGCTACCACCTAAAGAGTTTTGCAAACTCGCAACATCTTCTACTGATTTAAACCTACGCTTGAAATCTTAGACTGATCTAAAATTCCTAGACCAGATTTTCCCATATCACAGACCAGTAATCTGTAGGTTCTAGTTTTGATTGAAACTAGAAAAACAAGACATTGTTTAAAAAAGAAAACAAAAATACAATTAAAAAGAAAAACAAAGCCTTATAAAAGTGAAAAACCTTCCTTTAGTTCTTCAAGCAAGACTTGGCTGTTCCCTTTCACAAATGGTTCCACCCTATTCTTTTTCTTTTGGTCCGATCTCTTTGGTCTCTTGAAAATGGAGACTGGCAGTTGGAAATTTTTAGGGTTTCTCTTTTTAATCAGCTAGGGCTTCTTCAAAATTGAATCTCCATGGCTTCGATGTCCCTCAGTTAATTGATTCTGCCTTTAAGCTCGTCGTTGAACTGTTCTGTGCTATGTTTGAACATTGTAAGTTCTCTGATTAAGCTTTTTGGGTTTTAATTGTTTTCGAATGAGTTAGATACTTTTGCCGATGAGGAAATAGTGTGCTTATATAGGGGTTTTGAAACCCTTTCTCTCTGATTTCAAATCAATGACTTGCTCGATTTGGTTTGATGAATATTTCGAAGGATTTTGAATTTGTTTCTAATTTCCTGATTTGAAGCTGTCCAATTTGTGAAAAGATTTTAAAGCACGTTTGTTTGTTTCCCAAAATAAACATTTCTGTAAATTTGAATTTGAAAAACAATTAATGAAATTTGATACACGTTTTCTTTATGAGCATGGTCAGATTTCTTTCCTTTTCAGAAATTGATGATTTCCATTTCAGACATTGATGATTTCAGAAAAGTACCCGAGATTCTTTCTTGCTTTGTCACCAATCCATCACTGATTAGATCCATTCTATAATTTCTCATATATGGTTGACAAATTTTGGAAAGATGAAAAATCGATTTTTGAAAACATTAAACCCTTTCTGGAAAATCCCATTCTTGCTTTGTGATTTCTTCACTACATGATTACAGCAACCATTAGAAAGAAAATCCCATAAATACATGCCTTGAAATGATTTTCATTTATGTTTGTCATTATATTCATCATGCTGATTTGATCATTTGTGTGTTAAGCCCGACCACTTTGACTATACAGACTTCACCATGCTGCTTGACTTTGTTGAGCTCACTGTCATCAATGTATTTCTGTATTTGTAGTTTCTTGAATCAGATTTGCTTGCCACTGACTTGAACCTTTGCTCCACTATGTCATACTGTTGTGCTTGACCTGTTGTGCCATGAACATGCTTGTACACATACACTTTGTTGTGTTTAATTGAATTTCTACCTTGGCTTGTTCACTTACACTTCACCTAGACTTGTTGCTGTATCACCATGCTCATTTTAATGCATATGTGTACACTATCATGCTTTTATACCATGTTGTTATATTACTTTGACTTTGCACATACACAACTGAAACTTGTACACTGTGTTGCCATGATCCATGATGCCATTTGCATTTTGTACCATGTTTGTTTGCTGTGCATCGCTACCTTGCCTTGTCTAGTTTCATTGTATAGTTGTTGAGCTGATCTGATCTACCACTTTATTTCTGCATCTGATCTGCCACTTCATTCATGCTGTGCTAAGTTAATCTGCTACTTGCTTGATCATTGATTTATCCTCCATTGTATAGTTGCACACACCATGTTCTTGTTTACACTGTACACATATGACACAGTTTGTATCTGAACTGCCCCTTGGTTGTTGATCTGCCATGTTGTTCTGCTGCATTGATTTGCCATGTGAAACTGTTTGTATATGCACATCTATCCTTGACCATGCTTGCTTGATCATGTATATGAGTTGAACCATGTTTGGACTGCACTTCCTTTTGTGATTTTTGACTTGTCTTGTGTGTGTATATATATATATATATGTGTGTGTGTGTGTGTGTGTGACACTACAATATACATCTGCAGACTGATTGTACTGTGTTGGGGCTAGTTAGAATCAGCTGAGTTTGATGCTGGTTCTGATCAGCAAACCAGTATGGTTATGTTGAGGCTGATCAAGTCAGAAAGATGATGAGAAAAACACACAAAGAATCTGAGGCAAAATAAAAAATTATAAAATAAAATTTTATTTGTTCAGTGTCTATTTTTAGTTCCAGTTTACTATGTGTATTTCTTTTCTGTTGCAAGTTTCTGGATGATGCAATAGGAGCAAAGGGACAGTAGAGTGTGTAGAGATACGTAACCAAGTGTGAGAGGAGATGTGTATGAGAGAGATTTATATGTATGCAGTGAAAAAACATTTGTATTTATATTTTGTATAGCAGAGAGTTCAAAGGAAAAATGTACTGTTTGGATTATGAAATAAAAATATAATTTCCTGAATAATAACTGCTTGTGTAGATTTTCAATTTCTGTATAGAAGCACTATTATACTAGAAAAATATTTTTATTTCGGTATGATGTGAAAGACAGTTAACAGTACAATTGTAAACACATTAATAAAATATGTTTGTTATCATCAAACAAAAAAAATCACAGGTTCAACACTACCATTCAGACAACGGACACCGAATACAAAGCATAAGGTATATATCCCGGTTTTCATCCAGACATCGGACACCGTATATACCTTATTTACAAACACAAGCTAAGCATCTCCCAGTTAACATCTAGACTCAGACACTGAATACAAAGCACGAAGTATATACCTTTCTTTAGTCATGGATTACTCAAATCTCAGTAACAAATCATTCCATTTCATATTCCGAAGTTATGCATCATTTCGAAATATTAATTTCCAAATCAATTATTACTTTTTTTTTCGAACATTTCAAAATCCCGAGATTCAAGTCGTCGAAATTTCTTTTCAAAAAAACCCAGGTTGCCCATAGATTTATCAAAGCAAGGCAAATGATTTAGGAATAAAACTGAACAGTTAAAAAAATCAGGCACGAATAGAATGAATGATAAGTGAAAGGGGACAGTAGGTCAGGAGAAAAACCAAACGTGTCAACGAGCGAAGGAAAAAAAATTATCTTCAAACATTCGTTCTATTTCAATGTTATTCAAATTATTCCTTATAACAAATCATTTGAACAAAAGTAAATTATGGAATTTTAGGAATTGAATTTTTTCTAACGCTCGGATTTACGGAAAATTTCGACAGTACCTCCCCTGCATGGTTCGATCGGGAAAATTTTGCCGTACACAAAACAACAACGAAAAATGAAATATACATCTCATCTATATGATGAGGCATCACTAATCAGGAGAGAAACAACAGAAAAACCCAAATACGGTATTAGATTTGAGATGTGTACCTTATATTAGCATTGGTAAGCATGTTTTCTTAATTTTTAACATATAACACACAAACGAGCTTTTAGGCGAAGCGCACACCATGGCTTCCTACTAAAACACTTAACAAATAATGAGAATCATGTACATATATAACAAAACTTAATATATAAAGCATAAGTAAGCATGATATGTAAACTTCGGTATACATGAAACAAGATTTATCTACAAAAGAAAATGGTCCATTTGAAGATAAACTTGTTTCATTGTTTTAAACATCCATATTGATAACATTCCTTTTCACTTTTATGTTTATTTCCTCCTCTTCGATTGATATCATTTTGTTCCCTTATAATGGTTTCAAACATATCATTTTTATATAAATTCCATTATATAAGATTTCAATTCAAATCAATTTTCTTCCAAATCAATAATTTTTGAATTTACCATAATTTTTATATATACATATTCCATATACATATATATATATATATGTACATATATATATATGTACATATATATATATATATATACATAAGGTTCAAAAACTTCATATTCAAAATCAAAGACTTCAAAATTTCCAATTTCCATATCAATTAAATTTTCCACAATCGATTTGAATTTCAATATCCTTTCACACATAGTACTTCATTTCGAATTACATTTATTTAAATATCCATCTACATAACTTTTCCAAATCTCATTTCAAGTACGTCATTCTCATACAAATCCATTATATAAGATTATCAGTTTCACATCCGTTATATTCCAAATCAAAAAATTTCAAATCCCGTACTTATATAATTCATATATATAAGTTTCTAATTTCATATCAAAGTATTCGTATATCGATAATCTTCAAGATTTCCTAGTTAAGATCAAATTAAACAAATTTCAGAACGATTCGAGTATTCAATATCCTTTCAAAATTTAAATCCACATTTACAAATTTGATTCATTATCAACATTCATATTCAATTTGGATTTCGCATTACGATTATCGATACTTAACTGAGTATTTACATTCAATCACTTTGGATCTTAATTTTGTTTGGATTGGATAAATACTTTTATCAAAATAACTAAGTTACATAAAAATATTTTTTAAAATAATAGCTTAATGTAAAATTAACTTGAATAAATAAATAGATTTTTAAAATGGGTTTGAAATAAATATATTTTCTTTGTAAAATAACTAGCTTGATATACAATAGATTTAAATAAAAAGATAGGTCTGAAAATAAGTTAAATGAGTATATAGGTTTTCCAAATCGTTTAAAATAAATAAATAAGTTTTGGAAAAGTAAGTTTCAAAATTTTGTTTGAAAACAAAGATAATTAAGCTTATAACAATATAATTCAAATAATATAAATAAATCTAATACCATAATTTCAAATAAAATAGTTTCATAATGAATACT
This sequence comes from Allium sativum, assembly GCA_030737875.1. Classification (NCBI taxonomy): domain Eukaryota; kingdom Viridiplantae; phylum Streptophyta; class Magnoliopsida; order Asparagales; family Amaryllidaceae; genus Allium; species Allium sativum. The sequence goes on along the minus strand of CM060920.1, from coordinate 454,078,904 downwards.
CCTTTCAAAAATAATCCAATCCTAATCAATCCTCCAAAATTCAAAGTCTTAATTATTGTCGGTTCCCATTTCGAGATTAACTGAATGTAACTTCAGATTCAATTAATTTACATTTCGAGTCAGACCCAAGGTTCAAATTAGCCCATTACTTGAGTTTCCATTTCATTTTTGATCTCAATTAAGTTCAAACTTAAATTTCGATCGAACTAATTTTCCAAATTCCCATTCATATTCGATTTCCTCTAAGCTTATAAAGATATAACCCAATATTTTAAATTTCACTTGAAATAATCAAATTTATTCAACTAGTCGAAAAATCGAATTTCTACTCAATTCATTGGAAATTTAAATTCGGTCATTTTCTTCGAGATATTCATTTCGAGGTATACATATTATATTATCTCAACACAATAGGGTTTTATTATTCAACTCATACCCGAGAATCAATTCCGGACTATATTTCTTTTTCCCAATCATTCCAAATATATATACATATTCATATATTCAAAATATTTCAGAATCAAATACTCATTTGAAAAGGTCACATTATTCGAATAGTCGAAAAATATCTCTTGAAACAAATTATTTCTAGAATATTTCCACACTTTGATTCGCTACTTGGATCTAGAATACACATATCTCAACAATTTGTTTCCAAATACAAATTCTCAATATTAGAAATCATTTTGAAAATTTGGAAACCAAATTCTCAATTAAATTTTTTTTTTTCAAAATTCAACTTGTCCCGAAATTTATGAAAGTAAGACCAAGGAGGGTTCAGGAACAAGGTTTGACAGTTTCATGATTCGAGCACGATAATTGAATAGATAGCAAAAGATGACGACGGGTCAAAGGAAGGCAAAACAAATCAATGAACGAAGGGAAAGTTTTATATTTTCAACACATTCATTGCTTGTTCAAATTTTTATTCAGATTCTTCCCATTTTCATCTTAATTCGTTTGCAATTCAGTTTGTACATTACAAGCAATGGATATGTCTTTTATTTAAATTTCGCTTATCTATTCCAATTCATACTTATTTTGTCAAAATATTTTATTAAAATTTATCAAAACATTTTCAAAATACTTATCTATACGGTTTTAAGTATTTCTCGATGATTAGATTGGAACCATAAGGTCATCCCACTTTCAAAACTCGAAAATAAATATCTGATGACGATGCCTTAATCATCAGAATCATCCCTGGGTGACTAGAGTGTGATTCTATATCTATCTAGTATATATTGGACTTTGTACATACGCTGATCAGACGTATATTCAAAATTCGTACATACTCGATAGTCTAATCTCGATGTCAATAAAATACTTAAAACTCCTTATCGAAACTGTATTTCAAAAATAATTCTGCTTTTCAAATTGATTTATTTAATTTCAAAATAATTATATATTTTCAAAATATGCTCTCTCTACAGTAATTCTTGTATTAGTTCCACTCATTTTAGAGCATTGCTACTCTATCTCTAATGAGTTTTTAAACTCGATAAGCTAAGTTTTGTCAGACCTCGCTTTGATACCAACTGCGCCTTTTTGACCGCTCCAAGTCGGTAATTAAACCAACTCAGAACGTTCAAAATGACAACTCTTTATTAGCTTACAGGGTTTAAATGGAAATTACACACAAAATCACATAATAGAAAATAAACAGTATCTCACAATGGAAAATTTTATATACAGAATCAGATTTTACAAATTTTTATTTATACAGCTGAAGAAATACAAAATGTATACATAAGTTTAAAAGAATAAACTTTTACACTTTTAGTTGGGCCTTGCGCGCTTAAGCGTCTTACGTCTTTACATTCCTCTCAAGTTTGCGAGCTAAATATCTTTAAATCTACAACACTTAGGGTCTGACCCGAGCGTTCCATGCAAAACACAAAATACTTGAGTCGAGATTAAACTTATTTCGAGTTAGCATACTTCGATAAACACGTGAATATAATTAATTTAGTCCTAACAATATTTTTAAATAATTCGAGTATGAAAATACTACCAAATACTCGGATGAAGTCAAAGCATCCCAAATGTGTGTAATTATTTACTTTCTCTATACTAGAAAATTTGGTGAACTCATGAAAGTAAGAGCTGATGCAAACCAAGTCACGCATTGAACAACCCCAGCAAGAGCATATATGCAGCATGTAAGTATCATGTGAATAATCAAAACAGTGAGTGATATTACAAATATGGGTAACAATGGACAACAAAGCCACATAGGCATGAGTTTCTAAAAAAATGCAAGTGGAATGCAGTTTCCTTGTATTAACCATGTGCGGTAAGGCACTTGTACGTAGTTGCTTCCAAACCAAATGCAAGGTTCAAATGCTTATGTATGCGAAACAAGGTACAGGCTTAGTTTATCCCATGAATTCAAACAACACTATGTGTACATCATTGAATGACAATCTAAACATTAGTATATTTGCTAATATGTTTTGCATTTTTATATGTGTAATAAGATGTCATGAAATCGTTAACCGGTTAGCCATACCATGACAAAGGCACAATATGATCCGTGGGTATATACTTCGGTTTCAATAATTAGTTCAGCTGATTCGGTTAACTACCAGGGAGCAAGTTGAATCAAAAACTCTAAGCCAAGTGGCGGTTTCAGGTCACCCCATTGTCATTCGGTTTAACCATATTCAAAGCCAATGAAATAAATCTATCATGTATATGTTCTCCAAATACTAATTGCCAAGATCCGCAAGCATTGTTATAACCCTATATGCTATGATTTGCGAACAACCAAGTGTTGTTAAACCAATGTTATTACTAAATATAATCTATCCTTACATGCGAACAACCAAGTGTCTTAAACATTGTTTTAACATTTTATGCGCATGGTTCCTAAATGGTTTAACAAAGGGTGATAGATTTAAGGAGAACCAACATCTACACTAGTACCCAGTTCTAAAGCAAATGAATAAATATAGCTATGGAACATGCACTCTATATAAGCTTATGCTAGAACATACAAGTGAGCTTAGAAATGTTTAAGACATAAAGAGGAACAACTTGCCAAAACCACGTAACTAGATTACCAAAAAGATAGTAAGCATGCGTGTTTTGGTATGCCGTAACAAGGGTACAAAACATTTATTCATGCACGAAAATTGGGCTTGTACTAGTGGCCAAAAATATTCCCATTTCAGTTTTAAAATAATGTATGCAGCATGTACACGACTCCAGCTTGTACCCATGATATAACATAATAACTATAGCAATCAACCAAAAGAATAGATGTAGTAGCAACCAATCCAACATTCAACTATTATATGTGTGAAACAGCAACAGTGAGATGGTCAATGTGCCAAATTCAAGTGAACTAACTTATATATTTTGGACGAAACATGATAGCAAGTATGTGAATGTACATATCAATAACATGCCCAAATCAATTATGCTCGGTGTACCGAAGTAAAGACTTGAAATTAATTTAATTGTAAGCACAAACTTACTTTGTATCGATAAAGCGAGAGCATGGGTTCGGCAGCGGGGTAGGGTGACGAGACGGGTTCGACTGTAGGAGGACTGAATTGCGAGGCGGAAGGCTTGAATCAGCGGCTTCAAAGGGGAGCAGAGGTTCACGGTTGCTGAGGAGACTGGTGGAGAGTTGACGGTCGTGTTTGATGTGCAAGAGGGTGGGCGAGAAAAATAGTGGTTGCTGAAGGAGGAACACAGGATTTTCATTTTAACGAAATGGAATGGCCATGATTTCGCTAGTGTAGGAATTGATTTGGGGAGGAAATTATCTGCTGGAAGAATAATGAAAAGGAATGAAATAAATTAAAAGGAGAGAGAAGGGCAAAGAACGGAGAAAAAGTAAAGGGACACACGCTGGAAAACTTAGATAAATTTTAACAAGTGGCACAAAACATTAAATAAAAGTTTGTCCAAGTATTTTACCATTTGAATACAAGGTATATTTTCTATTTAGATTCAAATCTAAAATAAATATATTATAAACAAATCTCAAGTCTTAAATTTAAAATCAAATCGTATACATTTCTGAAATAATAATTTCAATTTAAAATATGGTTATCGTTTAAATTAACAAAACATCTGAATAAAATATAAAATTCTACGAAAATCAACACAAAAAATAAAGTTTTTTTTTAATTTAAAATTCCAAAAGCCAAATTCAAATCTAAATGAATTGAATAACTTCTCAAGTTAAATTTAAACAAATTCGTCATTTCTCAAATAGTCGATTTCAATAAAATTTCAAATAATACTATCATAAAGTAAAACAATTCTAATTCAAATTTTGTAATTTAAATTCACATTTATAAAATCACCTCATAAATCAATTTAAATTGACCAGATTCCCAAAATTATAACAAACTTAATTTTCCTTAAATATCAATTCAAATAAAATTTTAAAATATACCAATTTATTTTAATAAATTCTCAAACAATATATATATATATCAATTGGTTTAAAATATCACTAATGTTTAAATTTAACAAAATATTTAAATCAAAAGAAATTTTTAATTTATACATACATAATTTATTTAAACCAAAATAAAATAGATTAAATTTCAAAATTATAAACAAAAATATATATATTTCCTAACTACGAAATCCAAATTAATTTCAAAATTCAAAAGCGTTGAAAAAAATTGGTTCGTTACATTTGAACTTCTGTTTTCAGATCTAAACCCTCTACTCCAATTTCCCTTTTTTTGTTCGATCCACCTCCCCTTCTTTCACCCTAGTTACCTAACCTCCTATAGACTTCCCTCTTTTACCTGTGCGTGGTGTCCCTCTCAGCTTGAAGTTATCTCCTGGTCATTGTCTTCGTAGTTTGATGTTCGCAACTTCCCTACCGCCTTGTATGCCTAGAATGTGCTAAGCAAGGCATCTAAGGGATTTTTCCTTATTTATTGCTTGTCGAATTTATGTCCTGCTTCATTTGAATTCTCTCAGGAGGATGGGAGTTGGTGCTGGTGTTTGTTGGAGTTATCCAATGTTGGTCTCAACTGTGGGTTTTGTCTTTAGTTTGGTTGTGGTTCGACGTTCTGGGTAGTGGTTGCTTTGTCCCGTTTACGGGATTCACTGTGGGCATAGTGCATTTGAGATCTATGAGTTTCTTCGTGACTAACCTACCTCTATGTCTGGTTTTCCCTACTATGAATTCTTCTATTTATCAAGTAAGCTGTGGGGAAGCAGTTCAATGTCTCTATCTTGGTGAGCTTGTGTAGAGTATGAAAGGTCTCACTGATATGTTGTTATGGTCTATGTTGGTGCACTTTTTGGATTTCATTTGTTTATGCACTAAGGATGTCGTCTTGAAGGTACACATGTTGGGTGACAGTGGTGTTTGATTCTGGGTGTTTAGGATGTTGTGTAGAGTGAGTTGTTTAGGTCTCCTTCCTTGGGAGAATTGGAGTATTCGATGAGCTTTTGTGTCTTTGTTACTGTTAGTATTAGGGGTTGGGACTAAGGAAGCTTGTCCGGGGTATATTCTGCTTTCGCTATGTTATTCATATGTGATGTTCGTCTTCTTTGTCATGGTGAAAGAAAAGATGATTCTGTTATGTTGTGACTGATCTGGCTCGTGATCAAGTTATCTCGTTTCATCACGTTTTATGTGCTGATATTACTGCTCTATTGTGGTACTTTTTGATAATAGCTGTTAGAGCATCTCCATCAGTAAGCGTCGATTGGAGGTGGGGAAGAAAGAAAAAAGCGATGGAAATCGCTTTTCTTCCAGCAGCGAACGGTGGAAAGAAGTGGATTTTTTTTTTAATAATACCTATAAACGAGGATCAGATCCCCGTTTATAGGTTATTTTTGCTTTCTTTTCTCCGTTCAGGAAATAAACGGGAAACAGTTTACCATTTATGTATCGCCGCTTTAAAAAAAAAGGGAGAATCGTCGTTTCTTTCTTCTCCCCATGCTCAAATCGCTACTGCTGGAGCGTGAGGAAGAAGAAAAAAGCGTCGATTTCTCCCGTTTTTGAGCGAATCGCTACTGCTGGAGATGCTCTTATAATGCGGCAGTTGTTAGGATGGGATGTACTTTCAATGATCCGAGCTACGATGCTTTGTTGTAGGACCGCTTGCAGTATTATGACAAACATGAATAGTTGTGATATTTTGTTGTACTAGTATATCATGTAACAGTGTTCAGCTATACTTTAGTATAAGGTTTTCTCTTTATATTATTGTATGTTATGTAACTGACTCCCTGCATAGAGATGAAAATTTGTGGTCTAGTCACTTAGGCTAACTCCGGTACTACGAGCATGTATAGGAAATGGGCGGTCCACTATAAAACCGTTATCAGTGGACAATCCACTTTAAAAACCAAATTAGTAGATTGGCGATATGCCATTCTACTATACTTTGTTGTAATTATTATTTGTTATAATAATAAGTGTTACGGAACACTATAAAAACCGATCGGCTATGGCAATAAACTATATCTTAAGACATAAAAAGTCATTTGTAAAACCAAAATACTAAGTTAAATAAACAAGTTTTATATATCTAATCGAAATAAGAAATTAAAATTAGTGTTAAATTGACACTTCACTTTCCTTTGTTGGTCGTTTGGTTTTGGTGAAGTTTGTTCTATTAGCGCAACCTTTATACTGGCTTTATGTTCATCCTGTGCCATGCGGGGTCATTAATCACATTGATCATGTGCGACGTTCCTTTCTCTATCATGGCGGTCCAATGTGTTCGCTAGTCACCCGAATGTCGGTCTGCATGAGTGTCAATGCCGGTTAACTGGGGATCCCTGATATCCACTTGCTTAACTTTACGCTCCTTGCTTCCATTATTCTTTCTTTTTATTACAACAACCAACCCATCTCCATCCTACATTCGTGACCTCAGTCCCGCCCTTCACCATTCTGGGGGGGGGGGGGGCATGCTCATATCTTTACCTCTTATTAAACATATTTTCGCCATCAATGTCGGTAATAGGGTCTCAACTTACTTATGGCTCGACACTTGGTGTTACGATCCGAAATCCCCCGATCTCCAAGGAGACGGCAAACCGTGGATTGTATGAGAACACGGCGCGTTGGAACACAGAACAACATAACAGTTCATTGTTTACAAAAAATTTCATCAGAGTACAAGAATATCAGAGTACGAATAAATATTACTCAGCGGAAAAATAGTATCGGAGGTTAATAATTTACACAGCAGCGGAAATAAAATGTATATATATAATGCGTAGCGAAAATGCATCAACTAAAACAGCTGAAAGAGGTACAAATATACAAAGCTTTCCGAATAGAGATCCAATTGTAAACCAGGATCCTGTTAAATAGGAATTCGCAAAACCAAAATGTTTACTCATCAAAAATCATATGCACATCGGTGGATCGAAATGCTGGGAAAGACTAGAAGTTCAATGATTCAATATGTAACTAATCGGTATAGAATGCAGGTACTGATCGGACGGTCCTCATAATGTATACTATGTTCCATCGTTGTTATACTGGTTGGTCACAAGGATGCAAGACCGACCGGTCACATTTTGGAATTCCAGAGCGGTTAGTTAGCAGTAATACGATACAATCATACCTATCGGTCAGGACGAGGTACAGCCGATTGCTCATACCAAGAGCAACTCACTTTAATAAGTCTTACGGCACCGATTGGTTAGGAAGGATTATAGCCGGTAGGTCATATCATGAGGGACAGACCGATTAGTCTTACAAGAAAGGAAGATGTACCGATCGATTGCTTCTAAAGCAATATGTCTTATTCTAATATTTCTACAACGGTCGGTCAGAAAGACAGACGACCGACCGGTACGAAGCCCACAGCTGATCAATCGCGTAGATAAAAGGAGGAGACACACCAACTGGTCAGTTCTGATTTAGACCGATCGGTCCACTGGACAACTATTGATAAGCTGGCCGATGGCAATTACCATAAATATGACTTAGACCGACCAATGGCTTGCACATGATATCTTGGCTCTCCCTCACACCTACAAATAGAGGTCCAACCCCACTTTAAGGGGGACGAATTCTCTTTCCACGAAGTGCTTCTAAAATCTCTCCGCAACTATTTCACAAAGTTCTAACACTCATCCATTATCATCAAGTTTTCATTCATTCATCGATCATGGCCTTCATCAAATTTATCCAAGTGATCTAAGAGTTGGAGATCTATCATCCAAGTTCAAACACTTGAAGAAATCCTTCCAATCCTTATCCGATCTTATCTTACCTCCGCTGGTCATCACATTTCTTCATGACTTTTTATGAGTTTAAGTGTGATCTACAAGTAAGAGAGAGATAAAACTTGTTGTAAGAGTGAATCAAACCTTGTAATTGATAAATTGGTAATGGAATCCTATGAGAAAGTGGATGTAGATCTCTTATGAATCGAACCACTATAAAAATGTTCTTGTATTTTACTTTTATGTTTTCTACGCTTGCGATTGTGGCTCCACATACTTTTTGTTGAAGTACTTCAGAAAGTACCTTTGGTGTTCCATACCGTTTTCGGCATAAACATTTTGGCACCCACCGTGGGGCCGGTTCGCATATCTTTTCCTTAAATCATTCGCAAAACTGAAGGTTGGAGCTCATTTCTCCTATAGATTTCATAAATCTAGAGTCTGAGCCATTCAACAAATTCTTTTACAAGTTCAAGGTCTTGATCAAATTATGGGTAAACCAGGTAGACCATCGTAGAAAACAACTAGTAAAAGTGTTGAAGATGCCGATAATGCCATCAACAATGAAAATACTCCTCTCACCAACCAATTTGAGGTCGGAGAAACCTCTAAGGCAAGAGAAGTTGTAACAAGAAGGGAGCTGGACGAAGTTGTTGCGGATTTTACATGCCAAATGGACATTGCAAACAAAGCTATGATGAAAAAACTCGAGTCGATGTTTGCTATGCAAGTCGCCACGGAAAAAGTTACTATGGATACCGCTCGTGCTAAGTCTGCTCAAGTGGATCATACGTAAAATGCGGCTTCCTCTTCTTCTGGCCCAAATCGAGGAAACTCTGTCTAAGAGGTCACAGATCCTAACAATCCTTGAATGGAAGCAAAGCCTCTAACACATGACCGTTCCAATAAAGCGACTTCTCGACAAGAGCTTAGTGCCACCAAGGGGGTACCTCCCCAAGTGGGTGGCCAAGGGCCCCGGATTCCAAATCGTGACCATTTGCTTTGGCAAACATCCGGTAAGGATGAAGGCATCCGCCCCGTGGACCAGCTCAACGAGAAGGATCGTCTATCGGAAATGGTTCACAAAATAATGGAGAAAAGCCTGAAGAAGCATGACAATGAGAAAGGCTAGGGGTTTGCTCCTACTGAAACGCCGCTTACGGAAAGGATTAAAATGACGCCATATCCAAATAAATTCAAGCCTCCGACAGTCCAAGCTTAAAATGGGACAAGTGATCCCAACGTGTTCTTGTTTAAATATGACCATCATATGGACGGAGCACGTGCCACAGACGAGTTGAAGTGCTTATACTTTCCAACTTATCTCGAGGGGGTAGCATCACTCTGGTTCACAAAGCAACCACCCAGATCTATTGATGATTTTGCTACCTTGGCCAAACTATTTTGAGAGAAATTCAGGCTCCAAGCGACAAAAGTATGAGATGTCATGGAATTGAAAAAGCTTGAACAAAGGCCAGGAGAATCCATAAGAGCTTTTCTCACCCGCTTCGACACCGCTGCATCCAATGTTGGAAACTATGAGCCTCGTTTGGCTTTAATGGCTTTGAAGGGAGCCATAAGCAAAAAGACCAAGCTTGGACAATGTATTAAGAAGAAAAAGCCAAGTACTCTTGAGGAACTATTTGATAAAGCTGAGGAATATATAGGTGTGTATGAAGATCCATCCTATACTATGGATGTTCCTGAGAGCAGCATACAGCCAGAGAAGAAAAATAATGGTGTAAAAGGTGGCTAGAAGAATCCAGGTAGTCAGAAAAGGGGGAATGATGGAAGAGACAACCGACCTAACAAAAAGCTTCATTTCTTTAAGAATTCGGAACTAACCCCTTTGAACGACACCGTGGAGAACATCTACATGGCAACCAAAGACACTGAAAAGTACCCAACACCGAAGTAGGTGCAGATTAGTGATGCGGCGATCAAATCAGGGAGGTTCTGCCGATTTCATAACCAGGCAGGTCACAATACAAACGAGTGCAGACACCTGAAGAGCTTAATTGAAGAACCGATAAGGAAAAATAGACTTCAGCAGTATGCAAAGAACCAACAAAATGCCCAGAATGCTCAAGGCCAAGGAACCTCTACGGGACAACCTATGCAAAATGAGAATGCTTTGGTCCCTGCTATTCCAAGGTTAGTCATCAATACTATTTCAGGTGGGCCACACCCAACTGGAAAAATCTGGGGGGACATTGTGAAATACTCGAATGAAACAAAGAACCTACCGAAAGGAAAAGAGCTCATGATCATGAACGAAGCCTTGTCAGCAAAGTTACCAAGAATTCCATAGGATGACATTGTGTTCAAAGATGAGGATTCAGATGGACTCATAACTCCAACGGTGACCCAATGTTGTTAACCATTGGCTTCGGTCTAGCCTGTGACGACCCCAAAACCCCGTGCTATGGTGTTAAGGATAATCATTGGAATATAACACATTAATCATCATTAGCAGAGTACAGATAATAGCATAAACAAGAAATAGAATAATTTACATAAATATGACAGCGGAATCATATATATCACTACATCAGAGAGCACAGTGCAGTATACTACTTAGTGCATAATAATACATAATCAGTCAACATCGCCAATGGCGGAATCATAATACATAGAGGGTACATAAACTAAAAATCTGTCTACATCGCCTGTGGCGGAATCATAATACATATACAATAATGGCGGAAAAGTCACAACCATAACAATGTAGTCAAGCCTCACCATAAGCCAAAAGTGCACCTCTACTGCGGTGCCATGCCCAAAATATGTCAGCTACCTGTAACTAGGCTGCCCGTGTGAAAATAAGGGCACCCAAGTTTGTAAGGTGAAACAAACTACGAGTCAGTCACGGGACTGGTATGAGAAATCTACTTAACTTGTTAAACAACAATAATAAGGCAAATCAAAGGACCACGTCACTTTCGCGGAACGGGTTTACTCCAATGAGTGTTAGTGCATGAAATAAAGTAAATGTTTAAATCATCGCAACGCTTTTTATAAAATGAAGCCATTATAAGACTCAGGTCCCATCACACAATGCAACGCAAGCCGGAGGATAGAGTTTTACCTTATAATGGCCAAAAATGCTTCATACGTATAAAACAAAAGTGTTTGATATTATTACTAGTGCATATATGTTTCAAAAGCAAATTTAAATCATAAATATCAATCATAGACGGCATGAATGACCCATAATACTATGTCGCCATACTAGTAATACAATCACATCCGCATATTTCATATTGGAAATTGGATTCCATCATGAGTCGAGGCAAGGGGCAAGCTCCTCTCCGTTCGAGACACTCTAGCAAATGTCCCAGGACCGCACACAGCAATCCCTGGATCCTCCAAGGCCGGTCCTCTCTTACTTTTGAGGATTGGCAATTCCCGAACATACGTTTCCCGATCCTTACAGACCTATAATCGAGGCGCCTCGCATTCCAACAACCACACAGGTGAAAAGTATATATAAATGTTAGGGCTGGTAGGTCACTGACACTACCATAGCTAGAAAGAAACATCGTGCACTCCTTGGGTCCTTCTCCCGTTTTTGACTCATACCGAGGTGTGAGGCTCGCGAATCCACGCTATACACAAAGCTAGGTCACATAGACCATGCTTTGATCATCAATCACAAGACTTTGCTTTGCAACAGAAGCCTTGATCATATGCCACTTAGGCGTGCCATACAGGCAATCCACTCCATGCGACTGATTTCAATCTATATATAATCTCTGAGCTCGTACGTCTTAGAGAAGGGCGTTAAGCAAGAGAATAAATTCTCCGCCACCAAACAGATATATATTAAATAGAGATCAATCAGCACAGAACAAAATCCAATGTCAGACACACAGTCCATTTACAAGTTCGTTCTCGGTCTGAACGAAACCGGAGGCACCAAATTCCTCGCTTATCCACACAATCAACAATACGTCTGGATGGCTATTACTTCAGCTCCTTCAAGGTAGCTACTCCAATCATGAGCATTAGTAGCGCCCATCCATCCAATGTGAAGATCGTCGGTCTTCAACTGTCTTCAACTCTTCGACTTCTCACCGTCAGTCGATTATTTGAAATGAGAATAAACTCGGCCTTTTCAAATAATCCACGTATATTTAGATTTTCAAATCAATTTTCCACATGGTTAAATCACTCAACATTCACATTTCAGTTCTTTAATATAGTATTCATGTTAAATACATTCAACCATCACATATCAAGCAAACCAAGCAAAATCGGTTTATTTCCATTCTATATCGTCAATAATATTTTATAACGATATATCGCCATTTTTATTTATTTAAAAACGGCCATATTTAATTAAATGACATTTTAGGTCATGCCGAGACACTGGCGCGGTTTTTCACTAAATTTGTTTTACACATATCTGAAAATCTACCGTTGGATCTTCACAAATTTTATATCATTAGAAAGATCATTTCAAAACGAATCCAATGGTTTCAGTTTGGGGAAAATCCGACGGTCGGATCTCCCACACTAGTCGTTTGAAATCACGGTTTCAAATTACGAACTGCAGCGTCGTTATTCGATTTAATTTAATTGTATTTATATTTATATATAAATATAATCGATTCTGGCGTTGTTTTTCACTAAATTTGAATTAAACATTCCAGACAATCCAACCGTCGTATCTTTACAAAGTTGGTGTCGTTGGAAAGATATTTCCAAGGCAAACCCAACGGTTGAGGTTTCAGGAAAATCCAATTGTCGGGTTTCCCGCACTAGTCGTTTGAAATCACGGTTTCAAAATATGAACTGCACGACCACGATTCGTTTTAATTTTATTTATATTTATATATATATATATATATATATATATATATATATAAATATAGTTCATTCGACGATTTCGATATCGTTTTCACTTCAAATATTTCACAAACGCCTTTAAATTTTGGAAAATTTCGCCATAACCTCCTTTGTACGGGAGGGGCTGGGAAAATTCCCAAATAGACACACGGGCGTCTCATCTCAAAAAGAAAAAGAAAAAGCCAAGAGGCTAGCCAATAGGCTCATAAAATCATCACCCAAACGAAACAGTAAACGTGTACCTATTTGTCGGGCACAAAATTTTATTCCTCTTCTCTAGCCACTTTGCTATAACCTGTTCAATAAATATGCATGCACATATATGCAATTCTTATCACTTATCATTTTCCATTCAACTTCAAATTTGATTCAATTTGGTTTAAAGTCGCCATTCATTCTAATATTGCATACATAGGCAAAAATCATATCATTAGCTAATTAATGAATATTTCAACTCATGCGTATTTATTTGAACAAGTGATTATTTTTAACACCTCACATTTCAATAAAAATGATATTTTTGGCGAACTAAAATATATTTCAACACATGACTATTTTATTTAGTTCCCATACATGTTAAAAATAATATTCACTTCACAAATATTTATTTCCACACTAGCATATTTTTTGCAAATAACGAATATGATAAAAATAGTATTTTCTTCATCTAAAATATTTATTCAACACATGAATGCCTTTAACACTTCATAATTTCAATAAAAATGTAATTTTTATTTTTCGATCTTCTTATTCAACACATGAAACTTTTCAACACACGCTCTTCTCTACACATGAGCATTTCCACACATGGATATTTTATATAGTTTGTTCATATAAGAAAGATGAAATTTTTATTGTTGAAACTATTTATATATAAGGCGAATATTTTACATACTTCATATATATTATAAAAATGTGATTTTTATTGTTTAAACACCTTATTCATTCACACATGAATTTAATTTTCACACATCACTTCTCAACACATGAGCATTTCCACACATGGATATAGTTTCAACACATGACTTTAGTTTCAACGCATGAAAATAATTTCAACATATGAAAATAATTCTAACACATGAATATTATTCAAAATTTCGGCAGCATAACGGCAGGGTAGTTAAAACCGGCACCGTCCCGAGTACGGCTCCTCGCTCTACCTTAAAACCTCGCGGTTTTTGACAATGGGGATTTCATGCATCTAGTTCACACGCAGGCGGCATGTTTTATTTTCATTTCCACAATTATTTCAAATTTGTTTCAATCACCAATGGGTATTTTTCAACCACAACCAAACAATATCAACCACAAACAATTCTATCAACCATTCGCATTATTCACCCAATTTTTCACACTAATTAACAAACAATAAATATTGTCCATGGTTTGTGGACGAGGGGAGTATATATATATATATATATATTATTTTCCATTCAAACACACATATCATTTAAACAATGCATGTATAATTCATACTTCGCTCATACAACTTATACTACGCATGTATATGTGGTATACAACACATATATAATTTATATTTCGCTTATATAATTTATACATGACATTTTCCATTCAATTTCATTTAATTTAGATTTCTCACATTGGTTTTCGAAGTGCTAAAAATCGTAGATGGCTCAGAAAAATCTGCGGTCTCTTCTATGTGGTAGAGAGCCTCCTTGCGGTCACGATGTTTCCTGTTTCATCGAATTTCGTTAATACACCATAAAGATATGATTTTTCAAAGTTCAAATATAATAAAGGTCTCACCTTTCACGATGGTTCAAAACTAGGTTTGCAGTTTTCGCGAAAACCGAGGCACGATACTACGATCGGAAGGTGCAGCGTGGAAGAGGGAAGAGAGGGGAGTCGATCGGTGGTGGTCTTGGCCAGATCGAACGCCTGTAGCAGCGGAGGCGGCGCTGGGAAGATCGGAACTTCCTGGGCCTCGTTCTCATCGATGGGGAGGAGGGAGGAGACGAGGGTGGGTCGGATTTGAAGAGGGGAAGCGGCGGCGTCGATTGCAGGTGGTGGCAGCAGGGGGCTGAGGTGGTCGGAAATCGCCTGGGAAGGAGGGAGCTTCTGTCGCCATCGATAACGAGAGAGAACGAAGGTTTTAGCAGATTTTTTTTATTTATGAAAGGAATTTTCTGATTCGCCCATATATATATTATTCAGAAAATTAGGGTTTTCACGAACGAACTCCTTTTTAAACCCAACGACTGTCGCCCCTAGCTAAATACCCCCATCCCGGACACAATGGGATATGTTTCGTTGGCCAATTCGATTGTTACAGTCAGTTATTCTTCAAATTAAAGTATAAAACATTTTATATTCAATTTGAACGTACATTTCAATTTTCCAAGGCCACAAACTGATTCGAAAAATTCCAGAAAAATAAATCTAGCTATGTTTTGACGCTACGGTCCCAACAAAACTAGTTCCGTCGAATTCTGAGATCGTTTGAAAAATGGCCATTTTCTAGTCGATCCAATTTAACAGAAATTGACCAAACACATTTTCTTTTGCCACGCTCACATACTAGCTTCAAAAATTATGAAATTTGAAACCTAGCAATACTTTGACATCCCAGACCCAACAAAAGTGGTTTCGTCGAATTCCGACGTCGTTTGCAAAATGTCTATTTTCAAGGGCTATATATTCTATATAACGACCTTTCTGAAAATTCATTTGGCCATAACTTTTGATTCCCGCTATGAAACTTCGATTTTTCAGATTCGTTAGAAAGATATTCATAAACAGATTTAAATATTTTTGGTTTCACTAAAATCGGTTATATTTTCCAACTGGTACAGTCAGTCAAAGTTGGAATTCAAATTTTCAAACTGCCTCACTATTTCCAATTCATTCTTTTATTGAAATCTTCTATTCCAATTGTTCACATTGCATTGAAATAACCAATTTAAAAATTTTTAATTGGCTCGTATTTTCCGGGTTGTTACAATCTCCCCCACTTAAAACTTTTCGTCCCCGAAAAGGAAACAACAGTAAAGTAGGAAACAAAATGTAAATGCAAAGTATTGTGAAGGTACCTTGCACCGGAGTTAGTCAGAGATGTCCACTCTGCATTTGGGGTAGGCTTGCTTAATGCTTTCCTCCGTCTCCCAAGTACAGTCTCTAGGATCACTACTCCACTGCACTTTAACTAAATGAACCTTTTTGCTTCTTAGCTCTTTAGTTTCTTTGCCAACAATCTTTAACGGCTCTCTTCTGACTGCTAATCCTGGAGTAATTTCCAAGTCCTGTTGCGCTGCTTCTTCTACAACAAGATCCGGATCATGCACATGTCTTCTAAGTTGAGATACGTGAAACACATCATGCACTACTGGCAACCAATCAGGTAATTGAACCTTATAAGCAAGAGTTCCAATTCGTTCAAGTATAGGAAAGGAACCAATAAACATGGCTGCTAACTTCCCAGTTTTACCGAATCGGATCACTCCTCTCATCGAAGAAACTTTCAAACAAACATGATCACCAACAGCAAATGTCAAATCTCTTCTTCTAGAATCTGCATAACTTTTCTGTCGGCTTTGTGCGGTTTTCAATCGCTTCTTAATGAAATCGAATTTATCAAATGCTTCTCGAATCATATCGGGTCCTAACACAAGTCTGTTGCCAGGTTCTACCCAACATGATGGAGATCTGCACGGTCTGCCATATAATGCTTCAAATGGTGACATTCCCAAACTTGCTTGATAGCTATTGTTATATGAGAATTCTGCCAAATGCAAGTGATCTTCCCATGACCCACCAAAATCAATAATACAGGCCCGCAGTAGACCTTCTAGAATTCTATTCACCCGCTCAGTTTGGCCATCTGTCTGAGGGTGATAAGCGGTGCTCATATTCAGTTCTGTTCCCAATTCTGTCTGGAATGCCTCCCAGAATTTGCAAGCAAAAATCGGGTCTCTATCGCTGATTATGCTGATGGGAATTCCATGTAGCTTAACAATTTCTTTAAAATATATCTGTGTTAGACTTTGAGCGGTTCTATTGGATCTGACAGGTATGAAATGGGCAGTCTTCATGAAGCGATCTACGATTACCCAAATACTGTCATTACCTTTTCTGGTTTGAGGCAAACCATCTATGAAATCCATGGAAATCTGTTTCCATTTCCAACCTGGGACTTCCAACGGTTGCAACAATCCTGCTAGCTTTTGTTGGTCGCTCTTAACTAATTGACAAGTAGGGCATCTGCTAACATACAAAGAAATATCCCTTTTCATTGCCTTCCACCAGAAGGTGCGCTTAATATCATTATACATTTTGCTTACACCGGGATGAATGCAAAGCTTGGATTTATGACATTCATCTAGCACCTCTCTTTTGAGCTCAGGGATGTCGGGTACACAAATTCTCCCATTTAGTCTTAGAACTCCCTCACTATCCACTTGGAAATTGGAGCTTCCGCCTTCATGAATTTTTCTGATCATCTCTTTAACAAAATTGTCGTTTTTCTGTAGAACAGAGATCTTGTCATTCAATGAAGACGTAATGAGAAAACTGGCGATGATTTCAGTCTTTCTACTGAGCGCATCAGCTACTACGTTGGCCTTTCCCGGCGTATACAGAATATCCAGATCATACGCGGCAAGAAATTCTCGCCAACGCTGCTGTCTCAAGTTCAAATCTTTCTAGGTGAACAAATACTTTAATGATTGATGGTCCGTAAATAGTTCGAATTTCTCACACAACAAGTAATGCCTCCAGATTTTCAAAGCAAAAACGATAGCTAACAACTCAAGATCATGAGTTACATAATTATTCTCATGCGGTTTCAGCTGGCGGCTTGCATAAGCGACTACTTGGCCTCTTTGCATCAACACTGCACCAAGACCCCTAATAGAAGCATCTGTCCAAACCGTCAAATCCTGATTTCCATCGATAATGGTTAACACTGGAGCAGTTGTCAGTTTCGATTTCAATTCCTGGAAAGCTTCTTCATAGTCGGAAGTCCATTTAAACTTCTCATGCTTCTTTGTAAGCTTCGTTAATGGACCGAATATCTTCGAGAAATCCTTAACGAACATCCGATAATAACTAGCCAACCCCATAAAACTTCTAACCTCTGTGGGTGTGGTAGGCTGTTTCCAGTCTTGAATTGCTGTAATTTTGCTCGGGTCTACAGAAATCCCTTCCTTTGAGACGACATGGACAAGGAACTTTACTTCTTCTTGCCAGAAGACACACTTAGAGAATATGGCTTTGAAGACGTTCTTTCTCAGAATCTCCAATACTTGTTCTAAATGTCTTTCATGCTCGGGTTTTGATTTGGAGTAGATTAAAATATCATCGATGAATACGAGGACAAATTTATTCAGAACTCCCCGGAACACTCTATTCATTAGATCGACGAAGTATGCTAGAGCATTGCATAGGCCGAACGACATTACTAACCATTCATAAAATATGTCTGGACCTCTGAAAGCTGTCAAAGGAACACACTCTTCTGCAATTCTCAATTGATGGAAACCTGTAGCTAGGTCCATTCTGGAAAATACTCTCGCCCCATTTAATTGGTCTAGCAGATCATCGATGCGGGGTAATGGGTATTTGTTTTTGAGCATCTATTTGTTGAGGTCTCGGTAATCTACGCACAATCGAAGAGTACCGTCTGACTTTGGGACAAACACTACAGCTGCACCCCAACTAGAAAAGCTAGGTTTGATCAGACCCTTCCATAGCAGTTGACGAGTTTGAGCGCCTAATTCTTCCTTTTCCTTTGGAGTCATTATTCTAATTGGATGAACCATTGGTCTTGCATTGGGAATTAGATCGATTCTGAATTCTATTTCTCTTTGCGGAGGTAAGTTTTCGACTTCTTCAAACACGTCCGCATAGTTTCTAACAATAGGAATCTTTTCTAAGGAAGTGGGGATAACTTCTAACACATACCATAATTATTTTCTATCTGGATTCGAACCATGACAAGGTATAAATATATATCCTAGCTTCGTTCGAATTTTAACGATTCTTTCGGCACATCTAACTTCTGCTTCGTATTCTGTTAACCAATCTAGCCCGAGAATGATATCAAGTTCGGGAAAGTCCTTAACAACTAGATTAAAAGAAAACTTGTAAAAAGAATAAGAGGTTGGCACTTTACAATATGAGCTGAGAATAATAGAACCCCCTATTGGATTATGAACCTTAACCAATTTTTGAGCTTTCTCTGTTTTAACTTTAATTTGTGAACCGTCTTACTAGCAATAAAACTACGCGATGCACCCATGTCAAATAATACAGAAACAGGAATATTTTTAATTGTAAGGGTACCTCCCAAAACATCGGGTTTACCTGCTCCATCGGAAGCAGCTGGCGGGTTCGACCCATCATATATGTGAGCTACTGCGGCCTTCTTAAGCAAAGGACAGTCTCTGACAAGATGATCTGTCTTGCGGCAGTTAAAGCACGAACGAGGGTTCTGGGAGCCTTGGCTTGAACCTTCAGAATTGGTCTTCTGCCGTTTCGGGGCTGTGCAAACATTTGAGTAGTGCCCCACCTTGCCACAGTTATAGCAGTTTCCTCTTGGCGGCTTACTGGTTTGCGGATTCGAGGCTGCCGCTTGGCTTGACTCACCTTGATTCGCAGCATGCTTGCGTTTATTCCCGGCTTGGTTTTTAGCACGATCCTGATCTAGGTGCCTTTTATCCAGGTCTTCATAGTTGCACGCCATCTCCACTAATTCATTAAACTCCAGTTTGATGTGGGCCATTGCCCTGTCCTGGTACTTTCGCTTCAGCCCAAGGATGAACCGCTTGTTCTTGGACTTTGCGGTGGCGACGAGCTCGGGAGCATAGCGGGCTAATTGTGTAAATTTGTTCAGATAATCTTGCACTGAGAGATCCCCCTGCTGGAGGTTTGCAAATTAGTCGTGCATGCGCTCCAGGGCTTTCTCTAGGACATACTTCTCTTTGAATAATTCTTTGAATTCTTCTCAGGTTCTACCAGCATTTCTGTTCCTTGCAGTGAGAGCTTCCCACCATAATTCGGCTTCTTCCTGCATAAGCCAGACACCCATGAAAGCTTTATCTTGATCGCCCAGCCTCAGGCCTCCAAGTATATTCTCTCATGTTTTTAGCCACGCTAAGGCCTCTATTACAGTGCCCGTTCCAGAGAAGGTTTTGCCTCCTAGGTTCTTGTACCTTTTAGACATGCGATCAAGCTCGAATTGTTGAGCAGTCGGGGGTTGTATTAAGGGTCCATCTTCAGCTGGGACTTCACCTCGTCCTCTGCCACGGCCAGCTCGACCTCCTCTACCAGCGGCTGCTCGAGTAGCCATTGTTCAAGTTCTGTATAAGCAAGAAAAGAGTCAGCCTACAGAAACGATAATTTTATTGTATGGTAAAGCAGAAGAACTTAAGGAAAGATAATGATGGACTGATCAAATTGTTTTTGCTATTCTGCTTAGCTCATTCTAGGACATTACTAGTCCTATCTCTAATGAGCTACTCGCCTTAAAATACTACTGATTCTACTCCGACGAAGTGTTTAATGTGTCAAATTCCAGAACTAAGGTTAACCAAAGCTCTGATACCACCTGTGACGACCCCAAAACCCCGTGCTACGGTGTTAAGGATAATCATTGGAATATAATACATTAATCATCATTAGCAGAGTACAGATAATAGCATAAAAAAGAAATAGAATAATTTACAAAAATATGACAGTAGAATCATATATATCACTACATCAGAGAGCACAGTGCAGGATACTACTTAGTGCATAATAATACATAATCAGTCAACATCGCCAATGGCGGAATCATAATACATAGAGGGTACATAAACTAAACATCAGTCTACATCGCCTGTGGCGGAATCATAATACATATACAATAATGGCAGAAAAGTCACAATCATCACAATGTAGTCAAGCCTCGCCATAAGCCAAAAGTGCACCTCTACTGCTGTGCCATGCCCAAAATATGTCAGCTACCTGTAACTAGGTTGCCCGTGTGAAAATAAGGGCACCCAAGTTTGCAAGGTGAAATAAACTACGAGTCAGTCATGGGACTGGTATGAGAAATCTACTTAACTTGTTAAACAACAATAATAAGGCAAATCAAAGGACCACGCCACTTTCGCGGAACGGGTTTACTCCAATGAGTGCTAGTGCATGAAATAAAGTAAATGTTTAAATCATCGCAATGCTTTTTATAAAATGAAGCCATTATAAGACTCAGGTCCCATCACACAATGCAACGCAAGCCGGAGGATAGAGTTTTACCTTATAATGGCCAAAAATGCTTCATACGTATAAAACAAAAGTGTTTGATATTATTACTAGTGCATATATGTTTCAAAAGAAAATTTAAATCATAAATATCAATCATAGACGGCATAAATGACCCATACCACTATGTCGCCATACTAGTAATACAATCACATCCGCATATTTCGTATTGGAAATTGGATTCCATCATGAGTCGAGGCAAGGGGCAAGCTCCTCTCCATTCGAGACACTCTAGCAAATGTCCCAGGACCGCACACAGCAATCCCTGGATCCTCCAAGGCCGGTCCTCTCTTACTTTTGAGGATTGGCAATTCCTGAACACACGTTTCCCGGTCCTTACAGACCAATAATCGAGGCGCCACGCATTCCAACAACCACACAGGTGAAAAGTATATATAAATGTCAGGGCTGGTAGGTTACTGATACCACCATAGCTAGAAAGAAACGTCGTGCACTCCTTGGTTCCTTCTCCTGTTTTTGACTCATACCGAGGTGTGAGGCTCGCGAATCCACGCTATACACAAAGCTACGTCACACAAACCATGCTTTGATCATCAACCACAAGACTTTGCTTTGCAACAGAAGCCTTGATCATATGCCACTAAGGCATGCCACAAAGGCAATCCACTCCATGCGACTGATTTCTATCTATATATAACCTCTGAGCTCGTATGTCTCAGAGAAGGGCGTTAAGCAAGAGAATAAATTCTCCTCCGCCAAACAGATATATATTAAATAGAGATCAATCAGCACAGAACAAAATCCAATGTTAGACACACAGTCCATTTACAAGTTGGTTCTGGGTCTGATCGAAACCGGAGGCACCAAATTCATCGCTTATCCGCACAATCAACAATACGTCTGGACGGCTACTACTTCAGCTCCTTCAAGGTAGCTACTCCAATCATGAGCATCAGTAGCGCCCATCCATCCAATGTGAAGATCGTCGGTCTTCAACCGTCTTCAACTCTTCGACTTCTCATCGTCGATTGATTATTTGAAATGAGAATAAACTCGGCCTTTTCAAATAATCCACGTATATTTAGATTTTCAAATCAATTTTTCACATGGTTAAATCACTCAACATTCACATTTCAGTTCTTTAATATAGTATTCATGTTAAATACATTCGACCATCATATATCAAGAAAACCAAGCAAAATCGGTTTATTTCCATTCTATATTGTCAATAATATTTTATAACGATATATCGCCATTTTTATTTATTTAAAAACGACCATATTTAATTAAACGACATTTCAGGTCGTGCCGAGGCACTGTTTTTTCACTAAATTTGTTTTACACATATCCGAAAATCTAACCGTTGGATCTTCACAAATTTTATATCATTAGAAAGATCATTTCAAAACGAATCCAATGGTTTCAGTTTTGGGAAAATCCGACGGTCGGATCTCCCACACTAGTCGTTTGAAATCACGGTTTCAAATTACGAACTGCAGCGTCGTTATTCGATTTAATTTAATTGTATTTATATATAAATATAATCGATTCTGGTACTGTTTCTCACTAAATTTGAATTAAACATTCTAGACAATCCAACCGTCGGATCTTTACAAAGTTGGTGCCGTTGGAAAGATATTTCCAAGGCGAACCCAACGGTTGAGGTTTCGGGAAAATCCAATGGTCGGATTTCCCGCACTAGTCGTTTGAAATCACGGTTTCAAAATACGAACTGCACGGCCACAATTCGTTTTAATTTTATGTATATATATTTATATATAAATATAGTTCATTCGACGATTTCGATATCGTTTTCACTTCAAATATTTCACTAACGCCTTTAAATTTTGGAAATTTTTGCCATAACCTCCTTTGTACGGGAGGGGCTGGGAAAATTCCCAAATAGCCACACGGGCGTCTCATCTCAAAAAGAAAAAGAAAAAGCCAAGCGGGTAGACAATAGGCTCATAAAATCATCACCCAAACTAAACAGTAAACGTGTACCTATTTGTCGGACACAAAATTTTATTCCTCTTCTCTAGCCACTTTGCTATAACCTGTTCAATAAATATGCATGCACATATATGCAATTCTTATCACTTATCATTTTCCATTCAACTTCAAATTTGATTCAATTTGGTTTAAAGTCGCCATTCATTCTAATGTTGCATACATAGGCAAAAATCATATCATTAGCTAATTAATGAATATTTCAACTCATGCATATTTATTTAAATAAGTGGTTATTTTTAACACCTCACATTTCAAAAAAATGATATTTTTGGCAAACTAAAATATATTTCAACACATGACTATTTTATTTAGCTCCCATACATGTTAAAAATAATATTCACTTCACTAATATTTATTTCCACACTAGCATATTTTTAGCAAATAACGAATATGATAAAAATAGTATTTTCATCATCTAAAATATTTATTCAACACATGAATGCCTTTAACACTTCATAATTTCAAATGTAATTTTTATTGTTCGATCTTCTTATTCAACACATGAAACTTTTCAACACACGCTCTTCTCTACACATGAGCATTTCCACACATGGATATTTTATATAGTTTGTTCATATAAGAAAGATGAAATTTTTATTGTTGAAACTATTTATATATAAGGCGAATATTTTACATACTTAATATATATTATAAAAATGTGATTTTTATTGTTTAAACACCTTATTCATTCACACATGAATTTAATTTTCACACATCACTTCTCAACACATGAGCATTTCCACACATGGATATAGTTTCAACACATGACTTTAGTTTCAACGCATGAAAATAATTTCAACATATGAAAATAATTCTAACACATGAATATTATTCAAAATTTCGGCAGCATAACGGCAGGGTAGTTAAAACCGGCACCGTCCCGAGTACGGCTCCTCGCTCTACCTTAAAACCTCGCGGTTTTTGACAATGGGGATTCCATGCATCTAGTTCGCACGCAGGCGGCATGTTTTATTTTCATTTCCATAATTATTTCAAATTTGTTTCAATCACCAATGGGTATTTTTCAACCACGACCAAACAATATCAACCACAAACAATTCTATCAACCATTCGCATTATTCACCCAATTTTTCACACCAATTCACAAACAATAAATATCGTCCATGGTTTGTGGACGAGGGGAGTGTGTGTGTATATATATATATGTATATATTTCATTTTCCATTCAAACACACATATCATTTAAACAATGCGTGTATAATTCATACTTCGCTCATACAACTTATACTATGCATGTATATGTGGTATACAACACGTATATAATTTATATTTCGCTTATATAATTTATACATGACATTTTCCATTCAATTTCATTTAATTTATATTTCTCACATTGGTTTTCGAAGTGCTAAATATCGTAGATGGCTCAGAAAAATCCGCGGTCTCTTCTATGTGGTAGAGAGCCTCCTTGCGGTCAAGATGTTTCCTATTTCATCAAATTTCATTAACACACCATAAAGATGTGATTTTTCAAAGTTCAAATATAATAAAGGACTCACCTTTCACGATGGTTCAAAACTAGGTTTGCAGTTTTCGCAAAAACCGAGGCACGATACTACGATTGGAAGGTACAGCGTGGAAGAGGGAAGAGAGGGGAGTCGGTCGGTGGTGGTCTTGGCCGGATCGAACGCATGTAGCGGCGGAGGCGGCGCTAGGAAGGTCGGAACTTCCTGGGCCTCGTTCTCGTCGATGGGGAGGAGGGAGGAGACGAGGGTGGGTCGGATTTGAAGAGGGGTGCAGGTGGTGGCGGCGTCGGCATGGGGCTGAGGTGGTCGGAAATCGCCTGGGAAGGAGGGAGCTTCAGTCACTGTCGATAACGAGAGAGAATAAGGGTTTTAGAGGATTTTTTTATTTATGAAAGGAATTTTCTGATTCGCCCATATATATATTATTCAGAAAATTAGGGTTTTCACGAACGAACTCCTTTTTAAACCTAACGACTGTTGCCCCTAGCTAAATACCCCCATCCCGGACACAATGGGATATGTTTCGTTGGCCAATTCGATTGTTACAGTCAGTTATTTTTCAAATTAAAGTATAAAACATTTTATATTCAATTTGAACGTACATTTCAATTTGCCAAGGCCACAAACTAATTCGAAAAATTCCAGAAAAATAAATCTAGCTATGTTTTGACGCTACGGTCCCAACAAAGCTAGTTCCGTCGAATTCTGAGATCATTTGAAAAATGGCCATTTTTTGGTCGATCCAATTTAACAGAAATTGACCAAACAAATTTTCTTTTGCCACGCTCACATACTAGCTTCAAAAATTATGAAATTTGAAAACTAGCAATAGTTTGACATCCCAGACCCAACAAAAAGTGGTTTCGTCGAATTCCGATGTCGTTTGCAAAATGTCTATTTTCAAGGGCTATATATTCTATATAACGACCATTCTGAAAATTCATTTGGCCATAACTTTTGATTCCCGCTATGAAACTTCGGTTTTTCAGATTCGTTAGAAAGATATTCATAAACAGATTTAAATATTTTTGGTTTCACTAAAATCCGTTATATTTTCCACCCGGTACAATCAGTCAAAATTGGAATTCAAATTTTCAAACTGCCTCACTATTTCCAATTCATTCTTTTATTGAAATCTTCTATTCCAATTGTTCAAATTGCATTGAAATAACCAATTTAAAATTTTTAAATTGGCTCGTATTTTCTGGGTTGTTACACATTGTCAGAACGGTCTTAGTTGATAGTGGGGGCATATGTCAATGTCCTCTTCATCAATGCATTTCATAGGATGAAACTCTCCATGGATGATGTGAAAGCTTGCTAAAATAAAATTCACGGATTTACGGGACAAGCCGTTCAACCGACTGACATCATCAATTTGCTCGTCGAAATTGGAGAGGGAGATCAGAAGGCTGCATTAAAGCAAGATTTTGTCATAATCGATGAGTTTTCTGCTTACAACGCCTTCCTTGAGAGGCCAACCCTCACAGCTTTTAGAATAACAATGGCTCTGTGGTATCTCACGATGAAATTCCTTACTGAAAACGGAATTGGTACAGTCAAGGGCGTCCAAAATGTAGCGAGGGAGTGCTATCTGGTTGAGCTTGCTGAGGCGAGGAAGAAGGAAGTGAAGAAGGATGTAGAGACTCCGCTCCGCATTCATGATCCCCCCTTATAGCAACTAGGGCGTGGCCTTCATACTGGCGAACATAGAGGAGCCCAGAAGGAAATTGATCCAAGAAAAGCCAGTACAGGGGAAAATAGAGCGGCACCGGCTGAGGACACCATCTCCGTTCCAGTACACGATAAAGATCCTGACCGAGTCCTAAAGATAGGTTCTCAACTGGGCCTAAATTTGCAGAAGGATTTGATATTGTTTTTAAAAGCAAACCTAGATGTTTTCGCATGGACGCACTCTGACATGTGCGGAATATCACCAGATGTAATTGTGCATAAATTGAATATTAACCCTAGTTTGACTCCTGTAAAACAAAAAAGACGAGTTCAAGGACCTGAGAGGTCTATAGCACTAAAAGAAGAAGTAGATAGACTATTCAAGAATAAATTTATATGAGAATCTACGTATCCCGATTGGGTTTCCAATTTGGTCCTTGTTAAAAAATCCAACGACAAATGGAGGGTGTGCATAGATTACTCGGACCTTAACAAAGCGTGTCCCAAAGACAGTTTTCCGTTACCAAAAATTGACCAACTTGTCGACGCAACTGCGGGGCATGAATTGTTATCGCTTATGGACGCATACTCTGAGTATAATCAAATCATGATGCATAAGCCAGATGAGGAGAACACGAGTTTCTTAACCGATAGAGGCCTATATTTCTAGAAAGTTATGCTGTTTGAACTAAAGAATGCAGGAGCAACCTATCAGTGCCTTGTGAATTCCATGTTCAAATCCCAAATCGGGAACACTATAGAGGTCTATGTAGATGATATGCTGATAAAGTCAAAGAAGGCAGAAAATCATCTGGAGAATCTAACTAAGATGTTTCATATCCTTAGAAAGTATGGCATGAA
Organism: Allium sativum; assembly: GCA_030737875.1. NCBI lineage: Eukaryota > Viridiplantae > Streptophyta > Magnoliopsida > Asparagales > Amaryllidaceae > Allium > Allium sativum. The sequence continues at coordinate 454,051,620 of CM060920.1, read as the reverse complement.
GCTAAATCCTCTTAAATTCTCATTTGGAGTTTCATCAGGAAAATTTCTCGGGTTCATAGTCAGTGCCAGGGACACTGAGGTGAACCCTTCTCAAGTCATAGCCTTACGAGAAATGCGAGCTCTGAGGACAAAGAAAGAACTTCAAAGCTTGAATGGGAAAGTCACTACCTTGAACCGATTCATCTCAAAGGCAACAGATCGATGCATCCCACTCTTCGATGCTCTAAGGAAGGGAAAGAAAGATTTTCAGTGGACTCCTGAGTGTCAAACGGCATTTGAAGAACTGATTAAACACATGGAGTTGCCAACAATGCTTTCTAAACCTAAAGATGGAGAGGAGCTGCTCCTATATCTAGTTGTCTCGTCCCATGCCCTAAGTGCTGCACTTATTCGGGAGGATGCTAAGGTTCAGAAGCCAGTTTACTACATTAGCAAGCAACTCGCTGGGGAAGAGTTAAACTACCCAAATTTGGAAAAACTTGCATACTGTTTGCTCGTTGACTCAAAGAAGTTAAGACCAAATTTCCAATCTCGTCCTATAAAAGTTCTCACTGATCAACCGCTAAGGCAAGTTCTTTTTCGCCCAGAGGAAATTGAAGAACCAGCAGAGACAATGCCTAGTTGGAAGCTATACTTTGATTTGTCCAGAAATGATTACTGTCCAAGGGCCGGAATTGTCCTAGAAAATCGAGATGGTCATTCTCTAAGCTACGCCCTAAGATTAGAGTTCCCAACAACGAATAATAAGGCCGAATACGAGGCATTAATAATAGGAGTAAAGCTGGAAAAAGAGCTGAATCTGAAAACTTTACAAATCTTTAGTGATTCTCAAATAGTAGTGTGTCAAGTCCTTAAAGAATTCCAGACTAAAATTGGAAACCTTCCTTCTTATCTTATCAAAACCATGGAACTTCTCAACGACCTTGACCACTACACTATGTATCACATTCCAAAGGAAGAAAATTCAAAGGCGGATTATCTCACCAAATATGCCAGTTCTTCAGATGCACAGTTACCGGGTCTTATTCCTGTAGAAGTCCTTTCAACTCCCACCATTGAGGAAGCAGATGTTGACTGGATCATAGAGACGGTAGAAGAGCCCGTGTCATGGATAACTCCATCAAGGAATATATCCTCAATGGGGCACTCCCCGAAGAGCCAAAAAAGCGAAGGAAGATATTACGCAAAGCCCTACTATACCTTATTCAAACAGAAAGTTATACAGACGAGGATTCTCTATGCCATTGCTTCGATGTGTAACAAAAGAGGAATCAAGATCAATCTTGGCAGAATTACATGAGGGAGATCGCGGTGGTCACATAGGCGGTCAAACACTGGCCAATTGTTTTTTGTGATATGGCTATTTTTGTCCTGATGTGAACCTAGATGCGATGACCTATGTTAAAAAGTGTGATAGATGCCAAAGATTTGTAAAAATTCCAAGAGGACCTTCCACTGAATTGACTCAAATGGTCAGCCCATGGCCATTTGCCATTTGGGGGCATAGACTTGATTGGAGAATTACCTACAGCTAAATCAAATATGAAGTACGCGATAGTAGCAGTTGAATATTTTACTAAATGGGCTGAAGATGAACCGCTAGCTACTATTACTTCAAAGAAGGTGATCAATTTTGTCTTGAAGAAAATCATCTGTAGGTTTGGTGTACCATAGAAAATAATCACCAATAATGGAACTCAATTTTAGAGCAGTGAGTTTCTAGACTTTTGTGCCAAGTACAAGATCAAGAAGAGTTTTGCAGCCGTAGCTCATCCGCAGGCCAACGGGCAAGTCGAAGCAATCAAAAAAATCTTAAAGTCTAACATTAAGAAGCGACTCAAAAAAGCTAAGGGTGCTTGGGTATAAGAGCTTCTGCTTGCACTATGGGCTTACCATACCACCCATAAAACTGCGACAGGGCCCATTCCATTCTCGCTTGCGTTTGGATCTGAGGCTATGATCCTAGTAGAACTGGAGGTTCCAACTCATAGAAGAATCCACTTCAACCAAGAAGAGAATGAGAAACTACAATCAGAAACACTCGATTTTCTTGAAGAGAAATAAGGGAAGCAGAACTCAGAGTCATGGCACACCAGAGAAAAATAGGTCGTCATTTCAATGCTAAAGTAAAGCGCAGAACCTTCCAAGTTGGGGACCTTGTTCTGAAAAGAATTATGATAGGAACTGGGGTACTTGGACCCAACTGGGAGGGGCCATATATGATTAGCCAAAAATTCTTCGATGGTACTTTTGAGCTGAAAACCACGGATGCAATCCAACTTCTGAGAGCATGGAATGCTATACACCTCCGTCACTACTTCGCTTAAAGTTTCTTGCATATGTTCTAAAAAAAGTTGTAAATATCATGCCTTGTAAATACCATGTAACATCATTACAAACTTTGTACATACTAATGAAAGAAATTGCTTTTACTTACCTAAATCGTATGATTCACAAATTGTTTGCTAAGGTTCGATTTTGCTTGCTGGACCATTAAAAGAATGCTGACGCATCTATGACCTAATTAGACCCGGTGTTCATTTTAGCACATCCCGATTGGGATAGCTCAAATATCCATTTTTCAATGCTTAAAACATTATTCGCAACCAACTCGAAGATGTAGAGCATATTAGTGCAAGAAAGGAACACCAGGGACTAAATGGTCAATTGGCATAGCGCTCAAAGTTACAAATAAAGCTGTAAGTTTCATAAAAGAGGCACCTTCTTAATTGCAAGGTCCTATGCCCTAGTTCTGACAAATTGTGGTAAAACCCGATGAATGAACTGCCGTCTTCCTTGAGAAACAACGCAATATTAAACCAAAGACATCCCTGAGGGGCACGTAGTCGACCGTCGACGGCATGAATACATGGTCGGACTGCGATAGATATTGGGTTTTTAAAACCAAAGACCTCCTCGAAGGGAACCCGGTTTATCGTCAACGCCATTAATACATGACTGGATAGCGAAATAAACACTGGGATTTAAAACCAAAGACCTCCCCGTGGGGCGCTCGGTTGATCGTCGAAGCCACTAATGCATGCTTGGATAGCGGTACAAACACTAGGTTCTAAAAGACCCTTTCGGGGGCATCCGATTAGATGCTGGGTCTTTCAAATCCAGCTATTGATTCTAGGTCTTCCGAATCCAGTTACTGACGGACCCAGAGCCCTTCTCGTAGGCGCCCTACAAATTCTACAAGTGGCTGAGTCAATCAGTCACAATGAATAACGTGTTTACAAATACCTTTTCAGAGGGATGGAAAGTAAGACTTCTACAAGGGTATATGTTCAAATCTAATCTCCGAAGGGCCTGGATTGCCAGGCTAGTAAGAAAATGATTGAATATATAATATAAGACCTCTCGAACAGAGGAACAAAAACAAAAGTTCATCGCCACAAAAGTGCATGAGTAGGATCAACTAGAACTGGAAATCTTTCACTCATGGTCATGCCAAGGAATTCAACAATGGCAAAAACACATGATAAAAAAAGATCCCTAATAAAATTGGTTGCATAATGTCACACTCGGCCTTTAAAGTCTATGACAAATTTTTGGTATGGGGGTATTACCACCACATTAAGGAAATTCACTAATGCTCACTCGAGCATACCATGAACTCATCACAATTTTACAATTGAGCTTAGCGCTCACAAGGTTTACTCTAACCAGTGAAGTTAACTTCCTTGAAATGACTAAGACGAATTCGAAAATTCGACATTGTGATAAGCAGAAAGTTGATCGTTTACAAAAAAGAAGTCTCTTAAAATACCTTAGCCACAATCAGGGAAATCCAGTAAAACTGGTCAAATAAACCGGGTTAATAGTGATTCGTGGCTACAAAAAAAGGTAATAATAATAATAAATAAAAATATTATTATTACCATTTGCAGAAAGATGTCAGGAGACCATTATTATGCCGAACATTGTAGTAATAAACGACTGGTAATGTGAAGAATTTGTGTTGAAAGTATATAAAGAAAGAAGGTATGGAAGGTAAAGGTTTAAAGTACAATAAGCATAACACTTCCATCATAACAACGCAGAGTCAAAGTCACAAACCCAATGCAAAAGTGTTGGACATAGAGAAACATAAGTGGGGACCGACACCCACATATACAACTGGTCTAGAGCATAAATACATAAATGGAAATAACAAAAGTTAGACAAGAGGATTTCTTCTTTTTGTCACTAGATCATTTCCTAACAAGAAAAAAAGGAGTAGTACCGGTCGGTTCTGTTTTGTTCCCAGGACTTGTTAATTCGGCAATGATCTTTTTCTGGGACTTGAGAGCCTGGATAAGCGCTGCTTTGTCCTTCTCCAAAGTAATGATATGTTCAATGTTATCCCTATTTAGCCTTTGGAGATTGCATGCGTAGGTATTCCAAGCACCCAATTTGCGCGCATTATACTGTCCAATTTCTTCAAAGTGCTTTTCCATCCATGTCCCGGTTGCTTCGAGTTGCATCAATGAATGATTCTTTAGATTGTCCAGATCCTCGCAGACTAATTGCTTATTGGATGGATATATGTCCAGGTTGAATTGATCAAAGTTCAACCCCTAAAGGCCCCAGCCCTCAAATCGATCAGCAAGTTCAGAAGTATGCAGCTTAGGAATGTAGCGAGGTCTGTCAATGATGGCTTGAAGTTCAGCTAGAGTTGGGGAAGCAGAAGAAGTCTGAGTATCAGGTACGGGAAGCTTGCCCGACCAATGACATTTCTGAGAACTATCCTCACTTGAAGCCCCCTCATTCCTCTCAGACATCCTACGCAAATAATGGTGTTTTAAAGTGAGTAGCAGGCCAGAATGCGATGAGTTTAAGCATGACCAGGTAATGGTAAAGCAAACCAACCCGTGCCCCTAATTGCCTAGGAGTTTAATACTAACCGATCGGAATAGCCAAATCCCCGGGAAGATGACACTAACTGATCGGCCTCTGGGAATGACCGATCGGTATGATTGGTTTCCCATATATTTGATAGTAATGGACCGGTGCTATCAAAACTATGGAAGGAGCAGAACTAACTAGCTAACGCTCAAGATAAACCACACAGTTCAAACAACTCTCTAAGGACTCACACCGACCGATCGGTACTTGAGAACTGACCGACCAGTACAAGACATTTTTCAAGGAGATAATAACAGCTGATCGTCCCCAATATATTATTGAATTCCTAAAAAACCATAACTCCACAACAATTTATTGGCAAGTGGGATAAAAAAATAGTGTACACAAAAGACGCAAATACAGAACAAGAGATTGAATTCATATTAAACACATATGGTGTTACAATAGCGAGACAAAGGAGCATACAAAATTAAAATTCCCAAATCAAGAAATTTGTCAAACACCATTTGAGCATCAAGTTAAAATAAAAGTTTGAGAGGAACAATACATTTGGAACTCTTCAAACATGATCCCAATTCATATAAATTCAACACCAAAGTTCAAAACCCTAAAAAACCCGCATCCAATTCTGTTCGAAACCCCAAATCATTCCTCTCAAGTATACATGAACTAGACGATTTAGAATTAAATGGGTACCTGCATTTAATTAGGGTTTGCTGAAGCCAACAATGAAAATCAATCACAGAGATGAACACCGAGATTGAACGATGGGTTGCAAATGTGCGTCGAGGTGAACTAAATTGGAATTGGAGGTTGATCGAAGTAAAGCAGATCAAGGAAGTAGGTTTTTCAGAAGATCGGAGTTGCCTCCATTAATGGAGATTTCTGGTCGGATAGGAAAAAGTGAAATAAAAGGGAAGATTAAGAGCCAGGGGTCAAATATAAAGGCACTTGCTAGGTAGGTCGCTCGGCCCAAGGAAGCCTGCTACACCCAACTGATCGGTCACCTGCCAAGCAAATTTAACCCGCCGACCAACCGCTTAAATTAACCATTGCGAATGATTGAGCATACTGACCAGAAGCAAAGTCCACGAGAATAAACCACCAGTTGTATAATATAAACGTTCATTTCGAAGCTCACAATCTTCTCAAACAGAAAATTTTAAACTTCGAGGGGCAAATGTTTACTCATCAAAAATCATACGCACATCGGTGGATCAAAATGCGGGGAAAGACTAGAAGTTCAATGATTCAATATGTAACCGATCAGTATAGAATTCAGGTACTAATCGAGCAGTCCTCATAATGTATACTATGTTCCACCGTTGTTATACTGGTTGGTCATAAGGATGCAAGACCGACCGGTCACGTTTTGGAATTCCAGAGCGGCCAGTTAGCAGTAATACGATACAATCAAACCGATCGGTCAGGATGAGGTACAACCGACTGGTCATACCAGGAGCTACTCATTTTAATAAGTCTTACGGCACCGGTCGGATAGGAAGGATTACAACTGGTCGGTTATATCATGAGGGACAGACCGATCGGTCTCACAAGAAAGGAAGATGTACCGATCGGTTGCTTCTAAAGCAATGTGTCTTATTCTAATATTTCTACACCAGTCGGTCAAAAAGACAGACGACCGACCGGTACAAAGCCCATAGCTGATCAATCGCGCAGATAAAAGGGGGAGACACACCAACTAGTCGGTTCTGATTCATACCGATCAGTTCTATGGACAACTATTGACAGGTTGGCCTGTAGCAATTACCGTAAATATGACTTAGACCGACCGGTGGCCTGCACATGATATCTTGGCGCTCCCTCACACCTATAAATAGAGGTCCAACCCCACTTTAAGGGGGGATGAATTCTCTTGCCACGAAGTGCTGCTAAAATCTCTCCACAACTATTTCACAAAGTTCTAACACTCATCCATTATCATCAAGTAAAGATTCATTAATTCATTGATCATGGCGTTCATCAAATTTATCCAAGTGGTCTAAGAGTTGGAGATCTATCATCCAAGTTCAAACACTTGAAGAAATCCTTCCAATCCTTCTTCGATCATATCTTATCTTCGCTGTTCGTTCCATTTCTTCATGACTTTTTATGAATTCAAGTGTGATCTAAAAGTGAGAGAGTGATAAAACTTGTTGTAAGAGTGAATCAAACCTTATAATTGATAATTTGTTAATGGAATCCTACGAGAATGTGGATGTAGATCTCTTATGAATCGAACCACTATAAAAATGTTCTTGTGTTTTACTTTTATGTTTTCTATGCTTGCGATTGTGGCTCCACATACTTTTTGTTGAAGTACTTGAGAATGTACCTTTGGTGTTTCATACCGTTTTTGGTATAAACACAAAACTACTAGTTGCCCATATGGAAAATATGGGCACCCAGAGTTTAGGTAGAAATAATAAACTCCAAGTCAGTCGTGGGACTAGTAAGAGAACTTAAAACAGTTATTAAAACTTATTCTAAAATAGGGTAAATCATGGGACCATGCCGTCTGACATGGAACGGGTTTACTCCACATGAATATCAGTTTAAAACAAAACGACACAATGCTTTTTGGAAAATGAAGCTATTATAAGATTCAGGTCCCATTACACAACGCAATGCAAACCGGAGGACAGAGTTTTACCTTATAATAGCCAAACATGCTTGATACGCTTTAAAAAAATCATTTTGATATTACTATAAGTGCATAGTGTAGAAAACAACTTCGAATATAAATGTATCAATCATAGACGGCATAGTAACCCCATCATACTATGTCGCCATATAGGTTTACAACTAAAACCGAAAAGTCGCGTATTGGAAATTGGATTTCTATCATGAGTCAAGGCAAGGAATGGTCTCCTTACTGATTCGGATCACCTCTAGCAAGATGACCTAGGATCACACCTATGGGAAACCATTGTATCCTACAGGGCCGGTCTACACCTAATGTTTGTGGATTAGTTATTCCTGAACAATACATTTCCCGTTCCATTCAGACCTACAATCTGGTCAGTACGTAGACCATATGAGCCTTTTAGTCGGCTCTATATCTGAGGTGCCTCGCTATTCATCATCCACATAAGTAAAAATGTCTAGGCTCCATATCATGACACAACTTCTAGATAGAAAGAAACATTTGCACTCCCTACGTCCCTTACCCCGTTTTTGACTTATACCGGGGTGTGATTCGCGAATTAAAGCTATACACAAAATCTATGCTAATTAAAGTCGTGCTTTGATCATCAACTACAAGGCCTTTTTTTTCAAAAAAAAGTCTTGATCATTTGCATCTCAGTATGCCACATCGACAATTCATGCCATATAACTGATATCTATCAATATATAACCTCTAAACTCATACGTCTCAGATAAGGGTATTAAGCAAGAGAATAAATTCTCCTCCACCAGACAGATACATATTTAATACAAATCAGTCAATAAAGAACGAAATATAATGTTAGACATACAATCCATTTTCAAGTTCATCCAGGGTCTGAACAAAACTAGAGGCACCTTATTCCTTGTCCCATATATCCAATACAGGATAGAGGTCCTCGCATATCCGGTTGATTTCCATGTACGTCTGGACAATCACCACATATAACCTCTACTTAGGTGTACTTTCTAAGCGAGAAATCAGCAATAGCCCAAACGAGGTGAAGATCTCTGGTCTTCAATGTAATGACCCAAATTTTTTTGAAAATATTATTTTGCAAGCAGATAGATATCATTTTCACATACACATACGTATCAGTTCTATCCTTATGATGCAAAAGTATCACTTTTGTATGCATAAGGATATCAGTTTTAAATTTCACTAAACATTTACTGAATCTAATTGGAATTAGTGATGTTATGGAATTTGTGTGCAAATATGAGTGTGTTTGCAAATGTGTACTTCTGGGGGCATGCACAAGGCAACATCATAATCCCAGGATATATATATATATATATATATACATGTATAGTACAGCTCATGTATGTGAATATACTTATGTTACTTGAAATTATTTTAGTGCATAATGTTAGGGATGTTTGAAATAATACATGCACATGTATATGGCATAAACAAATGCACTGAGATAAAATAATGGGTTTCCAGATTTAGAAAAGGGAGGGAATCATTGTTTTGGCATGACTTGTTTTGGAGGGAAAATAATTTTTAATGCTTTTCTTTTTCTCTGAAAATTGATGGTGTTTTTACACCGAGCATTTTTTTAAACAAGGCAAATATTATGTGGAAAATACTCACACATATGGCATGATTTGTAAAAGGGTAAAACTGACATTCCATAACCTTTGAAACCCTAGAAAACTGATGTTATAAATAAGGGTAACCGGGAAAAAATCAAACTGCCTAGTATTAACCAGTGAAAAAGATAACTCTACTTTTAAAGGAAGAAGGGAAGCTTGAGGATAAATAAAGGGTTTTCTGATTTTATTTTCTAGCTTAGAAGAAGGAGATTCGGTGAGTATTCTCACTTAAAACATATGGCATTAAGTCCTGATTCCAAGAGGCAGCCGATATTTTTATATGCTCATTTTCTTTGGATTTGACCTTTTGATTATTTCATCCATTTTCTTATGACTGGAATTTTTTTATTGATTTTATTTAAAACCATTATTGAGTTTAGCATTATGGATCTAAAGTCATTATTTAAACCTATTCAGTTTTATGACCCTTTAAACACCTCTTTACTGATACCTTTAATCTGTACTAGAAATATGAATATACAAAAGGTATATATCTGTTGCAAATCTTCTATGAAACACTTATATGAGCTGCAATATACTGATATTTAGGTGTTGAGGCTCTATAAGTAGTTGATTTAGAGAGCAATAGATTTTCTATGTGCTGATCTCTAATCAAGAATGCAACCATGGTGCCTCAGCTAGGCTTTAAGATTCACTTGAAACCAATTGATGCATAGTGGAAAAATCTCTTAAAAAATATTCCTAAAGCCATAGACTAATATCAGATGTATGCTCAGACAATATATATATATATATGTATGTACACTGTTATGATTAAACAAGGATTTATTTCAGTAAAACCTCTGGATTAATGATTTTCTGGAATTCACATGTTTGCATTGATGGATTATATTCTTGCTTGTATGGTTTATATTCTTGCCTCAATGATTGTCTCTATTGTTTGGAGTGATCTCTATGAAATCCATGGTATTCACAGTGAGTCTAACTATGTTAGTTTACCAGGTTTAGGTTGGTAGTTACTGAAAAATATAAGTGAACACTAAGTAATTTAACTAAGGACTATTTTGGTCAAGATACTGCGGGATGGCTTACCTTGAATTGCAAGTTTGGTACATAGCCTAATTTTGGTCTTGAGATCTTTGTGTAGTAGTGTGAATTAGATTACTTCAATGTGCCCCAGTGATCCCTAATGCAGGTGAGGCCAGGGAACTTAAATAACTAAAAATGCTAGGAAATAAGTATATAAGGAACTTGAGTTTTCCTGGAGGATTTCCTAGGGCAATTATGGATACAAATCATGATGTTGACAGAGTGAATTAATCTGTTATGTTCTTATGTTTGATTGAATTGCATGTATTAATTTTGAATACTGATGATGAATGCTTTTATAAATCAGTATATGTGTACTTGGACAAGATTATTTATTAACATGTAAAAGAGGTGAGCATTTTAATAAAATTCCTTTATGAAATCATAGAATAGATTTTATCATTATGTTTTAATTGGGATGCTCATACCAGACATTAGTCTGACCTTATTTGCTCAGGGAAAATGGGGTGTTTCATTTTATAATGAGGCATCCCGTAATGCTTTTTCAGGTATTGATGTCGTTAAGTAGATTTGGTTTAAGGAGTTTTCTTGGATGATTAGCATGCTTGAGTAGGAAATAAGAGCCTTGAAATATGATATTTGCATGAATCCCTGATAGCAGTTTATGAATTAGTCTTGTAATTATTAAGCTAATATATTTAAATGGTAGATGAATGAAATACAAAATGTGTGCAAATGACTTAGTTGAAGTAATATTCTAATTTGATCATTTTATGATCTAAAATGGAAAAATGTATATATATTTTGAGTTGCAGAGATTTACTAATATTATATGTATTAGTCAATCTGGAGTCATTTTAGAAAAATATATCTTCAAGGTATCAGTTGTGCATGCACATGATTATCAGTTTTTGGTACACTTAGTTTGAAAGTATCACTTTTTTGGGCTCATGGTTATCAGTTTGATAAATCCATTTGTAGATATCACTTTTGTAAGACCAAAAGTATCATTTTGAAATAGCATCATTTTGAAAGGATCACTTTTATATGCTCAGAGTACCATTTTGAAAAAGGTACTATTTTTGTCAAGTATCATTTCTTCATAATGTTAGGGGTCATTTTTTTGGAACGCATTATTTTCTGAAGCAAGAACAGTATCATTTTCATATACACTGAAGTATCAGTTTTTGAAAGCATTATTTTGTAGGCATATAGGTATTATTTTTACACACACATGAGTATCAGTTCTATCCTTAGGATATAAAGATATCATTTTTGTAAGCATAAGGATATCAGTTTTAAAATTTCTGTGTTTAACATTGATTTATTCTGAGATCAATGGATCTCTTGCTTTCTTTCTACTATGATTTAAAGAAGGAGGGATATATATATATATATAAATATATATATATCTTCACACACACACACACACACACACACACACACACACACATATATATATATATCATAATAATTTCGAAATGAACCGATATTTTTATATTGGTAAAACTTTTGGATCCTGGATGTTAATTTAGGAAAGAATGGCTCTGGCTTGAAACTTTAAAACAAGAGAACCATTTAAATTACATGCTTAAAAAAAACTCATCAGAAATTATAGATAAAAGCAGGGTCATTCCATTATGGTATCAGAGCTGTGTTAATTAAAGACACAGACAATATTTTATTATTAGATGATAGAATAATTTAATTGAAATTGTATGATTGGTTGCTTATGTATGTGTTTGATTTCAATGAACATAAATGGGGAAATAATACCATATAGAAGTAGGAATTTTAGCTAACCCAAAGATTTCTTTTACTAAAGAAACATGGCAGGAAGGGGAAGAGGAACACCTATGGTGAGGCTTTAAGAGAAGAAATAGGGCATAGAACTGAGAATCCACATGAAGAGCTCTCCAAATTACTAAAGACTTATGCTCATTTGGGAGGCAAAAGCTTTGAAGGGACTAAAAGTGTAATGGAAATCCAAGTTTGGCATAGAACCTCGAAAAGGATTTTTGGGGACATTCAATTAGATGATCAAAGAAAGAGGCAAGTAGCTTCTAGACAGTTGAAAGGAGAAGCTTTGAGTTGGTGGGAGGTAATTATAGCGGGAAGAGCTGAAAATGATATTACTTGGAACTAATTTAAGGAACTAATTGAAGCAAGATTTGTGCCTGCATTTGCTAAGGCAACTCTGCTTGAAGAATTTATAAGATTAAGGCAAGGGGATCTAAGTGTCACTGAGTACACTTAGAAATTTGAAGGACTATCAAAGTATGGAGCTATGTTAGTTGATGATGAAGCATCTAAAAATAGCAGGTACATTAAAGGACTAAACCCAGGGTTGAGTAGAGCTATGTTGCCCCATGCTGATAAGACTTTTGATCAAGTCACAGATTTGGCCCTGAATTTTGAACAACATGATAAAGAAAGGAAAAAATTTAGAAATTTTAAGAACAACAATAATAAGAAGGGTAAGGGAAAGTACCATCCCTATGAAAAGAAATAGGAAGAGGCTGGAAGTAAGAAAACCAGTGAGGCCAAAACTGGTGAAAATAAGCAGAAAGTGGTCTGTCATAACTGTGGCAAAGACGGACATATTAAAACAAAGTGTCTAGAGTTGAAGGGTGGAGCATTAAAGTTCTATATTTGTGGGAAAGAAGGCCATTTGAAGAGAAATTGCCCCGAGAATAAATAGCAAGGCAAAGTGGCAACTTTAGAGACAAAAGGCAAATCCATAGTAGAGTCTAATGCAGAATATCTTGGACAAATGGAAGGCATATTATTTATTTTCCAAATGCCTATATCAGTAGTGTTTGATATAGGAGCAGCACATTCTTTGATCTCCCATGAAATAGTTAAAACCCTGAAACTGATTTGCATTTTTCTAGAGAAACCATTACTTGTTAAAAGCCCTATAGGAAGTTATTGTGCCTTGGATATGATTGGTGTGGATGCAGATCTAATTATAGGAGGAAATTTTTTCATTTTTAATTTATATGTCTTGAATTACCCAGATATAGTATTATATTGGGTATGGATTGGTTAAAGCAATATAGGGCAATAATTAATTTAGAAACATCCACCATTTCACTCCAAAATAGCAAGAAACAAAGAATTACAGTTCTTTGTGAATCAGCTAAGGAAAGAAGCTTATTTCATTTATGTGGGGTAGGTGATAAAATTTCTGAATTTTCAATAGAACACATCCCCATAGTAAATGAATATTTGGATATTTTTGGGGAAGTTAAAGGTATCCCAAACAACGGGTCAGTGGAATTTCAAATTAACTTAATCCCAGGAGCATGCCCAGTGATTAAAAAGCCTACAAGAATGGGGCCAAGTGAACTTATAGAATTGAAGAAGCAGTTAAAAGAGTTAGAAGAAAAAGGTTTTATAAGACCAAGAAATTCTTGTTGAGGTGCACCAGTCGTTTTTGTGAAGAAACAAGATGGTTCTTTAAGGTTGTGTATAGATTACAGAGAACTAAATAAATTAACCATAAAGAACAAATATCCTTTACCAAGAATTGATGATCTTTTTGATCAATTGGCTGGGTCCAAAGTGTTTTCTAGACTTGATTTAGCCTCTGTCTTTCACCAAATGAAAGTAGAAGAGTCTAGCATCAAATACACAGTATTCAACACTAGATATGGATTGTATGAGTTTTTAGTAATGCCATTTGGACTAACTAATGCACCATCTTATTTTGTTTATTTAATGAATAGAACATTCAGAGATTATTTGGATAAGTTTGTGCTAATTTTTATAGATGATATTTTGATTTATTCCAAAACAGTGGAGGAGCATAAAAATCATTTGCATTTAGTTTTGAGCAGATTGAGGAAGAATAATTTAAAAGAATTTTTTTTTGTAAATGCACATTTTGGAAAGAAGAAGTGAATTTTCTTGGGCATGTTATTTCTGCACAAGGTATTTCAGTTAACCCCAGTAAAGTAATAGCCATACAGACATGGCAAAGACCCAAGACAGTGAGTGAAGTTAAATCATTCATGGGAATGGCTGGATATTATAGAAGATTTATTAAAGATTTTTCTAAGATCTCAGCACCACTGACTAATCTAACTAAGAAGAATCAAGCCTATGTTTGGACTGGAAAATATGAAGAAGCTTTTGAAGAATTAAAGGAAGCATTAGTGAATGCACCTGTCTTGAGAGTACCAGAAGGAAACCATGACTTAACAATTTACACAGATGCATGTGGGTATGGTTTAGGAGCAATGTTGATGCAAGAAGGTTAAGTAGTGGCATATGCATCAAGGCAATTGAAACCACATGAGACCAGGAATGCAACACATGATTTAGAGTTAGTTGCAGTTGTGTATGCCTTAAAGCTATGGAGACATTATTTGTTAGGAGCCAAATTTGAGCTCTACACAGATCACAAATCTTTGAAGTATTTATTCTAACAAAAGGATTTAAATATGAGGCAACATAGGTGGGTGGAGTTTTTAGCTGCATATGATTTTGAGATACTCTACACACCAGGAAAAGCTAATAAGATAGCTGATGCTTTGAGTAGGCAACATGCTAAAATAAGTTTGATGATGATAGAGGAATTTAAGAACTTAATGATACTCACTGATCTGGAAATAAAAGAGGATAATAGTATGCACATGGAGGTGCATGGTGCACAAGAAAACAAAGGAAAATTAAGAATGATTACCTTGCAGTCTGATTTAGTTCTAAAGGTAGGAAACATGCAAAATGAAGATCCCATTATTTTAGAAAAGAAAACTCTTTAGAAGCAGGAGAAGAAGTGAAAAACCTGCACATTGATGAGAAGGGATATGTGAGAAATAAAAATACAATTTGGGTACCTGGAAATTAAGAGTTAAAAGAAGAGACATTGAATGAATTCCATAGGAGTAAATACTACATACACCTAGGAAACACCAAAATGTATCACAATATTTAAAGAAATTGTTGGTGGAAAGGGATGAAAAGTGACGTAGCAAAATTTGTAGCCAAGTGTGTAGTTTGCCAACAGATAAAGACAGAGGCACAAGACCCTCAGGTTTATTCCAACAATTAAGTATACCTCAATGGAAATGGTAGGATATCTCTATGGATTTTGTAGACGGTCTACCAAGATCAAGGAGAGGAAATACTAGTATATGGGTAGTGGTTGATAGGCTAACTAAGGTAGCACATTTTATACCAGTAAAGAAAGACATAAATGCACCAAAATTGGCTGAAATATTCATGAAGAAAATAGTGAAATTACATGGTATACCCAAGACCATTGTAAGTGATAGGGACACTATTTTTACATCTAAGTTTGGAGAAGTTTTCAGGAGGCCATGGGAAGTGAGCTTTGCATGAGCACAGCTTACCATCCACAGTCAGTTGGACAAACTGAAGTGATTAATAAAGTGCTCAAGGATTTATTAAGAGCATGTATTTTAGATTTAGGGGGAAACTGGGAAGAACACCTCCATTTAGCTGAATTTACATACAATAACAGCTATCAAAGCACTATAGGAATGACAACATTTGAAGCTTTATACAGCAGGTTGTGTTCATCTCCATTATGTTGGGTTGAGATTAGGGAAAGAGCCGTTTTAGGCCCTGAATATATAAAAGAAACAACTGAGAAGATTGCACTGACAAGGAACAGAATGGCAGCTGCACAAGACAGACAAAAGAAGTATGTAGATAAGAAGAGGAGGCCAGTTGAATACCAGGTAGGGGACTTTGTTTTCATCAAGATTTCACCCATGAAAAAGGTGTTAAGATTTGGGAAACAAGGAAAACTGATACTTAGATACGTTGGACCATACAAGCAGATATTCACATACACATAAGATATGAGGACACAATTCCTAAAAGGTCGGGTATTTGTAATGACCCAAATTTTTTAGAAAATATTATTTTGCAAGCAGATATTCACATACACATAAGTATCAGTTCTATCCTTATGATATAAAAGTATTGCTTTTGTATGCATAAGGATATTACTTTTAAATTTCACTGAATGTTTACTGAATTTAATTGGAATTAGTGATGTTGTGCAAATATGAGTGTGTGTGCACATATGTACAACCAGGGACATGCACAAGGCAACATCATAGTCTCAGGATATATATATATATATATATATATATATATACACACACATATACATGTATAGTACAACTCATGTATGTGAATATACTTATGTTACCTGAAATGATTTTAGTGCATAATGTTAGGGCTGTTTGAAATAATACAAGCACATGTATATGGCATAAACAAATGCACTGAGATAAAATAATGGGTTTTCAGATTTAGAAAAGGGTGGGAATCATTGTTTTGGCATGACTTATTTTGGAGGGAAAATAATTTGTAATGCTTTTCTTTTTCTCTAAAAAGTGATGCAATTTTTACACCAAGCATTTTTTTAAACAAGGCTAATATTATGTGGAAAATAATCACACATATGGCATGATTTGTAAAAGAGTAAAACTGACTTTCTATAACCTTTAAAACCCAAGAAAACTTATGTTATAAATAAGGGTGGTCGGGCGAAAAACAAACTGCGTAGTACAAACTAGTGAAATACGTAAAATCTATTTTAAAGAAGAAGGGAAGATTAAGGATAAAGCAAGGGTTTTCTGGTTTTATTTTCTAGCTTAGAAGAAGGAGATTTGGTGAGTATTCTCACTTAAAACATATGACATTAAGTCCTTATTTCAAGAGGCAGGCGATATTTTTATATGCTCATTTTATTTGGATTTGATCTTTTGATTATTTTATTTGTTTTCTTATGGCTGGAAAAATGTTATTGATTTTTATTTAAAATCAATATTGAGCTTAGCATTATGGATCTAAAGTCATTATTTAAACCTGTTCAGTTTTATGATCCTTTAAACACCTCTTTACTGATACCTTTAATCTGTATTTGAAATCTGGATATGCAAAAGGTATATATCTCTGGAAAATCTTCTATGAAACATTTATATGAGATGCAATATACTGATATATTGGTATTGAGGCTCTATAAGTAGTTCATTTCGATAGCAATAGATTTCCTATGTGCTGATCTCTAATCAAGAATGCAACCATGGTGCCTCAGCTAGGCTTTAAGATTCACTTGAATCCAGTTGATGCATAGTGGCAAAATCTCTTAAAAAATATTCCAAAAGCCATAGATTAATATCAGATGTATGCTCAGAAAATATATATATATATATATATATATTGTTATGATTAAACAAGGTTTATTTCAGTAAAACCTCTGGATAAATGATTTTCTGGAATTCACATGTTTGCATTGATGGATTATATTCTTACTTGAATGGTTTCTATTCTTGCCTGAATGATTGTCTCTATTGTTTGGAGTGATCTCTATAAAATCGATGGTATTCACAATGAGTCTAACTATGTTAGTTTACCAAGTTTAGGTTGGTAGTCACTGAAAAATATAAGTGAACACTAAGTAATTTAACTAAGGACTATTTTGGTCAAGATACTGCGAGATGGCTTACCTTGAATTGCAAGTTTGGTACATGGCCTAATTTTGGTCTTGAGATCTTTGTGTAGTAGTGTGAATTAGATTACTACAATGTTCCCCAGTGATACCTAATGTAGGTGAGGCCAGGGAACTTAAATAACTGAAAATGCTAGGAAATAAGTATATAAGGAACTTGAGTTTTCGTGGAGGATTTCCTATGGTAGTTAGGGATACAAAACATGATGTTGACAGAGTGAATTAATCTGTTATGTTCTTATGTTTGATTGACTTGCTTGTATTAATTTTGAATACTGATGATGAATGTTTTTATAAATCAGTATATGTGCACTTGCACAAGATTGTTTATTAACAAGGAAAAGAAGAGATCATTTTAACAAAATTCCTTAATGAAATCATAGATTTTATCATTATGTTTTAATTGGGATGCTCATACCAGACATTAGTCTAACCTTATTTTCTCATGGCAAATGGGGTATCTCATTTTATAATGACGCAGCCTCTACTGCTTTTTCAGGTATTAATGGAGCTAAGTAGATTTTGTTTAAGGAGTCTGTTGTTTTCTTGGATGATTAGCATGCTTGAGTAGGAAATAAGAGCCTTGAAATATGATATTTGCATGAATCCCTGAGAGCAGTTTATGAATTAGTCTTGTAATTATTAAGCTAATATGTTTGAATGGTAGATGAATGAAATGCAAAATGTATGCAGATGAATGATTTGAAGTAATATTTTAATTTGATCATTTTATGAACTGAAATGGAAAAATATATATTTTTTGATTTACAGAGATTTACTAATATTATATGTATTAGTCAATCTGGAGTCATTTTAGAAATATATATCTTCAAAGTATCAGTTGTGCATGCACATGATTATCAGTTTTTGGTACACTCAGTTTGAAAGTATCACTTTTATGTCATGGTTATCAGTTTGATAAATCCATTTATAGATATCACTTTTGTAAGACCAAAAGTACCATTTTGAAATAGCATCATTTTGAAAGGATCACTTTTATATGCTCAGACTATCATTTTTAAAATGGTACTGTTTTTGGCAAGTATCATTTCTTCATAACATTAGGGGTCATTTTTTTAAGGCATTATTTTCTAAAGCAACAACAGTATCATTTTCATATACACTAAAGTATCAGTTTTTGAAAGCATTATTTTGTAGGCATATAGGTATCATTTTTACACACACATAAGTATCAGTTCTATCCTTAGGATATAAAGATATCATTTTTGTAAGCACAAGGATATCAGTTTTAAAATATCTGTGTTTAACAATGATTTATACTGAGATCAATGGATCTGTTGCTTTCTTTCTACTCTGGTTTAAAGCAAGTGGGATATATATCTTCATATATATATATATATCATAATAATTTCTGTATGAATCGATATTTTATTATTAAATAAAACTTTTGGATCCTAGATGTTAATTTAGGAAAGAATGGCTCTGGCTTGAAACTTTAAAACAAGAGAACCGTTTAAATTACATGCTTGAAAAAAAACTCACTAGAAATGATAGATAAAACAAGGGTCAATCCATTCAACCACCGTCTTCATCATTGAGTTTTAATCATCGCAACAGTTATTCAGAATGGGCTAATTCAAGTCTTTCCGAATAACTAACGTATCTTTATAATCATATGATAAATACACAAAGATAGCACACATCTCATTCCAATCCAGAATATTCTTTTTTTCCAGTATTCTCATCTCTCGGAAAAGGTCCCCATTAATTTTATCAAAGATAAGTTGTTTTCAACTTATTTTTAATCTTCCTTTGGATATCATTTTCAAAATATTTTATTTTATCGTTCCACAACTTAAACCAAATTAAGGTTTAAGAACTAATCGGGATTATCGAGCCTTACCGAAGTAACCATTTATTTTATTAATCCCAATCCCAACCCATTCATCCTATGGAGCAAAATTCCATATCTAACACCCACTGTGTTATCGTTAAATTTGATTACCACTTAACGTTTTAAAACTAATTAAAGATTTAACTATCGCATGGAGTAAAACAGGTGGTACTCCATCTTGAACAATTCTTGAATTTGATAAATTTAATTATCCCATTCTCATTTCAATCTAATTAAAGATTCATTAATACTCTAACTTAAATTTAATCCCAAAAATCATTACTTAACGATTATTCATCTTAGGAAATAAATTATGTCTTTAACTGGGTAAAAGAACAAATGTCGTTTAAAACATTGCTCACAATAAACCCAAAATCATCTTCCATAAAAATGGAATCTTCACGGAATTCAGATCATGTGACGACCCAGAACTTCCCAGTAAAGGAAAGCATGGATTGCTTTGAGAACAATACACATCAGAACATAAACTGAAGAACATTTTATTGCTGGTTACAACAATTACATCAGAGTACAAGAATATACCAGAGTATGAATACTTATTACAAATGAAGAGATACAATAATATCAGAGTTTTAAATTACATTTAAATAGCAGCGGGAAAATAATACAAATGTACAAATGTACAACCGAAATGAATACACGGATACAGAGCTTTCCGAATATCGCTTCAGCTGTAGACCAGGATCTGGTAAAATATCTGCAAAGGGCTACTCGACTGCCCGTGTGGAAAAGAGGGCACCCGAGTTTGCCAGTGAAACAAACTACAGGTCAGTCATGGGACTGGTATGAGAAAACTAAATTAGCCTATTAATTAAAATGGCTAATCACAGGACCACGCCGCTAACGCGGAACGGGCTTACTCCATTGGATTGCCAGTGCATAAAATAAATTAAATCGTTAAACAACGCAATGCTTTTTAGAAAAGTGAGACCATTATAAGACCCAAGTCCCATCACACAATGCAACGCACACCAGAGGATAGGGTTTTACCTTATAATGATCAAAAGATGATAAATACGTTAAACCGATATTATTATTGTGTATAT
This sequence comes from Allium sativum, assembly GCA_030737875.1. Taxonomy (NCBI): domain Eukaryota; kingdom Viridiplantae; phylum Streptophyta; class Magnoliopsida; order Asparagales; family Amaryllidaceae; genus Allium; species Allium sativum. The sequence continues at coordinate 454,031,075 of CM060920.1, read as the reverse complement.
GTTTTAAAAGCAATTCAAAGTAAATGTATCAATCCTAGACGGCATGGGTACCATATATCATGTCGCCAATACTAATTCTACAATCAAAACTGCAAGAGCGTATTGGAGATTTGAATTCCATCATGAGTCAAGGCTAGGGAGGAGCTCCTTACCGATTCGAGGCACTCTAGCGGATACCTCAGGATCCCCCGCAGTGAACCCTTGGATAGCTGCAGGGCCGGTCCCTACCTAAGGGTAGTGGATTAGTTATGCCTGAACACACGTTTCCCGGTCCTTTTGGACCTATAGTATGACCACTATCGGCCTATAAAAATAACGAGGTACCTCAAAATCCATCATCCACAATGAGTAAAATGTCAGCGCTGGTAGGTCCCTGACATTACCCTAGCTAGAAAGATAACGTGTGCACTCCCTGCGTTCCCTTCTCCCGTTTAAGACTCATACCGGGGTGTGAGGTTCGTGAAGTTACGTTATACCCACAAGGCCTGCTTTTCAACAAAGCCTTGATCATTGCATCTTAGCATGCCATATGGTCCGACACGCAATCCATTTATAAACTTATGCTCTGGGTCTGAGCGAAAGTCAAAACCGTACAAATCAACACTACGTCCGAACGGCCACCACTGAGGCCCTTTCAAGGTAGCTACTCCTCTCATGGGTCTCAATAGTCACGCATCCATTCGATGTGAAGATCGTCGGTCTTCAATCACCGTCTTAAACTCTTCGACTTAGAACGTCGTATAAATCATTTGAAATGAGATCGAACTCGGTCTTTTCAAATGATTGTCGTATATATATATATAAGGTTTAAAACCATCTCATATCGTTAATAAAATTTAATAACGATATGTCGCTATTTTTATTCATATATATATATATATATATAAATGTAAATCATTTGGCGATAATATTAATATAGGTATCACGCTCAATAAAAGAGTGAACTATCTACCTAACACACATTCCTGTATATAATGTCTACTAAAATGTATTTTTATTTCATTTTCCAATTCTAAATTGTACAACTCCCTTCTCTTAAACGAAAGTGTTTCTTTTGTTTTCACTATTTAATTTAGACAGAAGTGTGAATTTCTTTCTAATGAACAAAAATAAATATTTTGTTCAATCTATTTTTATGAACAAAAATAGTGAGTCCTTTACTATGTTTCCAATATTACATAAAAATGTATTTTAATGTAAAACATATTTCATAGTGAAATATGTACATCTTTCTACTTTTTTTATCATAAACATTAACTATGTGTTTTTAGCTATCATAGAAATGCAACTCTTAATTTCATATTTTATTTTCTATTTTTATTTGCGTTGCTGAACGCAAATAAAAGTTATATTTTTCTTACATGTTTATTTACATCGAGGGATGTAAATAAAAATATGTAACCTTTATTTCTAAGTTTCATTTGTAATAAAGAACATAACTAAAACATGGGCTTATTTTTCTATACTATATTTGCATTGGAAAAATGCAAATACAAAGATAAACTTTTATTTCTAAGGTTTGTTTATATTAGGGGGTACACATAAATGATGCATTTTTATTTCTATGTCATATTTGTGTTAGAGAACAAAAATAAAAAGATGCACTTTTATTTGCATGTCATATTTGAAAAATACAAATAAAAGGATGAACTTTATTTCTATGTTTATTTTTGTGTTAAGAACACAAATAAAAGAATGAACTTATTCCTATGTTTATATTTTTAACGTATTATCGCTACATTAACATATATTTATATTCTAGATGTACTAACGTACACTAATTCATGAATTCATTTCATAAAACATGAATGCACTATAATACATGAATTCATTACATAAAACATGAATACAATTATAATACATGTTTTATTTCATATGCAAGAATGAACTTCAAAGCATGAATCTATTTCATAAAACATGAATGCACTATAATACATGAATTCATTACATAAAACATGAATACAATTATAATACATGTTTTATTTCATATGCAAGAATGCAACAATAATTAATGAAATCATTTCATAAAACAATGAATGCGAACTTAAGGATATGTTTTATTTCATGTGCATGAATGCCACTTTAATAAATGAAATCATTTCATCCACATGTATGCAACTATAATATATGGTTTATTTCATATGCGAGAATGCCACACATATGTATGCAACTATGATATGTCAAAAATTATACTTGCATTCGTATTTTTCCTTGAACATCAAAATTTAATTATAATTTCATGTTATTCATTAACTCTACTTCATATAACTGCATTTCACTTTAATTAAATACGGTGAAAATATGTCTATATTTCATTTTCATTAATAACGGTGAAAATATGATAAAAATCCATTTTTATTGACAACAGGAAAAATATGATCAAAACTCATTTTTAATGACAACAAAGAAAATAAGATTACAATTCATTTTTAATGCCAACAATGAAAATAAGACTTAAAACTCATTTTAATGCAGACGGTGAAAATAAGAGTAAAATTCGTTTTTAATGCAGAAGGTGAAAATAAAGTTAACGTTCACTTTTAATGCTAACGGTAAAAATATAATTAATTCTATTTTACCAACCACGCTAAAATTATGATTATAATTCTATTTTACTAACTACATCAATAATATACTTGTAATACATATTTCACAAGAATGCCATTTAAATAAACTTGATGTCAATCATACATATCAAATCCAATATTGCAACCACCCCAATTTTTATCTATTGGATGTCAACATACGTATATAATCCCACATCCATACACTCCAATTTTTATATATTTGGTGTTAACACACGTAACAAATCCAATACTTCATACCACGCCAAATTGATATGCTTGTTGTCAATTTCCTAACAAATTAAGTAAGCCTACAAATGATAACACATATGATTTTGGGTGTTACTTGCAATACAACTTCATATAATCTAAACAACGTGAATATTCTAAATCATCCCACAACATACAACAACAGATTTAATCACAAATCATTTCAGACAAGATCACAAACATGTATCTATGAATTTCCATAAATAATAAACAAATGAATATTTACTGTTTCTTCTTCTTATTTAACAAAACAAATATGACTTCTTTTCATTTGACAAAACAAATATGACTTCTTTTTATTTAACAAGACAAATATGACTTCTTTTTATTTAACAAGACAAATATGACTTCTTTTTATTTAACAAAAACAAATCTTAAATGAATGACATGGTTTTTATTGGTAAACATGACTCTTTCTATGTTTTCTAATATCACATTAAAATGTGATTTTAATGTAAAACATAATTCCTTAAATAAAAACCTGAATCTTTCCCTATGCTTTTGCCGTAACATTAAAACGTGTTTTTATTTTAATTTTACACTTGTTAAAACAACGGTGTTTTAATCTAAATGCGCATTTTTATCTAATTGTACATTTTAACTAAATGCGATGTTTTTATCTTAATTTTACATTTTGTTAACAAACTGTGTTTTTATTCTAAAATTACATTTTATGTTTTCTAACAAAAATTTGTTCATTTCTAACTAACATAAAAATGTGATTTTTATGATAACAGGGTTTCTAACATTAATTCATTTCAATTAACATAAAAATGAAATTTGTATACTAATATGTTCTCTAACATGAATTCATTCATTTCTAAACAAACATAAAAATGTAATTTTTTTGGCGACATGTTATTTTGCAAACCATTTTCTATGATAACTAATGACAAGCAAAATGGTAATTTCATTCGTTAACAAATTTCTAATTAACCAAAAAAAATATATGATATTTTGGTTTCAACAATTTTACCTTAATAGACATGAGGTATTGGTTTCCAATAGAACTAATAACATATATTTGTTTTTAACTAAACAAACATGATATGTTTAATTTCAACGATCTTCTAACAAACAACGATAAAATTCAACGAAGCATCACAACCAAAATCAACAATCAACAGATTTCAATCGCAAATCACAAATCTGATTTCATTATATACATGCATCGATTTCGAATAATAAGAGAATAATTAAATTTTAGTTATTAAATAAAGATAGAAATCTCACAAAGCTTTTTAATTCTGGATTCTCAACGTTCTCTATTTCAGCTCTAGACAGTTCCCGGTTGTAGATCCCGACACCACGATTCTAACAAAACTGAAATCGTTGAATTTCATTAAGATTTGAATGAGTTATACCATCTTAAACTTTGAACAATTTAAATTAACCTTAAATTAATTTACGCTTTTGCCTTTGCCTTCATCTTCATCGTATTTGCCTCTCTGAATTTGAACCCATCGTCGACTTTGCCAAGGACCTGCGCACGCAACCCCAAGCCGTCAGAACACCATCGGAAACCGCCACTTCGTAGCCTTGCTTTGCTCTTGATTATTTCATTCATTAAGTTTTGATTGTTCATGATTGGATTGAAAGAATTTGGGGAAGAAAGATTTGAAGAGTTTAGGCCATGAAAACTGTAGATGACGGCGGCTAGGGTATAGAATGAATTAGTGTTTGTTTTATGAGGGAATATATAGTATTATATTATTAATTTTTCAAATTTCAGAATAAAAAGGGTATTGAATGACAATTTTTAGAAAATAAATTGGAACCTTACTAGATTTATTTGATTCAGCTTCAACACCAATTAAGAATAATGGTATTTATTTCCGCCTATATTCATTTCCCCCCATATCCATATTTGGTTGATTTTTTTTATTATTAATATATCTTATTAAATTACTTGTTTATGCTTTTCATTTGCTTTCCTATTAAATAACGTGTATATTTGTTTTTAATACAAAGCTATTATGTAACAACTTATATACTCAAGAATGTATTCCATATTTAAATAAATTTTATCTATACTAGATTAAGACCATTGAAAACATATCACAACTCATATATATATATATATATATATATATATATATATATATATATATATATATATGTATATATGTATATATATATGTATATATGTATATATACATTAAGTTATGAAACCAAAATAGGAAAACATATCAAATTTTAATTATCTATCTTTCGGTAACACATTTTCTTTTATTATTATTATGCAAAGAAATTCAGCAAGCCTATTATTTGGAGAGTATGTATATCAATCATTTTCAGCATGTAACAAGGTAATTACAAATTTGATAGTGGGGCAAAGTTTTGTTTTTATTCCAAAAACCATGCATGTGCATTACGAATAAATACGTTTTATGTTTTAATTGAGTTTTTATAAATGTTTCCTTAAATCCCCTTTTGATTATACGCAATAATGACACATTTATTTTATTTCTTTTATTATTCAAATTTCAAAAGTAGATGACAATGAAAGAGGGAGAGAGAGGATAAAGTGGAAAGAATTAATGCTAGATTAATGCTATTTGTTTATAAGCATATGGTCTATATTTTGAATTTCTAAATGTTAAATATGAATTGACAAGGGAAATATTTAAGAGGACAGCAAAAGACATGTACATATATATATATATACATACATATATATATATATATATATTGTAAAAATTCATTTCATTTATAACCTACACATTATTTTCAATTAATGAATTAATCAATGTCATTAAAGTTCCTACTTGACGTTAAAAGCATAAATTTTTTAATGTAAAACATTTCATGTTTCTACATGACATTAAAAAGTTAGACTTTTAGCACTAACCAAAATATGTTCATTTTCATTAAAAAGAATAACTTTTAAATGTAAATCATTTTTATGTTCTTACATTTAAATAAAGACTAACTTTTATTTTAAAACATATTTCATATTTTTTTTTTATGATAATAAAAATGTAAAAAAAAAAAAAAAAAAAAATCTAACAAAGTTTCCTTAAAATAAAAGTTTAAATTGGCCCCAAAATTCCGGGTTGTTACAGTCTCCCCCACTTAAAATCTTTTCGTCCTCGAAAAGGAACGTAGCTAAGAGTTGTTTAATTAACTAGCTCAACTAACTTTTTATATATTGGTTTCAATATTTTATTATTCGAATATTTTAATTAGTGAAACTAATTATCAAACATTACAACCATCAATCAATTAGGTGATTAACTTTTCAAATATATATAACTTTTATATATAGTCAAAAATCATATTCTAGTGCAAATCACAGCAATGTGTCCTAACTAAGTGTTGGTTCTCATACCAGGCAGTGGAAATATATAGATATCCCACCTTCGACACTTGAACATAAACTCTGATGACGCTAGCAATCATCAGAATCATCTCCGGGCGACTAAAGTGTGATTCTATATCTATCCAGTATATTAAAACTTCGAATATCCGTTAGTTACTCGTATATTCGAAATCTTTATATACTCGATTGTCCACAATAAAATATAATATACTCAAATACGTATATTTAGATAAAATTTTCAAAACTAAATTTGGTTTTCATTTTAAGAAAATAATACTCTTCACACTCGTTCTGGGATACTACTGATCCCATCTCTAACGAGTTATTCTTATTGGATATTACTAATCCAATCTCTGATGAATTCTTTCGTTCGGTTCTAATGTGTTTTGTTCTCGAGCTCTGTAAACCAAAGCTCTGATACCAACTGTGACGACCCAGAACTTCCCAGTAAAGGAAAGCATGGATTGCTTTGAGAACAATACACATCAGAACATAAACTGAAGAACATTTTATTGCTGGTTACAACAATTACATCAGAGTACAAGAATATACCAGAGTATGAATACTTATTACAAATGAAGAGATACAATAATATCAGAGTTTTAAATTACATTTAAATAGCAGCGGGAAAATAATACAAATGTACAAATGTACAACCGAAATGAATACACGGATACAGAGCTTTCCGAATATCGCTTCAGCTGTAGACCAGGATCTGGTAAAATATCTGCAAAGGGCTACTCGACTGCCCGTGTGGAAAAGAGGGCACCCGAGTTTGCCAGTGAAACAAACTACAGGTCAGTCATGGGACTGGTATGAGAAAACTAAATTAGCCTATTAATTAAAATGGCTAATCACAGGACCACGCCGCTAACGCGGAACGGGCTTACTCCATTGGATTGCCAGTGCATAAAATAAATTAAATCGTTAAACAACGCAATTCTTTTTAGAAAAGTGAGACCATTATAAGACCCAAGTCCCATCACACAATGCAACGCACACCAGAGGATAGGGTTTTACCTTATAATGATCAAAAGATGATAAATACGTTAAACCGATATTATTATTGTGTATATGTTTTAAAAGCAATTCAAAGTAAATGTATCAATCCTAGACGGCATGGGTACCATATATCATGTCGCCAATACTAGTTCTACAATCAAAACTGCAAGAGCGTATTGGAGATTTGAATTCCATCATGAGTCAAGGCTAGGGAGGAGCTCCTTACCGATTCGAGGCACTCTAGCGGATACCTCAGGATCCCCCGCAGTGAACCCTTGGATAGCTGCAGGGCCGGTCCCTACCTAAGGGTAGTGGATTAGTTATGCCTGAACACACGTTTCCCGGTCCTTTTGGACCTATAGTATGACCACTATCGGCCTATAAAAATAACGAGGTACCTCAAAATCCATCATCCACAATGAGTAAAATGTCAGCGCTGGTAGGTCCCTGACATTACCCTAGCTAGAAAGATAACGTGTGCACTCCCTGCGTTCCCTTCTCCCGTTTAAGACTCATACCGGGGTGTGAGGTTCGTGAAGTTACGTTATACCCACAAGGCCTGCTTTTCAACAAAGCCTTGATCATTGCATCTTAGCATGCCATATGGTCCGACACGCAATCCATTTATAAACTTATGCTCTGGGTCTGAGCGAAAGTCAAAACCGTACAAATCAACACTACGTCCGAACGGCCACCACTGAGGCCCTTTCAAGGTAGCTACTCCTCTCATGGGTCTCAATAGTCACGCATCCATTCGATGTGAAGATCGTCGGTCTTCAATCACCGTCTTAAACTCTTCGACTTAGAACGTCGTATAAATCATTTGAAATGAGATCGAACTCGGTCTTTTCAAATGATTGTCGTATATATATATATAAGGTTTAAAACCATCTCATATCGTTAATAAAATTTAATAACGATATGTCGCTATTTTTATTCATATATATATATATATATATATATATATAAATGTAAATCATTTGGCGATAATATTAATATAGGTATCACGCTCAATAAAAGAGTGAACTATCTACCTAACACACATTCCTGTATATAATGTCTACTAAAATGTATTTTTATTTCATTTTCCAATTCTAAATTGTACAACTCCCTTCTCTTAAACGAAAGTGTTTCTTTTGTTTTCACTATTTAATTTAGACAGAAGTGTGAATTTCTTTCTAATGAACAAAAATAAATATTTTGTTCAATCTATTTTTATGAACAAAAATAGTGAGTCCTTTACTATGTTTCCAATATTACATAAAAATGTATTTTAATGTAAAACATATTTCATAGTGAAATATGTACATCTTTCTACTTTTTTTATCATAAACATTAACTATGTGTTTTTAGCTATCATAGAAATGCAACTCTTAATTTCATATTTTATTTTCTATTTTTATTTGCGTTGCTGAACGCAAATAAAAGTTATATTTTTCTTACATGTTTATTTACATCGAGGGATGTAAATAAAAATATGTAACCTTTATTTCTAAGTTTCATTTGTAATAAAGAACATAACTAAAACATGGGCTTATTTTTCTATACTATATTTGCATTGGAAAAATGCAAATACAAAGATAAACTTTTATTTCTAAGGTTTGTTTATATTAGGGGGTACACATAAAAGATGCATTTTTATTTCTATGTCATATTTGTGTTAGAGAACAAAAATAAAAAGATGCACTTTTATTTGCATGTCATATTTGAAAAATACAAATAAAAGGATGAACTTTATTTCTATGTTTATTTTTGTGTTAAGAACACAAATAAAAGAATGAACTTATTCCTATGTTTATATTTTTAACGTATTATCGCTACATTAACATATATTTATATTCTAGATGTACTAACGTACACTAATTCATGAATTCATTTCATAAAACATGAATGCACTATAATACATGAATTCATTACATAAAACATGAATACAATTATAATACATGTTTTATTTCATATGCAAGAATGAACTTCAAAGCATGAATCTATTTCATAAAACATGAATGCACTATAATACATGAATTCATTACATAAAACATGAATACAATTATAATACATGTTTTATTTCATATGCAAGAATGCAACAATAATTAATGAAATCATTTCATAAAACAATGAATGCGAACTTAAGGATATGTTTTATTTCATGTGCATGAATGCCACTTTAATAAATGAAATCATTTCATCCACATGTATGCAACTATAATATATGGTTTATTTCATATGTGAGAATGCCACACATATGTATGCAACTATGATATGTCAAAAATTATACTTGCATTCGTATTTTTCCTTGAACGTCAAAATTTAATTATAATTTCATGTTATTCATTAACTCTACTTCATATAACTGCATTTCACTTTAATTAAATACGGTGAAAATATGTCTATATTTCATTTTCATTAATAACGGTGAAAATATGATAAAAATCCATTTTTATTGACAACAGGAAAAATATGATCAAAACTCATTTTTAATGACAACAAAGAAAATAAGATTACAATTCATTTTTAATGCCAACAATGAAAATAAGACTTAAAACTCATTTTAATGCAGACGGTGAAAATAAGAGTAAAATTCGTTTTTAATGCAGAAGGTGAAAATAAAGTTAATGTTCACTTTTAATGCTAACGGTAAAAATATAATTAATTCTATTTTACCAACCACGCTAAAATTATGATTATAATTCTATTTTACTAACTACATCAATAATATACTTGTAATACATATTTCACAAGAATGCCATTTAAGTAAACTTGATGTCAATCATACATATCAAATCCAATATTGCAACCACCCCAATTTTTATCTATTGGATGTCAACATACGTATATAATCCCACATCCATACACTCCAATTTTTATATGTTTGGTGTTAACACACGTAACAAATCCAATACTTCATACCACGCCAAATTGATATGCTTGTTGTCAATTTCCTAACAAATTAAGTAAGCCTACAAATGATAACACATATGATTTTGGGTGTTACTTGCAATACAACTTCATATAATCTAAACAACGTGAATATTCTAAATCATCCCACAACATACAACAACAGATTTAATCACAAATCATTTCAGACAAGATCACAAACATGTATCTATGAATTTCCATAAATAATAAACAAATGAATATTTACTGTTTCTTCTTCTTATTTAACAAAACAAATATGACTTCTTTTCATTTGACAAAACAAATATGACTTCTTTTTATTTAACAAGACAAATATGACTTCTTTTTATTTAACAAGACAAATATGACTTCTTTTTATTTAACAAAAACAAATCTTAAATGAATGACATGGTTTTTATTGGTAAACATGACTCTTTCTATGTTTTCTAATATCACATTAAAATGTAATTTTAATGTAAAACATAATTCCTTAAATAAAAACCTGAATCTTTCCCTATGCTTTTGCCGTAACATTAAAACGTGTTTTTATTTTAATTTTACACTTGTTAAAACAACGGTGTTTTAATCTAAATGCGCATTTTTATCTAATTGTACATTTTAACTAAATGCGATGTTTTTATCTTAATTGTACATTTTGTTAACAAACTGTGTTTTTATTCTAAAATTACATTTTATGTTTTCTAACAAAAATTTGTTCATTTCTAACTAACATAAAAATGTGATTTTTATGATAACAGGGTTTCTAACATTAATTCATTTCAATTAACATAAAAATGAAATTTGTATACTAATATGTTCTCTAACATGAATTCATTCATTTCTAAACAAACATAAAAATGTAATTTTTTTGGCGACATGTTATTTTGCAAACCATTTTCTATGATAACTAATGACAAGCAAAATGGTAATTTCATTCGTTAACAAATTTCTAATTAACCAAAAAAAATATATGATATTTTGGTTTCAACAATTTTACCTTAATAGACATGAGGTATTGGTTTCCAATAGAACTAATAACATATATTTGTTTTTAACTAAACAAACATGATATGTTTAATTTCAACGATCTTCTAACAAACAACGATAAAATTCAACGAAGCATCACAACCAAAATCAACAATCAACAGATTTCAATCGCAAATCACAAATCTGATTTCATTATATACATGCATCGATTTCGAATAATAAGAGAATAACTAAATTTTAGTTATTAAATAAAGATAGAAATCTCACAAAGCTTTTTAATTCCGGATTCTCAACGTTCTCTATTTCAGCTCTAGACAGTTCCCGGTTGTAGATCCCGACACCACGATTCTAACAAAACTGAAATCGTTGAATTTCATTAAGATTTGAATGAGTTATACCATCTTAAACTTTGAACAATTTAAATTAACCTTAAATTAATTTACGCTTTTGCCTTTGCCTTCATCTTCATCGTATTTGCCTCTCTGAATTTGAACCCATCGTCGACTTTGCCAAGGACCTGCGCACGCAACCCCAAGCCGTCAGAACACCATCGGAAACCGCCACTTCGTAGCCTTGCTTTGCTCTTGATTATTTCATTCATTAAGTTTTGATTGTTCATGATTGGATTGAAAGAATTTGGGGAAGAAAGATTTGAAGAGTTTAGGCCATGAAAACTGTAGATGACGGCGGCTAGGGTATAGAATGAATTAGTGTTTGTTTTATGAGGGAATATATAGTATTATATTATTAATTTTTCAAATTTCAGAATAAAAAGGGTATTGAATGACAATTTTTAGAAAATAAATTGGAACCTTACTAGATTTATTTGATTCAGCTTCAACACCAATTAAGAATAATGGTATTTATTTCCGCCTATATTCATTTCCCCCCATATCCATATTTGGTTGATTTTTTTTATTATTAATATATCTTATTAAATTACTTGTTTATGCTTTTCATTTGCTTTCCTATTAAATAACGTGTATATTTGTTTTTAATACAAAGCTATTATGTAACAACTTATATACTCAAGAATGTATTCCATATTTAAATAAATTTTATCTATACTAGATTAAGACCATTGAAAACATATCACAACTCATATATATATATATATGTATATATGTATATATACATTAAGTTATGAAACCAAAATAGGAAAACATATCAAATTTTAATTATCTATCTTTCGGTAACACATTTTCTTTTATTATTATTATGCAAAGAAATTCAGCAAGCCTATTATTTGGCGAGTATGTATATCAATCATTTTCAGCATGTAACAAGGTAATTACAAATTTGATAGTGGGGCAAAGTTTTGTTTTTATTCCAAAAACCATGCATGTGCATTACGAATAAATACGTTTTATGTTTTAATTGAGTTTTTATAAATGTTTCCTTAAATCCCCTTTTGATTATACGCAATAATGACACATTTATTTTATTTCTTTTATTATTCAAATTTCAAAAGTAGATGACAATGAAAGAGGGAGAGAGAGGATAAAGTGGAAAGAATTAATGCTAGATTAATGCTATTTGTTTATAAGCATATGGTCTATATTTTGAATTTCTAAATGTTAAATATGAATTGACAAGGGAAATATTTAAGAGGACAGCAAAAGACATGTACATATATATATATACATACATACATATATATATATATATATTGTAAAAATTTATTTCATTTATAACCTACACATTATTTTCAATTAATGAATTAATCAATGTCATTAAAGTTCCTACTTGACGTTAAAAGCATAAATTTTTTAATGTAAAACATTTCATGTTTCTACATGACATTAAAAAGTTAGACTTTTAGCACTAACCAAAATATGTTCATTTTCATTAAAAAGAATAACTTTTAAATGTAAATCATTTTTATGTTCTTACATTTAAATAAAGACTAACTTTTATTTTAAAACATATTTCATATATATATATTTTTTTATGATAATAAAAATGTAAAAAAAAAAAAAAAATCTAACAAAGTTTCCTTAAAATAAAAGTTTAAATTGGCCCCAAAATTCCGGGTTGTTACAGATCAATTGTAACTAATATAAATTTCCATATCAAACTAAAACTATATATGGAATAACGGAAAAGCCTTTTAAATTCCATAAATAGTAACGACCCTCCTTCAGTGATGCTTATCTCGATTATTAATTCGAATTCCATTCAATTCCAATTTAGTATATTAAATTGGAAAACTTTACTTTGGAAAATTTCATTAAATCATAATTAAAATATTTATAAATTCGAAATCACAACTTCACTGTTAATTGGGTTAAAGAACTAATGATATTTAAATATCATTCACGATAAACCCAAGATCCAATTTCAATTCAATTCCAATTAAAGTAATTAATTGGTAAACTTCTCTAAATCTTAGTTAAAAGATTTGTTCTACTCTCTACTGGGTTTAAGAGAAGTGTTATTGAAGACACCATTTACGACAAACCCAAAATCCAATTTGATATTAAATAGAGGGCTCTGAATAGAAATCATATCGGCTTATATTCAACATCAAATTCCGAAACCAACATATATTGTTTTTGGGAATAACGATATCTATATCATTCAAATTTCTCAACGATATCAGTATAACCATGGAAATATCGAGATATTCTGAAGATTATTTCAATTTAAATCCTTTCTAATTCATACATTGGAAAATTCTTGTTATATTTAAACCATATCAATTCTTTATTCTAGTTGTTAACTATTTCATTTAGATAAAAATATCTTGTCTCTTTACAAATGTGTAATATTTCATCCAAAATCATTTCTAATCATTTATTATGATTTTACATAATTTATTCATATTTTTAGTAATAAAAATAAGGCCCTTGCAGTCGGTTTCTAATATCGTCCACCGAACTCATCCATAGCGACCTTTTCCAGAACTAATTTGGACATATTTTAAAATCCAGCCGTTAGATTTTAAATCTCTCATCATAATTTGAAAGCTCTTTTCGATAGAACCCAACTGTAACAACCCAGAAAATCAGAACCAATTTAAAAATTTTATTTTGGCTATTTCAATGAATTTTGAATAGTTAAAATAATTTATTTTAAATAATAACGATTTAAAATTTATTTAAATCGAAGTTAGAACGAATATATTTATTTTTATTTTAAAAGGAGTTAGAAATAGCATGGTAGTTTGAAATTTTGAACCTGAACTTTGACTGAATGTATAGGATTCAAAATAAATCGGATTTTAGTGAAACCAAAAATATTTAAATCTGTTTAAAAATATCTTTCCAATGAAAATGAAAAATCAAAATTTCATAGCAGGAATAAAAAGTTATGGCCAGTTGAATATTCAGAATAGTCACTATGAAATTTAATATAATTTATAGCCCGTATAAATGGCCATTATACAAACGACCTTCGTTTTCGACGAAACCATTTTTGTCGGATCCAGAATGTCAAATTATTGCTAAGTTTGATTTCCATTATTTTTGGAATTAATATGTGAGCGTAGTAAATTAAACTGTGTTCGATAATTTCTGTTAAATTTAATCAACCGTTGAAAAGGCCATTTTCCAAACGGTCTCCAAATTCGACGAAATTAATTTTGTTAGGACCATATCATCAAAACATAGTTAGATTTATTTTTCGGGAATTTTCGGAGTTCGTATGTGGCCCCGGTAAATTTATATGTACGATCAAATTAAAAAAATAAACGATTTAAATTTTAAATTAAAGAAAACAGGCTGAAAACGATCGTTTGGGCTAATGAGACCTAGACCATTGTGTCCGGAACGGGGGCAATTGGGTGGGAACAACTTTTTTTAGGCTGGATTTGGAGTTTTCAGGAATTAATGGATTTTTTTTGTAAATTAGAACATTAAATATTATTATATTATTAATATGGATTAGACCTTAGACCCAAACCCTAATTACAGTCCAACAGCCACCGCCTTCATCGTATTCCATGGCCAGAATTGCTCGAACCTTCCACCATTAAAATATCTCCATCCACTCATTAAAACTTCCCACTCCTTTTGTCAATATCGAAGTCCTCTTCCCCCTCTTTCCATCCATACGGCTAACCACCCCTACTGTGGCACGAATTTCGAGATCTAACCATTGAAACCTGCCGCCGTTCACGCCAGAATCAGCCCTCCACCGTCGACCGAGTTCGACATGACCACCACCCCTGGGCGCGGCTTTCCATGCCGCTCATCATGGTATAGCCTAATCGATCTCACGTGCTTCAAATTTCACGAAAATTGGAAACGTAGTTTGGAGCATTAGGAGTTTGTCGCGGCTGTGTCTTCAGTTGGAAGAAGAAGGTAGAATATAATTATATTATTTAATTAATTTATTTTAAAAATATTATTTATGCAAATTAACTAATAATTAATGCATACGAACTCGGAATTGAAAAATTTCAGATCCGTGACGATCGTGGGTCCGAGATCTACATTTCTGGACTGATTAGAACTGATTCGGAGCAGATTAGATTTTGGACAAAAAATTCAATTCTGAATTATTCAGAATAAAAACCGACAGCGAGAAATTCTATTTCGTTTTCTTTTATATAATGAAAACTACTTAATCATGATTTGATTCGATCTAGAACTGATGTTGTTAAAACTATACGCTGTTAAATTCTATTTGCATGATTCGTGATTTGATTTCGAATTGATGTGTTAAATTATACGCTGTTAAATTCTATTTGTATGATACATGATTTGATCTAGAACTAATGTAACGACCTGCATTCTATGCACCGAAGGATCGTAGAATATTTCTTTCTTTCACATACGAAGTCATATGGTCATGTAACTTTGGGAGACGAGTATTGGGGTCATTTACCATGTTCATGATTTTTGCCGATTTTTAAATGACCGTTTTGCCCCTAGATTATCTTGTTTTGGCCATAACTTTTGATTGGTAAGGAGTTTTAACCTGAAACCACTTCCATTAGATCCGGATGATGGTTTACCTTTTCGTATAGTGGTCACATTAGCCAAACGGACTCACCGTTTGGAAGATATGGCTGAAACAAGGTTTAGAAGGTGAAAAACAGCTTACCTGGGCCTAATTAGGGTGATTAGCAAGAGGGCCCATAACCCATTTCGGGATTAGGGTTATGGGTGGGCTGAGATGAGTTAGTAAATCAGTTTTTATTTCATTTCTTAGCCGCCACTTACAACCTTTGAACCCTAGCAATGGCCTCCACTTGCTAAAACACCCCAAATCACCTCTTAATCGCTAATTAAGCCAAATCTACGTCAAATCAAAGCGGATTAGCACGAGAATCGATGTAGAGCTGCTGGAGTGTATTGGAATCCGAACCATTTTGTCCAAAAGTTTCAGATCTGAGTTTATTTTTGGCTAAGGTGAGTGATTTACATTGTTTTACACTAATTATGGTTAATTAAGGGTAATTAGTGTTAATTAGCAAATTTAAACATGATCAAATTCTGGAAAAATATTATAAATTTCGAAATATTGTTTTAGGCATCTTTTAGAAATTTGGATTGATTTGGTTAAGTTTTGTTAATCCTATCATTAAATTTGCTTAAACATGCTTAAGGAGAAAACATAGGTTTTTGGGTTTGTTTGATCCGATTTGACATATCAAATTGTTGTTTTGGTGTTTGTGGTTGATTCTCTATGTTGTTATGACTGTATGGTATGCTTTGAGATTGATTAGAAAAGTTAGAATGGTCGAAACGCTGGAGTAAAATAGTCGTTGGAAAAGTTGCAGGAAATGTGCAGGGTTTCGGATCGGATTATAGGGCTCGGATCGGATCGGTGGACCGGGCAAGGGGAATACGAACCGGATCGGAACTTGGCACTAGCGGAGCCTTGGCAACAAGGAAGGCCATTGGCAAAGAGTTGGAGTTGGGTCGGGATCAGATCGGAGCTGAGCATGGGATCGGATCGGAGGAGAGCAACTGGAGCAACGGATGGAGATGACCAAACCAACCCGGATGGGGTGCCACAACCAAACCGACCTAGAGGGTGTTGACCAAACCGTCCCGGATGGAGTGCCACAACCGAACCGACCTGGGGGTGTTGACCGAACCGAACCGAATGGATGACCAGGAGCTAAAGCATGTCGAACCGAACCAAGGGAAAGCCACCAAACCAAACCGGATGTATGCTACTACTTCTACACGATGACTCTTCTGAAGACCAACTCCAATTTGACCAGAACCCATGATGCAAAGGAGGTCCAGATGGGAGGTTATTACTCAGGATCAAAATGGGATCAACGAGTTGACTTCATGATTGGACTTTGCTGCGGGACGTGTGCAAAGGGGTTATCGACGTCTACAGCTTTGATTCACCACCGAGACGGATGTTAGACTGTGTATCAGTGCAGTGGGGTAGTTATTACTCCATGGGGCAGAGTGATCGTAGCATGGCGGTGAGCCAGTGCAGTGGACTCATCATGACTTCATGGGGCAGAGTGGACATAGCAAGGATTAGTGACTATGGATCAGTGCAGTGGAGTTGTCATGACTCCATGGGGCAGAGTGATCATAACAAGGATTTGGGTGATCAAAGCGATGGATATCATATGCTTTACGCACCGAGTAAGAGATGTGAGGATGGTTGCTATGCTTGATTGTTTTCCATCATTATGACATGCACACCTCCTCCCCCGTATCTTTACACCATATATTAGTGTCACCTTAGAGTATTGTACATCTTGTTGTGCTAACTCTTTGGTTGGAGGTCCAGGTTCAGGTATGGTTTAGTATACCTGTTATTGTTCTGTTTTGCTGCTTATCGTTCATACCAGACTTTTGTCTGACCCAGAGTTTTATGTCTCTTCTTATTACTCTGGGTGCTCTTAAACGGGCAGACTGGAGACAGGTTAGCTGGTTGTGCACAAGTAGTTGTCCGGAGACGAGCAGGAGGCTTACACGTACTATTCTATATATATGCTCCTTGTGTCGCTGCTGGTCACAACTTTGGGCATTAGTAGTGTACCATTCCTTTACTTTTCTTTAGAGACAGTTTTAAAAGTTGTAATAAAGATGATATGGAACATAAGCTGTATTTGGATTTTCCGCTGCTATGATGGTTTAGTTTTCAGCTTATGCACTGTCTCGCATGGCGTATGTCAAATATGTTATTATTATTTTTAATTCCATGCGATGTGAGACATTCTACAGGTTCCTTGCTAGTTCATATTCCCTTCTTTTCCTTTCTTCGGCGACCTTCCTGTGCGGGTTGGACAGCGGCACAACGCACTTTCATTGGAAATGTCGGTTGGTGCGGGGCGGGCCGTCACATTTGGTATCAGAGCTCTAGGTTGCGTAGTTAACCTAGGGAAGACACCAGAGTGAGATAGTACGTATATGAGAGCACATATTTGTGATATTTTGGTTTTCAAAAGCTATATATATACTATTAGTATATTTAAGGATGAAGTCGCATTGCACTGGCACCACTGAAGCGATGGTTAATCGTTTTCTCCTTACGGATTGAACGATGAGCCGATATACAAAGGGTACTGGTAGAGGAGCTAATAATGGGAATGCTCCTGATATGAGGACGATGTTCACTGACTTCATGAGAAAGATACTTAGAAATGTGCAAGGAGCAGTTCCCAATGCTACAAATGGTGGTGGTGCAGTCGTGTAGGCGCCTAGAGCCGATTTCGCCAAGCAATGCAAGGATTACACTAGTCTTGGTGGAAAGCCGTTCCACAGAACAGAATCAGCTACAGAAGTTCAGGATTGGTTGGATAGCTGTGAGCGTATCTTCGAAGACTTGGGTATTGAGGATGCGATGAAGAGAAAGCTAGCTTCCCGTCAGCTGCAAGGACGGGTGATAAATTGGTGGAATGCTATTAAGGCGGCTACTCCAGAGGACCATGTTACATGGGATCAGTTTAAGGCCCGATTCGGTGAAAAGTTTATCCCAACTGCTTAGAAGTCAGAGTTGTTTAGGAAGTTCTTGGAGCTTAAGAAGAATGGTAGGGCAGTCTCGGAGTATATTGCTGAGTTCGTTACTTTATCCAAGTATGGATTATCCCTTATTGACACCCCCGAGAAGAAGAATGAGAAGTTTATAACAAGCTTAGATCAGTACTTGGGGGAAAGGCTTATAAACCATATCGATGAGATGTTTGAATCGATTGTGGGGAAAGCATTGAGGTCAGAGAGCCTTTATCCTAAACCCAAGACTGAAGCCGCTATCGCTCTACAGAGGGCCCAAAGCCACAAGCAAGCGGCGGAGGCAAGAATAATTCTCAGAATAAAAGGAAGCAAAGTCAGAACCAAGCTAAGGATGGTCAGAAAAAGAGCAAGAAAGATGTTGAGTGCTTTAGCTGTGGCAAGAAGGGCCATTATGCTAAAGAATGTCGAGCAAAGCCAGCGGACAGGAAGTGCTTCAACTGTGGCCAAGTGGGACGTCACAAGGATAAGTGTCCGCAACCCCCTAAGGAGAAGCAGATTGTGAAAGCATATGCTCTTAATGCTATTTCTTCTTCGTCGAATTCCCCAACCGCAGTGGAGAAAGGAAAGAATGTCGTCATTCAAGGTATGTTTTCTATTTATGATGTTCCTATTCAAGTATTATTTGATAATGGAGCTTCCCGTTTCTTCATATCTAGTGACCTGGTAGATAGGTTGGGATTGGAACCCGAGATAGTCGATAGACCTTTAGCGGTGACGAACCCGATTGGTTGTTCAACTAGCCTTAGCATGATTTGTTGTAATGTGGTATTATCGAGTCATGGATGCATGTTTGTTTGTGATTGCTTTGTTTTGGGTTGTAATGGGTTTGGCATTATTTTGGGAGTCGATTGGCTCCAAAGATACGGGTTGGTGGTAGACTGTGAGGGCTTTTTGGTGACAGTTAGAGCGGATGCTGGGCGGAGGGTAGTGTTTGGTGGTCTACCTAGTGATGGGGTAATGGCTAGTTTTCTAAATTCCCTCGTCATCCCGCATGATGAGTTGTCATATGTGCCCATGGCTGGCCAGTATCCGGACGTCTTTGAGGAAGTGATCAGACTTCCACCACACCGAGAGATTGAGTTTCGGATTGATTTAGTGCAAGATGCCAGACCTATAGTGATGCCACTTCGTCGTATGGCACCAAGGGAGCAGCGAGAACTCGGGGTGCAAGTAAGCGATCTGTTGAAGAAGGGATTTATCAAAAGAAGTTATTCTGAGTGGGGAGCACCAGTTGTGTTTGCTACCAAGGCAGATGGTTCCCTTAGATTGTGTGTGGACTACTGCGAGTTGAATAAGGTGACGAGGAAGAATAAGTATCCTCTACCGTGGACAGATGATTTGTTTGATCAGTTGAGTGACGCGAGAGTGTTCTCCCAGTTGGATCTGGCGATAGGTTTTCATCAACTTAGGGTGGAAGCTGAGAGTATAGCTAAAACGGTCTTTCGGATGCCTTCTGGATTCTATGAGTGGTTAGTCATGCCATTCGGGTTGACCAATGCACCAGCATATTTTGTGGATGTTATGAATAGGGTATTCAGAGATCAATTGAATAAGTTTGTTCTTGTGTTCATAGACGATATCTTGGTTTATTCGAGGACAGAGGAAGAAAACAAGGAACACTTGAGGATAGTGATGGAGGTGTTGAGAAAACACCAATTGAAAGCAAAGTTTTCTAAATGCCACTTCTGGATGAGGGAAGTGAGATTCTTGGGCCATGCTGTTTCAGAGAATGGTATTGTTGTGGATCCTGCGAAGGTGGCTACGGTACAAGATTGGTCTACGCCCAAGAATGCAACAGACGTAAGAAGTTTCTTAGGATTGGCTGGATATTATCGTAAGTTTATCCAAGGCTTCTCCAAGAGAGCAGCACCGTTGACTCAGTTGACCAAGAGGAATCAAACTTATTTTTGGGATAAAAAGTGTGAGAATGAGTTTAAGAGTCTAAAAGAAAAGTTGACATGTGCACCAGTGTTAGTCATTCCTAAAGGGAATGAAGAGATGACGGTATACACAGATGCCTGTGGTACCGGACTAGGTGCTATATTGATGCAAGGAGGTGGGGTTATAGCTTATGCTAGTCGGCAACTGAAACCGCATGAGAAAAGGTATCCTGCCTATGATTTGGAATTGGCAGTGATCGTGTTCGCATTGAAGATGTGGAGACATTATCTCTTGGGAGAAAGATTCGAGTTGTTTACCGATCATAAATTGTTAAAGTATATTTTCTCTCAGAAGGATCTAAATCTCCGATAGCAAAGATGGTTAGAATTCTTGGCTTCCTACGATTTCAATATCGCATATACACCAGGAAAGGGCAATGCGGTAGCTGATGCACTGAGTAGAAGACATGCCAGTTTAGGGGCTATGTTTCTAGAATGGAAGCAACTAGAGTACATCGCTGGGTATGATTTCAGACCAAAGTGCGAATTGGATCCATAAGTATTAGCAAGTTTGACGATCAGACCCACTTTGATTGAGCGGACTGGTTCCACTCAGAGAGACGATCCTAACCTATTGGAAATCATCTCCGGGTTAGAGATGGGTATCGACGAGGAGATGAACAAGTATAGGCTTGATCAAGATGGATGGCTTAGAATGAATGGAAGACTAGTTATGCCCAATGTCAATGGATAGAGAGATGAAGTGCTTAGAGAATGTCATCACTCGAAACTGACCATACATCTCGGTGGTAAAAAAATGTATCGAGATATGAGGCAGACCTACTACTAGGAAGGAATGAAAAGAGACGTTGGGAAGTTTATATCCAAATGCATGAATTGCCAGCTAGTTAAAGCTAAGCAAAAGAAGCCTAGTGGTTTGTTGCAACCATTAGAAATTTCAGAATGGAAATGGGAACAAGTCTCAATGGATTTCATTGATGGGTTACCAAGGACTGGATCGGGCCATGATAGCATTTGGGTGATTGTGGACCGACTGACCAAGAGTGCAATGTTTATACCCGTCAAGTCGAATAGAACATCAGCTAAGTTAGCAGAACTGTATATGAAGTGGGTAGTGAGATTTCATGGAGTACCCAAAGGCATTGTAAGTGACCGAGATCCGCTGTTCACTAGTGGATTTTGGAAGAGCTTACAAGAGGCGTTAGGATCAGAATTACATCTCAGTACTGCGTATCATCCTCAAACCGACGGTCAGACGGAGAGGGTGAATCGAGTATTAGAAGATCTCTTGAGAGCTTGCATATTGGATTTTGGTGGACCATGGGATGACCATTTGCATCTAGTAGAGTTTGCATATAATAATAGTTATCAAACTAGTATTGGTATGGCTCCATTTGAAGCTTTGTACGGAAGACCGTGCAACTCACCGTCATGTTGGTTAGAAACTGGTGAGAAGCTTGTGCTTGGTCCAGATGTGATAATAGAAACCTCAAATAAGATCAAGGTTATTCAACAACGAATAAAGGCTGCCCAAGATAGACAGAAAAGTTATGTTGATAAGAGGAGAAGGGGTCTGAAATTCTCTATTGGCGACTTGGTGTTTGTCAAGATTTCTCCATTAAAGAGCGTGATACGATTTGGTAGGAGGGGCAAGTTAACACCAAGATTTGTTGGTCCATTCCTTGTTCTCGAGCAAGTTGTGAATTTGGCATATAAAGTTGAATTACCAGAGAAGATGGCAGGAGTTCATAACGTATTTCATGTTTCCCAGTTAAAAAAATTCGTGCACGACCCCAATGCGACTATTTCACCTGATCAGTTGGATGATATCGAAGTAGAACCCGAGGCGGTTGGGAACCACAAGCCGATTCGTATTGTCAAGCGCGATATGAAGCGACTTCGAAGGAAAGCGGTAGATCTAGTCAAAGTTCAGTGGGGAGAGAATGAGAATGACTGTACTTGGGAGACATAAGAGAGCATTAGGAAGACGTATCCAGAACTCTTTGTCTGGTAAGATTTTAATTACAACTTAGTTTTCTGCACGCAAGGATAGACTTGCTTGTTTGTTTTGTATGTTTGATTGTTGTATATGGCTGATGGGCATGCGGGATCCTTTGTTTATTTCTTAGTTAAGGAATTTCGGGGGCAAAATTTCTTAAAAGGCAAGGGGGGGGGGGGAAAGAGAATGTAACGACCCGCATTCTACGCATCCAAGGATCGTAGAATATTTATTTCTTTCACATACGAAGTTGTATGGTCATGTAACTTTGGGAGACGACTATTGGGGTCATTTCCCATGTTCGTGATTTTTGCTGATTTTTAAATGACCGTTTTGCCCCTAGTTGATCTTGTTTTAGCCATAACTTTTGATTGGTAAGGAGTTTTGACCAGAAACCACTTTCGTTAGATCCAGATAATGGCTTACCTTTCCGTAGAGAGGTCACACTAGCCAAATGGACTCGCCGTTTGGGAGATATGGCTGAAACAAGGTTTAGAAGGTGAAAAACAGCTTACCTGGGCCTAATTATGGTGATTAGCAAGAGGGCCCATAACCCATTTCGGGATTAGGGTTATCCGAGGGCTGAGATGAGTTAGTAAATCAGTTTTTATTTCATTTCTTAGCCGCCACTTACAACCTTTGAACCCTAGCAATGGCCTCCACTTGCTAAATCACCCCCAAATCACTTTCTAATCGCTAATTAAGCCAAATATACATCAAATCAAAGCGGATTAGCATGAGAATTGAGGTAGTGCTACTGGAGTGTATTTGAATCCAAACCATTTTGTATAAAAGTTTCAGATCTGAGTTTATTTGTGGCTAAGGTGAGTGATTTGCATTGTTTTACACTTATTATGGTTAATTAAGGGTAATTAGTGTTAATTAGCGAATTAAACATGATTAAATTCTGGAAAAATATTTATAAATTTCAAAATATTGTTTTAGGCCTCTGTTAGAAATTTGGGCTGATTTGGTTAAGTTTTGCTAATCCTATCATTAGATTTGCTCAAACATGCTTAAGGGGAAAACATAGGTTTTTGGGTTTGTTTGATCCGTTTTGACATATCAAATTGTTGTTTTGGTGTTTATGGTTGATTCTCTATGTTGCTATGACTATATGGTACGCTTTGAGATTGATTAGAAAAGTTAGAGTTGTCGAAAACGCTGTCGTATGGTGTAAAACAGTCGCTAGAAAAGTTGTAGGAAATGTGCAGGGGCTCGGATCGGATCGGATTATAGGGCTCGGATCGGATCGGTGGATCAGGCAAGGGGAATACGAACCGGATCAGAACTTGGCACTAGCGGAGCCTTGGCAACAAGGAAGGCCACTTGCAAAGAGTTGGAGTTGGGTGGGGATCAGATCGGAGCTGAGCATGGGATCGGATCGGAGGAGAGCAACTGGAGCAACAGATGGAGATGACCAAACCGACCCGGATGGAGTGCCACAACAGAACCGACCTGGAGGGTGTTGACCAAACCGACCCGGATGGAGTGCCACAACTGAACAGACCTAGGGGGTGTTGACCGAACCGAGCCGAATGGATGACCAGGAGCTGAAGCATGTCGAACCGAACCAGGGGAAAGCCACCAAACTGAACCGGATGTATGCTACTACTTCTACGCTATGACTCTTCTGAAGACCAACTCCAATTCGACGAAAACCCGAGATGCAAAGGAGGTCCAAATGGGAGGTTATTACTCAGGATCCAAATGGGATCAACGAGTTAACTTCATGATTGGACTTTGCTGCGGGAAGTGTGCAAAGGGGTTATCGACGTCTACAGCTTTGATTCACCACCGAGACGGATGTTAGGCTGCGTATTAATGCAGTGGGGTAGTTATTACTCCATGGGGCAGAGTGATCGTAGCATGGTTGTGAGCCAGCGTAGTGGAGTCATCATGACTTCATGGGGTAGAGTGGACATAGCAAGGATTAGTGGCTATGGATCAGTGTAGTGGAGTCGTCATGACTCCATGAGGCAGAGTGATCATAGCAAGTATTTGGGTGATCAAAGCAGTAGATATCGTATGCTTTACGTACTGAGTGAGAGATGTGAGGATGGTTGCTATGCTTGATTGTTTGCCATCATTATGACATGCACACCCCTTCCCCCGTTTCTTTACACCATATGTTAGTGTCACCTTGGAGTATTGTACATCTTGTTGTGCTAACTCTTTGGTTGCAGGTCCAGGTTCAGGTATGGTTTAGTATACCTATTATTGTTCTGTTTTGCTGCTTATCGCTCATACCAGACTTTTGTTCGACCCAGAGTTTTATGTCTCTTCTATTGCTCTAGGTGCTCTTAAACGGGCAGACTAGAGACAGGTTAGCTGGTTGTGCACGAGTAGCTGTCCGGAGACGAGCAGGAGGCTTATACGTACTATTCTATATATATGCTCCCTGTGTCGCTGCTGGTCACTACTTTGGGCATTAGTAGTGTACCTTTCCTTTTCTCTGCTTTAGAGACAGTTTAAAAGTTGTAATAAAGACGATGTGGAACATAAGCTGTATTTGGATTTTCCGCTGCTATAATGGTTTAGTTTTCAGCTTATGCATTATCTCGCCTGTTTTATGTCAAGTATGTTATTATTATATTTTATTCCATGCGTTGTGAGACATTCTACAGGTTCCTTGCTAGTTAAATTCCCTTCTTTTCCTTTCTTCGGCGACCGTCCCGTGCTGGTTGGACAACGGCACAACGCACTTTCATTGGAAATGTCGGCTGGTGCAGGGCGGACCGTTACAACTGATGTTGTTATGTAGATCCATTGATTTGATGATGTTTGTGTTGAATAAAACTATTGAAAACAAAAATACCAATTTTGGGTTGAAGACGAATAATTGGATTAAAATTTTCAATTTGACAAATTAGAATTATTGGACTAAAATTGTCAATTTGACAAATTAGAGTGGTTGGACAAAAATTGTCAATTTGACAAATTAGAATTGAAATAATTGGATTAAAATTGCCATTTTAGTCAAAGTACAATTGTTGCATTAAATTTGTCAATTTTGTCAAATTAGAATATTTAAACAAAAATGATAATTTTTATTAATTAGAATAGTTGAAACAATAATTAACATTATTGTTAATTAGAATTGAGTTAAACAAAAATTGTCATTTTTGACAAATTAGGATAGTTGGATTAAAATTATCATTTTCGTCAAAATATAATTCTTGGGTTAAAATATTCACTTTTGTCAAGGTACATTAGTTGAAATAAATTATTCATTTTTGCCAAAACACATTAGCTGAAATAAAATGTTCATATTTATTAAAACACACTAGTTGAAATAAAATGTTCATTTTTATTAAAGTACATTAGTTGAAACAAAAACATTCATTTTTGTCAAATAGTTTAGTCGAAACAAAAATGTTCATTTTTGTCAAATAGTTTAGTTGAAACAAAAATATGCGTTTTTGTCAAATTAGGATTGTTGAAAACAAAAGTATACATTTTTGTCAAAATAGAATTGTTGAAACAAAAATTATCATTTTTGTCAATTAGAATAGTAGAAACAAAAATTAACATTTTTATTAATAAGATTGGAGTGAAACAAAAAGTAACATTTTGGTTAACAAGATTTGAGTGAAACAAAAGTAACATTTTGGTTAATAAGATTTGAGTGAAACAAAAGTTACTTTTTGTTATATAAGATTTGAGTTAAAAAAAAAGTTGCTTTTTTGTTAAATAGATTAGGGTAAAACAAAAATTGATATTTTTGGGTTAGAGAAAAATATTAATTTTGTTAAACTAGAATTGTTAACAAAATTGAAATTACCACTTTTATCCTTTTGTTGAAATAGAATTTTCATCAAAAATTGAAAATATCACTTTAATCAATTTGTTGAAATAGAATTGTCAACAAAAATGAAATTATCATTTTTATCGACAATGCATAAATTAGAATTTGTATGCAAAGTTAAAACATCATTTTTATCGTCAATGCATATATTAGAAATTGTATGCAAAGTTAAAACATCATTTTTATCGATAATACATACATTATGCAAGTCAAAATATCATTTTTATTGTCAATGCATACATTAGAATAAGTATGCAAGTCAAAATATCATTTTTATCGTCAATATATACATTAGAATTTGTATGTAAGTAAAAATATCATTTTTATCGTTAATACATACATTAGAATTTGTATGCAAGTGAAAATATCATTTTAATCGTCGATGCATACATTAGAATTTGTATGTAAGTGAAAATATCATTTTCATCGTCAATACATACATTAGAATTTGTATGTAAGTGAAAATACCATTTTTATCGTCAATGCATGCATTAGAATTTGTATGCAAGTCCAAGAATCATTTTTATTGTCATAACATACATTAAAATTTGTATGTTAATTAAAAAATTATTTTTATTGTCAAAACATGCATCGAAATTACATACAAATAAAATATCTTTTTTTTTTGTGAAAGTTAAAATAGAAATATAAATAAAAATTATCTTTTTATTTATCATTAGCAAAATGTCATGTAAATAAAATACATTTTATTTGACATTACAAACATGTAGAAATGCTTAGGCCAATAAAACATTCGTTTATTTGGCGTGTTAAATACGTTAGTGGAATCGTCGAATGATTTTTATTTATATATAATTTTATTTATAAATATAAACTAAAATAAAACGAATAGCGCATGGTAGTTTGCGTTTCGAAATCATAACTTTAAATGATTATACCGAAAGATCCGACCGTCGGATTTTCCCAAAACCGGAACCGTTAGGACCGCTTTGGGAAGATCTTTCCAACGATATAAATTTTGTTAAAATCCAACAGTTAGATTTCCAGAAATGTGTAAATCAAATTTTGATAAAAACAGCGCCAGAGCCACCTATTGACCCGAAGCGTCGTTAAATTAAATTGAGCTATTTTTATATAAATAAAAATAGCGATAAATCGTTATTAAATAATATTAATGATATGAAATGGTTTAAGTTATATATATGCGATAATTATTTGAAAAGACCGAGTTCAATCACATTTCAAATAAATATACGATGATCTAAATCGAAGATATAGAAGATGGTGATTGAAGACCGACGATCTTCATATCGAATGGATGACTACTGATGCCCGACATTGGTTAGCTCCTAGTAAAGGGTTAAAGTGGTAGTTGTCCGGACGTACTTGTTGATTGTCTAGATAAGCGAGCACCTCTCTTCCGTATTGGACATACGGACGAAGAATAAGGTGTCTCTGGTTTCATTCAGACCCAGAACGGACTTGTAAATGGATGTGTGTCTGACATTGGATTTCATTCCACGTAAATTAATTTCTATTTAATATATATCTGATTCGTGGTAGAGAATTTGTTCTCTTGCTTAACACCCTTCTCTAAGACGCATGAGCTCAGAGATTATATATTGATAGTTATTGATCGTACGGCGTGAATTGTCAATGTGGCATGCCAAGATGCAGATGATCAAGGCGTTTGTTGAAAAGCATAGCCTTGTGGTTGATGATCAAAGCATAGCCTATGCATAACTTTGTGTATAACATTACCCCGTGAGCATCGCACCCCGGTAAGAGTCAGAAACGGGACAAGGGAACGCAGGGAGTGCACACGTTTCTTTCTAGCTAGAAGTGGTATCAAGAATCTGCAAGCTCTGACATTTTACTTATGTGGTTGATGGATTATGAGGTACCTCGGATTTATTGGTCGATAGTGACCAAATTATAGGTTCAATAGGACCTGGAAACGTGTGTTCAGGAATTGCCAATCCACTAAAGTATTTATGGATCGACCCTGTAGGATCCAAGGGTTCGCCAGCGTCCGAATCCTGAGACATTGCTAAAGTGTCTCGAATCGGTAAGGAGATCGTCCCTAGCCTTGACTCATTTACTTTGTAGTATTTTAAACCTATATATGGCGACATAGTAGGGTGGGGTACTACGCCGTCTAGGTTTGATACATTTAGTTGAAGTATTTTAAAATTGATTAGACACTAATAATATTATTAAAATATTATTTTCTACGTATCAAGCATGTTTGATCATTATATGGTAAAACTCTATCCTCCTGTTTGCGTTGCATTGTGTGATGGGACTTGAGTCTTATAATGATTTCATTTTTCTAAAAAGCATTGCGTTTTTTTGAATAAAATTTATTTAAAATTATGAACTGGCAATCCAATAGAGTAAACCCGTTCCGCGTTAGCAGCGTGGTCCTATGATTAGCCATATTATTAGATAAGTTAGTAAAGATTTCTCATACCAGTGCCACGACTGACTTGTAGTTAGTTTCACTTTGCAAACTCGGGTGCCTTCTTTTCACACGGGGAGCCCAGTGACAGGTTCAGGTTATTTGGACATATGCTGGATTGAAGTATGCTGATGAAAGGAAGACGTAGAACATTTTTATCTTTTTATTTCTACTTTGTGACATTTAGACATCCTTTATCTATGATGTAATTAATGGAGTTTTAGACTTATTTCTTTTTGTTGAGACTTCTATTTGCTAAGTTGTATCCTGTAACTTTGCTACTCTGATGTTTTGATGTTGATGACATTTCTATTTCCGCTGCAATGATTTATGTGTTATGATGTTATCTGAGATCTGTTATTATTGTAATTATGTTATATTCCAATCATTATCCTTGCTTTCGTACTACAGAAGTTTGGGGTTATCACAGTTGGTATCAGAGCTAAAGGTTAGCCTTAGCTTCAGAGTATAACATATTTAAAACAATTCGTCTAGATAGAATCAATAGTATTCTAAGGCGAGTAGCTCAATAGAGATAGGATTAGTAATGTCCTAGAATGAGCTTAACAGAATAGCACATATTAATCAGTCATTACATCATTATCATCTTTCCATATGTCTCTGCTTTTAACCTTTCCTTTAAAATTATCATTTCTGTTGGTCTGACCCTTCCCTTGATGGTACAGAACTAACTGAAAATGAGCAATAGAGGGAGAGCAAGATCCCGAGGCAGAGGTGGAGCCAGAGGACTAGTAAGGGATGAAACCCCCATTGTTCATGAGCAGCCCAATCCCGAGGCTGTAACACCATCTTCACCCCTACAGCCTTTTGACTTGGACAAGGTAGCCAAGAAGTTCAGGGATTTAGGGGGCATGTCATTCACAGGGCGAGAGACAGTAATAGAAGCTCAGGCATGGCTCAAAAATTGCGAGAAATTATTTGGAGGCCTGGAATTAGAAGGCCACCACAAGCACTTCATGGCATCGTGGCAATTGAAGGATGAGGCGGAGAATTGGTGGGACACTATCATAATTGGAAATAATGAGGCTGACATGTCTTGGGCCAAATTCAAGGAATTCTTTAACCAGAACTTTATTCCTCCACAAGAAGTAGAGCATCTTCACGATCAATTTGCCAACTTGCAGCAAGGAGATAAGACCGTTTTAGAGTATGTGCGGAAGTTTGAAGAGCTCTCACGCTATGCTTCTGAATTAATTCGGGACCCCTTCCAGAAGAATAAAAGATTCATCAATGGCCTTTCTAGGAAATATCTGAATAGAGTGACAACACACGTTAAGCTTCCATTCAATGAGGTGGTCGAGCTGGCTTGTCGATATGAAGAAAATGACAAGAATTCGCAGCAAGATTAGGAGAAGAATCAGAACAACAACAAGAGGAAGCGGGCTGACAAGAAACTAGAGGCGAGCAACTCTTCAACTGCTATGTCTCATGGAAATAAAAAGGCCAATGTAAGATGCTTTAATTGTTAGAAGATGGAACACTTCGACTACGAATGCCGAGCTCCAAAGGGACCAAGGAGAAATGAGTTAGGGCCCAGCCAGAATTCTCGTCACAACAGGGAATTATTTAGTTGCCACAAGACAGAGAATCTTATCAAGAATTTACCACTGCTAAAGAAATCTGAGGTGGCTCATGTACATGATGGAGCGGCTGCACCAGCTTCTTTCGAAGGAGCAGGTAAACCCGATGTTTTAGGAGGTACTCTTTATTTAGAACATTCCTATTACAGTATTGTTTGACACTGGTGCATCGTGAAGTTTCATTTCTAGTGACACAATTAAAAAGTTAAAACTGAAACCAAGAAAACTTAAAGAATCGATTAGAGCCCATAGTCCGATAGGAGGTTCACTTATTCTCGATCAGTATTGTAAAGTGCCTGTTTCTTATTCTTACTTCCAGTTCCCTTTTGACTTGATCGTTATGAGTTTTTCCGGATATGATATCATACTTGGACTAGATTGGCTAACAAAGTATGAGGCTGAGTTACTATGCGCTGAAAGAATAGTCAAAATCAAAACCAAATTTGGTGATATTATTGTTGTACCATGCCATGGCTCAGCCACAGATAAGAAAGAATTCTGGTCTTCTCTAGAAGTTACTCCTGCTTCTATTGAGGATATTCCTGTCGTCAGAGATTATGAGGATGTGTTTGAAGAAGTTGATATCTTACCTCCGCGTAGAGAAATCGACTTCAAGATTGACTTAGTTCTGAATGCACGGCCAGTTATGCATCCTATTCGGAGAATGACACTGAAAGAAAAAGACGAGCTGAGCTATCAAACTAAACAGCTTTTGTGGAAGGGTCTGATTAGGCCTAGCTACTCAAATTGGGGTGTAGCAGTGGTGTTTGTCCCAAGGTCAGACAGTACCCTCAGACTATGTATGGACTACCATGACCTCAATAAGCAAACGCTGAAGAACAAATATCCATTGCCGCGTATTGATGATTTGTTGGACCATCTGAATGGAGCACAAGTATTCTCTAGGATGGACCTAGCTATAGGTTTCCATCAATTGCGCATTGCCGAAGAATGTGTTCCTTTAACAGTTTTCAGAGGGCCATACTTATTCTATGAATGGCTAGTAACGTAGTTCGTCTTATGTAACGCTCCAGCCTATTTTGTCGATCTGATGAATAGAGTATTCCGGGATGTCTTAAATAAATTCATGCTGGTTTTCATCGATGACATCTTAACCTTTTCTAAATCCACTGCTAAGCATGAAAAACATCTGAAAGAAGTTTTGGAGGTTTTGAGAAAGAATGTGTTGAAAGCCAAATTCTCTAAATGCATATTCTGGCAAGAAGAAGTGAAATTCCTCGGTCATGTTGTATCCAAGAAAGGCATTTCAGTAGACCCAGGAAAGATCTCAGCCATCCAAGATTTGAAGCAGCCTAGCACTCCTACAGAAGCTAGAAGTTTCTTAGGATTGGCTCGCTATTATCGGAAATTCGTTAAAGATTTTTCGAAACTGTCTTGTCCATTGACGAAGCTAACTAAGAAGCATACAAAGTTTATTTGGACACCCGAATGTGAGGCAACTTTCCAAGAGCTGAAATTGAGGTTGACCACTACTCCCGTGTTGACCATTATTGATGGCAATCAAGATTTGAAAGTCTTGACAGATGCTTCTATTGAAGGTATTGGTGTGGTGCCAGTGTAGAGAGACAAAGTAGTTGCATATGCTAGCCGTCAGTTGAAGCCGCATGAGAAGAGATATCCTACTCATGATCTTGAATTGTTGGCCATCGTGTTTGCTTTAAAGATATGGCGACATTATCTTTTGGGTGAGACGTTCGAATTATATACAGATCATAAATCCTTGAAGTATCTATTCACCCAGAGGGACTTGAATTTGTGGCAGCAACACTGGTTAGAATTTCTTGCGGCATATGATCTGGACATTTTATATACTCCAGGGAAAGTCAATGTTGTAGCCGATGCGCTCAGCAGGAAGAATGCTGCCAGCACCAATCTTATCATCGCCAGTCTTATCATTATGCCTACATTAATTGATAAGATCTCTGCTCTTCAGAAAGATGATAAATTTATTCAGATGATTAGCGAGCGAGTTCGAAACGGCGAAGCTTCCAGCTTTCAAATAGACAGCAAGGGGACTCTTAGACTGCAAGGGCGAATCTGTGTGCCAGATATTACTCAGCTAAAAAGAGAAATTATGGATGAATGTCACAAATCTAAACTCAGATCCATCCAGGAGTAAGCAAGATGTATCAGGATCTTAAGCGCACATTCTGGTGGAAGACGATGAAGAGAGACATTTCCATATATATATTGCTAGATGTTCCACCTGTCAGCAAGTTAAAAGCGATCAACAGAAGCTCGCATGATTGTTGCAACCGCTAGAGGTTCCAAGTTGGAAGTGGGACCAAATTTCCATGGACTTCATTGATGGATTGCCCCGAACTAGAAAAGGGAATGACAGTATATGGGTGACTATAGATCGTTTCACGAAGACCGCCCATTTTATCCCTGTCAGATCTAATAGAACAGCTCGAAGTCTGGTGCAGCTTTACTTCAGAGAGATTGTCAGACTACATGGAATTCCCAGTAGCATTATTAGTGACCGTCATCCGATATTTGCTAGTAAATTTTAGGAAGCATTCCAAGAAGAGCTAGGGACCAAGTTGAATCCAAGCACCACTTATCACCCTCAGACATATGGCCAGACTAAAAGGGTGAACCGCATATTAGAAGACTTGTTGCAAGCATGCATTCTTGATTTTGGCGGGTCATGGGAAAATCACTTGCACTTGGTTGAGTACTCTTACAATAACAGTTACCAAGCAAGCTTGCAGATGACGCCATTTGAAGCATTATATGGCAGGCCATGCAGATCTCCCGCATGTTGGGTGGAACCAGGCAATCAGTTAGTATTGGGTCCCGACATGATTCGTAAAGCATCAAATAAAGTTGATTTTATCAAGAAGTGACTACTGACTGCTCAGAGCCGACAGAAGAGCTATGCAAACTCATGAAGAAGGGATTTAGAATTCTCTGTTGGTAATTATGTATACTTGAGGTTTCCCCATTGGAACTCTTGCTTATAAGGTGCAGTTGCCGAACTGGTTGCCAGGGGTGCATGATGTATTCCATGTGTCTCAACTACAGAAGCATATACATGATCCAGACTTAGTTGTGGAGGAAGCAACACAACAAGATTTGGAGATTACCCAGAGCTTATCAGTAAGAAGGGAGCTAGTAAAAATTGTTGGTAAAGAGACCCGAGTTCTGAGGAACAAAAGGATCCACTTAGTCAAAGTACAGTGGAGCGGAGATCCTAGAGACTGTACATGGGAGACTGAGGATAGCATCAAACAGGCTTATCCCAAGTGCAGAGTGGACATCTCCAATTAACTCTTGTGTTGAGGTACATTTACAATATTTTGCATTTTCCGTTTTGCTTCCTACTTTATTATTGTCTCCTTTTCGTGGACGAAAAGCTTTTAAGTGTGGGAGACTGTAACAACCCGGAAACTCAGAACTAATTAAAAAAAATTATTTTGGCTATTTCAACGAATTTTGAATAGTTAAAATAATTTATTTTAAATAATAACAATTTAAAATTTATTTAAATCGAAGTTAGAATGAATATATTTATTTTAATTTTAAAAGGAGTTAGAAATAGCACGGTAGTTTGAAATTTTGAATCTGATTTTTGACTGAATGTATAGGATTCAAAATAAATCGGATTTTAGAGAAACCGAAAATATTTAAATATGTTTAAAAATATCTTTCCAATGAATCCGAAAAATAGAATGTTCATAGCGGGAATAAAAAGTTATGGCCAGTTGAATATTCAGAATAGTTGCTATGGAATTTAATATAATTTATATCCCGTATAAATGGCTATTATACAAACGACCTCCGTTTTCGACGAAACCATTTTTGTCGGATCCGGAATGTCAAATTATTACCGAGTTTAATTTTCTATAATTTTTGAAATTAATATGTGAGCGTAGTTAATTAAACTGTGTTCGATAATTTCTATTGAATTTAATCGACCGTTAAAAAGGCCATTTTTCAAACGGTCTCCAAATTCGACGAAATTAATTTTGTTAGGGCCATATCATCAAAACATAGCTAGATTTATTTTTCAGGTATTTTCGGAGTCTGTATGTGGCTCCGGTAAATTTATATGTACGATCAAATTAATAAATAAATTATTTAAATTTTAAATTAAAGAAAACAGGCTGTAAACCATTGTTTGGCTGACGGGACCTAGCCCATTGTGTCCCGAACAGGGACAATTGGGTAGGAACAACTTTTGTTGGGCTGGATTTGGAGTTATCAGGAATTAATGGATTTTTTTTGTAAATTAGAACATAATATTATTATATTATAAATATGGATTAGACCTAAACCCTAATTACAGTCCAACAGCCACCGCCTTCATCGTATTCCATGGCCAGAATTGCTCGAACCTTCCACCATTAAAATATCTCCATCCACTCATTAAAACTTCCCACACCTTTTGCCAATATCGAAGTCCTCTTCCCCCTCTTTCCATCCATACGGCTAACCACCCCTATCGTGGTACAAATTTCGATATCTGTCCCTGAAACCCGATGTCGTTCGCGCCAGAATCATCCCTCCACCGTCGACCGAGTTCGATGTAACCACCACCCCTGGGCGCGGCTTTCCAAGCCCCTCATCGTGGTATAACCTGATCGATCTCACGTGCTTCAAATTTCATGAAAATTGGAAACCTAGTTTGGAGCATTAGGAGTTTGCCGCGACCGTGTCTTCATTTGGAAGAAGAAGGTATTATATAATTAGATTATATAATTAATTTATTTTAAAAATATTATTTTCGCAAATTAATTCATAACTAATGCATATAAACTCGGAATTGAAAATTTTCAGATAGTTTACCATCGTAAGTCCGAGATCTACATTTCTGGACTGATTAGAACTGATTTGGAGCAGATCAGATTTTGGACAACAAATTCAATTCTGAATTATTCAGAATTAAAACCGACAGTGAGAAATTCTTTTTCTTTTTCTTTTATATAATGAAAACTACTTAATCATGATACGTGATTCGATCTAAAACTGATGTTGTTAAAACTATACACTGTTAAATTCTATTTGCATGATTCGTGATTTGATTTGGAATTGTTGTGTTAAATTATACGCTGTTAAATTCTATTTGTATGATACGTGATTTGATCTAGAATTGATGTTGTTATGTAGATCCATTGATTTGACGATGTTTGTGTTGAAAAAACTATTGAAAACACAAAAACCAATTTTTGGTTGAAGAAGAATAATTGGATTAAAATTTTCAATTTGACAAATTAGAATTATTGGACTAAAATTGTCAATTTGACAAATTAGAGTGATTGGACAAAAATTGTCATTTTTGACAAATTGAAATAATTGGATTAAAATTGTCATTTTAGTCAAAGTACAATTGTTGCATTAAATTTGTCAATTTTGTCAAATAATTTTTTTTTAAACAAAAATGATAATTTTTATTAATTAGAATAGTTGAAGCAATAATTAACATTTTTGTCAATTAGAATAGAGTTAAACAAAAATTATCATTTTTGACAATTAGGATAGTTGGATTAAAATT
This sequence comes from Allium sativum, assembly GCA_030737875.1. Lineage (NCBI taxonomy): Eukaryota > Viridiplantae > Streptophyta > Magnoliopsida > Asparagales > Amaryllidaceae > Allium > Allium sativum. The sequence goes on along the minus strand of CM060920.1, from coordinate 453,994,849 downwards.
ATCATTTTTGTCAAAATATAATTATTGGGTTAAAATATTCACTTTTGTCAAAGTACATTAGTTGAAATAAATTATTCATTTTTGTCAAAACACATTAGTTGAAATAAAATTTTCATTTTTATTAAAACACATTAGTCGAAATAAAATATCATTTTTATTAAAGTACATTAGTTGAAACAAAAACATTCATTTTTGTCAAATAGTTTAGTCGAAGCAAAAATGTTCATTTTTTTCAAATAGTTTAGTCGAAACAAAAATATACCTTTTTGTCAAATTAGAATTGTTGAAAAAAAAATATACATTTTTTTCAAAATATAATTGCTGAAACAATAATTATCATTCTTGTTAATTAGAAAAGTTGAAACAAAAATTAACATTTTTGTTAATAAGATTGGAGTGAAACAAAAAGTAACATTTTTGTTAATAAGATTTTAGTGAAACAAAAAGTAACATTTTTGTTAATAAGATTTTAGTGAAACAAAAAGTAACATTTTGGTTAATAAGATTTGAGTGAAACAAAAGTTATTTTTTTTTTTGTTAAATAAGATTTGAGTTAAACAAAAGTTGCATTTTTGTTAAATAGATTAGGTTAAAACAAAAATTGATATTTTTGTGTTGAAGAAAATTATTAATTTTGTTAAACTAGAATTGTTAACAAAATTGAAATTATCACTTTTTATCCTTTTGTTGAAATAGAATTTTTAACAAAAAATGTAAATATCACTTTAATCATTTTGTTGAAATAGAATTGTCAACAAAAATGAAAATATCATTTTTATCGACAATGCATACATTAGAATTTGTATGCAAAGTTAAAACATTATTTTTATCGTCAATGCATATATTAGAATTTGTATGCAAAGTTAAAACATCATTTTTATCGATAATACATACATTATGCAAGTCAAAATATCATTTTTATTGTCAATGCATACATTAGAATATGTATGCAAGTCAAAATATCATTTTTATTGTCAATACATACATTAGAATTTGTATGTAAGTAAAAATATCATTTTTATCGTTAATACATACATTAGAATTTGTATGCAAGTGAAAATATCATTTTAATCGTCGATGCATACATTAGAATTTGTATGTAAGTGAAAATATCATTTTTATCGTCAATACATACATTAGAATTTGTATGTAAGTGAAAATACCATTTTTATCGTCAATGCATGCATTAGAATTTGTATGCAAGTCCAAGAATCATTTTTATTGTCATAACATACATTAAAATTTGTATGTTAATTAAAAAATTATTTTTATTGTCAAAACATGCATCGAAATTACATACAAATAAAATATCTTTTTTTTTGTTAAAGTTAAAATAGAAATATAAATAAAAATTATCTTTTTATTTATCATTAGCAAAATGTCATGTAAATAAAATACATTTTATTTGACATTACAAACATGTAGAAATGCTTAGGCCAATAAAACATTCATTTATTTGGCGTGTTAAATACGTTAGTGGAATCGTCGAATGATTTTTATTTATATATAATTTTATTTATAAATATAAACTAAAATAAAACGAATAGCGCATGGTAGTTTGCGTTTCGAAATCATAACTTTAAATGATTATACCGAAAGATCCGACCGTCGGATTTTCCCAAAACCGGAACCGTTAGGACCGCTTTGGGAAGATCTTTCCAACGATATAAATTTTGTTAAAATCCTACAGTTAGATTTCCAGAAATGTGTAAATCAAATTTTGATAAAAACAGCGCCAGAGCCACCTATTGACCCGAAGCGTCGTTAAATTAAATTGAGCTATTTTTATATAAATAAAAATAGCGATAAATCGTTATTAAATAATATTAATGATATGAAATGGTTTAAGTTATATATATGCGATAATTATTTGAAAAGACCGAGTTCAATCACATTTCAAATAAATATACGATGATCTAAATCGAAGATATAGAAGATGGTGATTGAAGACCGACGATCTTCATATCGAATGGATGACTACTGATGCCCGACATTGGTTAGCTCCTAGTAAAGGGTTAAAGTGGTAGTTGTCCGGACGTACTTGTTGATTGTCTAGATAAGCGAGCACCTATCTTCCGTATTGGACATACGGACGAAGAATAAGGTGTCTCTAGTTTCGTTCAGACCCAGAACGGACTTGTAAATGGATGTGTGTCTGACATTGGATTTCATTCCACGTAAATTAATTTCTATTTAATATATATCTGATTCGTGGCAGAGAATTTGTTCTCTTGCTTAACACCCTTCTCTAAGACGCATGAGCTCAGAGATTATATATTGATAGTTATCGATAATACATACATTATGCAAGTCAAAATATCATTTTTATTGTCAATGCATACATTAGAATATGTATGCAAGTCAAAATATCATTTTTATCGTCAATGCATACATTATAATTTGTATGCAAGTCAAAATATCATTTTTATCGTCAATACATACATTAGAATTTGTATGTAAGTGAAAATTTCATTTTTATCGTCAATGTATACATTAACATTTGTATGCAAGTCAAAATATCATTTTTATCGCCAATATATACATTAAAATTTGTATGCAAGTCAAAATATCATTTTTATCGCCAATACATACTTTAGAATTTGTATGTAAGTGAAAATATCATTTTTATTGTCAATAAATACATTAGAATTTGTAAGTGAAAATATCATTTTTATCGTCAATGCATGCATTAGAATTTGTATGCAAGTCAAAGAATCATTTTTATTGTCATAACATACATTAGAATTTGTATGTTAATTAAAGAATTATTTTTATTGTCAAAACATGCATTGAAATTACATACAAATTAAATATTTCTTTTTTTTATTTGTTAAAGTTAAAAATAGAAATACAAATAAAAATTATCTTTTTATTTGTCATTAGCAAAATGTCATGTAAATAAAATACATTTTATTTGACATTACAGACATGTAGAAATGGTTAGGCCAATAAAACATTCTTTTATTTGGTGTGTTAAATACGTTAGTTGAATCGTCGAATGGTTTTTATTTATATATAATTTTATATATAAATATAAATTAAAATAAAATGAATCGCACGCGGTAGTTCGCGTTTCGAAATCGTAACTTTAGGTGATTACACCGAAAGATCTAACTGTCGGATTTTCCCAAAACTGGAACCTAAGAACTGCTTTGTGAAGATCTTTCCAACGATATAAATTTTGTTAAAATCCAATGATTAGATTTTGAGAAATGTGTAAATCAAATTTTGATAAAAACAGCGCCAAGGCCGCCTATTAACCCGAAGTGTCGTTAAATTAAATTGAGCTATTTTAATATAAATAAAAATAGCGATAAATCGTTATAAAATAATATTAATGATATGAAATGGTTTAAGTTATATATATGCGAGAATTATTTGAAAAGACCGAGTTCAATCTCATTTCAAATAATTATATGACGATTTAAATCGAAGATTAGAAGACGGTGATTGAAGACCGACGATCTTCGCATAAATGGATGACACTGATGCCCGACATTGGTTAGCTCCCAGTAAAGGGTTAAAGTGGTAGTTGTTCGGACGTACTTGTTGATTGTCCAGATAAGCGAGAACCTCTCTTCTATATTGGACATATAGGACAAGGAATAAGGTGTCTCCGGTTTCGTTCAAACCCAGAACGGACTTGTAAATGGATGTGTGTCTGACATTGGATTTCATTCCATGTAAATTGATTTCTATTTAATATATATCTGATTCGTGACGGAGAATTTATTCTCTCGCTTAACACCCTTCTCTGAGACACATGAGCTCAGAGCTTATATATTGATAGTTATTGATCGCATGGCGTGAATTGTCAATGTGGCATGCTAAGATGCAGATGATCAAGGCTTTTGTTGAAAAGCAAAGCCTTGTGGATGATGATCAAAGCATAGCCTATTTCAGCATAGCTTTGTGCATAACGTTACCTCGCGAGCCTCACACCCCGGTAAGAGTCAGAAACAGGGCAAGGGAACGCAGGGAGTGCATATGTTTCTTTCTAGCTAGAAGTGGTATCAGGGTTTTATAGGCCCTGACATTTTACTTATGTGGTTGATGGATTATGAGGTACCTCGGATTTATTGGTCGATAGTGACCAAATTATAGGTTCAACAGGGCCAGGAAACGTGTGTTCAGGAATTGCCAATCCACTAAAGTATTTGTGGACTGGCCCTGCAGGATCCAAGGGTTCGCCAGCGTCCGAATCTTGAGACATTGCTAGTGTTTCTCGAATCGGTAAGGAGATCGTCCCTAGCCTTGACTCATGATGGAAACCCAATTTCCAATACGACATTACGGTTTTGATTGTAAACCTATATATGGCGACATAGTAGGATGGGATACTACGTCGTCTAGGATTGATACATTTACTTTGAAGTATTTTAAAACTGATTAGACACTAATAATAATATTAAAATATTATTTCCTATGTATCAAGCATGTTGATCATTATAAGATAAAACTCTATCCTCTGGTTTGCGTTGCATTGTGTGATGGGACTTGAGTCTTATAATGATTTCATTTTTCTAAAAAGCATTGCGTTGTTTTGAATAAAATTTATTTAAATTATGCACTGGCAATCCAATGGAGTAACCCGTTCCGCGATAGCGGCGTGGTCCTGTGATTAGCCATGTTGTTAGATAAGTTAGGAAAGATTTCTCATACCAGTCTCACGACTGACTCGTAGTTTGTTTCACTTTGCAAACTCGGGTGCCCTCTTTTCACACGGGCAGCCAAGTGACAGGTTCGGGTTATTTGGACATATGTTGGATTGAAGTATGCTGATGAAAGGAAGACGAAGAACATTTTTATCTTTTTATTTCTACTTTGAGACATTTAGACATCCTTTATTTATAATGTACTTGATGGAGTTTTATACTTATTTCTTTTTGCTGAGACTTTTATTTGCTAAGTTGTATCCTGTAACTGTGCCACTCCGATGTTTTGATGTTGATGACATTTCTATTTCCGCTGCAATGATTTATGTGTTATGATGTTATCTGAGATCTGCTATTGTTGTAATTATGTTATATTCCAATGATTATCCTTGCTTTCGTACTACGGAAGTTTGGGGTTAACACACCAGAGGTTCCATTTTTAGGAGAATCCGACAGTCGGATCTTCCGTTACATCAATTTGAAGTCAATGGTTGAAATCCGCGAACGGTCGCTGAACGACACGTTCTATTCAAGCCATCTAAATATATGTAATATATTTCGTCGATTTCCATTTAAAACGTACTTTATAAAACATTTATAAATTCGTTTAAAAATGATTTCAACTTCCATTTTAAATAAATCAAAATTGAGCACTCATATTATTATAAAATGAATAAAATCGATATAAAAATCCGTTCGAGTTTAAATAGCGTTTTTATACTTCACTCGGATTCATATTTTCATATTTCCGTGTCCATCCAAAGTCAGACATCAAAACCAAACTTCTAATCTTCACCGAATATTATATTATAAAAATATTCATATTTATTCTGGATTGGAATAAAATCTCAACCAATATCCATATAAATTAATTTATATGGATTACATTCATCATATACACCCAACAATTGTTGCAAACAACTATCAACATCCAAAATGACGTCCAACGTGCATTTTATTTTAATATAAGCTTCAATCAAATAATTGAAGCTTACATAAATCTGTCATTCAATCGATTAACCGCAATTTCACACAAGGGAGATGTTTTACTCAAATACCATCCCAAGACCAGTGTAAGGTTTTCAACCAACAACAATCCATTTAAAGCAACCACTTGTTAATAAATTTAACCAATTCTAATTTGATTCGAATTATTTTCCAAGCTAGCCAATTTTCACTGTTCAAATTATAAATGGATATTTTATATCCAATTTCAACTACCAAAATAATATTAACATTATTTTGACATGTTAAAAATCACAATCAAAACATAATATCATCAATTAAATCATCTGTGGGTTTACAAACAATAGTGAGGTGAGCTAACATAAACCGTACAACTTTTTATGATATTTAAAACTGATAAAATTCAACATTGGCAACCTATATATATTGTTAAACATGATTACAATGACATAACAAAAGAGCGAGTGAGAAAGAATTCTCACAATGGTCAGATAGAAATCGTTAAATAAACGATTGTTCTAGTCAAATTGAAATGCGCATTCAATTTGACCAAAAATATCAACTAGTTCTGTTTCTGTTATAGTCAGTTCCATATTGTAGATCTTGTCAAGACGAGTCCAATACAAGTCTTTTCACTGAACCCACGCTCCACTATCCTCTTTGCTAGTGTAACGCCCCATGGCCCATCGCTGGCCGATTAACTACCACTGCGAGGAGCACGCCACCCCCTCCCTTACCGCTGACCACCCTAGGGCACTCGATGGGATCCACATGCCTGAAAAGGCAAACGAACGGTGTGCCTTTAAGGTGCTGCCTTAGCCACAAGAGATCGCCAACGGCGATCATAGCCATATGGATTTGAAGAGCAGGGAAAACTCTTCAATTTTCGTTTGAAAATCATAAGCTAATTCATAACCATTTGTGAGAGATTAAGGGAATTATTTGGGCAATTTCGTCCAACAAATGAATTTGGGCCGATGCTGAAGCTAGAAGATAAGGATTTGGGGTTTTAAACGATTATATATATAATAATATTTAATTCACTAATTAACTCAATTTCGTTCGAACCCCAAATGAATCCCAACAACTATCGCTCCTAACCAAATACCCTCATTCCGGACACAGTGAAATATGTTTCGTAAGCCAATTCGACTTTTTAATCAGTTTTCATCAAAATTAATATAACATTCAATATCGAATTTCAACATACATTTTAATTTACTACGACCACATATTGAGTCCAAAAATTATGAAATTTGAAATCTCGCTATGTTTCGCAATTACGGTTCTCGAAAAACTAATTTTGTAGAATTTGGTGACCATTTGAAAAATGGCCTTCTAACTAGCTTATTAAACTCAACTGAATTTACAATACATGTGTGAATTTACTACATTTACATACTATAAATGACTTGAAATTTTAAACCTAATAATAATTTAACGTTCCGGATCCAGCAAAATTAATTTCATCGAAAACAGAGGTCATTTTCAAAATGGCTATTTTTAAGGGCTATATATAATATTAAAATATATGTAAAATCCACAACAACTATTTTAAATTTATAACTGGACATAACTTACAATTTGTAAAGTGAAATCTCATATTTTCACATTCATTAGAAAGATGTGATTAAATATATTCTAATGTTTCTGGTTTCGTCAAATTCTGATTTATAATGAATTATGATATTCATTTAAAGTTTAAAATTAAAATTTCAAACTACAGCATCATTTCAAGCTCGTTTTATAATTAATATAAATTTATACGTTCAAACTTCGTTCAAAATAAATTTCAAGTCATTTATTCTCAAAATAAATCGTTAAAAATATTTAATTTCCTTGAAAATCAATTAAAAATAAATTTTAATTTGGTTACAAAAATATGGGTTGTTACAATCTCCCCCACTTAAAAAAGTTTCGTCCTCGAAAAGGAACTGAGCTGAAAGTTGTTTAACCAACCAACTCAACTTTTCAGTCTGACTTGAGTTCTTCAACTTTTCAATTTCTAATAATTTCCTAATTTTCCTGGAATTTGGCCAACACCCTAAATTTCTGAAAAATTTCGCCATAACCTCCTTTGTACGGGTTGATCTGAACAAATTTATTGGGTCATATTAGGTACCCAATAAATCAATATATCGCATACAAATCAATTGTGCACACCCATTATGATTCATATACTCTTCTCCCTCCATGCCCATGCGCCATAACTAATACAAGAGAGACATGTGTATTTTTGTCATCTCAAGACCTGTGTTGGTTTTTTTATTAAATCCTACAATTTACCTTTATAAATTATTATGTCCATATTCTGTCCTCAGTTCAACCTGTAGGTTAGTCCTCGCCATACAAGCATCTTGCTCATATGGTAATCCAAACCTCGTCATATAAGCACCAAATGCTTATATGGAATAAGATATCCTATTTCATCTTCAGTAGTATGTTATGTTGTGTAGTCCATAATTTATTGGTTACTATCCTATGGCGTATGTTTAATTTCACACACAACAACCTTCAGCGAATCCAAATCATTCACAAGAGTTATAATAATAATAATGAGCAACCAACTTATAAAGTTGCACCAGTTTGTCAGGCATGTAATTTATTTCTATAATCAACTGTAAATCCATAACCTGCTCAATATATATATATGTAAATATATATCTAATTCTTCTTGGTTTAACTTAACTCAATTCAAATAAATAACAAGTGTTTTCGTATATTCAATGTCCAAAATCGTCAAAGGTTTCGTCTAATTTATTTAAATCAGATGTCATAAGTAATCAAACAAGAAATCAAACAATCAATTGGTTATTTAACTTTCTAAAAATTGTATGCTCAAAAATATATTTTCTATGCCAAATCACAAACAATTAACTCTAACTAAGTTTTTGGTTCTCACACCAGTCTATTGGAATCATATAGATGTCCCACTTTCGAAACTCGAACACACATTTTGATGATAGTATAGTAGTCATCAGGATCATCTCCAGGCTACTCGAGTTTGATTCTGTATCTATCCAGTATATTTGACACCTCGAATACACGTGGATAAGACACACATACAAAATCTTCTTATACTCGATAGTCCAAATTCGATATGAAATAAAATACTCAAATACGTATAATAAGATATGATTTTCAAAACCAAATTCGTTTTTATAAATAATAGTCTTCCAACTCATTCTAGGGCATTACTAACCCTATCTATAATGAGTCATTCTTATAGGATATTACTAATACTAACTCTGATGAATTCTTTCGTTTGGTTCTAACGTATCTTGTTCTCGATCTTTGATACCAAGATTGTTACGATCCAAAATCCACCGATCTCCGAAGAGACGGAAAAACACAGATTGCATGTGAACACGATGCATTGGAACACAGAACAACAGAACATTTCATTGCTATTACAAAAAATTTCATCAGAGTACAAGAATATCAGAGTACGAATAAATATTACACAGCGGAAAAAAAGTATCAGAGATTAGTAATTTAGATAGCAGCGGAAATAAAATGTATAAATACAATGCGTAGCGAAAATACATCAACTAAAATAGATGAAAGAGATACACATATACAAAGATTTCCGAATATAGCTCTAGTTGTAAACCAGGATTTTGTTAAATAGGAATCTGCAAAACCAAAACTACTAGTTGCCCGTGTGGAAAATATGGACACCCAGACTTTAGATAGAAACAATAAACTCCGAGACAGTCATGGGACTGGTGTGAGAACTTAAAATAGTTATTAAAACTTATTTTAAAATAGGGTAAATCTTGGGACCACGCCATATGACATGGAACGGGTTTACTCCACCTGAATATCAGTTTAAAACAAAACAATGCAATGTTTTTGGAAAATGAAGCTATTTTAAGATCCAGGTCCCATCACATATTGCAATGCAAGTCGGAGTATATAGTATTACCTTATAATACCCAAACATGCATGATACGCTTTAAAACAAATCATTCTGATATTACTATAAGTGCATAGAGTAGAAAACAACTTCGAATATAAATGTAACATCCCGGTTTTTGCCTAATTTGATAATACAGTTTATTACGGATTAATTCAGAAATCGAGTTAAAATGTTAAATTTGTGAATAATAAATATTGGAAAATTTTCAATATATTTACATTTTAACCAATGTAAAACAAGCAGGAAATGTTTCTTGTTTTGTATTTGTTTTAACCATTGGAAAATATATAAATAAATTGGATTTTTTTAAGAAGATTTAAATGATCTTTTTATTTAAATTTCTATGCGTATATATTTATATTGTGAAATTCCTTAACAAGTGAATATATATGTATGCTAGTATGAAGTATCTTGTATATTTTGTTTTTTGTGTTTATGATGGTTTTAAACTAATCTGAATTAAGAATAAACATTACTTTAGAAATTAAATATAAATGAAGTTTTCTTAGTATGAGAGGAAGGTTTCATTGGTAAAGGATGTAGCCTTGTTGTACTAAAGATTCAATAATGAAATGCATGTACAAGGAATGTACCATTTAATATAAGATCCTTAAATAAGTAAAATTCTTGCAACCAAGTGTAACGACCCGCAAATCCGTGCTACCTGAGTTGACTAAATACACCACACGTCCAACCCAAATAACACAGAAATACGACTCATTATTAGAAAGAAGATAGAGGATGAGAAATAGAAAGAAAGAAATATTAGAATAGAAGAAAAACGAAGATCACAACTCACAGCGGAACGAACAAAATATATTATATAACATAAGCTTTGAAATACAAATCTGTTTGGTACATATATACATACCATCATCAGAGTACACGTAACATTTGATTCAGCGGAGGTAACTCTAAATAACTAACGTTGAAGCCTTCTGCTTCAAGCTCCTCCAAGTGTATCTGTAAAAGCCTGAAACACTTGACTGCCCGTACAAATTTGGGCACCCAAGAGTTTAGGGAAAACAAAACAAAATAAACTCTGGGTCAGTCATGGGACTGGTGTGAGTAAACTCCAACCACTTGTTTAACTTTCAAAACTCTTTTCGAAAGAAAAGGTAATAGTAAGACCAGCCCACACATAAACACGGACGGTTTTTACCTTACTATAACCCAAAACACTTTGATATCAAATCCAATGATATTATGATAATGTCTACATCAAGTAAATAACCAAATAGCAGAACGCTTGCATCTCACGCTCCACATATATATTATAAAATCAAAAACCGCATGACGCTTATTGGAGATTGGATTTCCAACAGGACAAGGTATGGGACCACCTTCCGACAGTGCATCTCTAGAGGCGAATACACCTGGGTTCAACAAGAACATCTTGCAACCCGGCCCACACATGACCGACCACTCATTTCGCTTGAGTGTATCGAATGTATATCACCAACGGTTGGACTCAAACCACCGTTTCCCGAATGGGCAGAATCGATAGATTTAGAAACAAAAGGAATTTCTCTAGATAGGTGATTATACACCCTAATGGGTGCGACCCACATAGCCATGCTGCCTGCCCGATTTTTGTCCTTTCCCGGTTGTTGAGGCCTGAGGCTACGAATACTTACCATTCATTGATAGCATCATCACTTTGAATGCCACATTGTCAGATCCGTTAATCACTAGTTGAGTTTGCACAAATATTCTGGATATTATGCTAAGGGATAAATCCGTTGCAACCATATATATTCATACAGACCAACCCATTTGATCATTGGAAATACTTTGTCAGACATCCGTCCATTTACGTTCGTTCTGGGATTGAACGAAACCGAAGGCACTATTTCTATTACTAGAAAAGCCCTTGCACTTTACTCCGTCTTCAATATATTCAGCATACTTGGTTCGCAACGCTTATGCCGATACGGAGTGGTTCTTCGGATAATAATCCAACCGGTCTCTCCATATTGACAACGATGGTCAAAAACTTCGATAGTCTGTGATTTAACTATCGAATAAAAACAAGTGTTCATCCAACATATCAAAACAAATCACTGGGCTCTTTAATTAATATTTATTAATTAAATCACTTCTCCATTTCCTCTATCAATATTTATTTACCAAATATTTTCAATAATCAATCTTGGCCTCTTATGCCATTTGGAAAACGTTTCCAAATATTAACTTCTTTTATTTTCTATATATTAGAAAATATCTCTATTTGCAATTGGAAACAATTCCAATCACTTATATCTACTCCTTTTTGTTTACAACATTCGATTTTTATATTCACTTTCCTATCGAATTCAATACGTCGATACAATGATTTCAAATTATCAAAATATCTTAAAAATATTCTAACTCTTTAAATTTCCGGAAAATTTCGCCATAACCTCCCCTGTATCGGGAGCATCGGGAAATTTCAAATAGCATCCCGGTATCTTCCTCAATCAAAAAGAAAAAGGAAAAGCCAAGCGGCTTGCCGATACGGCGCATAAAACCTCATATATGAATTAAACATGTACCTTTTTGTCGAGCACATTATTTATATACCTGCATTATCCTTGTCTCATACCTGTCTCCTGTATGTCTATACCTGTCGGATTTATTTCAACTTCACACACTCGTTTTGACTCAATTCGTTAAAGTAATTCTTTAACTTACTTTCTGCCTATCTCACTTGTATATTTGAATATAACACGTTTCGAATATATTTCCACTTACTTATCAATCAATTGAATTCAAATTTCAATTTAAGTTCTATATTCGATTTCGAATATATATTTACAATTCCAAATTTCACTTTTCAAAATTCGACTTTAGTTCAAACTCGATTGACTAATTCTCCTTTGATTTAGTTAATTCTATTCAATAATCAAAAACAAGATTATTGTTTCAAAAATCATCTTCTTTACTTCACTTGAGTTCACATTTATTTTCTAACTCAAGTCTAGATTTTTAAATGGCAATCCGGATTTTTATTTGCTTAAAAATCCCAATATTTATATATAAAATCCATTATGGTTTATAATGGTTTATGGCGCTGCTTTTCTAAAAATTTGATTTTGACATAACTCAAAATCTATACGACGAAATCCAGATTTTTCTTCTTCATTAGAAAACTATTATCAAATCGGTCCTGACGTTTCTTGTTTCAAAGAATTCCGACTTCAATCGAGTTCTATATATTCAATTGAAGTTCGAAATGCCAATTTACGAACTGCAGCGCTGCGGCGAGTTCGTTTTAATTATATTTATATATATAAAAACTTTTAAACTTCTAAACTTCTTTAAAATGAATTCAACTCCCTTCTAATATATATTCCAAATTCCATTTGAATCTTTTACATTTCAGATTCCGTAGTTTTAAATCCTGTATTCAAATCCCATTTGAAATCCTTTATTCGAATTCCATTTTCAAATCATTTATTCGAATTCTATTTCAAATCCTTTACTTAATTTTCACTTTAATTCAATTCCTTTTTGAATTTCTATATTTGAAATTCATACTTGAAATCCCATTTCAAATTCATACTTGAAATTCATACTTGAATTCAAATATCCAACACCATTTAAATTTCTATTTGAAATTCTAAATGTTTCAGATTCCATTTTTCTTATTTGAAATTCCCAAAATTTCAAATTACATTCTTCTTTTATTTGAAATTCCATTTTGGAATTTCCTTTATTCCAATCCCATTTGAATTCTAATATTCAAACTTATTTTCAACGCCATTTGAATTTCTTCACTCAAAGCCATTTGAATTCCCTTGAATTCAAATTCCATTTCAAAATCATTTGGATTTCCTATTTTGAAATCCTATTTGAAATTCTATTTCCAATTCTACTTTGAAAATCCTATTTCAAAGTTTATTTCAAATTCTATTTTGAAATCTCATATTCAAATTTCTACTTGAATTTCTGTATTCGATTCCATGTTCAATTTCAATACTCGAATTCCTATTTCAAATCTCTATTCAAATTCCATATTTAAATTCCATTCAAATCTCTATTCAAATTTCACATTTGAATTCTTCTTTGAAATACTATATTTCAAATTCTATTTTGAAATTCTACCTTCAAATCTCTATTTGAATTTCTTTATTTGAATTCCTTCGAATTCAAATTATAATTTAATTCCTTGAATTCAAATTCTACTTTTCATTCTAATCTCGTCTATTCAAATTCTATTTGAACTTCTTATTTGAATTTCTAATATTCAATCTCCTTTTAAAATTCAAACATTTAAACTCCCTTTTAAAATTCAAATGTTATACTCAAATTTCATTTGAGTTATATATTTAAAAATTTCATTTCAAATTCCGATTTCACGCTTGTATTTCTATTTTGAATTATCAAATGATAATTCTTTTCACTTCATTTATAACTTCGTTATAAAAGAACTATTTATAAACTTCGTTTATAAAGAAACTACTTGTTTTATTTCAAAAACAAGTTTATGTTTTATTTCCATTAAAAATTCAAATTCTATTTAAAAATAGAATTTTCTCTTTTTTAAATCTCAAATATCCTTTTAATTGGCCCAGTGATACTTAAACACACAAAGCAACGAATTATTCATTTTTCTAACACATCATATATAAAAATATATATGCAAACAAATAAACAAACAGATAATATATTTTTGAGGAATCCAGTTGGATTCCTCCAACCTGTTTTCCTGCATCCACAGATGTTAGCACATAAATAATACCCATTCTGCTTCGTGGCAGAATATCGCGGTATAGAAGGTCATCCACTAATCATAGCGTGGGGCGTATAGGGTAATCATCCGCTATGAAACTGCGGGCATCCGCTAATGAGACTGCGGGAATCCAACCAACCAATCAACCCAATATATATATAATAGCCTAAATAACTAATATATATAAAACAAGCAGAAACATTCAAACAAGCAACAAACAATTATTTTTAATGAAATAAAATAATTAAAAATAAAAGGTGAGTGAGATTTACTCACCAGAATATTTCATTTGTCGAATATCCGTTTTAAATTCCATATCTCGCTTTATGAATCATCTCAAATGAAAACCTAACACATACGATTATTCGATTTAATTTAACGATTAAACGGTTACTCATTTAAATTAACTTCTACCAAATAAATAAATAAATAAATTCTGGTGTTTATATTTCATAAAATGTATACCTTAAATCCTGAAGCCAATCTCGGAAAAATCATTGGTTTCATTCTACTTGAACATCCCAAGATTTTACCCATTTCCTACTTCGACTTTTCATCGACCATCTTTCCGACAATCTACCATTCCTCGACATCACCCACCACCACTGCCATTACATCAAAATACTGCACCTGGTTACCTCAACACCACTGCAATGTCTCATAAATTGGCCCAGCATTCACTATCCTACAGAGAACCTTCCGTACTCCCTTCTAGTTCGCATGTACGGATCCAGGAATCCCCTTTCCTTCACGTTTTTCCACTTGTAATCGCAACGTCCATTCTTCGTATCGCACCCCATTTCACAGTCGCACCCTTCCAGATTATCACCAATACTCCACCGCGATTTTTTTAACATCTTCCGCAACCTCCAAACTTCCAGTATCGCACCTCCTATACCCATCGCAACTTCCCAATCCAACAGATTTTTATTCGGATCCTACCCCAGTCGCTACAACCTCACCATCGACTTCACACCGTCGACCCCTCAAATTAACCCAATTCGAGCTCCTATCGCACTCTCAAAACCACATCAGACTTCATCGAAGCAGCAACTAACGCGAGCGTTCCCAATCTCGAGTTGAGCTTCAGAGAAACCTTAGGTTCCCATCGCGATTTTATTTTGCCCTTTTTTTTTCTTTTTTTCTGAGGGTTCGGATATTACAAAATGAACGGGGGAATAACAAAGGAGAGTGGCCTTGCTTATATAGAAGAAAAGGAGGTCTGCGTTGGTGTAAATGAGGTCTGCGAGCATAGCTTTTTAGGTCCGCACCATTAATTTCTTTGTTTAGCTTTGTCGGGACGAGAAGAAGCACAATATACAGCTCGAAGAAAATAGGCTGCGATGAAAATGAAATAGGCCGGCTCTAGATGAAATATAGGGTGGCCATGATTAGATTAGGTGATTTATATTATTTTATTCTTATTAAATAACTAAAATATCTCGCAGTCCCCTAGCTTGATGTCCTTAAACTGCTATCTAGTCGCAATGACCGACGTTACAAGATTATAATGTCATTCTGAACCTAATGGAACTCATTCTGAATTTTAATTCGACTTGTATATAAGAGATACAATTTAAATTAACAATTTAAATTAAATTTGATTTAAAATATAAATCAATTCCAAACAATTTAAATTCGTCGATAACAAAATATCATTATCATTCTAATTCAATATAAAATTTATATAAATCGGCTAAATTGTTTTCAATACAATTTTAACTCTAATTCCGATTAGTTTCTTCTTCGTATACGATTATTCAATATATTTGATATTAAACCATATATCAATTATTAAATCGATAAGTCCAATAAAAATTCATTTATATTATATATTTAAAACCATACTAAATATTTAGAATAAACTGTTCAAAAATCTGGGTCGTTACATTCTTCCCCCCTTAAAATAATTTCGTCCTCGAAATTGCTAAGGTAGAAAAAATGGTACAAATCTATTACTTTTCAAAAATTCACTTATGTTGAAACTCAACTTCTCATGTTTCAACAAATTAATTTCAACCAAAACTTTTGGTCTTCACACACTTGATTCGAATGATCTATGATCAATCCATTTATATCCAATCTATATTCCATTAAACCTATTCAAACTGACTCTAGTTAATTGATTCACTTCAATCCATTTAACTAGCTTAAGTTAAATTTCAATTCCAGAATTCAAATCCCTGGGTTTTCATTTCAAATCCTTTGAAATACATAAATGTATACTTATATTTATTTTCCATCATAAATTCAAAACATTTGAATTTTCTAAATCGGCTTGTCTTCTTCCAAATTAATTTCCATCAAACTCTTCTAAGGTAGCAACCTATCACTTAGAAACTCGGAAATGAACACTGATGATGTTGCAATCATCATCAGAATTATTTCCCAGCCACTGAAGTGAGTTCAGTGCTTTATCTATTTCAAAATCCATGATTTTCTTTCAAATCTTTCTAAAACAAATCTATATTATTTTAATATACTTTGAAAAATATTTTTCAACTCCCCAGGATTTTGAATTCTTAATTCTGGTTTGAATTTAATTCTAATTCATCTCATTTGTATATTTAATCCCTATACAAATTCTATTTTGGTTATAATTAACCATTCTAAATTTATAATCTCATCTGATTATAAAATCAACATCCAACACATCCATATAATATAATGATTTCAAAAATCATTCTTTCTATATCAAAATATAATTTTGGGTAAAATTATTTCATCTACCCACTTAAAAACAATATCATGTCGTATTTTCTGTTCAAATGTTTAGAAATCCCTATCGACTTTGTGGCGTCCCACTATTCGACCAGAATTCATAAACTACTCAACAGACAAGCCAACACAATATAAAACAACTTTTATATCAATTTACAAATACGTTCTCTCATATATACACTCAACTCATTCTAGGGTACTACTGACCCTATCTCTAATGAGCACATGCCACACAAGCCTAGGTGTTCGCTCAACCTAAGCTCTGATACCAACTGTAACGACCCGGGATTCGAGTAGGCTTTTCAACCATCCTCTCCTCCCTCGGCACTGGGCTAACCTCCCAGCGTGGCTTACAGAGATACCTCAGAACTGCTTTTACGGCCAGCCTCTCGACTCGACCAACCCACATTGTCGGGAGATGTAGGGGTAAGAGTCTCCCGTTCGCCACCAAACGCGAAGCGAGAACCCCCTATCATCCGTACCAATTAAGCAACCAGCTCTGATACCAACTGTAACGACCCGCAAATCCGTGCTACCTGAGTTGACTAAATACACCACACGTCCAACCCAAATAACACAGAAATACGACTCATTATTAGAAAGAAGATAGAGGATGAGAAATAGAAAGAAAGAAATATTAGAATAGAAGAAAAACGAAGATCACAACTCACAGCGGAACGAACAAAATATATTATATAACATAAGCTTTGAAATACAAATCTGTTTGGTACATATATACATACCATCATCAGAGTACACGTAACATTTGATTCAGCGGAGGTAACTCTAAATAACTAACGTTGAAGCCTTCTGCTTCAAGCTCCTCCAAGTGTATCTGTAAAAGCCTGAAACACTTGACTGCCCGTACAAATTTGGGCACCCAAGAGTTTAGGGAAAACAAAACAAAATAAACTCTGGGTCAGTCATGGGACTGGTGTGAGTAAACTCCAACCACTTGTTTAACTTTCAAAACTCTTTTCGAAAGAAAAGGTAATAGTAAGACCAGCCCACACATAAACACGGACGGTTTTTACCTTACTATAACCCAAAACACTTTGATATCAAATCCAATGATATTATGATAATGTCTACATCAAGTAAATAACCAAATAGCAGAACGCTTGCATCTCACGCTCCACATATATATTATAAAATCAAAAACCGCATGACGCTTATTGGAGATTGGATTTCCAACAGGACAAGGTATGGGACCACCTTCCGACAGTGCATCTCTAGAGGCGAATACACCTGGGTTCAACAAGAACATCTTGCAACCCGGCCCACACATGACCGACCACTCATTTCGCTTGAGTGTATCGAATGTATATCACCAACGGTTGGACTCAAACCACCGTTTCCCGAATGGGCAGAATCGATAGATTTAGAAACAAAAGGAATTTCTCTAGATAGGTGATTATACACCCTAATGGGTGCGACCCACATAGCCATGCTGCCTGCCCGATTTTTGTCCTTTCCCGGTTGTTGAGGCCTGAGGCTACGAATACTTACCATTCATTGATAGCATCATCACTTTGAATGCCACATTGTCAGATCCGTTAATCACTAGTTGAGTTTGCACAAATATTCTGGATATTATGCTAAGGGATAAATCCGTTGCAACCATATATATTCATACAGACCAACCCATTTGATCATTGGAAATACTTTGTCAGACATCCGTCCATTTACGTTCGTTCTGGGATTGAACGAAACCGAAGGCACTATTTCTATTACTAGAAAAGCCCTTGCACTTTACTCCGTCTTCAATATATTCAGCATACTTGGTTCGCAACGCTTATGCCGATACGGAGTGGTTCTTCGGATAATAATCCAACCGGTCTCTCCATATTGACAACGATGGTCAAAAACTTCGATAGTCTGTGATTTAACTATCGAATAAAAACAAGTGTTCATCCAACATATCAAAACAAATCACTGGGCTCTTTAATTAATATTTATTAATTAAATCACTTCTCCATTTCCTCTATCAATATTTATTTACCAAATATTTTCAATAATCAATCTTGGCCTCTTATGCCATTTGGAAAACGTTTCCAAATATTAACTTCTTTTATTTTCTATATATTAGAAAATATCTCTATTTGCAATTGGAAACAATTCCAATCACTTATATCTACTCCTTTTTGTTTACAACATTCGATTTTTATATTCACTTTCCTATCGAATTCAATACGTCGATACAATGATTTCAAATTATCAAAATATCTTAAAAATATTCTAACTCTTTAAATTTCCGTAAAATTTCGCCATAACCTCCCCTGTATCGGGAGCATCGGGAAATTTCAAATAGCATCCCGGTATCTTCCTCAATCAAAAAGAAAAAGGAAAAGCCAAGCGGCTTGCCGATACGGCGCATAAAACCTCATATATGAATTAAACATGTACCTTTTTGTCGAGCACATTATTTATATACCTGCATTATCCTTGTCTCATACCTGTCTCCTGTATGTCTATACCTGTCGGATTTATTTCAACTTCACACACTCGTTTTGACTCAATTCGTTAAAGTAATTCTTTAACTTACTTTCTGCCTATCTCACTTGTATATTTGAATATAACACGTTTCGAATATATTTCCACTTACTTATCAATCAATTGAATTCAAATTTCAATTTAAGTTCTATATTCGATTTCGAATATATATTTACAATTCCAAATTTCACTTTTCAAAATTCGACTTTAGTTCAAACTCGATTGACTAATTCTCCTTTGATTTAGTTAATTCTATTCAATAATCAAAAACAAGATTATTGTTTCAAAAATCATCTTCTTTACTTCACTTGAGTTCACATTTATTTTCTAACTCAAGTCTAGATTTTTAAATGGCAATCCGGATTTTTATTTGCTTAAAAATCCCAATATTTATATATAAAATCCATTATGGTTTATAATGGTTTATGGCGCTGCTTTTCTAAAAATTTGATTTTGACATAACTCAAAATCTATACGACGAAATCCAGATTTTTCTTCTTCATTAGAAAACTATTATCAAATCGGTCCTGACGTTTCTTGTTTCAAAGAATTCCGACTTCAATCGAGTTCTATATATTCAATTGAAGTTCGAAATGCCAATTTACGAACTGCAGCGCTGCGGCGAGTTCGTTTTAATTATATTTATATATATAAAAACTTTTAAACTTCTAAACTTCTTTAAAATGAATTCAACTCCCTTCTAATATATATTCCAAATTCCATTTGAATCTTTTACATTTCAGATTCCGTAGTTTTAAATCCTGTATTCAAATCCCATTTGAAATCCTTTATTCGAATTCCATTTTCAAATCATTTATTCGAATTCTATTTCAAATCCTTTATTTAATTTTCACTTTAATTCAATTCCTTTTTGAATTTCTATATTTGAAATTCATACTTGAAATCCCATTTCAAATTCATACTTGAAATTCATACTTGAATTCAAATATCCAACACCATTTAAATTTCTATTTGAAATTCTAAATGTTTCAGATTCCATTTTTCTTATTTGAAATTCCCAAAATTTCAAATTACATTCTTCTTTTATTTGAAATTCCATTTTGGAATTTCCTTTATTCCAATCCCATTTGAATTCTAATATTCAAACTTATTTTCAACGCCATTTGAATTTCTTCACTCAAAGCCATTTGAATTCCCTTGAATTCAAATTCCATTTCAAAATCATTTGGATTTCCTATTTTGAAATCCTATTTGAAATTCTATTTCCAATTCTACTTTGAAAATCCTATTTCAAAGTTTATTTCAAATTCTATTTTGAAATCTCATATTCAAATTTCTACTTGAATTTCTGTATTCGATTCCATGTTCAATTTCAATACTCGAATTCCTATTTCAAATCTCTATTCAAATTCCATATTTAAATTCCATTCAAATCTCTATTCAAATTTCACATTTGAATTCTTCTTTGAAATACTATATTTCAAATTCTATTTTGAAATTCTACCTTCAAATCTCTATTTGAATTTCTTTATTTGAATTCCTTCGAATTCAAATTATAATTTAATTCCTTGAATTCAAATTCTACTTTTCATTCTAATCTCGTCTATTCAAATTCTATTTGAACTTCTTATTTGAATTTCTAATATTCAATCTCCTTTTAAAATTCAAACATTTAAACTCCCTTTTAAAATTCAAATGTTATACTCAAATTTCATTTGAGTTATATATTTAAAAATTTCATTTCAAATTCCGATTTCACGCTTGTATTTCTATTTTGAATTATCAAATGATAATTCTTTTCACTTCATTTATAACTTCGTTATAAAAGAACTATTTATAAACTTCGTTTATAAAGAAACTACTTGTTTTATTTCAAAAACAAGTTTATGTTTTATTTCCATTAAAAATTCAAATTCTATTTAAAAATAGAATTTTCTCTTTTTTAAATCTCAAATATCCTTTTAATTGGCCCAGTGATACTTAAACACACAAAGCAACGAATTATTCATTTTTCTAACACATCATATATAAAAATATATATGCAAACAAATAAACAAACAGATAATATATTTTTGAGGAATCCAGTTGGATTCCTCCAACCTGTTTTCCTGCATCCACAGATGTTAGCACATAAATAATACCCATTCTGCTTCGTGGCAGAATATCGCGGTATAGAAGGTCATCCACTAATCATAGCGTGGGGCGTATAGGGTAATCATCCGCTATGAAACTGCGGGCATCCGCTAATGAGACTGCGGGAATCCAACCAACCAATCAACCCAATATATATATAATAGCCTAAATAACTAATATATATAAAACAAGCAGAAACATTCAAACAAGCAACAAACAATTATTTTTAATGAAATAAAATAATTAAAAATAAAAGGTGAGTGAGATTTACTCACCAGAATATTTCATTTGTCGAATATCCGTTTTAAATTCCATATCTCGCTTTATGAATCATCTCAAATGAAAACCTAACACATACGATTATTCGATTTAATTTAACGATTAAACGGTTACTCATTTAAATTAACTTCTACCAAATAAATAAATAAATAAATTCTGGTGTTTATATTTCATAAAATGTATACCTTAAATCCTGAAGCCAATCTCGGAAAAATCATTGGTTTCATTCTACTTGAACATCCCAAGATTTTACCCATTTCCTACTTCGACTTTTCATCGACCATCTTTCCGACAATCTACCATTCCTCGACATCACCCACCACCACTGCCATTACATCAAAATACTGCACCTGGTTACCTCAACACCACTGCAATGTCTCATAAATTGGCCCAGCATTCACTATCCTACAGAGAACCTTCCGTACTCCCTTCTAGTTCGCATGTACGGATCCAGGAATCCCCTTTCCTTCACGTTCTTCCACTTGTAATCGCAACGTCCATTCTTCGTATCGCACCCCATTTCACAGTCGCACCCTTCCAGATTATCACCAATACTCCACCGCGATTTTTTTAACAGCTTCCGCAACCTCCAAACTTCCAGTATCGCACCTCCTATACCCATCGCAACTTCCCAATCCAACAGATTTTTATTCGGATCCTACCCCAGTCGCTACAACCTCACCATCGACTTCACACCGTCGACCCCTCAAATTAACCCAATTCGAGCTCCTATCGCACTCTCAAAACCACATCAGACTTCATCGAAGCAGCAACTAACGCGAGCGTTCCCAATCTCGAGTTGAGCTTCAGAGAAACCTTAGGTTCCCATCGCGATTTTATTTTGCCCTTTTTTTTTTTCTGAGGGTTCGGATATTACAAAATGAACGGGGGAATAACAAAGGAGAGTGGCCTTGCTTATATAGAAGAAAAGGAGGTCTGCGTTGGTGTAAATGAGGTCTGCGAGCATAGCTTTTTAGGTCCGCACCATTAATTTCTTTGTTTAGCTTTGTCGGGACGAGAAGAAGCACAATATACAGCTCGAAGAAAATAGGCTGCGATGAAAATGAAATAGGCCGGCTCTAGATGAAATATAGGGTGGCCATGATTAGATTAGGTGATTTATTTTATTTTATTCTTATTAAATAACTAAAATATCTCGCAGTCCCCTAGCTTGATGTCCTTAAACTGCTATCTAGTCGCAATGACCGACGTTACAAGATTATAATGTCATTCTGAACCTAATGGAACTCATTCTGAATTTTAATTCGACTTGTATATAAGAGATACAATTTAAATTAACAATTTAAATTAAATTTGATTTAAAATATAAATCAATTCCAAACAATTTAAATTCGTCGATAACAAAATATCATTATCATTCTAATTCAATATAAAATTTATATAAATCGGCTAAATTGTTTTCAATACAATTTTAACTCTAATTCCGATTAGTTTCTTCTTCGTATACGATTATTCAATATATTTGATATTAAACCATATATCAATTATTAAATCGATAAGTCCAATAAAAATTCATTTATATTATATATTTAAAACCATACTAAATATTTAGAATAAACTGTTCAAAAATCTGGGTCGTTACATTAAGCTTCAATTTATAATACATTTAGAAACTTAGTTTGTAACACCCCACCTCCGTTAAGGTCACTCGAAAAGGGAATGCCTTAACTTCGGTGGAATGCTATAAGTAGACAGAATAGAAATTTACAAGACAGATAAAGTAGTACTTGAAAATTTTATAACTTTATTACAACAGAAACAAGTTTAGTTACATCTTTCAAAACCACAATATCGGAATTCAAGTACAAAAGCCTTCAGAATGCATAGTTTTTAAAGTCATAATCCCCAATATAAACTGCCATGGAAAGATAGAGCCAAAACCAAGCAATACTTCAAACACTTCAAGCAGAGAGAATCTGAATCAAGCTCCTATGTTTCCATCCTGAAAACCTAGGGGGGAAAGGGAAAGAAAATGGGGAGAAACAAACTAGGTCATACATAAGTCTGGTGAGTCCAGTGACTTTCAGCATATAAACAGATAATATTATCATGACATGTAAATAAAACTGGATGAGAGATAACCGTAACAGGAATAGCAGATTAACAGAAGAAACGGAATGATATAGGCTAAGCTAAGCTTTTTTACTTCTCTGCACTAATACTGGTATAACAGGATTAGGTGTTACCCTAATGTCTAAACTGAAACAGAAACGGAACCAGAATAATCTCTACAGAAACAGAATGCTAGTAATGGGCCTTTACCACCCGAACAGACAGAAGGTACAGAAGCAGAATACTAATAATAGGCCTTTACAACCCAAACAGACAGAAGGTACAGAAGCACAATACTAATAATGGGCCTTTACCACCCAAATAGACAGAAGGTACGGAAACATAATCGGAAACGGAATCAGAGACGGAAACAGAATAATCCCTACGAAAACAGAATGTTAGAATTAGGGGTACACTAGCAATGGGCCTTTACCACCCCAACAGACGGTACCACGCAGAAACAGACAGGTGTTACCACCCAACAGAAATAGACGGTACCAACAGAAACAGACAGAACTAAGTGTACCCTAAGTCCTACCCCCAAGCGATCGGCTCCCTAATACATAAATACCCTATGTCGGCCCCACAGTAGGGTGTATCACTCCCTAAAGTGGCAACCTATTGGCATAGACCTATTTACAGATGTCACGGTGTCTTACATCCTCAGAGCAGACCGGATCCATGCACGCACATGACCCGGTTGGAATGCGCCATCAACACCCCTCGCCATTATCAGAATGCATCGCTTATAATTAGTTCAGTAAGCGTGCCCGGACCCCTACATAGTGTGGGGTCAAAGTATTGATACCAGAAAGGGTTACTGACTAATATGGGTCCCAAAAGACAGATGACACAAGTATTTCCCCTCCTAACCTTGTGTCCCCAGACTAGCAGATTTCAGATTTACTTGTTTACAAGTTTCAAACAGAGTTCTGATTTACTAGTTCACAGATCAGACAATCAAGTTAACAAGTTTTCAGATTAACAGATCAGATGTACGGATTTAACAGATTTACAGATTGTCTAACTTTGTATTGGGCCTACAGATTCATGAAACAGGTTTGTTAGATTCATTAGCCCAGTTGGTTTGACCCTATCCACCCAACACGTTTTTAGACACCACATTTCTCTTAAGTTTGCATTAATTAAATATTAATGCATAGACCACTCACATTAGGTCGGTAGCTTGTGGCCGCTGGATGTGCCGGGCGGTTCCGGGCAGACTTATGCCACAAGCCAGATCTAACCTCGTGTCTAAGCATATTTTAGTTATGCCTACCACCTCTCACATTAGACTGACAGTTTTGCGGTCGCTGGTTAAGCCGGTTGGTTCCGGGCAGGCTTCTACCGCAAATAGAGTCTAACCTCGTGTCATAGTCAATTTATTCCAATACAGATTATACAGATATTAGACTAATTATGTTCATTTAACAGATTAAACTTCTTTACAGGTTACAACAGATTAATCAAATTTCCATGTTTTACTCAATCTTAGATCGAGCCTACGGATTTTCATACCCAAATTATAATCATTTAGCTTTCAACAGATTAGGCAATTCAAAAGATAACAGATCTAGAAGATTATGGGATTCAACAGATTTAGTATATAACAGATTTAGCAGATTAGGCAATTCAACAGATTTAGCAGATAACAGATTTAGCAGATTAGGCAATTCAACAGATTAAACATTTCTAAAATTCTATTTACACATCTTGCCTAATCATAAATTAAGCCTAAACTTACATGCCTAAATCATGGTCATAATTCATAATACAACATATGCCCAAATTTTAGTTAAACTTTACACAGTACAAAATATTCTCAAAAAGCCCCAAATCATGATATGCTACATGAATTATGCCAAATTATAGCTTAGGTTGTCAAATATCCAAAAATCCACACTTAGGCGCATTCACATTAATAGTTATCCTATTTTAATATAGATCTGTATGCCTAAGTCACATATCCTTCTTTTCTTTTCAAGTCATAGATCATGATATAAAATATGCGCCAAATCTAGATCTTAAATTTTAATCATGTATTATGTCCTCAAAATCAGATCTTGCATTATAACATGCATTATATTCCAAATTCCAAGTCATATGCTATCATACAATAATTCTTCTTCCAAATCACAGTATATCATACATAGTATGTACTGATTCTAGATCTTAATTTACAACCTATGTTCTTTTCTCAAATCAGTCAAAGATCAGTCATGTCCAATTATGCATTATCCATTATTTGTCCCAAAATTTAGCGTTCATGCGTTAATCTCTTATGAGATTTGGCGTAGGCTCGTGGTAGCCTGGCTATTAACAAAAAGGAAGAAAAGAGGGAACAGATACAGAACAGTAACAATCAAGATAGATCCACAGAAAAGTATGCATAACCTCAGATCCAGATTCACAAAAATGTCAAGATAATTATTAAATTTCATATTTGAAAATAACTATACTCACGATTGAAAAGGTAAATCTTGATGTCTGGGATCTGTATTCTGACACTGAATAATGCTCCTTTGGCGTAGACTATCGGTTAGATTTGATTCTCTTTTAATTCTATTTAGATTGGAAGAAGATGCATTAATCCTAGTTTTGATTCCAACAGAGTAGCGACGCCATTTTTCTTTTTAATTAGAATAGAGGCAGAGTATAAGCAGAATGAAATTGTGTGGAGAGAAAGCTAGGTTTGGAGGTATTTAAATAGCATAGGGGTCACGAATCTAGTCAGAACGGGCGTCTAAATACAGAAAAATGCATCTGTCCATGGATCTGGAAACAGGGGGGAGGTCGACCCAAAGGTCGACCCTAGTGTCGACATGTTTACCCAGGTCGACCCCCAGGTCGACCCTAGTGTCGACCTGGGTCCTGGGCGGGAATTTTCCCGCCCAGCCCGGGTGTCTGTTTTGAATTTCGAAATCTAAAATTTGAATTTCGGGCTGGTTTTTATTGAAACTTTTGAAGGCCATATCTTCTTCATACGGAGTCCGATTTATGCAATTTTGGACTCTATTCCAAGCAGAATTTCGAGACAAACGCAATGGCATAACCCGTTTCCCTTAATTATTTTGTTACAATTTAATTATTATCTGATTGGTTACTCTTATGTTCATAGAAAATACGGGGTGTTACATAGTTCGTGGATGAACACTTATGTACTTCATAAGGCTACATCAATAGGTACATGAGACTATACATATAGGAATGTCAAATATCTGGAAGTTTTGAAAAGCCAGTTAGTTGTTTACTGTGTTTAGTAACATGGCTGGTATAAGTATTTGTACCTCAAACTGGATAGTTGGTCGTACATCTGAATATATACATACCAGGAAGTTTTAGTGTGAAAGTCTCTTAAAAGCATTTCATTTTAATCATATTCAAGTGATGCACCAGCTACGAACATGACTACACAAGGGCTGTAACTCAAGAAAAGGACATTTTGCCAAGCATATAGGCTTAGATAAATAGCCTTGCACATCTCACTTACAATCGAAATGCACAGCTAAAACAAGATTTGCACATGGCTACAAATATGTTAAATTATACTTCATTCTAGGATAGGATACACAACTATATGCATAGCTCCACTCTCAATCAAAAACATAGCTCTGATCTTTTCAAACAAATCTAGCAGTGGCTCCTTTTCTTTCAATTGAAGCATAGCAAATATTCCATTATCAAAATAGCAACAGCTAAAACCATGGCTATATATATGGTTTCATCTCTTGTCAAACATAGCAGCAGCTATGAATATTGCCTTTCCCATACAAGGCATTAAATGCCACACTAATTTAATAATTTCTGGCACTTATAAATATACATGTAGCCACTAACTTCATAGAAAAACTATTGGGATCAAACTGGAAAAAATAAATGGTAGTAAAAATGGAAGCAAAAACTAGACTGAAAAATCAGTATAGAGGAGCTATCTTTGTGTGAGTAAACAACTCAAAACTTACTGCTATTTTATACCCATATTTAGCTGTTTAAACTACAAGTGTGCTATGTATTGATCATTCGAAAATTCGAATATTTAAGTTGTTTAAATAGTTAACTCACTAGGGGAAAAGTAGATTAAGTTAAGTGTGCTGAAAATCTGAGAATAGCAAAAATAGTAAAAATAATGGAGAAACACAGTAATACTTATAAGTAAAACCTCATTGTATATTCCATTTAAGATTTGTTGTTTCAATATATACTGCATGTTGAAATTTATATAAGTATATGGTCATGAATAGAATGGGTTATAACATATATAATCAGATATTGATGAGTTATTTGGATTGAAACCTATATCAGGTATTTACATGTAAAACAGGGGTAAAAATTCAAACTGTTAATACACTCAAAAATCCCAAAACTTAATCCCACTGAGCACTACGAATGATGTTATACTCGAAAGATGGTTGTAGATATATGGAACATAAATAAATAAATCAACTCGAATAAAGCTCTATAAATTCAAATATAAATAAGCAGACAATAAAAAGGTGTAAAACTTGAAATTTCGAATATCATAAATGAGTAATTCAAGATTATGAATGTATTAATATTATTAAATAAGGATTTTTAAGAGTAAAATCATGATTTATAGTAGTGGGAATGTCAAGTTTTTCAATGTTCATCTGTAAACGGGAAAAAGGGGTTTTCTAGTGATCTCGATGACCAGAGATCACGCGATTGAAGCTAGATGAGCTTGATTGATCAGGTTTCATGAGAAAAATAGTTTCGAATTTTTCTACAGCATAATTTTTGAGTTAGGATTCGATTAAGGTTTTCTGATGGTTGTTTGAAAGGGTAACTTGGATGATGAGCTGCGCGGTGGAGACAACATCGAGTGCCACAAGATTTGGGCTAGAGGTCGGGTCAGGGGTCAACTTCACTCTGGTGGAATCTGAGGTTGATCGAGGTACTATGGTGAAGAATTGAGGGTTTTCTCTTGGATCATACCAAAGTTGTGAGTTCTGGGTACACAGGACTAAAACATCCCGGTCATGGCATGGTCGATCGGAGTAGAGCTTGAGGGTATGGATGAGGTAGAGAGCGATGGTGAATTTGTGGGTATGGTCATGAGTGATGCTGGTTGAGTGGTTGGTCTATGCACGTTCACCTATGCACTTATGCATATTCGAAACACTGGAAATAAACAGGAGCAAGGGAAGGAAGGAACAAAGTTGATTACTGGGTGGTGGCAAGTGATCGAGATGCAAGATGGTAGCGTAGGGTACGACGTGGGTTGCGACATTGGAGAAGGAGGAGAGGGCCGGAGTAGATTGTTTTTGGATGGAGTAGAGAAGGAAAAAAAATTGGAGAAGTAAAGTGGAGTGGCAGGCAAAAAAAGAAGAGAACGTGATGGAGAAAAAAACAGAGAGAAGGAAGAAGAGGCATAGGCTTGAGTGCAGATGGGCTTTATTAGGCCAAATGAGAAAAAAATTAGATTAAAGAAAAGGGGAGGTGAGAAAAAGAGGCTAAGCTAGGCAATTGGGTTGTTTGGGACAGATAAGGAAAGAATTTAATAATAGAAATAGAGAGAAAGGGAGATAAAAGGAAAAGTAAATAAAAGAAGGAAATTTGAAAGAAAGGAAAGTAGAAAATAAATTAAAAGGGAATAGGAACTCTATAAAATGAAATATAAAGCTTCCTTTTAAAAGTACAATCATATATATATATATATATATATATATATATATATAATATCCAACGAAGATAAAAGTGATATTTCTAAGAAGAAATGAAAAGAAAAGAAGTATAGTTTGGATGATGGGATCTAAAAAGGAGTAGATGATAGATGATCAAACCAGGGTCATTGTAGATGGAGTTATACTTTGTCAAGATTAAATAAGTTATCTTATTTTAAATTAAATGAATAGAGTTAGATTATTTCTTTCAAATCAAAGTATTCACTTAGATGTTGTTAATAAGTCCAAATAGTATTTGTTAAACTATAACTAACGATATGCCAAAATTAAGTAGATAATTGCAGATTGTCAATAACATTGTGTTATGATGAACTGAAATATGTTAAAATGAAATATTTAAAATTTAATTGACTTATGTCGATAATTTAATTTAATCGAGAAATGATTTCAAACTCGAATTAATGGTGATCAATATAAATATTAAAATTCATGTGAAATTATATATTAAATGAACGGAATTTAGCCCTATACTGGTATTGATCAATGAAATCGAGTTGAGATAATAAACGAGCCTAGGAAGGATGATATTCACAATCCAATGTGAATGTAGTTAGAAGAAAATGTTGTACAGAAGAGAATATTAGTGAGAGATGTTGGTTGACCACTAACCATAAGATTTATTCTGAAGTTCAAAAAATAAATGGAGATAGAGATAAATTGGAAGTAGTTATTGAATTGGAGATCGACTAAGTTGAATTCAAAGAAAGTATCATTCACTTTCTGTTTTAAAGCAAAGATTTAAATAAATATTTAATTATTTATAAAGAATAAAATAATATTTATATTTATAAGTCGTCTATATATTGAAATATGGATTATGACAACATTGTTATAATCGAGAAGAGAAAAATTGAAAATTTTAAAACTATATGAGTTGGGAATATTATTTTCCAAGATCAACCGATTCATGAATGATGATTACTTGAATTATTGAATTGTGATGGATCTGTGTGATAGATGTTTGTTTGAGTGAAATGTTGTGTTATGACCCAATAGACTTGTCCAGTTTTAATTTAATCATTTGCTTATTTTATTTAGATAATATCAAACTACTGTTGAAATCTGGCATTTTATAGATATGTCCTGATAATTAACAAATAATACTGAAATTTATTAAATATGATAACCTGGTCATTTAAGTGTCACTTGTCCCTAAAAGATATTAATGTTCATCGATTCAAAGAGACTGGAATTGGTTTTCTAATGAAATCCAAATACAACTTTCTTTTGACTTAGGCGTTGTTTAATTTGAAATTAAAGACCCTTAAAAATGGAGTTTATGCAAGGGATGTTCTGTCAATCCTATGTAGTAATTGCCTATGATGGATTTACAGGATAGTGCCTTTGGTTTGTCCAGTCCCAGGGCAACTTATATGGATGAATGTTTGACAGAGTATGCCTAATAGATCGCGAAAGTCGATCTCTTCAAAACTATGCCAGGTCGCGGTGGAATTCATTTCTCTTAGCTTTATACCCATGGTTTTAGGGAAATCAATTTATGATTTGACGAGTTTGACAATGTGGTATTCAAAGGGAATGAAGATGTGATATATCTAAAGGTAAGCTTTGACCTCAAGCCTCACAACTGGGAAATGACAAAAATCGGACAGGCAACATGGCTAAGTGGGTCGCTCCCAATTACTGTGTAATGGCTCGCAAATACCAGGAAAGAAGGAAAAAACGAATCACTTCTTCCCCAAAATCCTAGATCAAACACCGAACATCTTCATACCCAAAATCCACTGTCGAACTACACTTCAGTTTAACCCTTCAAAATTGCACCCTCCCATCACCTCGTTCAACGGTTCGAACGCCTACCAGATCGCAACTTCCAGCCATCGCGACCCCCAATTTTAGCTTGTTGGCTCGAAATCGAATCTCCCTAGTTTGCGATGACCTTCATCCCCTACCTTATATTCGATCGACTCAGTCTTCACATCAACCAACAGATCTCGAAATCGGATTCGAATTTGATTTAGATAATGAGGAACGGAGGATCGGCCCATTTTGATTTAATTGTGTTTTGAACGGAAACGAATGGCTCTGATACTTTATTACTGATAGAACTAAATAAGGAAATGGCCATTTTGGTTTTTGCTTTGAGGCTTTCGATTTCATTGAACAAAAAAAGGATGGAAGGAAATCGAAATTAGAAAGAAAAAGCAAGGGAAAGGATTGCGTTTATATAAATGAAGATACTTCATCCCGAAGTAATTTAGTCTGTGCAAACGTACTGATAGGGTAGGTTACAGTGTACTCCCTATTCCTTAAGGAGGAAGGAATTTTATTTTATTTTATTTTAATTCTATTTTATTTTAAATTTTAAATTAAAACTGGTATTCTTTAAGTCAAAATAACCCTTGATTCTGAACTCCTTACTTAACCCAACAACTGACATTTTTAGGGTTATACCACTATTCCGAACACACCGGGACAAGTTTCAAAGCCACATTCGATCATCTGGAGATGATATTAATTTAAATCAATAAATTAAATTCAAAAAAATTAAATTCCTAGATAATAAATTATTATTATCATTTATATATATCCAAATAAAATTTCTATAAATTATTTGAATCAATTGGACTTAGATTTAAATTTTGAATGAATTAGTTCAGATTCTCATATTACGATAATTATATATATTTGAATTAAATCGTATTTCGATTATTA
Source organism: Allium sativum (assembly GCA_030737875.1). Lineage (NCBI taxonomy): Eukaryota > Viridiplantae > Streptophyta > Magnoliopsida > Asparagales > Amaryllidaceae > Allium > Allium sativum. Next base: position 453,962,557 of record CM060920.1, on the reverse strand, counting down.
AATTGATAACTCAATAAAAAATTGATTTATAATATTAACTAAATATTTAAAATAAATATTAAATATTTAAAAATAAATAAACCAAAATCTTGGTCGTTACATTCTTTCCCCCTTAAAAGAATTTCGTTCCCGAAATTATTAAGGTAGGAAAGATGCTTCAGACCCGTTAACTTTTCAAAAACCCGCTTATTTTGAAACTCAACATTTCATACTTCTACAAAAATTTATTTCACTATAACATTTGGTTTTTCATTCATATGGCACCCAAATATATGTTTGCATTCATTTAGTCTAAATGATTCAAAATCAATTCATATTCCATTCAAAATTGATTTTGATCAATTTATTCATTTCATTCATATACAATTTTATATTCAGTTTTATATAACCATTTCCCTTATATAATTCTCATATGATTATAATATTAACAACCAACTCATCCATATATACAATAATTCTAGAAAAAATATTTTTTTTCGATCAAAATAGAATTTTTGAGTAAATTTATTTCATTTACCCACTTAAAAAGAATATTGTGTCAAATTTCTCTGCTAAGTGTTTATAAATTCCTATCGACTTCATGGCGTCCCACGATTCAATCAAAATTCATAAACCACTCAACAGACTACCTAACACCATATAAAACAATTTTTATATTAATTAACAAATACGCTCGCTCGGTGTATACACTTAACTCATTCTAGGGTATTACTGACCTTATCTCAATGTGCACAACCCACGAAAGCCTAGATATTCGCTCAACCTAAGCTTTGACACCAACTGTAATGGCCTGCAAATACCAGGAAAGAAGGAAAAAAACTAATCACTTCTTCCCTAAAATCCAAGATCAAACACCGAACACCTTCATACCCAAAATCCATTGTCGAACTACACTTCAGTTTACCCATTCGAAATCGCACCCTCCCATCACCTCGTTCAACGGTTCGAACTCCTACCAGATCACAACTTCCAGGCATCGCAACCCCTAATTTTAGCTTATTGGTTCGAAATTGAATCCCCCTAGTTTGCGATGACCGCCATCCCCTACCCTATAATCGATCTACTCAGCTTCACGTCAACCAACAGAACTCGAAATCGGATTCGAACTCGATTTGGATAATGGGGAACGGAGGATCAGCCCTTTTTGATTTAATTGTGTTTTGAACGGAAACGAATGGCTCTGATACTTTATTACTGATAGAACTAAATGAGGAAATGCCCATTTTGGTTTTTTCTTTGAGGCTTTCGATTTGTTTGAACAGAAAAATGATGAAAGGAAATCGAAATTAAAAAGAAAAAGCAAGGGAAATGATTGCGTTTATATAAATGAAGATACTTCATCATGAAGTAATTTAGTCTGTGCAAACGTACTGATAGGGTAGGTTACAGTGTACTCCCTATTACTTAAGGAGGAAGGAATTTTATTTTAATTCTATTTTATTTTAAATTTTAAATTAAAACCAGTATTCTTTAATTTAAAATAACCATTGATTTCGAACTCCTTACTGAACCCAACAACTGACATTTTTAGGGTTATACCGCTATTCTGAACACACCGGGACAAGTTTCAAAGCCTCATTCGATCATCTGGAGAAGATATTAATTTAAATCGATAAATTAAATTCAAAACAATTAAACTCCTAGACAATAAATCATTATTATCATTTATATATATCCAAATAAAATTTCTATAAATTATTTGAATCAATTGGACTTAGATTTGAATTTCAAATGAATTAGTTCAGATACTCATATTACGATAATTATATATATTCGAATTAAATCGTATTTCAATTATTAAGTTGATAACTCGATATAAAAATTGATTTATATTATTAACTAAATATTTAAAATAAATATTAAATATTTAAAAATAAATCAACCAAAATCTGGGTCGTTACATATGGTGTATTGTCACCATCTAGAGAATATTCATTTTGTTACTTCTTTCACTTCTATATCTCCCAAGAATGGTTATGTTGCTACCGGCCGTAAGGTGACAATATATTCGATACACTCAAGAGAAAAGAGTGGTCGTCATGTGTGGGTCAGGTTGCCGGAAGTTCTTGTTGTACCCAGTATATTCCCCTCTAGAGATACACTATTGGAAGGTGGTTCCATGCCTTGTCATAGTTGAAAATCTATTATCCATAAGCGCCAAGCGGTTTTGTTTGTATACTATTTATGTAGAGCGTGAGATGCAAGTTTTCCCCTAGATTGTAATTTATATTTGAAAACCTAGACACTATTATAATATCAGAATAGTATTGATTTCAAAGATGTTTTGGGTTATCATAAGGTAAAAACCATCCGTGTTTATGTGTGGATCGGTCTTACGATTATCTTTTCTTTCGAAATGTTTTGAAAGTTAAATCAAGTATTGTGGATTCTCATAAGGGAAAAACCCGTTTTGTTTTAACGGCGTGGTCTTATGAGATATCCTTTATAAATCAAACTGTTTTAAAATCGTTTACTCATACCGGTCACATGAATGACCCAGAGTTTATTTCTATGTTTTTCCATAAACTCTTGGGTGCCCAAATTTGTACGGGCAGTCAAGTTTTCAGGATTTTATAGATTTACTAGAGGAGCTTGGAGCAGGAGGATTCAACAATAAATATGTCAAGTTTATTTCTGCTGTATTGTATATATGTTATACTCTGACGATGTATGTATGTTCAAATCAAGTTGTGTTTCAAAAGAGATAATTTATCTATTGCATCTTATCCATTTTGCTGTGAGATTCGTGTTTACTCTTATTTTGCGTATGTTCTTCTTTTTCCTATTTTAACTATTCTTTCTTATCTTCTCTCATCCTCTAATTTCTTTCTTCGGCATCTGAGTTTTAGTGTTCTTTGAGTTGGACTTGTTTGACGTGAACGATATTTATATCGATTTTATTCATTTTTATAATGAATATAGAAAAGAAAGTGATTTCAAAATATAACGTTTTGAAATATTATCATTTGTATATCGATGATGTGGAATATTCAATTTTGATTTGAAATTGAATATGAAGTTGAAATCGTTTTGAAAACGAATTTAAAACGATTTATATAATACGTTTTAAAAGGAAATCGACGAAATATATATAATATATATAATGGCCTGAATAGAACGCGCCGCGGCAGTTCGCGAATTTCGACCATTGACTTCGAATGGATATTATGGGAGATCGGACCGTCGGATTCTCCTAAAACCAGAACCATTGGGTTCGTATCGAAAAGAGCTTTCTAACAAATATTAGAAATTAGAAATCTAACGGTTGGATTTGGAATTATGTCCAAATCAAATTTGGAAAAGGTCGCTGTAAGTGCAGTTCGATGGCCGTTGATGGAAATTAACTGTACGGGCCTTGATAAAATTATTAAAAATAGTAATAATTTGTGTAAAATCATAAGAAATGATTTGGAAAAAATTGGGATGAAAAACTCCATATTTGAAAAGATAAAAGTAGATTTTTATCGAAATGAACTAGTTTTGAACTAGAATTAAAATTCTATTTATTTTTAAATAAATAAAGTGGATTTGAAATGGTTTTAAAAGTAACCAGAATTTCCAATAAGTGAATTGGAATGGATTTGAATCGAAATTGTCTTTGGGATATTTTGATGTTGGGTTCGTGATTATACAGATATTGTTATGGAAATTTGAAAGATATATTGATATTGTTATTTCCAATATGATATTTTTTGGTCGTAGAATTTGATATTAAATATAAGCCGATATATTTTTATTCAGAGCCTTGTATTTAATATCAAATGGGATTTGGGTTTGTCGTGAATGGTGTCTTCATTAACACTGTTCTTGAGCCCAGTTGAGAAAAAGATTAAATCTTTTTATTTAGATTTAATAAAGTATGACAATTAAATAATATTTAATTGGAATTGAATTGGGATTGATTTTTGGGTTTATCGTGAACGGTGTTTTAAATAACACTGGTTCTTTAATCCGATAATTAATGGAATGTGATTTTGGGTTTATCGTGAGCCGTGTTTTAAATGACATTGGTTCTTTAACCCAGTTAAAGACAGGATATTGGTTTCTGTGAAGATTAAAACTAAGTGGAGTTTTGATGAATCTTTATTAGATTGAAACGATCGAGAATGGAGTATCACCAGTTTTTCTCCAGGAGATAGTTAAATCTTTAATTAGATTTGAACGTGAAATGGTAATTGAATTTACCGATAACAACGTGGTGTTAGATATGAAGTATGACTAGTTTTACTTCATGGGATGAATAGGTTGGGATTGGGAAATAAAATAAATGATTACTTCGGTGTGGTTCGCTAATCCCGACTAGTTTGAATTGATATTCAAAAGAAGATTAAAGAATAAATTTAAAGAATTTATCTTTGATAAAATTAATGGGAACCTTTCCCAAAGTATAAGAATATTTGAATAAAATAATATTCTAAACTGGAATGAGGCGTATGTTGTGTTTGTGTAACACTTGTTTATTATATACGCGAGTTATTTAGAAAGACCGAGTTTATCCTATTCTGAATAACTGATTCGACGTGGTGTCGAGGATGAAGACGGTGGTCGAAGACCGGAGGTCTTCACGTCGTTTGGGTGGTTACTGATGATCTTGATTGGGCTGTACACCCAAGAGGAGGGAATTAGTTGGTGGTCGTCCAGACGTACTTGGAGATCGATGGATATGCGGGGTACTAGGTGTCTCCGGTTTCGTTCAGACCCAGAACGAACTTGTAAATGGACTGTGTGTCTGACATTGGATTTTAGTCTTTGTGATTGATTTCTATTAAATATACATCTGTTTGGCGGTGGAGAATTTATTCTCTTGCTTAACGCCCTTTTCTGAGACGTACGAGCTCAGGGGTTATATATTGATGGATATCAATCGCATGGAGTGAATTGCCTGTATGGCATGCCTAAGTGGCAAATGATCAAGGCTTTTGTTGAAAAGCAGAATCTTGAGGTTGATGATCAAAGCACGGCCTGTGTGGCATAACTTTGTGTAGCGTTGATTCGCGAGCCTCACGCCCCGGTTGTGAACCAGAAACGGGAGAAGGATCCAGGGAGGGCATGCGTTTCTTTCTAGCTAGAGGTAGTGTCAGTGCTTAAACTGGCTGACATTTATATTATTTTCATCTATGTGGTCGTTGCTGTTGCGAGGCGCCTCAGTTTGATCGGATGATCCGGGTCCGATGGAGTCATTCGTTGGCTCGTTTACGCCCCAAAGGGCGGGGAAACGTAGTGTTCAAGCATTTTAATCCACTTCGGTGGACCGGCCCTGTGGCTCCAAGGGTCGATGCATTCTGATCCTGAGACATGGGCTAGATTGTCTCGAATCGATAAAGGACTATCTTTTGCCTCAGTTCACAGATGGAAATCCAACTTCCAATACATGACTTTGCGGTTTTGATCAACATAGTGGTATGGGGCACTCATGCCGTCTATAATTGATACTTATGATTGAAATTGTTTTATACACTATGCACTTATAATAGTATCAAATGATTTGTTTTTAGCACACCAAGCATTCTTGGCTATTATAAGGTAAAAACCCTATCCTCCGGCTTGTGTGGTGCACTTTGGATGATGGTTGATTATTTATCGTTGCTGCTATGTAATGTATTGTAATCTCTGATATTTTTTGATGTATTTTATTTGTTTATACTCTGTATATTCTTGTAATCTGATGGAATTGTTGTAATTAACAATGAAATGTTCTTCTGTTTGCGTTCGAATTTGTCGTGTTCTTGAAACAATCAGGGGTTTCGAACAGTCTTGGTCGGTTTAGCGACTGATTCGGATCGAGCGGAATTCTTGGTCGTTACAACTTGGGTTGTATTTGGTCGGCTCAAAAGGTACCGAAATTTTGGCTATCACACTTGGTATCAGAGCTTATGGTTGAGTGATAACCTTAGCTCTGTGGCGTGATGGGGTTAGTAATACCCTAGATAGAGTTTGAGTGTATATATATGAGCGCGTATTTGTTAATTGATATAAAATTATTTTTATATTGTGTTGATTGGTTTGTCGAGTGGTTTAAAAATTCTGGTCGACACAGGGTGCACACTGTATCGAAAAGTATTTATAAACTCTTGAACAGAGTAAGTTGAATAGTATTATTTTAAAAGATGGGTAGATGAAATAATTTTGCCCAAAATCATATTTTTTTAGTAAAAGGATAGTTTCCTAAAATTATTATTATATATGGATAGATCGATTATTACTATTATCAAATAAGATTATAAACATTGAAATGGTTATATATTGAACTGAAATAAATTCATAGAGTATACAAAAAAGACAAACTGGGAATTGTTTGAGTCAAACCAAATGTTTTAGGAAAATTCGAAGGTTTTGAAAGATATGTGATTTCAAACCAGTTTGGAATAAAAACCAGGAATTTGGATTCTGGAATTTGAAATTTTAACTCGAGTAAGTTGAATCAAATTGGAGTTAAAAGGAGAATTTGAAGCAGATAATTATGTTTGAATAGGTTTAATCCAAATTAACAATTTTGGAAATCATTTTCCAAATGTAATCAAGGATATTTTCTAAAATAGAAAATGGGTAATATAAGTTGATAAGGAGCTAAGATATGGAATTGGAATCTAACTGGAGATTGGTTGAGTGAAATGATTTTCTGGGTATTGATCTGATGTTAAATTCGGTCATCGGGGTTGATACTTAGAGAATTATTTTCTTACTGATTTACGATCAGGAACTGATGAATGTGTTTGTATTGCTTGCTATGAAATGTTTGGATAAATAGCCTGTGTGTTTTGGATACCTTGTTATTGTGATTGTTAAGGAATGACCCATATATGCAAGTCTATAGCTTTACATATAACTATAATCTCCTCGTTACTTTAATTTCAGGGTCGAAATTCTTTTAAGGGCGACAGAATGTAACATCCCAGTTTTTGTCTAAGTTGATAATACAGTTTATTATGGATTAATTCAAAAACTGAGTTAAAATATTAAATTTGTGAATAATAAATATTGGAAAATTTTCAATATATTTAAATGGTTTAAAATATTTTCACCGATGTAAAACAAGCAGGAAATGTTTCTTGTTTTGTATTTGTTTTAACCACTGGAAAATATATAAATAAATTGGATTTTTTTAAGAAGATTTAAACGATCTTTTTATTTAAATTTCCATACGTATATATTTATATTGTGAAGTTCCTTAAAAAGTGAATATATATGTATGCTAGTATGAAGTATCTTGTATATTTTGTTTTATGTGTTTATAATGGTTTTAAACTGAAGTGAATTAAGAATAAACATCACCTTAGAAATTAAATATAAATAACTCGTGTAAAATATGAAGTTCTCTTAGTATGAAAGGAAGGCTTCATTGGTAAAGGATGTAGCCTTGTTGTACTAAAGATTCAACAATGAAATGCATGTGATTTTGTATTAAGAATGTACCATTTAATATGAGATCCTTAAATAAGTAAAATGCTTGCAACCAAGCTTCATTTTATAATACATTTAGTAACTTAGTTCATGGCTGAACACCTACGTACTTCTTAAGGCTTCATCAATAGGTACATGAGACTATACATATAGGAACGTCAATTAGCTGGAAGTTTTGAAAAGAAAGTTAGTTGTTTAATGTGTTTAGTAACATGGCTGGTACAAGTATATGTACCTCAAACCGGACATTTTGCTGTGCATCTACATATATACATACCAGGAAGTTTTAGTGCAAAACCCTCTTAAAAGCATTTCATTTCAATCAAATTCAAGTGATGCACCAGCTAAGAACATGACTACAAAGAGGCTGTAACTGAAGAAAAGAACATTTTGCCAAGCATAAAGGGTTAGACAAATAGCCTTGCACATCTCACTTACAATCGAAATGCACAGCTAAAACAAGATTTGCACATTGCTACAAATATGTTAAATTATACTTCATTATAGGATAGGATAAACAACTATGTGCATAGCTCCACTCTCAATCAAAAACATAGATCTAATATTTTCAAATCAGTCAAGCAGTGGCTACAAATATTGCCTTTCACATACAAGGCATTAAATGCCACATTTGTTTAATAATTTCTGGCACTTATAAATATACAAGTAGCCAATGCCTTCATAGAAAAACTATTCGGATCAAGCTAGAAAAAATAAATTGCAGTAAAAATGGAAGCAAAAACTGGACTGAAAAACAAAAACAAAGGAGCTATCTTTGTGTGAGTAAACAACTCTAAACTTACTGCTATTTTATACCCATATTTAATTGTTCAAACTACAAGTGTGCTATTTATTGATCATTCGAAAATTCAAATATTTAAGTTGTTTAAATAGTTAAATCTCTTGGGGAAAAGTATATTAAGTTAAGTGGGTTGAAAAATCTGAGAATAGAAAAATAATAAAAACAATGAAGGAACACAATAACACTTATGAGTAAAACCTCATTGTATATTCCATTTAAGATTTGTTGCTTCAATATATACTGCATGGTGAAATTTATATAAGTATATGGTCATGAATAGAATGGTTTATAACATATATAATCAGATATTGATGAGTTATTTGGATTGAAACCTATATCAGGTCTTTACATGTAAAACAGGGGTATAAATTCAAACTGTTAATATACTCAAAAATCCTTAAACTTAATCCCACTAAGCACTATGACTGAACTTATACTTGAAAGATGTTTGTAGATATATGAAACATAAATAAATAAATAATTCAACTCGAATAAAGCGATATAAATTCAAATATAAATAAGCAGACAGTAAGAAGGTGTAAAACTCGAAATTTCGAATATCATAAATGAGTAATTCAGGATTATGAATATATTAATATGATTAAATAAGTATTTTTAAAAGTAAAATCATGATTTATAGTAGTGGCAATGCCAAGTTTTTCAATGTTCATCTGGAAACGGGAAAAAGCTGTTTTCTGGTGATCTCGATGACCAGAGATCACGCAATTGAAGCTAGATGAGCGTGAGTGATCAGATTTCATAAGAAAAATAGTTTTAAAATTTTCTACCGCATAATTTTTGAGTTGGGATTTGATTATGGTTTTCTGATGGTTGTTTGAATGAGTAACTTTGATGGCGAGCTACACAGTGGAGACAGCATCGAGTGCCACAGGGTTTGGGCTAGAGGTCGGGTCAGGGGTCAACTTCACTATGGGGGAGTCTGAGGTTGATCGAGGTAATATGGTGATGAAGAGAAGGGTTTTTATTGGATCATAACAGAGTTGTGGGTTCTAGGTACATAGGACTTAAACATTCCAGTCATGGCATGTTCAATCGGAGTAGAGCTTGAGGGCATGGATGAGGTAGAGAGACGATGGTGAATTTGTGGGTATGGTCGTGAGTGATGCTGGTTGAGCGGTTGGTCTATGCATGTGCACCTATGCAGTTATGCACATTCGAAACACTGGAAATAAACAGGAGCAAGGGAAGGAAGGAACAAAGTTGATCACTGGGTGGTGGCAAGTGATCGAGATGGAAGGTGGTAGCGTAGGGTACGATGTGGGGTGCGGCATTAGAGAAGGAGGAGAGGGCCGGAGCAGATTGTTTTTGGTTGGAGTAGAGAAGGAAACAAAAGTGGAGAAGTAAAGTGGAGTAGCAGGCAAAAACAAAAGAGAACGTGATGGAGAAAAAAAAACAGAGAGAAGGAAGAAGAGGCATAGGCTTGAGTGCAGATGGGCTTTATTGGGCCAAATGAGAAAAATAAAAAAAAAATAGATTAAAGAAAAGGGGAGGTGAGAAAAAGAGGCTAAGCTAGGCAATTGGGCTGTTTGGGCCAGATAAGGAAAGAATTTAATAATAGAAATAGAGAGAAAGGGAGATTAAAGGAAATGTAAATAAAAGAAATAAAAGAAGGAAATTTGAAAGAAAGGAAAGTAGAAAATAAATTAAAGGGGAATAGGAACTCTAGAAAATGAAATCTAAATCTTTCTTTTAAAAGTACAATTAAATTATTATTTTTGAAAACTGGTACGCTTTTATTAACTAGAAAAATAACAGTACAGAGTACTGGTTAGCATACTAACCGGAAAACATGCAAGAAATGAAAAAAAAACCCAGAAAATACAACTAAAAGCAAATGCTAAATTAAACAAGCTAGGCCCATGATGAGGCCACAAACTCCACAGTTACAGGTGCAACTCTCTCGGCACTTCTAATCAAACTGCTTGTGAATTCTTGCTGAATACAACAAGAACATCTGGTTTTCTTTAAAGAAACTTCCAACATCTTGCATATTAATCCCATAATCTCCACGTTCTATGAATCTGTCAGTTTACCCTCCCTTTAGGAACCATGATCTTATGAAATGATTTTCTATAATCTATTTCAGTGAAGAACCAAGAAACGTTCTTATTCCAACCAATTTGTCTATGTCACTTACAGCAACAAATGTGGCTACTGTAATTACCAGATAAGAAAAACCGAACGAAACTGCTATAATCAGCAATAGATGGTTCCAAACATTCATCCATTTTTAAAACTATATCATACCAAAGAAACCCTTCCATTCTATGTTAAACTAATTCCAATAAAAAACTCAAAATTGAGGCTTGAAGTGGAGTAAGACAATTAGATCTAAACCTGCAAGTTGTAAATTCTTAATCCAATCTCCAAAACAAAACAAAAACCCACTATTATGTGAAATTTTAGGATGGGAATAATCGGTGATGTTTAAGATCATGCAGTGTTGGAGATCTAGGCATTGAAATCAAGAGCCCAAAAATCGAAAGGAGAAATACAGTGGCTTCTTAAACATAAAATTTCGTTTACATCCGAAAGATGAAAAACAGGCTCCATATCGGAGGACCAAATCAAAAACACCCAAAAAATATATAATTGAATTTTAAGGCCTGACAAAATGAATTAAGCACCCCAGATCGCATACTTTGAGATCTAGATAGGATTCCTACCAGTAGTAAATCGTCCATCAGTGTCGGAAGTTAAAAAGCACAATTATATATATATAATATCCGATGAAGATAAAAGTGATATTTCTAAGAAGAAATGAAAAGAAGAATATACTACACCATATTAGCGAATTTGGCATAAAAGGATGCGGGTATACAATTCGGCTAATAGCCGCATCAAACTAGATAATGCTCAGATCTGTATCAAACAACAGTTTGCGATCCGCACCACCCCAACCACCTTAAATCTGACCTTCCATCGCGAATGCTCCGGATCGGTTAATTTGATAGGGCTTAGAGCCAAATCAGATGTGATAGCCCGCCCTGCACCAGCTGACATTTCCAATGAAATGCGTTGTGCCGACGTCCAACCAGCACGGGACGGTCGTCAAAAGAAAGAAAAAGTGAAGGAACTTGAATGGTGAACCCATAAAGAACCTGTAGCATATCTCACATCGCAAGGAACAAAATATAATAATAATAAAATAACTTGATACAAACAAGCGAGACAGTGCATAAGCTGAAAACTAAACCATCATAGCAGCAGAAAATTTAAAATACAGCTTATGATCCAAACCATCATTGTTACAACTTTTAAATCTGTTTCTAAAGAAAAATAGGAAGTTACACTACTAATGCTCAATGTAGTGACCAACAACAACACAGGGAGAATATATGGGAATAATACGTATACGACTCCTGCTCATCTCCAGACAGCTACTCGTGCATAACCAACTAACCTGTCTCTAGTCTGCTCGTTTAGGAGCACCCAGAGTAATAAGAATAGATATAAAACTCTGGGTCAGACAAAAGTCTGGTCTGAGCGATAAGCAGCAAAAACAAAACAATAACAGGTATACATAACCATACCTGAACCTGAACCTGCAACCAAAGAGTTAGCACAACAGGATGTACAATTCTCTAAGGTGACACTGACACATGGTGTGAAAATAATGGGGAGGGGATGTGCATGTCATCGTGATAGAAAACATCAAACATAGCAACCATCCTCACATCTCTCACTCAGTGCGTAAAGTATACGATATCCACCACTTTGATCACCCAAGTCTTTGTTACGATCACTCTGTCCCATGGAGTCATGACGGCTCCACTACATTGATCTGTAACCACTAATACTTTGTTATGTCCACTCTGCCCCCATGGAGTCATGACAACCCCACTGCACTGGCTCATAGCCCTGCTACGATCACTTTGCCCCATGGAGTTATGACAACTCCATTGCACCGATCCATAGCCAATATCCGTCTCTCAGTGTTGAGTCAAAGCTATAGACGTCTATGACCCCTTTGCACATGTCCCGCAGCAAAATCCAACTCATGAAGTTAATTCGTGTATCCCCATTGGAATCCAGAGTAATAACCTCCTATTTGGACTTCCTTTGCAACTCGGATTCTGGTCGAATTGGAGCTGGTCTTTAGAAGAGTAGTAGCGTAAAAGTAAGAGTATACGTCTGGTTCGGTTCGGTACTCCATACCCGGTTCGGTTCGAAGCTCATAGCCCTTGCTTGGGTTCGGTTTGAATATGTATAGTACTCCATCCCTCAGCGGTTCAGTTCGGGTCTCTCATTTGGTTTGGTTCAGATCGCTTTGTGCTTCCTTCCCACCTCCAGATTCCGATCTGGTTCTCCCTTCATCTCCGATCCGATTCCCCTGCCCCAATTCGATCCATTTGACCTTCCTTGTTGCCCTGCTTTTCCAATTGTGCTAGGTTCCTATCCAGTTCAGTTTCTCTACTCAGTTCTCCGATCCGACCCGAGCCCTATAACCCGATCTGATCCGAAACCTTGCACATTTTCCAATGAGCATATATCGTTCATATTCGCTATACGACAACATTTACGACCATTCTAACTTTTCTAATCAATCATAAAACATCACAAACAACAGTAACAACAAATGGGTTCAATTAAGAAGATCAAAACATCAAGCATATAGGTCATTTTCAAACATATCCAAAAAGCATGATTTCCCCCTTATCATGTTTAACCATAACTAATGACAGGATCAGCAAAACATATCCAAATTAACTCAAATTTCTATCAAAGCCCAAAAATAATATGTAATTTTTTTTACATATTTTTCCAGAATTTTAACATGCATAATTTCGCTAATTAACACTAATCACGCCTAATTAGCCGTAATTAGTGAAAACCAATGTAAATCACTCACCTTAGCTACAAATAAAACTTTAGATATGAAACTCTACTGATTTGGGTCGAATTCCTATGCAACACAGCAGCTCCAACTCTGATTTATTGTTGATTTGCCTTGATTTGATGTAGATTAAGCTAATAAGTGATTAGAAAGTGATTTGGTAGTGATTTAGAGAATGAAGGCCATTGTTAGGGTTAGAGAAATGTTTTAGGCGGTTGAGAAAATGAAATGAGATTGTTTCCTAACTGATTTCAGCCTCCCCATAACCATAATCCTGAAATGGGTTATGGGCCTAGCTGCTAATCACCCTAATTAGGCCCGGTTAAGCTGTTTTTCACCTTTCAAACCTTATTTCAGCCATATCTCCCAAATGGCAAGTCCGTTTGGCCAATGTGGCCACCTAAAGAAAGTTAAACCATCATCCAAATCCAATGGAAGTGGTTTCATGTCAAAACACCTTACCAATCAAAAGTTATAGGCGAAACAAGATTCACCAGGGGCAAAAAAGTCATTTAAAAATCTGCTAAAATCATTAACATGGAAAATGACCCCAATAGTGGTTCCCCAAAGTTACACGACCATACGACCTCGTACGAAAATGAAATAAATATTCTACGATTCTCTGATGTGTAGAATGCGAGTCGTTACATTCTCCCCCTTAAGAAATTTCGCCCCCGAAATTCCTTAACCAAAACATACAAAGGGTCTCGCATGCCTATCAATCATTTGCAACAATCATACATACATAAAAACATACAAGCCCATCCTAGCATGCGGTTTACTAATAAGGGGATAACTAAATGGTCATTAAAAATCTTACCAGGCAAAGAGTTCTGGATACGTCTTCCTTATGCACTCCTCTGTTTCCCAAGTACAGTCATTTTCATTCTCGCCCCACTGAACCTTGACCAGTTTCACTGCCTTCCTTCGAAGTTGCTTCGTGTCGTACTCGACAATATAGATCAGTCTGTGGTTCCCAACTGCCTTAGGTTCTACTTCGATGTCATCCAACTGATCTAGTGAAATAGTCATATCAGGGTCATGTACGAATTTCCGTAACTAGGAAACATGAAATACGTTGTGAACTCCCTCCATCTTGTCAAGTAATCCAACTTTATATGCTAAATTCCCAACTTGCTCGAGAACTGGGAATGGACCAACAAATCTTGATGTTAACTTGCCTCTCTTACCAAATCAAATCACGCTCTTTAATGGAGAAATCTTGGCAAACACCAAGTCGCTAACGGAGAATTTCAGTTCTCTTCGTCTCTTATCAGCATAGCTCTTCTGCCTATCTTGGGCAGCCTTCGTTTGCTGTTGGATAACCTTGACTTTATCTGAGGTTTCTCTTATCACATCCGTCCAAGCACAAATTTCTCACCAGTTTCTAACCAACATGATGGTGAGTTGCACGATCTTCCGTATAAAGCTTCAAATGGAGCCATACCAATACTGGATTGATAACTATTATTATATGTGAACTCCACTAGATGCAAATGGTCATCCCATGATCCACCAAAATCCAATATACAAGCTCTAAAGAGATCCTCCAATATACGATTCACCCTCTCCGTCTGACCGTCGGTTTGAGGATGGTACGCAGTACTGAGATGTAATTCTGATCCTAAAGCCTCTTGTAAGATCTTCCAAAATCCACTAGTAAACAATGGATCTCGGTCGCTCACAATGCCTTTGGTTATTCCATGAAATCTCACTACCTACTTCATATACAGTTCCGTTAACTTAGCTCCCCTTCTATTCGACTTGATAGGTATAAACCTTGCACTCCTGGTCAATCGGTCCATAGTCACTCAAATGATATCATGGCTCGATCTAGTTCTTGGTAACCCATCAATGAAATCCATTGAGACTTGTTCCCATTTCCATTATGTAATTTCCAATGGTTGCAGCAAAACACTAGGCTTCTTTTGCTCGGCTCTAGCTAGCTGGCAATTCATGCATTTGGATATAAACTTCCTAACGTCTCTTTTCATCCCTCCCTAGTAGTAGGTCTGCTTCATGTCTCGATACATTTTGTTACCACCGGGATGTATAGTCGGTTTTGAGTGATGACATTCTCTAAGCACTTAATCTCTCAATCCATTGACATTGGGCACAACTAGTCTCCCATTCTTTCTAAGTCATCCTTCTCAATCAAGCCCATACTTTTTCATCTCCTCGTCGATAACCATCTCTAACTTGGAGATGATTTCCAATAGGTTAGGATCGTCCCTCTGATTGGAACCAATCCGCTCAATCAAAATGGGTCTGATCGTCAAACTTGCTAACATTTCTGGATCCAATTTGGTCTGAAATCATACCCTGCGATATACTCCAGTTGCTTCCATTCAAGAAACATAGCCCCTAAACTGGCATGTCTCCTGCTCAATGCATTAGCTACCGCAATGCCCTTTCCTAGTGTATATGTGATATCAAAATCATAGGAAGTCAAGAATTCTAACCATCTTTGCTATCGGAGATTTAGATCCTTCTGAGAGAAGAGATACTTTAACGACTTATGATCGGTAAAAAACTCGAATCTTTCTACCAAGAGATAATGTCTCCGCATCTTCAATGCGAACACGATCACTGCCGATTCCAAATCATGGGTAGGATATCTTTTCTCATGTGGTTTCAGTTGCCGACTAGCATAGGCTATAACCCTACCTCCTTGCATCAATACAGCACCTACTCCGGTACCGCATGCATCCGTGTATACTGTCATCTCTTCATTCCCTTTAGGAACGACTAACACTGGCACGCGCATCAACTTTTCCTTTAGACTCCTGAATGCATTTTCACACCTTCCATCCCGGATGAAAGATTGATTCTTCTTGGTCAACTAAGTTAACGGTGCCGCTATCTTGGAGAAGTCTTGGATAAACTTACGATAATATCCAGCCAATCCTAGAAACTTCTTATGTCTGTTGCATTCTTGGGCGTAGACCAATCCTGTACAGTAGCCAGCTTCACAGGGTCCACGACAATACCATTCTCTGAAACAACATGGCCCAAGAATCTCACTTTCCTCCTCCAGAAGTGACACTTAAAGAATTTCGCTTTCAGTTGGTGTTTCCTCATTACCTCCATCATTGTCCTCAAATGTTCCTTTTGTTCTTCCTCTGTCCTCGAGTAAACAAGGATATCATTCCCGAACACAAGGACAAACTTATTCAATTGAACCCTGAATACCTTATTCATAAGATCCACAAAATATGATGGTGCATTGGTCAACCCGAATGGCATGACTAACCACTCATAGAATCCAGACGGCGTACGAAATGCTGTTTTAGGAATATTCTCAGCTGCTACTCGGAGCTGATGAAATTCTGTTGTGAGGTCCAACTGGGAGAACACACTTGCTCCTTCCAGTTGATCAAACAAATCATCTATCTGTAGAAGAGGATACTTATTCATCCTAGTCACCTTATTCAACTCGCGATAGTCCACACATAAACGAAGGGAACCATCTGCCTTAGTGGCAAATACGACTGGTGCTCCCCTCTCGGAAACACTTCTTCTGATAAATCCCTTCTTCAAAAAGATCGCTCACTTGCACCCCAAGCTCTCGCTGCTCCCTTGGTCCCATATGACGAAGTGTCACCACTTTAGGTCTGGCATCTTTCACTAAATCAATACGGAACTCAATCTCTCGCTGTGGTGGAAGTCCACTCACTTCCTCGAAGATATCCGAATATTGGCCAACAACTGAAACTCCTGATAACTCGTCCTACGGGATGTCGAGGGAATTTAGAAAACGAGCCATCACCTCATCACTAGGTAGGCCACCAAACAGTACCCTCCGCCCATCATCCGCCCTAATAGTCACCGAAAATTCCTCACAGTCTACTACCACCCCATATCTTTGGAGCTAATCGACTCCCAAAATAATGCCAAACCCGGTAAGCGCAAAACAAAGCAATCACAAGCAAACATACATCCATAACTTGATAAGACCAAATTTCAACAAATCATACTAAGGCTAGTCGAACCACCAATTGGGTTCGTCACCACTAAAGGTCTATCGACTATCTCGGGTTCCAATCCCAACCTATCTACCAGGTCACTAGATATGAAGGAACGTGTAATACCCTGTATTTTTAAGATAATAAAATAAGAATAATTCAATTGAATAATGAGAACTAAGTAAAACGGACTACGCCATTGCATTCGTCTCGGAATTCTGGTCAAGATAGACACCTGGTTTGCATAAAACGGACATCATATGAAGAAGTTATTAAGCCTAGAAGTTTTGTATACGTACAAGAGAAATATATACATATCTATTATATTATATGAAAGCTCAACCCATAGCTAAACGGCCCTTCGTGTCCAATCTACTCAAAAAATTGAGCTACCAACACCTGTCCTGTAATGAATCCCACCCATTGAATCTGCGTGCAATGAACATAATAAAACAATGGCTATTAAACTTTTTAGTTCCATTCTTTGGAAAAATATACCACGCTGCCACATATCAGAAACCAAAATCTGACAGCTTATCAGATTCTAACCGTACATCACGTTTCTAACCCTAGGAAATGGAACTTCAACATCCGCTAAAAGGAGCTTCGCTTTCTCCGCTACGGTGTCTCCATCTTCTCGTCGCCTTATGTTTTCCTTTTATTTCCTCTTCACCAGTGGCCTCGATCATAAGCCTTTCCATGATTGGATGAAGTTTTCGATGTTTCTCTCCATCTAAATAATTTTGAAGTCCTGTAAGTCGAAGCCTCCTTCCCGTTCAGTGGAAATACCAACGATCATATATTCGGCTACTGTTCTTTACTCTTCCTCTTTCCAGTTGGTATCAAGACTTCCACGTCTGAAATTCAAGTTATCGAAGCTTCATTCGATTCAATCAAGTAACGAAATACTTTTGCTGCCTTTATGTACGGGTACTTCTATTTTGCTGTTGAATGTCTTTAAGGCTGCAGTATTCTATTAAACAACTTCTGATCTTGTACTTCCTCATAGTTGGTTCTGAATTATGCGGAACTTGAAGACTAATAGAAATGTTCAATTAATTTATTCACCATTGTGAAATTTGTAACTTCTGCCTGATCGTACATCTGGAACTGGCCCCACTGGGGCTTTAGCTTGAAGATGTAGTACTGATACTGTATGTTTTGTTACATAAGCATTGTTAATTGAATCGAAGTTGTTCACATTGCCTATTTCATATGGGAAGTTCTTTGTCTTTCTTTACACAGTTTTCCTACTGTGTTTGTTTACATTGATTTTCTTTGCTTAAATCACTTATTGTTCTGTTCCCACTTTAAAGACAACATTCTTTCTCAAGTTGCTCTGGATAAGAAAGCATGCTTTTTCTTTTTTAATCATTTCCTACTTTTATGAATTATTTGTAGGCCTTTGTTTCTTTCTTTATTTTTTACACACAAATGTAAATAGATTGACGCTAGAAATAGGAGAAGAAAAATGGTATAGTTATGCACCATATATTTATAAAATGATAAAGAAAGAAAAACATATTAACATCAAGATACAGCAACATCCTTCATTTGATGGCTAAAAAAAATTATATGCACTTCTTTTTTCTTTTTCAATCACAACAAGCTTCCAAGAGGCAGAAACAGCACAAAGCAGCTGCTGCTGAGGTGGTGGCGGTTGTACATATTGCGACTGCAGAACATACTGTGGTGGTGGATACCCTTGCTGTAGTGGGTAGCCCTGAGCATACCCATGCGGCGGATAAGCATCTTTACCATATCCTTGAGGGAGGAAGAACGCCGACTGGATGTTGTTGCTGATCGTAGTAACTCATTTGTAGGCCTTTCTGGCCTGTCGTTTTATCACCCAACTTAACTTGACTTCGATCGGTATTCATATGTTTTCCTAAATAGAAATTCAAACGTTAAATTTGCATATATCTATTATAATGCTCTTTTAATGCATGGGCCTTGCTGAATCAATTAAACATTTTCTCCCTTTTTCCATTTAGATACCATATATAAAATGTACTTTTTTACATACTATGTTTTTTTTGTTTGTTAAGTTTTATGCATATCTTATTCATCTTTGTATCGTATTTTTAGTTTGTCATTGCTGAATTACAATATAACTTTAAATAAATTTATTGCATTCTGAATTTATAACAATTTTACTACTTTAGATCTATTTTACTGCGTACTTCCCATAATAAGTTTTTAATTATGTTCATGTCTATTGTATTTTTTTATTTCAATTAATGTCGCTTTTGGCATCTCAATTATGCTGCCTAAACATGGTTCGAACGCACATAATCTGTAATTACATCTTTGGATTTTTTCGAGCTTAAATAATGTAGGCCCATAATGTAGATAAATTCAAAAAGAAAATGAGATTTTTTGGTCCACCACCAATCAGTATACATACATGTAATAAAATATAAGATGATAAAAATCCGTTTTAAATGGAAAATAACATACATTCAATACAATATAAGATGACACAAATCTGTTTTAGATAGAAAACATCTATTTATACCCTCATAACATTAAATGTTACATTGATAAAAGTTAAATATCATTAATATTTTACACTATCTTCGTAAATGTTGGGAAGATAACCTTTAGATGTAAATATCATCTTAAACATATTTGTCTCCGTTGTTTAGATTTCTAGTAATATTTGCTTATTATTAACAAAGGTAATGATTGCATTCCTTAATAAAACGAGCATAAATGAAACAAATAACACTTTTCAAATAATGATTATCAACCGTAATATGTCTGTATTTTTAGTGAGATGTCACATTATAAACAATATTTTTAATTTTTATTTCTTATTAGCTCCATATTTAAATATGAAAATGTGTTTTATCATGCGAATTGCATATTGAGTTTAGTTTTAGTCCGGATTTCAAAAGTTGGAAAAAATATTAAGTCTTGCCCTACCATTTTGAAATTTGATAAAACTGAAGATACAAACTTCTAAATTTTGTACTTTTCATAATTTTTATCTTCCAGTATATAGTTCTCTTTAAAAAAATTATCCATTTTTCTGCTATTTCTTTCCATGGTTAGGCAATGTATGCATACATGGTTTGTAACTTGATTTCTTTAGATTATTACTTTTGGACTTCAGCTACTTTAACTGTCTGCGTTTTTCTTTGATTTCAATTTTTGATCGTTTCTATTTGATTGATTGATTTATTAATTTTGTAATCCTTTCTGTTTTAACTATTTTGATCTGAGAATGTTCATTATTTAGTTATTCTCACTCTTAGGCTGTTATAAAAGTTACTTTAACCAAACATTTGAGCACATTTTCTATAATCAAAATATGTATATCTAGATGCTTCTCCGACATTTAAGATAAGAGTATCATTATGCTTCTTGCATTTCATATTCTAAGAAGAAGATTTTTCACTTTTGAATAATTTGAAATGTAAAATTTTGAATTATTGTTTGTTGTAAATGTTTTGCTAACAACTACTAATACACTTAATTGTCGTCTGTTTGTAAATAAGTTTTCTGTTCCCTTTCTAGATTTATATCTCCTAGATTCAAAAAGTTCGGTTGTTCTGTTTAAAGTCCAGAAAATTCCTTGATCATGCAATTTGGTAGTTATTTTAACTTTATTTTTGCTATTCATAATTCGAACATTGCATTATAACATATAAATGAACCTTCTTTAAAGAAAGAGTAATAAATGGATACTAGTGAAATTTTTTTGCCTTGTGTTCGTAGTTCAGAGTTACACTAATTGTACATGGAAGAAGCAAGCAATTTAAGAAATTTATTTAAAACCTCATTTGTGCGCTTAACAAACTCATATGTAACAAACAATTCATTTTGCAGGCCTATACAGTAATCAAGTTGAACCGCAATGTGATATGCATATATAAATGAACAAAATTGGTCTAACAGTTTAATATGTTGAATTTTCATACGTACACCAACGAATTTAATAAGTCATTAGCACATTTGTGGCATTACACTAGCTTTTTGTTGATACTATCATACGACGAAACTGATGTTATTCACAAGTGGTTATCAAAAGTATATCAATTGTGGGAACACATGAATCCCTTATTTATTTGTCGAATCCAAAGATTAGGATGTAATAAATAGTGGCGTATCCAAGGCCCAAACGAAAGACCAACAAAACTTAAGTGGTTATACTAGCATCTAAAATTATTTTTATCTAGGTTTTGTGCATACAACACTTTTAATGCTTTAAGTGAATGCACACGATTAAGTGTTACCTTCAGTTGTCTAATTACACTTCGGTGCTTCCTAAACATCTTTTTCTCAAATGGCGATCATATTTGCTCGATACAATTATATGCAGCCAATTAACTTAAGGCATAAACTCCTGATCATATTTAGCTAAACACGAGCCAAATTCCAACTTAATTTTGTGAATAAGTAAGATATGAAAATGTTAATACTTCAAAACTATACAGAAACAATTTTAATTATTAATGAAACACATTATCATTTATGGTTATAAAAAATAATGTGGGAGATGTTTCTAAATATATAGTAATGAGAAAGCACCATAGTAGAAACAAAGTAACATTTTTCGAGCTTTTTTCTGTTCGTATATTTTTAATTGGATGTTTAAATATAAACCTATGTATTCTAGGTTTCCTATTTTTGCTTTTATTTACAAGTTTATACTGGTATGTAAGGGAGATATTTTACATATTATCGACATACACACACATGCACATATATGCATAAATGTATACACACACGAATAGAGGTATGCAAATATATTTATTAATACTAAGTGACATGTATCAAAAGTAGCATATATAGATTTTTGGTATTAGTTTTGGTTTGCAGGCTCACACTTGTGTGTAAACTATTTTTTAGAATTTTGTTACTTACATATTAAAAATCTAACATTTACAATTACCATGTATTTAATTTAACATCTATAGTTATCCCATATTTGGTTTATTTCCTGGATACAATCATATGTAAAAAAAACTCTTTCTGCATGTTAATGCTAATCGTTGATAATAACATTCCAGTTTTTGTGTGCATATTATTAGTGCTTTTAGCATGTTGTAAATTTATACATTATTTATTCTTAACTTTTTTTCTACTTAGTAAAATGATTTTACCACTGTCTAGACTGTATCTAATATGAAGCAAAGCCAATATTTGAACATTCCAATCTTTCATGAGAAAATTTTGTTCATTACCGAGGCAGTTAAAAAGGTGGCACCATTAGTGTAGGCATATATATACACACACACAATAAAACACATTTAGGTATGTACTTGCATGTTCTTTATTTCATGCATTCCCAGCAGTCACACGCCTGCCCATTTTGGGCTTTTCATTCCCCGTCACAATGCACTTTATTTGAAAAATATGCTTACAGAACGAACTTGATAATTACGACAAGCTACCATATTTTTTTCTATTTGAACATATGTACAATTTTCAATATAATATCAATGCATATTTTTTTTTATCAATTGTGAATTAAACCTTTATATTCATGTAGTTTTTCTATGTTTATTTGGACGATAGCATGTTTTCCTTTGACTCAGGAAAATATGCTTTCAAATGTATGTTTTTATGACTGTTGATTTTCTAATATTCGTTATTCTCTTTTATAGGACTTTCTCTGTTTTTTTTTTAGAAAAAAAATCATGTCCAGTCTCATTTTATCATTTTAATCTTATATAGGTTCATTTAAGTGTCATTTTGTTTTACTTGGTCATTTTTATTATATGCTTGGCATTTGAGAATCATAAGTTTACACATATGTGTTCATGAAAATGTCATTTTACATTAGAGTTTTAAATGTTTAGAAAAGATTGAAGCATAGTTTGTAATATTTTTGTAGATAACACAAGCAAATACACCTGTACGTCATATTTTATTATAGATGAAAAATAAATAAATTTAATACTAGAAGTTGTTGATGCTTGAACATAAACCTCCATGAATGTAAAATAAAACAGAAGTGGTATGTAGAGGCCAAATCTCAGATGTTAGGTTAGGAATCAAAAATATTACTTGAACTTATTTCCTTCTACAAGTTAGAAAACTATAGGTTGTTCATCTATATAATATTTTGAGGACTACCTATGGTTTTTTCACATTTTTTCTTTTGTGATAATGTTAACTATGTACGATTTTTTCTATGAAGAAGACAGAAAGTGTTTTAGGTTGTTCACTACTTATATTTTCCTTATTTTATGGGGCAATATATTCATTATTTGATATTAGAAAAACATTTTTATCTACACTTTTCATGTTATATGTTGAACAAACTAATCTTTTCTTAAAATAATTATTTAGTGTCATTGGTTATAGAAATATTTTTGATCGACTATTATTCAAGTATCACAATGAATCACGGTACTTTGTTTCGTAGCCATAATACAAATTAGAATCGATATATGATTTTGTTGTTCAATGTATTTGGTGTATCGAGATATGAACATAAATTTCAACTACATATTTTTATTTCTCCATTTTTCTGTTGACTCCCTCTCCATTAACCTAATTATTTGAATGTAAATTTGTGACCAAAAATAAGGTGCAAATTGGGTGCTTTCAGATATGGGTGTCATAGAGCATATATATATATATATATATATATATATATATATATATATGGGATAAGATCAGAGAGCCCTCCTGAATTTCAACCCCCCATTTGCACCCGAACCATAGCCACTCATTTATATTAAAGAATGTGAGTGGGAAGCGAGAGAATGAGCGGAAGGAGAGAGGGTGTGAAATACTTGGTTGTGGTTGAGGGGATTTTGGGGGTGCTGCACTGTTTGGGGTGCTCTCGAACCTGCCCTTATATATACATGTATATATATATATATATATATATATAAGTATATATATGTGTGTGTGTGCGCGCGCGCGTGTATCTAAAATAATTCTAAAAATTAAAAGAAAACTAATAACCGTTTCAAAAATTAATGCCCAATTGGTGAATGATGTCAATTTTCCAAAAAAAAGGGTGTCACGTATGTTGCTAACAATATGGATTTGAATTTTCTAACCGGAGATTAAGGATGGCAATGGGGGAGGGTCTAGGGTCCAAACCCGCTTGATCCGCCCCTGTTTTGACC
This sequence comes from Allium sativum, assembly GCA_030737875.1. Classification (NCBI taxonomy): domain Eukaryota; kingdom Viridiplantae; phylum Streptophyta; class Magnoliopsida; order Asparagales; family Amaryllidaceae; genus Allium; species Allium sativum. Next base: position 453,938,437 of record CM060920.1, on the reverse strand, counting down.
CATTTAGACCCGCCCCATAGGGTCTTCGGGGCGGGTAGACCCGCGACCCGCTTTTGAAAGTCCGGGTCTAGGGCAGGGTCTAGGGCATGGCTAACCCGCCCGAACCTGACCTGCATGATTGAAATATCATTAAAACACTTTATAACTATAATTATTACTTTTTAATCCACTTAGGTATACCTGGTTATAACTTGATTTTTTTTCAATCAACAAACTATAAAATTTTCATATTATTAAGTTGCATCAATGATAATCATATAATGACAATGAATATATTTTGAACTATTATCTTATAACTCATTTTATTAAATTCTCTTATCATTGTGAACACATTAAAATACGTATGTAATTTATCATTTAGTGATAAAAAATGTAAATATATAAATTTGTGTACATTAGAACACAATATCACCGGGTCGTGGGGCGGGTCGGATCTACCCTGACCCGCACGGGTTTCGGGTACAGGGCAAAATTCCAAACCCACAACGGGTCTATGGGGTGGGTCTGGGGCGGAGTTTAAAAAGTTCGGGTCGGGTCTAGGGCACGAGAAACCCGCCTTAACCCGCCCCATTGCCATTCCTACCGGAGATTAGTCTTAGCAGTGCAAAAAAAGTTGGAAGAGAAGAGAGAAGGAAAAGGAAAAGAGGTCACCAATGTATACTACTAACATATATACTTTTCACTCCCTAGCTTCACGTCTTATCATATTTACTACAAAATCTACATGTTTATGGCTCTTCCTTTCAAATTTACACCTTATGCTCATTTAAATTTTTTGCTGCTCACTCCTATGGTCCATTTCCCAGGTTGAATGAGAGCAAGGGAGTTGATAAAATAGAAAGCATAAACATTTGCAAAGGTTGGGTTACAGATCGTCGAATGTTTGAATTTATGTTTTAGATCTTCTATTTTCATGTATGATGTCCGTACTTAGTTTTAAATTATTTACTAGATAATATGATTTGTATTAGTAAAGTTAATTTAGTTGTGGCCTTCTTAGTGAACTGGATAACATTTGTAATTATATATTGTAATTTTTTTTGTCTTAGAGGCAATGATTACATAGCTAATCTTTAAAGCGTAATATATTTTGTTGTGCAATTAGTTACGTAGGGCTATCATAACGCAGTACACAATACGGATTGACCGGAACTTTTCAACCTACAGGAATATGTTGGGTTCTACAAATTTACCAAAAATATGATGCTTAACTATCAAATGATTCCACGTACCATCAAAACCACATGAAAAGTCTTTTAGTCTTTTAATGTGGTAGGATATCCCAAACATAATACAACTTCTTTCATTTCCGGTATCTATTTGGGCATATAGAAATACCTAATAATCATGGTGTAGGAAAAATTCCTTTTGTTAACATATAGCCATATCTTGGAATCCAAATGCAGCTATAAAAATATATTTATATGTATATATTTATATGTTGTTTAATTCTGCTATTTCCTTTTGAGATGACATGGATCAATTTTATATGCAGATTGCCTTTTATCTTCAAATTTTAAATTAGTAACGTTATCGGAATAATAACTACAACTCGTGTGCGTAGCACAGGTTCGCACTAGTATACATACATACATACATACATATATATATATATATGCAAACAAATTAAAATGCAAAATAAAGAATAAAATAAGGATTGCATGTATTGAATACATGCACTGCAAAAAAATGTAATACATGAATTGAAAGAAAGAAAGGACTGGTTGCATGCAATGTAAATACGTTGCATGCACTGATTTGCAAACATAATGCATTAACATTAAAAGAAAAAGATTCATGCAACTGTTTAATTTAAGTATTGTAACTAACATGAAAAAGTGAAGTAAGGAGAGAACAATAGTTATCACTGTTCTAAGACTTATTAATAAAAGACTTCATAGCTCAGTTGGTTAAGGCATTTGATCTGTAACATAGAGGTCGGAGGTTCGAACCCCGGCGGTGGCATAATTTTATCTTTGTTTTAGAGAGGGCCTAATGAACACGCAAATATATGTACATATACAAATTCAAAATTTGAAAGGATAAGAATGTACATATAAGGAAATAAAAAAAATATGTATATATATGAGAATATATATATATATATATATGCATAAATATATGTATAGAAAAGATAAAATTCAAGATAAGGTTACAGTCAATGAAATATGGCAAGAATCAAATAACGGTGCAACAACGTTTGAATTTTGAAAATAAAACGAAAATTGTGCATATATATATACGTGTAAAATGGTCGGTAGAGGAATCGTATACATATAAGAATATTTTATGTGAATAAAACAGTTAAATAAATTCCAGAAATTCAAAAGTTGAAAAATCAAATTTCTTCGTCAAAACAACTCAAACATTCGAAACTCAAATTTGTGCGCCAAAACAGCTTGCGGGACCCAATGCTGACTCATCACTGCGTGTATGATAAGATTTGGCTAGATTCATTTGCAAACCTGGACTATTTTCTTAACTGGGTTCAATGCTGACTCAACGATGCGTGTAAGATAAGGTCTTGAACACCTATAAATAAGGCCCTAGACCTAACCCCAAACATCATAATTCGGCGGCTGCGCTGGAGCTCTGCCATGGCTCCCTCTCTCTCTTATCAAATCTATTCTGAAATTAAAATATTAGCCTGGGAGGATTATGAATTTAGATCTGGAAGAGGGAATCAACGTTAATAAAAAGATTATTGAATCATGAAAGCAAGGTAAACCTCTAAGAATCAATCTATTTAAATTATTTCTCTTTCCCTTCTCATTTCATGAAATATTAAATCCATGATCATTAGGTCGTGAATCAAATTAAAGGGAAAAGGAAAACCATGGATGATATAACGGATCAGATCCAAAATTCGGGGAAAGCTTAAAGGTGAGTGGGTTTAAGCTATAGCCTTTAGATAATGTTATGACTATCGTTTAGCATTACCCTTTTTTAACAAATTTTGAAATGGTCAGTTTAATTATAAATTGCTATTGTAACGAATTGAAATGTTGATATAAATATGTTAGGAAATTCTTATGTTGAATTGGCTAAGTTATCGAATGTTTACATGTTGGAGAAAATAAACTTGTTAGGATATGAATAGCCAATTCAGTGACTGTAATTACATGCTTTACTTGGGACATATTATTGATTGAACAACATGTTAAAATAATTACCCGATTGAATGTTTACACGTCCAAGTAGAATTAAACATATGCTGAAAATGACATGCGACAAAATATAGGCAAAAAATTGGATGACATGTAAATTAGATTACTGTAAAATATATTACAGTAAAAAGATAATATGTCTAAATTTTTCATGTAATGAACATAACATATATTATGTTTTGAGATTTTAATTTGGAAGCGCAATTTGATATGAACATAAGTGATTGAATGAAAATGAATATGCCTAGGATTACAATTAGAAATTGTAAATACACTTATGGCACGAGGTTAGGTTGCATTAGTGGCGGAAGTCTGCCCGGACTCGACCGGCATATCCAGCAGCCACTAATGTTGAACCTAATGTGAGAGGCCTTAGTGCAAGATTTAACAACATGTGCTAAGACACGAGGTTAAGTCGGCTTGTGGTAGAAGTCTGCCCGGACCCGCCCGACAAATCCAGCGTCCACAAATGTAGGCTTAATGTGAGAGGTCTAGTGCTTATATATATATATATATATATATATATATATATATATATATGTATATAACAAGATATGAAAAAATGGCAAGGATGGTAATTAAATGTCTAACTCAGAAAATAAGAAAGGAAGGGATGTAATGAACTGAGTTAGTGTGATAAGAGGGAAAAGTGATGTATTTCCGTAAATGAGTTATTTCTAAAAACGTTGTTGCAAGTAAGCCACAATAAATGTAGAAAAGTAAAGAAATTACTTACTATCATGGATTTAGATGGGAAAACGTTATGAAAATAAATCATTGATTCCTTCTATCAAACTGATAAGGTGCATAAAGTGTTTTCCCTAATATAATAAGGAACATATATTATAGAGAATGAAGAATAATGGTTTACAACATTAAATGGTTTAAAAGGGGAATGATAATAACCTATTTTAAATAAATAACATTAACGAAAATGTTGTATAATAGGTAGACTTGTCCTAGGGACAAGTGAATATTATAACTTAGGTTATAATAAACTAGTAAGGGAATGGGATAACTGGTGAATTAAGTTAAGTGACACTTAATTATAAATTAAGTAATCAGAAAAGGGGAAAACCTAAAACTAGTTAAGAAAACGGGGGAAAATATATTGTACTTAATTATAAATTAAGTAGTCTGGGAGTCTGAAACCCGTTGGTAAGAATAACATGTTTAGACTTGTCCTCAGGACAAGGGGAAATTATAACATAGGTTATAATAAATGGGTAGAGAAACTTATTAATAGGCCTTAGTTAATAGAACTAAGTTAATAAGTAAACAATGATAAGTCGTATTGACAACGTAAAGTGGAATTTTGATTAAATGAGAGAGGATGAGGAAAACTTATGAAATGAAATAAGTTATATATATTCATAAATGGTAAGTGACATGTTAATTGGAAACATGTGAATTAGATATACTTAATTACATATTAAGTAAACATGTTATTGAAATCAAACAAGAATATAAAAGGGATTGTGGATCACAGACCTTGGGCCACAATCTAGAGAATAACATGTTGCAAGCTTATTAATAAACTTAAATGAATTAAGTTGTATGACTGAAATTAATAAGTAAGAGAAACTTGGTAATTTGAATAAGAATTCGATATGAATTGGAATAGCCAAGTTAACTGGAAACCTAGTGAGGTGAGATAAGAGCGTAAAAGAATGTTTAGACATAGGGTCTAACAACATGCTAAAGTAAGGCGCTTAGACTAGTCCGTACGGTTGAGGGTGAATAACCCAACACAGATCATCGAGGTGTTATAAGGCACGAGGGGAGCGCACATTCATCTGATTGGTTGACGGCTCCAAAGGACTGGAAGGGAAAGCACGTGGCTTTCGGGGACATAGGGTACTCTTGGTATTGCACTGTGAGTGGTAGATGATCCGCCTGTACTCACTGAGGTTAGGTCTGCGCAGGTGAATAATGAGTATGCCTTGATTGCAATAATAAGGGGCAATCAAAAGACTAAGATGGACCAGCGTGATTCATCGAGACCATTTATTCCCTGTGATAGCAACTCATCATCTACCAACCATCTTCAGTCAGTACGTAAAGCGGAAAGGCCGAGAACTCCAAAAGACCATATACTTTGCTATCCAGTTATGGTTGAGGTTGGCCAATAGGTTTGAAAGGCATAGGGGCTGGGGTTAAGTTCTCATTCTTGATATTCATGGGTGCCTTTCAGTAGTTGAGGGAGGGGTCTAGTGGGACTATAGCCACTGTAAAAGCAGACCTTAGCATCTGCAATCGACAGATATCTGAAAGCCCCCGACCGAGTCCTGTGTTTCTTGATTAGCCCTGCCACAGGACTCAGGCGCACATATAGAGAACATGTGCAATAGACATCGAGAACGATTGACGATACGTACGTGGGAATGTCTAGGTACACTCATGTCGCTCTGGGTGGTGTATCATAAGACTAGAGGGCATTATTCGAGGATAGAACCTAATTCGATCGAATGGTTCAAAAGATGGCAATCCGAACACTTACGTAATATTGAAGTAGAGGTTCTTTGCAGACGTAGCGTTGACATATATACATACATACATACATATATATATATATATACAGAAATCTGTACGACATTCGGGCGTAGGATTAGGGACTTCTATATTCCTGCGATGATACGGTGGAGACCGTGCGATTGGGGTACCATGGGGCATATCTAAATATTGAGAGATAGCTACATATACTGTATTAGGTTAATACACTGGGAAGTAAATGGGTACAACGTGTGTGTAAGCCTTGAGTGTTGTTGACCCAACTTACCTAATAAATAAGAAAATATGGTTGAATGGTATTTTAAGATTATCCAAAGTGTATAGTTTAAATCTAGTCACCAGAACTTGTTTTCTGACCCCCTCCTTATAACACACTCGTAGGTTAGATTGTGGCAGAGATATGATAGCTTTGGATACTGGTTAGGCGTTACTATGGTAAGGCTATGTTTTGATTATACTATATTTTATCCTTTCCGTTGTGAGATATTTTTCTAAGCTCTGACATGTTTTATGTCTCTTTCTTTTCTACAGGATACCAAAGCAAATCAATTTGAGTTTCGATAGATCGGAATTTTGAAAAAAAATCGGTCAGTCGAAATTGGGGTTGTCACATCTGCTATAAGAGCTTAGGTTTAGAATTTCTATATAAATAGTGAGTGAACGTATTTGTATTTTTAAAAATATAAATAAATTATCTATATACCTAGATCCATAGCGGAACCCACTAAATAAAAAGAGTATAATATGGTATGAAATGGGATATTTGTTTTGTACACTAAAGGAATGAATAAGGAAATTTGAGACCCTTAGGAAGTTTGTTTGGGAAGTGTACAATATACTTTGTACGGAAGGAAAATAAATCCCATATGATTAGTATTTTGGGAAAAGTTGAACAGAGAAAAATGGATTAGGAATATATATAGTTGAGAGAATTAACCTTGAGGAGTGTCTAGGAGAGCCTAGAAAAATTGGAAACCCGCTTTTAGTCTAACCCAATTATTAACTTTTAAGAACTTAAGATTATAAAAGTTTGAGAAAAAATGGTTTATGGTGTTTTCAAGTTTTAATCTTAAAAGTTATAGTTTTAAAATATGAAAAGAAGTACATATTTAGTTTTAAAGTAAAATTCTCTCAGTAAAAGGTGCATATTATAGAGCATGTATAGCTCACTAGTTTTTCTAGTTATATTTCATACAAGATTTTTTAATCAAGAAAGTTTTGAAGTCTCTATTCTTTTGACAATTATTTTTGATAAATTGTTTAAAAGAGAATTTTGTTGGGTGGACAAAATAAGTTGTAGAAAATGAGAATAGAGTGGATGTTGACACCTTGTAGTAGGAGACTGAACTGACCTTATAGGTAAGAACAAGTCATAAACCCGATTAAGGAAAATAATTGTCCGTATCTACTCCAGTTTTGCGATTTGAATTTTTTTTGCAAGATAAGACGAAAATGAAAAGGTACAACAAAGAAAATTTTCTAATGTGGAATGTGCTTGGATAGGAAAATAGGAAATCTTTATACATTGTTTCATAAAATCCAAGTATGATTGGAAAAAGGTATATAAAAGAAAAACGGAAGGTGTGAAATTTTCCATTTTCCACCTTTTTGTAACATAAGAAATCGAATTTAGAAAATTAGGTTTTTCTGAAATTCGAAAAATAAAGTTGGTTGTTAGGACTATGGATGTAATAATTGGATGAATTATGCTCTTACTCAGTAAGAGTGTGGGAAATTTTGGATGAAAAAGCATTTTGATTTTCAAAATATTGCATTTATGTATAACTGCTAGTATATCTAGGATGTGAGCATCACATTTTAAAAAGGATTTTTGAGAAATTTGCATACACATAGAAGGTACCGCTTAGGAATACATGCATTATTATGTTGTATTTCACTTTACACTAGTGCACAATGTTTGCTAAAATTGGATGCACACATGATGGATGTATATTATGCGAGGGGTTAATTAATTTTACCCTTATTGAATTCTGGGGCCGAAATTTCCTAAGGGTGGGAGAATGTAACACCCTGTATCTTTAAGATAATAAAATAAGATTAACTTAATTAAATAATGATAAATAAGTAAAACGGACTACGCCATTGCATCCGTCTCGGAATTCTGGTCAAGATAGACACATGGTTTGCATAATACGGACATCATATGAAGAAGTTATTAAGCCTAGAACTTTGTATACGCACAAGATATATATATATATATATATATATATATATATATGCAAACAAATTAAAATGTAAAATAAAGAATAAAATAAGGATTGCATTTAATAAATACATGCACTGAAAAAAAATGTAATGCATGCATTGAAAGAAAGAAAGCATTGGTTGCATGCAATGTAAATATGTTGCATGCACTGATTTGCAAACATAATGCATTAACATTAAAAGAAATAGATTCATGCAATGGTTTAATTTAAGTACTGTAACTAACATAAAAAAGAGAAGTAAGGAGAGAACAACAGTTATCATTGTTCTAAGACTTATTAACAAAAGACTTCATAGCTCAGTTGATTAAAACAATGGTTAAGGTTCGAACCCCGGCGGTGGAATAATTTTTATCTTTGTTTTAGAGAGGGCCAAATGAACATGCAAATATATGTACATATACAAATTCAAAATTTGAAAGGATAAGAACGTACATATAAGGAAATAAAGAAAAAATATGTATATATATATGAGAATATATATATATATATATATATGCATAAATATATGTATATAAAGGATAAAATTCAAGATAAGGCTACAGTCAATGAAATATGGAAAGAATCAAATAACGGTGCAACAACGTTTGAATTTTGAAAATAAAACGAAAATTGTGCATATATATATATATATATACGCGTAAAATGGTCGGTAGAGGAATTGTATACACAAATAATATTTCATGTAAATAAAACAGTTAAATAAATTCCAGAAATTCAAAAGTTCAAAAATCAAATTTATGTGCCAAAACAATTCAAACATTCAAAATTCAAATTTCTGCGCCAAAACAGCTTGCGGGACTCAATGTTGACTCAGCACTTCGTGTACGATAAAATTTGGCTAGATTCATTTGCGAACCTGGACTATTTTCTTAACTGGGTTCAGTACTGACTCGACGCTGCATGTTCGATAAGGCCTTGAGCACCTATAAATAAGACCCTAGACCTAACCCTAAACGTCATAATTCGGCAGCTGCGCTGGAGCTCTGCCATGACTCCCTCTCTCTCTCTCTCTTATCAAATCTATTCTAAAATTAAAATGTTAGCCTAGGAGGATTATGAATTTAGATCTGGAAGACGGAATCAACTTTAATAAAAAGATTATTGAATCATGAAAGCAAGGTAAACCTCTAAGAACCAATCTATTTATATTATTTCTCTTTCCCTTCTCTTTTAATGAAATAATAAATCCATGGTTGTTAGGTCGTGAATCAAATTAAAGGGAAAAGGGAAATCATGGATGATATAACGGATCAGATCCAAAATTCGGGGAAATCTTAAAGGTGAGTGGGTTTAAGCTATAGCCTTTAGATAATGTTATGACTATTGTTTAGCATTCCACTTTTTAATAAATTTTGAAATGGCCAGTTTAATTATAAATTGCTGTTGTAACGAATTGAAATGTTGATATTGCCAGGAAATTCTTATATTGAATTGGCTAAGTTATCGAATGTTTACATGTTGGAGAAAATAAACTTGTTAGTATATGAATAGCCAATTCAGTGATTGTAATTACATGCTTTACTTGGGACATATTATTGATCAAACAACATGTTAAAATAATTACCCGATTGAATGTTTACATGTCCTAGTAGAATTAAACATACACTACACCATATCAGCCAATTTGGCACACAACGTTGCGGGGATAAAATACGGTTTATAGCCGTATCATATTTGATAGGTCTTAGAGCCGTAGCAAACTACATTTTGCGATCCGCACCACCCTAAACACCATAAATCTAACCGTCCATCGGGGATGCTCCGGATCGGTTCATTTGACACGACCTTTGGCCAAATCTAATTCGTATCATATTGTGCACCCCTTCAGGCACTCCAAACACAAATTTTGGTCGCTCCCTTTTCCTTTTATTTTAGTTTATTGGTGACTGAAAACCCAAATTAGGGTTTTCGATCGGTGACCAAATCGTGCCTCCACCTTTCTCTGGAATCTCCTCCTCCGGCAGAGATGATTCGACTTGTGTGTCTCCAGCTTTGCACTGGTTAGATCACTGGCATCACTGGCACTAATGATCGACCAGCGCAAAGCTAGAGACCCCAAATTTGGGTAATTTGAAGATTGTGGACTTTGGGTAATTCCGATGTGCTAATCAACTTATTCTTAATCTGTATCGTTACATTCAGGTAATTCTTTTTACTTGTTCATATTATCTTAATGTCACTCTCAAGGACAGAGCCAGGATTTTAATTTTCGCCAGTCTAAGTAAAAGATTAATTAAAAAAGGAGCGATCTTGATTATAATAACGTCATTCACAGAGTAGATTTGGGGATAAGAATAAACATTTGTACTTGTAGGCAAATGAAATTTAGATAACCACATTTACTTGGTTCTTCACAGAGTAGATTTGGGGATGTAGTTACGTTGGCAGTTTTATGTGCTTTGTTAAAAACATAGAAGATTGAAACAGGACCTCCTATCTTGAAATGTAAGAAAACCATGCAGGCAGCCAAATTGCATTGTTTCTATTCTATGTGTAATAATAGATAGATGGATTTCAAGGTGTACAACCCTTCATGTTATACGAGAAGTTGTTAGTGTTTTGAACCGTATAATAGGTTATAACTATGCAGTAAAACATTAATTGTGCAAGGTCTGCTAGATTGGGATTTCTGTTGAGACGACCCGAAATCCCGTTCAGACGGAAATAAGGGTTATCTTTGGAATATAACACAAAAACAGATAATAGCAGAACAGAAATAAATAAATACACCAGATAATGAACAACAGAATATACTGGATAAAAGTAATCATCAGAGTTACACAGTATACAGGATCTTACTTAGTACAAATACAGTTCAGCTATACATAAATGTCTACAGCGGAAATAAACAAAATATGTACAATAGGAGCTGAACAGCATAAAAAGAGATAAATGATAGAATCCATCTTCAGCTCCAGCTATCCAGAAAGAACCAGCTAAACCTGAATACAAGGCTGTCCGTGTAGAAAAAGGGGCACCCGAGTTTGAAAGTGAAACAAACTACGAGTCAGTCATGGGACTGGTATGAGAAATCCACTCAACACATATATAATTTGGCTAATCACAGGACCACGCCACTTTCGTGGAACGGGTTTACTCCATTGGATTGCCAGTGCTTTTAAAACAAATCTTTCTTTTAAACATCGCTATGCTTTTTATAAAAATGAAGCCATTATAAGACTCAGTTCCCATCACACAATGCAACGCAAACCGGAGGATAGAGTTTTACCTTATAATGGCCAAAATATGATTGATACGAATAAAACAAAGGCAATTGATATTATTGCTAGTGTCTATATGTTTTGAAAACAATTTCAAATCATAACTATCAATCATAGACGGCATGGGTACCATATATCATGTCGCCATATATATATACAATCAAAACCGCACGATGTCGTATTTGGAAATTGGATTTCCGTCATGAACCAAGGCAAAAGATAGTCCTTACCGAATTCGAGACTGCCTAGCCCGAGCCTCAGGAACAACCGCAACTGCCCCTTGAAGCGACAGGGCCGGTCCACCGATGTGGATTATTATACCTGAACAATACGTTTCCCCGCCCTTTGGGGCGTAAACGAGCCAACGAATGACTCCATCGGACCCGGATCGTCCGATCAAACCGAGGCGCCTCGCAACAGCAACAACCACATAGGTGAAAAGTATATAAATGTCAGGGCTGGTAGGTCACTGACACCACCCTAGCTAGGAAGAAACGCATGCCCTCCCTGAGGTCCTTCTCCCGTTTTAGGTTCATACCGGGGTGTGAGGCTCGCGAATTCACGTTATACACAAAGCTACGCCACACAGGCGGTGCTTTGATCATCACCACAAGACCTTGCTTTTCAACAGAAGCCCTGATCACTGCATCTTAGCATGCCACACAGGCAATTCATGCCATGCGACTGAAGTCCATCGATATACAACCTCTGAGCTCGTGCGTCTCAGAGAAGGGCGTTAAGCAAAAGAATAAATTCTCCGCCGCCAAACAGATGTATATTTAACAGAAATCAATCAACACAGAATAAATTCCAATGTCAGACACACAGTCCATTTACAAGTACGTTCTGGGTCTGAACGAAACTGGAGGCACTAAATACCTCGCAAACACTTCGATCACCACGTACGCCTGGACGATCACCACTCATTATCCATATTTCGGGATGCCTCCCAATCAGGACCTCGGTTACCATCCAAACGAGGTGAAGATCTCCGGTCTTCGACCATCGTCTTCATCTTCGAATTTCAATCGTCGGTCAATTATTCGAAATGAGAATTAACTCGGCCTTTTTGAATAATCCACGTATATTTAGAATTCCAAATCGATTTATTTCAATGGTTAAATTATTCGACAACACCAATATTGTTCTTTAATGTAATTTTCACACCAAACACATTCAACCATCAAATATCACATAAATCAAGCAAATTCAGTCTATTTCCATTCCATATCGTTTATGATGTTTTATAACGATTTATCGCTATTTTTATTTATTTTAAAATAGCCTATTTATTCAAAACGACGCTTCGGGCCATAAAGCGGCCGTGGCGCTGTTTTCCTTTAGATTTGATTTACACATATCTGAAAATCTAACCGTTGGATCTTCACAAAATTTACATCATTGGAAAGGTCTTTTCAAAACGAATCCAACGGTTCCAGTTTCGGGAAATTCCGACGGTCGGATCTCCCGGTACAATCGTTTGAAGTTTCGATTTCAAAATACGAACGGCAGCGTCGTTATTCGATTAAATATAATTATATTTATATATATGTATAAATATAATCGTTTCTGGCGCTGTTTTTCTTCAGATTTGAATTAAACATTCCAGACAATCCAACCGTTGGATTTTTACAAGGTTGGTGCCGTTGGAAAGATTATTCCAAGGCGAACCCGACGGTTGAGGTTTCGGGAAAATCGAATGGTCGGATTTCCCGCACTAGTCGTTTGAAATCACGGTGTCGAAATACGAACTGCACGGCTTCGTTTCGTTTTAATTTTATTTATATTTATATATTTATATAAATATAGTTCATTCAATGATTTCCATATCGTTTTCACTTCAAATATTTTTCTAACACCTTAAAATTTTGGAAAATTTCGCCATAACCTCCCCTGCACCGGGAGCATCGGGAAATCGCAAATAGCGTTCCCGGTCCTTCTAATCTCAAAAAGAAAAAGAAAAAGCCAAGCGGCTAGCCAACAGGCTCATAAAATCATCACCCAAACAAAACAGTAAATGTGTACCTATTTGTCGGGCACAAAATTTTATTCCTCTTCTCTAGCCCCTTTGCTATAACCTGTTCAATAAATATGCATGTACATATATATACAGTTCTTATCATTTATCATTTTCTATTCAACTTCATATTTGATTTCTATTTGGTTTAAAGACACCATTTATTCTAATGTTACATACATAGGTGCAAATCATTTCATTAGCTAATTAATGAATATTTCATCTCATATATGTTTATTTTGAACAAGTGGCTATTTTTAACACTTCACATTTCAACGATTTATGCATACAATAAAAATGTGATTTTTATTGTAAAACAATTCATTTCAAAACACTATTTTTCTATATAGTTCAAGTTGGTGATAAAAATGTGATTTTTATTATCAAACAATTTATTTCAAAATATGAATACCATTCAACACATGAATTTCTAATCAACGAATAAATATCAATTCAACACATGAATGTTTTCTATAGTTTCTATATATAGATAAAAATGTGATTTTTATTATCAAACAATTTATTTCAAAATATGAATACCATTCAACACATGAATTTCTAATCAACGAATGAATATCAATTCAACACATGAATGTTTTCTATAGTTTCTATATATAGATAAAAATGTGATCTTTATTATCAAACAATTTATTTCAAAATATGAATACCATTCAACACATGAATTTCTAATCAACGAATGAATATCAATTCAACAAATGAATGTTTTCTATAGAAGGAATAAATATAGTTTAAGCAGATGAAAATAATTCAAACATACGAATATTATTCAAAATTTCGGCAGCATAACGGCAGGGTAGTTAAAACCGGGACCGTCCCTAGTACGGCTCCTCGCTCTACCTTAAAACCTCGCGGTTTTTGACAATGGGGATCATGCATTTAGTTCGCACGCAGGCGGCATGTATATATATATTTCATTTCCACAAACTAATCCTATGTGGTTTCAACCAAATATTTCTCAACCACAAATGGGTATTTTTCAACCACAATCAACCAATATCAATCACAAACAATCCCAAACAACCATTCGCTACCAATCAATTTTCACACCAATTTCAATCAATAAATATCGTCCATGGTTTGTGGACGAGGGGCGTATATATATATATAGATATATAGATATATATAGCAATTCACTTTCATTTCACACATATATAATATTTTTAAATCAGAAATCTCACCAATAGCTATCCAACTACTACGACTCTTCTTTGCATAAAATCTTCGCCAATCTCTCTTTTTGTCGCTTTGTTGCCCGTATTCTCTACATATGTAAAAATCGAATTTTTACTATGTTATTCAATATATAAAAATCGAATTTCAAAAATATAGATTCCGCTTTTTCAAAAATAAAGATTATATCTTTAATATTCCTATGATGTAAAAATTATATTTTTATTACTTTAAAAATACAAAAATCATATCTTACTTCTTCTACTTAATAAAAATTCCGTCTTTTCTATTTTAAAAATATGATCTTTTCCATTCTAAAAATCTGATCTTTTCTATTTTAAAGCTCAAACCTTTTTTCTTTTTAAAATTCGAATCTTTTTTCTTTTTAAAGTTCTAATCTTTTTTCTTTTTAAAGTTCTAATCTTTTTTCTTTTTAAAATTCGAATCTTTTTTCTTTTTAAAGTTTAAATTAAAAATCCAATTTATAACCTGCTCAAAATCAGTTTTTAAACTTCTTAAAAATCAGTTTCATACCTTTATAAAATCAGTTTTTAAACTTCTTAAAAATCAGTTTTATACCTTTATAAAATCAATTTTTAAACCATTTTAAAAATCTGTTTTTAAATCCTTTATAAAATCAGTTTTAAACCATTTTAAAAATCTGTTTTTAAATCCTTTATAAAATCAGTTTTAAACCATTTTAAAAATCTGTTTTTAAATCCTTTATAAAATCAGTTTTACAGAATAAAAATAAAAATAAAATAACTTAAAGTACTCACCGTGATCTGCGAAGGGGGGGAAAAGAAGACGTCGGCGGCCGCAGTGGTCTTCGGTGGTGGTGGCGTCGATGCTTCGGGGGGGGGGGGCTCTCGATAGCGTCGCGATGGCTTCGAGGGGGACGGGGTCTTCGGGGGTTTCGTCACTGGGAGGAGGAGGCTGGACGGAGGGGGGGGGGGGGGCGGTCGTGGGTGGCGCTTGGTGGAGGCGTCGCCGATCGATTTAGGGTTCTTTTTTTTTCTTTTCTTTTCGAACTGCTTAATGAATCGGGGGGGGGGGGGGGGCAGGAAGGGAGATAAAGGGGGGGGGGGAAATTAAAATTATTTTTATTATTTTATTATTTATATTTTGCAAAAAGGTTGACTTTTACATACGACCTCGAAACGAGGCCTACCGCCTATCGCCCATAGCGTTTTACCCCCATTCCGAACACAATGGGATATGTATCGTAAGCTGATTTGATCGTTACAATCAGTTCCCGTTGAATTTACATTTAAAACACTATATTGAATTTTAAACGTACATTTCAAATTACCGGGGTCACATACTAACTAGAAAAATTCCAGAAAAATATTTTCTAGCTTCGTATCGACGATACGGTCCTAACAAAACTAGTTTCGTCGAATTCTGAGACCGTTTGAAAAATGGCCAATTTCCAGTCGATTAAAATCAACAGAAACTGGTCAAACGCGTTTTCCTTTGCCACGCTCACATATTGATTCGAAAAATTATGAAATTTGAAACCTAACAATAACTTGACCCTGCGGATCCAACAAAAGTGGTTTCGTCGAAATCCGAGGTCATTTGCAAAATGTCCATTTTTAAGGGCCTGAATTCCATAGCGACTATTCAGTATTTTCAACTGGACATATCTTTTGATTCCCGCTATCAAATTTCGATTGGTCAGGTTCGTTGGAAAGATATTATCAATTAGATTCCATTATTTTTGGTTTCACTAAAATCCGGATTGTTTTGCACCCGGTATATTCAATTGAAGTTTGAAATCGAATTATCGAACTACCGCGCCATTTTCAATTCTATATATAATTATAATTAATTATATTCGTTTTCAGATGTCGATTCAAACTCAGTTTTCATCGCCATTATTTAAAATATTTATTTTAAATATTTAAAATCCATTATTTTAGCCAATTTAAAAATTTTAAATTGGTTCAGATTTTCTGGGTCGTTACATCTGTCATGGTACTTAGCAAGAAAAATCAGAGCATTTTTTATATAAACTTCAGGTAATATCTCACTTTTTTCCATCCCCTTATCTCGGATACACTACATTAGCTAGATTAGGGTGATAGAATAGAAAGGGCAAGGCTATAGCAATGTTATATCTACAATATTGCAGCCAAGTGACAAGGAGAATTATAATGAGTTTGTGGTTTAATACTTTTAGAGCGAATTAGTGAGTCATTACGTGAAAATCATGTTTGCGGAGATTTTGGAGAATGAAAAATAAACTGGTTCAAAGCAAAGGAATTGTTTTGGAGAATGAAATCATGTCATGTAGCATTACATAAACATGTTATACATAAAATTGACAAATATGCACACACGAATACAATGATACGATATGCCCTTCACTGTTATCAATACGAACACAAAGACACGATATTTTGTGTGCAAACAGGCATAAAATTACTTCTTTTTTCCTGTAGATTTGGGCGCTTTTGTGTTGCTGGAACTCAGGCGCTGGCTATCATGATTCAGTTTTACTGCCAATCATCAAGTTGGCCTTTTAAGTTTTTGATTTAAACTGTGTACATAGTAACATATATAAATATTTATGCTGTTATATATAAAACTTTATGATCAGCATCATGAGCTAGCTTAATCTCATAGTAGTACTGCTTTGATTTATAGCAAACACATGGATTTCATCGACATATTGATCATCACGTACGCTCAATCTTCCCGGCCTCGACTGGAGTTATATATATCAGGCTGATCATATGTTTTTACCTTTTTTTTGTTAGTTCGTACTGTTATGAAAATCTTTGACAGTTTCCTTTGTATATGTTAGTATGTTATACATTGTGTTCGTGTTATGAAAAATCTTGCAAATGCTTTGAGTATATATATAAAATATAAATTGTGTTATTCTTGTGTTAAAATTGTGGTATATATGCTGTAATATATGAAAAATATGTGCTACAGTTTCTGTATATATATATATATATGCATATATATAAATATGTGCTACAGTTTTTGTATATATATATATGCATATATATAAATATGTGCACACATAGATATAATTCGATACGGTCAAAGGCCGTGTCTGAATACTACTTAGATATAGCTATAAGCCGTATGTTATTACTTATGAGATAAGGTTTGTAGCCGTATCTAAAAATTTAACACGCCGTTTTTTGATACGGCTATTGGTCGTGTTTAAGAGCCTTAGATACGGCAAAAACACAGCTTAATCAGCATATATGGTGTAGTGATATGTTGAAAATGACATGCGACAAAATATAGGAAAAAAATTGGACGACATGTAAATTAGATTACTGTAAACTATATTACAGTAAAAAGGATAATATGTCTAAAATTTTCATGTAATGAACGTAACATATATTATGTTTTAAGATTTTAATTTGGAAGCGCAATTTGATATGAACATAAGTGATTGAATTAAAATGAATATGTCTAGGATTACAATTAGAAATTGTAAATACACTTATGGCACGAGGTTAGGTTGCATTAGTAGCGAAAGTCTGCCCGGACCCGACCGGCATATCCAGCAGCCACTAATATTGAACCTAATGTGAGAGGCCTAAGTGCAAGAATCAACAACATGTGCTAAGACACGAGGTTAAGTCAGCTTGTGGTTGAAGTCTGCCCAGACCCACCTGGCAAATCCAGCGTCCACAAGTGTAGGCTTAATGTGACAGGTCTAGTGCTTATATATATATATATATATATATATAACAAGATATGAATAATGGCAAGGATGGTAATTAAATGTCTAACTCAGAAAATAAGAAAGGAAGGGATGTAATGTACTGAGTTAGTGTGATAAGAGGGAAAAGTGATGTATTTCCGTAAATGACTTATTTCTGAAAATGTTGTTGCAAGTAAGCCACAATAAATATAGTAAAGTAAAGAAATTACTTGCTACCATAGATTTAGATGGGAAAACGTTATGAATAAATCATTGATTCCTTATCAAACTGATAAGGTGCAAGAAGTGTTCTCCTTAATATAATAAGGAACATATATTACAGATAATGAAGAATAATGGCTTACAACAATAAATGATTTAGAAGGGGAATGATAATAACCTATTTTAAATAAATAACATTAATAAAAATGTTGTATAATAGGTAGACTTGTCCTAAGGACAAGTTAATATTATAACTTAGGTTATAATAAACTAGTAAGGGAATGGGATAACTAGTGAATTAAGTTAAGTGACACTTAATTGTAAATTAAGTAATCAGAAAAGGAGAATGGGTAGTGAAACTTATTAATGGGCCTTAGTTAATAGAAATAAGATAATAAGTAAACAATGATAAGTCATATTGACGACGTAAAGTGGAATTATGATTAAATGAGAGAGGATGAGGAAAACTTATGAAATGAAATAAGTTATATATAATCATAAATGGTAAGTGACATGTTAATTGGAAACATGCGAATTAGATATACTTAATTACATATTAATTAAACATGTTATTGAAATCAAACAAGAATATAAAAGGGATTGTGGATCACAGACCTTGGGCCACAATCTAGAGAATAACATGTTGTAAGCTTATTAATAAACATAAATGAATTAAGTTGTATGACTGAAATTAATAAGCAAGAGAAACTTGGTAATTTGAATAAGAATTCAATACGAATTGGAATAACCAAGTTAACTGGAAACCTGATGAGGTAAGACAAGAGCATAAAAGAATGTTTAGACATAGGGTCTAACAACATGCTAAAGTAAAGCGCTTAGACCAGTACGTACGGTTGAGGGTGAATAACCCAACAGGGTAAATCATCGAGGTGTTATAAGGCACGAGGGGAGCGCACATTAATCTGATTGTTTGACGGCTCCAAAGGACTGGAAGGGGAAGCACGTGGCTTCCGGGGCCCTAGGGTACTCTTTTTATTCCTCTATGAGTGGCAGATGATCCTCCTATACTCACAGAGGTTAGGTCTGCGTAGGTGAACCAATGAGTATGCCTTGATTGCAATAATAAGGGGCAATCAAAAGACTAAGATGGACCAGCCTGATTCGGCGAGACCAGTTAGTGCCCTGTGATATCAAATCGTCGTCTACCTACCATCTTCAGTCAGTACACAAAGCGGAAACGCGGAGAACTCTAAAAGACCGTATACTTTGCTATCTAGTTATTGGTGAGGTTGGCCAATAGGTTTGAAGGGCATAGGGGGGCGGAGTTATGTTCTCATTCTTGATATTCTTGGGTGCCTTTCATTAGTTGAGCGAGGGGTCTTGTGGGACCATTGCCACTGTAAAAGCAGACCTTAGCATCTGCAATTGGCAGATATCTGAAAGTTCTCTACCGAGTTCCGTGTTTCTTGATTAGCCCTGCCACGGGACTCGGGCGCACATATAGAGAACATGTGCAATAGACATCGAGAACAATAGATGATACGTACGTAGGAAAGTCTAGGTACACTCATGTCGCTCTGGGTGGTGTATCATAAGACTAGAGGGAATTATTCGAGGATAGAACCTAATTCGATTGAATGGTTCAAAGATGGCAGTCCAAACGCTTACGTAATATAAAAGTAGAGGTTCTTTGCAAATGCAGCGTTGACATATATATACAGAAATCCATATGACATTCGGACATAGGATTAGGGACTGCTATATTCCTGCGATGATATGGTGGAGACCGTGCGAGTGGGGTACCATGGGGTGTTTCTCAATATTGAGAGATAGTTACATATACTGTATTAGGTTAATTCACTGGGAAGTAAATGAGTATGACGTGTGTGTAAGCCTTGAGTGCTGTTAACCCAAGTTACCTAATAAATAAGAAAATATGATTGAACAGTATATGTAAGATTATCCAAAGTTTATAGATTGAATCCAGTCAATGGAACTTGTGTTCTGACCCCCTCCTCATAACACACTCGTAGGTTAGATTGTGGCAGAAACGTGATAGCTTTGGATACTGGTTAGGTATTGCTACGGTAAGGCTATGTTTAGATTATACTATATTTTATCCTTTTCATTGTGAGATATTTTTCTGAGCTGTGACATGTTTTACGTCTCTGCCTTTTCTGTAGGATACCAGAGCAAACCAATCTAAGTTTCGATAGATTGGAATTTTGGAAAAAAAATCGGTCTGTCGAAATTGGGACTGTCACAGAACGGGAAGCCCCAGTATCAAACAATACTCGAACAGGAACATCATAAATAGAAAGCATACCTTGAATGACAACATTCTTTCCTTTCTCCGCCGCATTTAGGGCATTCGACGAAGAAGAAACAGCATTAATAGCGTATGCTTTCACAATCTACTTCTCTTTAGGGGGTTGCGGACATTTGTCCTTATGTGTCCCACTTAGCCGCAGTTGAAGCACTTCCTGTCCGCTGGCTTTGCTCGACATTCTTTGGCATAGTGGCCCTTCTTGCCACAGTTAAAGCAGTCAACATCTTTCCTATCTTTCTTTTTCTAACCATCCTTGTTCTGATTCTGCTTCCTCTTATTTTGCAAATTATTCTTGCCTCCACCGCTTGCCTGCGGCTTTGGCCCCTCTGCAGATGCAACAATGACTTCAGTCTTGGGCTTAGGATAAAGGCTCTCTAATCTCAATGCTTTCCAAACAATCGATTCAAAAGTCTCATCAATATGGTTTATAAGCCTTTCCCCTAAGTACTGATTTAAGCCTGTTATGAACTTCTCATTCTTCTTCTTGGGAGTGTCAATAAGGGATAATCCATACTTCAATAAAGTATCGAACTTAGCAATATACTCCGAGACTGCCCTACCATTCTGTTTAAGCTCCAATAACTTCCTAAACGAATCTGACTTCCAGGTAGCTGGGATAAACTTGTCACTGAAGAGAGCTTTAAATTGATTCCATGTAACTTGATCCTCAGGAGTGGCTACCTTAATAGCATTCCACCAATTCATAGCCCGTCCTTGCAGCTGACGGGATGCTAGCTTCCTCTTCATCGCGTCTTTGATTCCCAGATCCTCGAAGATACGCTCACAACTATCAAGCCAATCCTGAACTTCTGTAGCCGATTCCATTCCGTGGAACGACTTCCCACCAACACTAGTGTAGTTCTTATAGGGCATGGCGAAATCGGCCCTAGGCGCCTGCACCGCTGCACCACCACCATTAGCAGCATTAGGAACTGCGCTCTGAACATCCTTAAGCATCTCTCTCATGAAGTCAGTAAACATCATCCTTATATCAGGAGCATTCCTATTATTGGATTCTGAACCAGTATTCCTCGTATATCAGCTCATCGTTTAATCTATGAGGAGAAAATGATCAACCATCTCTTCAGTTGTGCCAGTGTAGTGCAATTCCATCGTTAGATATACTAATAGTATAAATATATAAATAGCTTTTGAAAAACAGAATATCTCAAATACGCGCTCTCATATACGTACTATCTCTTCCTGGTGTCTTTCCCTAGGTTAATTACGCAACTTAGAGCTCTGATACCAAGTGTAACAGCCCGTCGAGCACCAACCGATATTTCCAATGAAATGCGCTGTGCCGACGTCCAACTAGCACGGGATAGTCGTCAAAAGAAAGGAAAAAGGAAGGAACTTAAACGGTGAACCAACAAAGAACCTGTAGCATATCTCATAGTGCAAGGAATAAAATATAATAATAATAACATAACTTGATATAAACCGGCGAGACAGTGCATAAGCAGAAAACTAAAGCATCGCAGCAGCGGAAAATTCAAAATACAACTTATGATCCAAACCATCATTATTACAACTTTTAAAACTGTCTCTAAAGAAAAATAGGAAGGTACACTACTAATGCCCAAAGTAGTGACCAGCAACAACATAGGGACAATATATGGGAATAATACGTATAAGCCTTCTGCTCATCTCTAGACTGCTACTCGTGCATAACTAACTAACCTGTCTCTAGTTTGCTCATTTAGGAGTACTTCGGAGTAATAAGAAGAGACATAAAACTCTGGGTCAGACAAAAGTCTGGTATGATCGATAAGCAGCAAAAACAGAACAATAACAGGTATACAAAACCATACCTGAACCTAGACCTGCAACCAAAGAGTTAGCACAACAGGATGTACAATACTCTAAAGGTGACACTGACACATGGTGTGAAAATAATGGGGAGGGGGTGTGCATGTCATGGTTATAGCAAACATAGAAACCATCCTCAAATCTCTCACTCAATGCATAAAGTATACGATATCCACCACTTTGATCACCCAAGTCTTTGTTACAATCACTCTGCCCCATGGAGTCATGACGGCTCCACTGCACTGATCCGCAACCACTAATACTTTGCTATGTCCACTCTGCCCCATGGAGTCATGAGAACCCCACTACACTGGCTCATATCCCTGCTATGATCACTTTGTCCCATGGAGTTATGACAACTCAACTGCACTGATCCATAGCCAATATCCGTCTCTTGGTGGTGAGTCAAAGCATAGACGTCGATGACACCTTTGCACACGTCCCACAGCAAAATCCAACTCATGAAGTTAACTCGTTGATCCCCATTGGAATCTTAAGTAATAACCTCTCATTTGGACTTCCTTTGCATCTCGGGTTCTGGTCGAATTGGAGCTGGTCTTCAAAAGAGTAATCACGTAGAAGTAAGAGTATACATCTGGTTCAGTTTGATACTCTATACCTGGTTCGGTTTGGTTCAGTGCTCATAGCCCTCGCCTTGGCTCGGTTTGAATACGCATAGTAATCCAGTCCTCAGTGGTTCGGTTCGGGTCTCTCATTTGGTTCAGTTCAGGTTCCCTTTGTGCTTCCTTCCCACCTCCAGATTCTGATCTGGTTCTCCCTTCATCTCCGATCCGATTCCCCTACCCCAATTCGATCTGGTTGGCCTTCCTTGTTGCCCTGTTTTTCCTCTTGTGCTAGTTCCGATCCGGTTCGGTTTCTCTGCTCAGTTCTCTGATCTGACCAGAGCCCTATAACCAGATCCGATCTGAAACCCTGCACATTTTCCATTGAGCATATATCGTCCATATTCGCCATACGACGGCGTTTTCAACAATTATAACTTTTCTAATCAATCATAAAACATAACAAACAACAGTAACAACATATGGGTTCAATTAAGAAGATCAAAACATCAAGCGTATAGGTATTTTAAATCAAACATACTCAAAAAGCATGATTTCCCCCCTAATCATGTTTAACCATAACTAATGATAGGATCGGCAAAACATATCCAAATTAACCCAAATTTCTATTAGAGCCCTAAAATAATATTTAACATTTTTTTACATATTTTTCCAGAATTTTAACATGTATAATTTCGCTAATTAACACTAATCACCCCTAATTAGCCGTAATTAGTGAAAAACAATGCAAATCACTCACCTTAACCACAAATAAAACTTTAGATCTGAAAATATACTAATTTGGATCGAATGCCTATGCAACACAGTAGCTCTAACTCTGATTTGGTGTTGATTTGCCTTGATTCAATGTAGATTAAGCTAATAAGTGATTAGAAAGTGATTTGGGAGTGATTTAAAGGACGAAGGCCATTGTTAAGGTTAGAGAAATGTTTTAGGCGGCTGAGAAAATGAAATGAGATCGTTTCCTAACTGATTTCAGCCTCCCCCACAAACCTAATCTCGAAATGGGTTATGGGCCTAACTGCTAATAAGCCTAATTAGGCCCGATTATGCTGTTTTTCACCTTCCAAACCTTATTTCATCCATATCTCCCAAACGGCAAGTCCGTTTGGCTAATGTGACCACTCTACGGAAAGTTAAACCATCATTTGAATCCAATGGAAGTTGTTTTAGGTCAAAACTCCTTATCAATCAATAGTTATAGGCGAAACAAGATTCTCCAGGGGCAAAAGAGTCATTTAAAAATCGGCAAAAATAGTGAACATGGAAAATGACCACAATAGTCGTTCCCCAAATTTATACGACCATACGACCTCATACGAAAATGAAATAAATATTCTACGATCTTCCGATTTTTAAAATGCGGGTCATTACATCAGACCAAGCACCCATCATTCAAAATAGTATCTTTTTTATGTAAAACTTTTGGCCGAAAAAGCATGCCCATCCTTCCAAAATTTTAATCCTTTCAGATTTTCTCCCGCCTTTTTTATTTCCCTCGTATAATATTGTATTCCGTACCCATATTTCCATTTCTGAAAATTGCTACCAAAAAATTATAGAAATCCGATAGTTGTCTGGTCAAATCTGCTTCTTTGCCATTATCTGCAAATCATGCGTCTCTATTGCTGGTAAAATTTTGGTTTGATTCAGTTTCTAGTATTCGATACTTTTTGTGCTATTGTTTCAATTCATGCTCAACATGTTGTAGTCCGAAGAGCTATTTATTGGTTTTTACGTAAGGGCGGTTACAAAGGAAGGTTGAACATTGAAGAAAGTTAGGTTTTCGCAGTTGGTCATGTTACACCATGGTTAGTGCACAAGTTATTTGATCTATTTCCTTATATTAGCTAGTCATACTGGATTTGTAGAATATGAACCTTGAATTTTGTTTGTTAAACTTCCATACTCATTCCAGTAAATGAAACTAGTTTTAGGTTAACTAGTTAATTCATGTGCTGAACAATACACAAGAATTAGCTAGTTTTATTTACTTTACATGCACCGGACTTAGACAATTGTACTGAAACTAATTTGCTAAGGCCTTAAAATGTACCGAACATAGACAAATGTAATGAACCTAGCTAGAAAAACTAGGCTCGCTAAGGCTTGAAAATTCCTTTGATGTTTTAACAGTGAAAGATACGGGCATGTGTGAAGAGGGATGGGCCCATTTGTGATCCACTGATAGATGCGATTTTTAAGTTGTAACAATTTTTGAATTTATAGGCGGGCAACATGCCATTCAGTATAGACAAAAAGTGGATTAGTGAATCTAATCAAAGATCTCCATACTATATTAATGGGGTTAACATGTTTATTTGTTTTGTTGAAAAAACGGTGATAAGAAAGGAGTGTGTTTATGCCCTTGCAATCGGTGCCAAAATATGAAGATGTTCAAATTAGGTGAAATTCATTTTCATTTACTTAGATGGGGTTTTATCTAATCATATAGCGTGTGGTATTTTCATGGAAAAAAAGGGTAGAGATGGGAAAACAGCAACCAATTAGTAATGCCACAAGTACTGACGATCCTGAACATATTGTGATGGAAGATCTAGTCAATGCTGCAAATAGGTTTCATGATTTTCAACCTAAAAATCCATTGTTTGATCATGCTAATGTTGGAGAGAAGTGTACGGATGATGGTAATTGGCAGGCCAATGAAAGTAAGAAGTATGCACCACTTTATGAAAGCGCAAGAGAGCCACTGTATCCTTCATGTCCAAAAGGGGTAATGAAGCTGTATGCCATTGTGAAACTGAATAGCTTGAAGACCCAGTACAGCTTCTCAGATAATGGTGTGACTGCACTACTCGAACTAATGAAGGAGTCACTCCCTGAAGGTAACACGATGCCGACAAAATACCATGACGTGAAGAAGTTCATTAAGCAAGTTGGAATGTATTACAAAACTTATGACGCATGCATCAATGATTGCATGTTGTACCGGAAAGATGATGTGAATAGAATTTCTTGTACAATTGCAATAAACCAAGATATAGGACATCTTTTAACGACGAGAGAAAAGGAACCAAAGTGTCTTGAAAGACATTAAGACATTTTCCATTAATTTCTGGATAAAGAGATTGTATACTGTACCATGGATAGCAGATGCAATGGCCTGGCATGGTTGTGCCAAGTCTGATCCAAACGTAATGCGTCATCCATGTGACACTTCTTAATGGAAAGCCGTGGATTCTTTTGACAAAACGTTCGCAGTCGAGCCAAGAAATGTCACGCTTGGAATAGCAGCAGATGGTTTCTGTCTGAATGCTTCTCTTACTAACCCTTACAGTTGTTGGCCGGTAATTGTAGTACTATATTGTAACACCCCAAATTTTTAACAACATTAAAGAGAATAAATTAAATAATAATTAATTTAATGTTCATAATTAGAGGAAATGGACTACATATTGCGTTCGTCTCGAAATTCTGGTCAATATAGATGTTTGGTTTGCGTAAAATAGACACCGTATGAAGAAGTTATGAAGGTTTTAAGTTTGTATACGCAAAGAAATCTTTTATATATACACATTAGTCAGAGGTGAGTCAGAATCCTATCCAGAGGATTCAAATTCGAAAAATTCCTCTAAGAGGTAAAATTCACGCTCTAGGGGGTCGACCCCCCTGAAGGGGTGTTGACACCCCTAGGGCTGAGGTAGCACTCGGTTTCAGGGGGTCTGGAAGCTATATATATGTGTCATATTTCTCATATTTTCTTCACTGGGAGTCATGGAGGCCATATGCTGCTGGAGTGCGAACTGAACCGTTTCTGCAACAATATATTCTACAAATCCAATTCATAAATTCTAGATCCGTTCTTCTTAAATTCTCTAAACCTAACGCCGTAAGTTTCTAGATTACTTTAGGTTTAGATAAATAAAAGTATGCTTTGAAAGACTATGAATTGGATATGTTGTAAAGTATGATTCTGTGTTAATGTGAAATTTTATCCTATGTCATGACAGATCTAATTTCCTAGATCTAATAAAATTGCGGTGATTCGATTATGATGCTTATATGGATCTTGACTTGTAACCATGTTATGGTGGATGTACATCTATTAATTTGGACAACTGTGACATTACTTGGATCTAGATCTTTATGTTAATCACCTTTCACCTGTCATATTGTGATACATTGAGATATGTTGTA